>CM065591.1:45624591-46824591 GCA_033119425.1 Bufotes viridis | reverse complement strand
TACCTTGAAAGATTATCAAAATTAGGGTTATTCACTTTAGAAAAAAGACGACTGAAGGGAGATCTAATAACTATGTATAAATATATCAGGGGACAGTACAGAGATCTCTCCCATCATCTACTTATTCCCAGGACTGTAAATAGTGGACATCCTCTGAGTCTAGAGGAAAGAAGGTTTGTACACATAGAAAAGGATTATTTATGGTAAGAGCAGTGAGACTATGGAACTCTCTGCCTGAGAAGGTGGTGATGGTGAGTTTACTAAAAGAATTCAAGAGGGGCCTGGATGTATTTCGGGAGTGTAATAATATTACAGGCTACAGCTACTAGAGATGGGTCGTTGATCCAGGGAGTTATTCTGATTGCCTGATTGGAGTCGTGAAGGAATTTTTTCCCCTGAAGTGGGTAAAATTGGCTTCTACCTCACAGGTTTTTTTTTTGTCTTCCTCTGGACCAACTTGCAGGATAACCGGCCGAACTGGATGGACAGATGTATTTTTCAGCCTTTATAAACTATGTTACTATGTTACTTATACTACTATTGCTACTACTGTTGTAACTGCTATGCTGTCACTAATACCCCTACAAATCTTTCCCATTCCACATCTACACTTTACTGCTGCCACCAAATAAAAGGGTGAATTTTTCCAGGCTTGTTCAGAACAAGCCACTATTTCTTTGGAGAATTATCACTTATGTATGTATAAATACAGGCAAGCATCTGCCTCTTCCATCATTTTTGGACACTGTAATCCTTGTAACAAGACTTAAAGGCTCTTTCTTATATACAGTAAGTCTGCGCTAAGTCCATTCCCTAGCACTCAGGTACTGAATATAATAACTCTTACTGGTCAGTAGCAATCCAAAGGGCAGCTCCCTAATGGCCGGCATCAGTCTTCTGCTCCATTCTTTGGAAAGGATGCTCACTGAAGAATTACGGTCCACTATGTCCATAGAGGCATGTGGTAAAGGATAATTTTGCGCATTAATCATCTGGCTGTGTCCAGGTACTTTTAGGTTCCTCCTGGTCACTGGTGCTTGTTAAGTTTATTAATTTAGCTCTAACCTCCACTAAACTTTCTCTTTCTCGTGCCTTGATCCATTGGGGGACACAGACCATGGGTATTGCCTGAGGTATCAGTAGGAAGTGACACTATGCAGAAGCAGAAGCTCCTCCTCCTCGGGCTATACCCCCAGCCTCCTGCAGGAGGACCTCAGTCTTTGCTTAGTGTCTGAAGAAGGAAGTTGACATTTTCTCTTCTCCCGTTTGTTATTTTTTCTAGGGGACGCAGGCAGCAGCTGTCTTCCTGCACCCCTTGGAGTGTGTGCCATCTGTCTGTGGACGTGCTAGGCTACCTCCTATCCCCCCACAGAAGAAAAGAGGATCCGGGCTCACCTGGTAGCTCCGCATCCCGCCAGCCTATGGGGACACCTGCTGCCTACCCTCATTCCAGAGCACTGCATCTCCCACCCTGTGGAGTCAGATGTCTGAAGAGGTGCATCCCTGCTGGTCCGGACTCAGAGGGAGAAGACTGCAGGATCAGATGAGTATATCTGCAGTCTATGTGTGCCCCCTCCCTCCCTCCCTCCCTCTATCTTGTCACTGGGGCTTCCTGGGTGAACCTGGGCAGGACTGGGCTAGAGGCTTCAGGGCTTGAGGCACTTTTAAACTCTCTCTGAGAGTTTGACAGGCAGCAGAGATACTAATTCCACCTTAAGTCCGGTCCACCTTAACTGCCGGCAGCACTGCAGAACGGGCCGCCTTAACTCAGTGCCGCTCCACATGCGGCCAGATGCGTCGGGACTCCCATGCCTTCCCTACATTTTTTATTTGGGGACATCCTGGCCGGTCCCCAACACCTTGGGGCAGCCTTTTATTCAGGGGCAAATTTCATATCGCGCGCGCGCGCTTTTTTCGCGCCGCTGTGACGTCATCGGGGGGCGGAGCCTAACGCTCCGCTCCGGCGTTTTCTCCCTTCACTGTGAAGGACGTGCCTGTGCAGCTCCTCCATATTGGGACTCCCTTTGCCTCTGCTCTGCAGGAATATCGCTCCTCTGTCCTTGCTACTGACTGGTAGGAGATCCATT
This sequence comes from Bufotes viridis, assembly GCA_033119425.1. Classification (NCBI taxonomy): domain Eukaryota; kingdom Metazoa; phylum Chordata; class Amphibia; order Anura; family Bufonidae; genus Bufotes; species Bufotes viridis. The sequence continues at coordinate 46,822,504 of CM065591.1, read as the reverse complement.
TACGGTGCCATCATGAAACATAGACATGGGGCTCCCTCAAAACCGGCAAAAGCCTCTTCTCAGCTCCCTATTGGCTCCTGTGAAGGGTGTTTTATGCCTCTACCTGAATCAGGAATCTGTGCCTCATGCCCTGCCCCTGACCCGGTCCATGAGCCTTCTATTGCTCAGCCCAGTGTCCCCTCTGTCCCTGCGGAGCCAGCGGTACCCGCTTGGGCCTCTGCCATGTCTAGTGCGGCTTTAGACCTGGCCTTAGTAGCCAAAGCGGCCATGTCTTTTATGGAACGAATGTCGGCTACCAACCCTGTGGTGCCTCCCGCTCCATCTCCCCTCACTGACATTCATAGGGGACGCTCTACTACCAAAAGGCAGCGAAATCGGCAGCATCCCTCCTCGGATGACTCCGTCTCTCCCCCCCGCCTACAGGCGCTACTGGACGATTCTCCCCGACAACGGGAGCGCAAGTCCGATGGGGAATTATCCGTCTCTGACGACACTATGGAACGCGAACCCCCGGCCAAGATCTCCACCATGGTGGCTGACTTGGTGGCGGCTGTCCGCGACACGTTCCACATTCAAGAGGACTCTCCTGTCTCTTCTCAGGAGTTCGCCCTCTTTCCGCCTAGACGGCAGGATTCAGCGGTTTTTCCCATCCATGCGGAATTTACGGCTGTTTTGTCCAAGGCCTGGGAGCGCCCAAACCAAAAATTTGCGGCTACCAAGCGCATGGCTACCCTTTACCCTTTTCCTCCAGATACTGTGGAAAAGTGGACGTCTCCTCCTAAGGTAGACCCGCCAGTGGCCCGTTTAGCTAAGAACATGGCCCTTCCTGTCTTAGATGGGTCCTCTCTGCAGGACACCGTGGACAGACGTTTGGACTCCCTCTCCAAGTCCATTTTTTCCTTAGCTGGCTCGTCACTGAGACCCGCCTTTGCCTCGGCGTGGGTAGCCAGGGCCCTATCTGATTGGCTTCAGCGCCATCACCAGGAATTGGAGAATCAGGAGGCTCCTGCGGACACTCTGGACTTTGTTGTTCAGATGACTCATGCGGCCAAGTATCTATGTGAGGCTTCCATGGACATTGCCTCTCTTTTTGCCGGCATTTCCTCTCTCTCTGTGATTCAACGCAGAGAGATCTGGTTGAAGGTTTGGGAAGCAGACGCTTCCTCCAAACGTTCTTTAACAAATCTTCCCTTTGACGGGTCCAGGCTCTTCGGAGCCCAGTTGGATGACTTCATTGCGGCCGCCACTGGTGGCAAGAGCACTCACCTGCCGCAGCCAAGGATTAAGAGGCCCCTACACAAGTCCTCCAGTCCACGTTACCAGTCCTTTCGGCGCTTCTCCTCTTCTAGAGCGCCCGCTACCGCCCCTGCCAGATCCTCTCAGGATTCCCGCAAGAGGCCGTCCTTCAAAACTCAACCCTCCTGGCGCCCCTGGGTTCAGACTGCCCGACCTGCCGCCCCAAAGCCGGCCTCGGCATGAAGGGGCGCCCCCACCACTCGTGGTGGGGGGCCGCCTGCTCTCCTTCCAGGAGGTGTGGAGGGCGCACATACGAGACGCCTGGGTTCTCGAAGTTGTCACCACCGGCTACAAACTGGAGTTCAGGTCCAAGCCCCCGGAGCGTTTTTTCCCTTCTCGCATTCCGGGAGAGCCGTCTCGAGCCTCAGATCTGCTCAGGGCTGTTTCCTCCCTCCTAGAACGGGGGGTCGTCTCTCCAGTTCCTCTGGCGGAACGCGGCAAGGGGTTTTACTCAAACCTGTTCATTGTGCCGAAAAAGGAAGGGTCTGTGCGTCCCATCCTGGATCTGAAACTCCTCAACAGGTTTCTCCTGGTGCGAAAGTTTCGTATGGAGTCCCTCCGCTCCGTTATTGCTTCTCTGCTTCCAGGAGAATATCTCGCTTCCGTGGACATCCAGGACGCGTACTTGCATGTCCCTATCGCAGAGTCCCACCATCGGTATCTGCGTTTTGCCATCGGAAAGCTTCATTACCAGTTTGTGGCGCTTCCTTTCGGACTGGCTACCGCTCCGCGAGTTTTCACAAAGGTCCTCGCGCCCCTTATGGCGTTCCTTCGTACCAGGGGCATCACTTTGCTGCCATACCTGGACGATATTCTGATAAAGGCTCAATCGCCTTCTCAGGCAGGGGACAGTGTCCGACTCACGGTTCAGACCCTGGAACGGTTCGGTTGGCTTGTGAATCTCCAAAAATCTTCACTCACACCCGCCCGCAGACTGCACTTTCTGGGAATGATCCTGGACACTTCGGTCTCTCGGGTTTTTCTCCCGGGCCCCAAGGCCTCCCAGATCCGGGAGGCAGTGTCGCATCTGTTATGCTCTCCGACATCCACAATTCGGGAGTGCATGAGAGTGCTTGGTCTCATGGTCGCCTCCTTCGAGGCGGTTCCGTATGCGCAGTTCCACACTCGCCCTCTTCAATTGGCGATTCTTTCCCGCTGGGACAAGTCCTCGCCGGGCCTAGGACTTCGCATCCGCTTGTCTCCCCAAGTTCGAGCGTCCCTCCCTTGGTGGCTGCCCTCCCTGAATCTGTCATCAGGGAAGTCCTTCCTTCCGATCTCTTGGACGATCGTCACCACCGATGCCAGTCTCTCCGGCTGGGGTGGGACTCTCCGGGACCTCACTGTTCAGGGGACCTAGTCGGAGGCGGAAGCCCGTCTCCCGATAAACGTCTTGGAACTGAGAGCGGTGTTCCACTCCCTCTCCCATTGGACGCCTCTCCTTGCAGGCCATCCAGTCCGAGTTCAGTCGGACAATGCCACAGCCGTGGCTTACATCAATCATCAGGGCGGGACCCGCAGTCGGTTGGTGATGCAGGAAGTAGCCGGGATCCTGCATTGGGTGGAATCTCATGTTCCGGTGTTGTCAGCCGTGTACATTCCCGGTGTGGACAACTGGAAGGCGGATTTTCTGAGTCGCACTCGGGTGGATCCGGGCGAGTGGTCCCTTCACCCGGAGGTCTTCAGCGCCATATGCCGCCGGTGGGGTCGCCCGGACGTGGACCTCATGGCGTCTCGACTCAACAACCAGGTGCCGATCTTTCTGGCACGCGCTCAAGACCCACAAGCTCACGGGGTCGACGCTCTGGTGGCTCCTTGGCAGCCGTTCAGCCTCCTCTATGTCTTTCCGCCTTTTCCCCTTCTGCCCAAGGTGCTCAGACGAATCAAAGCGGAAGGAATCCCAACCATTCTCATTGCCCCGGATTGGCCTCGCCGCGCCTGGTTCTCAGACATCGTGAACATGCTGGCAGACGCACCGTGGCCTCTTCCCGACTCAAGGTCCTCCTGTCTCAAGGTCCTCTCTTCCACCATAATTTACGTCAACTGCGTTTGACGGCGTGGCTGTTGAAACCGCCATCTTGACCAGGAGAGGCTTCTCCGCAAATGTCGTGCGGACTATGATCAAGGCACGGAAACCGGCCTCTTCCAGAATTTATCACCGCACCTGGAAGGCTTTTCTCCTTTTTTGTGAGACATCGGGCGTCCCGCCTATGCGTTTTTCCGTTCCGGTGTTGTTATCTTTTCTCCAGTCGGGTCTCGACATGGGTCTTTCTCTCAGCTCCTTAAAGGGTCAGGTTTCGGCTCTGGCGGTCTTTTTTCAACGTTCAGTTGCATCCCTAGGCCCTGTTCGGACCTTCCTACAAGGAGTGGCACATTCGGTTCCTCCGTATGTCCCCCCTCTCCCACCTTGGGATCTCAATTTGGTGCTGAGCGCCCTCCAGGCGGCTCCTTTTGAGCCTCTCAGAGAGGTTTCTCTGACTTGGCTTTCCTGGAAGGTTTCCTTCCTTGTGGCCATTACTTCCATCAGGCGCGTTTCGGAACTCGCCGCTCTCTCTTGCCGGGAACCATTTTTGGTTTTTCATCAGGACAAGGTGGTGCTCCGGCCGGTGCCTTCCTTTTTGTCTAAGGTGGTTTCTGCCTTCCACCTTAATGAGGATTTAGTCCTGCCGTCCTTTTGTCCATCGCCAGCGAACCCCAAAGAACGGGCTCTCCATTCTCTGGATGTCGTCAGGGCCCTGAAAGTGTATCTGAAGGTTACGGCCTCTTTCCGTCGTACCGACTCCCTCTTTGTGATTCCAGAAGGGCCTCGTAGGGGTTTAGCGGCTTCCAAAGTCACTGTGGCGAGATGGCTGCGCTCTGCTATTGCTGCAGCGTATCGTGCTCGTGGCCGGATTCCCCCTTCGCGGATTACTGCTCACTCCACCAGGGCGGTGGGCGCTTCCTGGGCTCGGCGTAATCACGCCTCCGCTTCACAGTTGTGCAAGGCGGCTACCTGGTCGTCCTTGCATACTTTCACGAAGTTCTATCACTTACATTCGCTGGCTTCTGCTGATGCGGCCTTAGGGCGCAGAGTGCTACAGGCTGTGGTTCCTGTTTGACGTCTGCACGTCTTCTCTGGCAGTGTGGGATTTTTCTTTTCCCGCCCCTGGGACTGCTTTAGGACGTCCCATGGTCTGTGTCCCCCAATGGATCAAGGCACGAGAAAAGGAGATTTTTTTGTGAAACTCACCTGTAAAATCTTTTTCTCGTCCTTTCCATTGGGGGACACAGCTCCCACCCATTTCTGACTTACAGTTTTGTGGGTTATATGTTTTGAGTTATCCTCATGTTTTCCATTATGATGGTTTTGTTTGAGTTGTTGGTTTCCTTCTCCTACTGCTTTTGCAACGACTGAGGTCCTCCTGCAGGAGGCTGGGGGTATAGCCCGAGGAGGAGGAGCTTCTGCTTCTGCATAGAGTCACTTCCTACTGATACCTCAGGCAATACCCATGGTCTGTGTCCCCCAATGGAAAGGACGAGAAAAAGATTTTACAGGTGAGTTTCACAAAAAAATCTCCTTATATCCAGACGTAGACTTGCTGGTCTGTGCTGTGGTCCTGTAATACTGTTCTCTATACTCCCTTAGCTTGATCAGGGCCATAGGGAAAAAGTGGCAGCTACATTGTGGACTAGGCCTGTTCTACTCCTCCATTAACACCCTACCTTCTCCTCTGTTCTCCTCTCAACAACTAACAACTTTATTAGAAAACCCCAGGGTAAATATATAGCACCACCTAGGGGTGATTAAATTAAATGACACTGCCAGCCTGTTAAAGGGAATTATAAATACATTCAATACATTAGATAGGCATATACAAAAGTTTGAAGTGTACACTACCATCACTGAGTGAGACACTGCATTGTGCAAAAAATGACAAAAGGAAAATCTACATGAAACTAGTGATCTCATTTACAAAATTCCATCTCTCATATTGTCATGAGATTCATTGCTGCAGGGACTAATACTGGTGAGCTGCTCACCAGTATTGGTTTGAATCTTACTCTCTGGGCAGACCTGACACAGAGACTGGGTGTCAGAATGCATATAGTACTCACTGCTGCAGAGAAATGCAAATCTTCGAGAAGAAATTCTAAACTCAATATGATAATGATGCCAAGGCATCTGTGCTGGGCAGTTATGTGGGAACAATTAGGGTTGCAGATGCCCTTACTAATGATATGGGTAATTAAGGTGAAATGGGCTATGAAGAATCATTTAATAAACACTGTGCGCAATGTAAATTTCTTATAGCAGGATCTGAAGCACTTTAATCCGCACTATTCATTAACATATTTTCACTTAGGATTAATATTTGGCGTCATTACATCATATTTTAAACATATTAGCACCTATTTCCTTCGCCTTCCGTATAAAGCTTGGAGATCCATCACTATTAAGGTGACTGGGTGGGGCGAGGCTGCTGCTGGCTTAAGCAGGGTTTGGAATTCAGACACTGCAGATATAATCCATCTCCTTGACGCTTGCAGTGCCTCATCGTGAGACTTGCAGACACCACTGTCTGCTAGGCTGAGAATGTCGCTGAATACAAATGAAAAGGAGATGATCGGGTCTTCTGCATCTCAGACCCATCTTGTACTCCGGATACATATACACGCTGTCTGTAAATTCACCTCCTCCGATGTGTACCATTGGGTGCTTTGTAGGATGCTGAAGATGTAAGATAAATATTAATCCAACTCCAATTGAAGCCCGTCTCCATTTGCTACATGATTTGCACTCCAAGCTGCCTGACAATGCACTTTCTATATTGTCTTGAATGTTTCATAACCAGACTTGTGAAATCTTCAATAGATGAGAACTACACTAAAGTATGTGTCACATCCCTCGATAGAGAACTAAATAACAGAGACCAGTGGTGTACGGTACATAGCTATGATAAAAAAAGACCCCTTTCAGGGGTTAGTGATGATGTTGAGCGAACAGTTCGAAAATCGTTCGGGTCCGTACCGAATTTTGGGGTGTCCGTGACACGGACCCGAACACGGACATTTTCAAAAAAGTTCGGGTTCGGGTCCGGTGTTCGTCGATTTCTTCCCGCTTTCTGAAGGGCTGCATAGCAGCCAATCAGCTAGCGTTTTACTTCTTGCTCTAAGAGCCCATTACAGCCATGCCTACTAATGGCATGGCTGTGATTGGCCAAGTGCAGCATGTGACCCAGCCTCTATTTAAGCTGGAGTCACGTAGCGCCGCACGTCACACTGCTCTGACTAGTGTAGGGAGAGGATGCAGCTTCTGTGAGGGCGAGATAGGCAGGGATAAAGAAGTGATTGAATGATCTACCTTTCTACACCTGTGCATCAGAACAACTCAGCTGAGCTGTTCACTGAAAGTCACTATTTTGTTCAGACTGGCCAGAGCGATTTTTACTGGCACATGTAACTAGGCTGACCGGCGGTGGCCATTTTGGGACTTGTGGTGCGCCAGCACTTGCTGCCACAGAGTCTAAACCAAAGCTCCAAAGAAGTGAAAAATCTACACCTGTGAATCAGAACAACAGCGATTCAGCTGCTCAGTCAAAGTCTATTTTTTTTCTGGCTGAGCAGACTGTTTTCTGGCACATGTTACTGGGCTGATAGGCGGCTGCCATTTTGGGACTTGTGGTGCTACAGCAAAAGCTGCCACAACGTCCATTAATCTCATGTAATAGTCGATTTTTTCATAGATATACTACATCAGGGGTTTGGCTGTGCTTGTGTCACCCATACTAACTGCAAAGATATTTAATATATCAGTGGTGAAACTGAAAGTAACTCACTTGGATAGCAAATCCCATGAATGTGCTGTTCCAGCTAGGCTAGCCAGTGCCACTACAGCCGAGTCCAATACTGTCAGCCAGAAATATTTTTTTTTTTAATGTGCCAGAAATATAAATTGGAAAAAGCTTTCACCGTAATAATAAAATTATTCTGGTGTTAGACCAGAAGAAGCACTCCTGTTGTAATTAATACTGTAAAAAGGCTTAGGCAATATTTCTCCCAGTGTGGGAAATTTATCTAGCAAAACTAGCATTTTAAAAATTCCGGTGTTCTGAAATACCAGCAGTCCTCTTGTAATTAATACCGCCAAAAGGCATTATATCGTCCAGTGTTGTAATTTTGGTGAAAAAAAGGCCAATTTAATCAATCTGGTGTTTGTTAGACCAGAAACACTAGGCCTCACGTTTTTACTCCTGTAAAAGGAATTATATCTCCCGTGTGGGAATCTATGTACCAAAACTAGCATTTTAAAAATTCTGGTGTCCAATTTGCAGCAGTTTTCTTGTAATTAATACCGGAAAAAGGAATTATATATTCCAGTGTGGGAATTTATGTACACAAACTAGCATTATAAAAATTCTGGTGTCCAATTAGCAGCAGTGTTCTTGTAATTAATACCGCCAAAAGGCATTATTGTCCAGTGTTGTAATTTTGGTGAAAAAAGGCCAATTTAATCAATCTGGTGTTTGTTAGACCAGAAACAGTAGGCCTCATGTTTTCACTCCTCTAAAAGGAATTATATCTCCCGTGTGGGAATCTATGTACCAAAACTAGCATTTTAAAAATTCTGGTGTCCAATTTGCTGCAGTTTTCTTGTAATTAATACCGGAAAAAGGAATTATATCTTCCAGTGTGGGAATTTATGTACACAAACTAGCATTATAAAAATTCTGGTGTCCAATTAGCAGCAGTGTTCTTGTAATTAATACCGCCAAAAGGCATTATTGTCCAGTGTTGTAATTTTGGTGAAAAAAAGGCCAATTTAATCAATCTGGTGTTTGCTAGACCAGAAACAGTAGGCCTCACGTTTTTACTCCTGTAAAAAGGAATTATATCTCCCCGTGTGGGAATCTATGTACCAAAACTAGCATATTAAAAATTCTGGTGTCCAATTTGCAGCAGTCTTCTTGTAATTAATACCGCGGTAGTGGTGGTGTCCGTGGAGCCTCTGTTGCTGGCAGAGGACGTGGCCGTTCGGCCTCAGGCGCACAAAGTAGTGAACCAACTCCCTCAAGTAGCCGGCAGAATTTACAGCGATATTTGGTGGGGCCCAATGCCGTTATGAGGATGGTAAGGCCTGAGCAGGTACAGGCATTAGTCGATTGGGTGGCCGACAGTGCTTCCAGCACGTTCACCACATTGTCTTCCGCCCAGTCTTCTGCGGAAAGCGCACAGGTGGCACCTGAAAACCAAGCCCATCAGTCTGTCACATCACCCCCATGCATATCAGGGAAACTGGCTGAGCCTCAAGTTATGCAGCAGTCTCTTATTCTGTTTGAAGACTCTGCTCCCACGGTTTTCCAGGGGCGTCCACCTAGCCCTTCCCCAGCGGTGGAAGACATTCCATGCACTGACGCACAACCACTTATGTATCCAGATGATGAGGACATGGGAATACCACCACAACAGAGTGACCGAGTCTCTGATGATGACGAAACACTGGTGCCCACTGCCGCGTCTTATTGCAATGCAGACTGAACAGGAGGAGGTCAGGGAGGAAGACTGGGTGGAAAACGATGCAGAGGACGATGAGGTCTTAGACCCCACATGGACTGAAGGTCGTGCCGCTGACTTAAATAGTTCAGAGGAAGAGGCAGTGGTGAGACCGAGACAACAGCGAAGCCAAAGAGGGAGCAGGGGGCAAAAGCAGAACAGCCGCCGTCCAGAGAGTTCGCCTGCTATTGGCCAGCGCCAACAGGGACCCAGCACCCCAAAGGCATCTTCAAGGAGTTCCCTGGCATGGCACTTCTTCAAACAATGTGCTGAGGACAAGACCAGAGTGGTTTGCACGCTGTGCCATCAGACCCTGAGGCGAGGCATTAACGTTCTTAACCTGAGCACCACCTGCATGATCAGGCATCTACATGCAAAGCATGAACTGCAGTGGAGTACACACCTTAAAAACAAGGAACCCGCTCAGGCTCCCCCTGCTCCCTCTACCGCTGCTGCCTCGGCTTCCGCCTCGAGAGGAATGTTGCCAGTAAGCACGGCCAGGGACGCTATATCTCCCTAACTGCACACTGGGTAAATGTAGTGGCGGCTGGGCCCCAGGCGGAGAGTTCCTTGGCGCACGTCCTTCCGCCGCCAAGGATCACAGGGCATCATTCTTTGCCTCCTGTAGCCTCCTCCTCCTACTCGGCTTCCTCCTCCTCCTCCTCTGCTTCCACCAGCTCATCCAGTCAGCCACACACCTTCACCACCAACTTCATCACAGCCCGGGGTAAACGTCAGCAGGCCATTCTGAAACTCATATGTTTGGGGGACAGGCCCCACACCACGCAGGAGTTGTGGCGGGGTATTGAACAACAGACCGACCAGTGGTTGCTGCCGGTGGGCCTCAAGCCCGGCCTGGTGGTGTGCGATAATGGGCGAAATCTCGTGGCAGCTCTGGGACTAGCTGGTTTGACGCACATCCCTTGCCTGGCGCATGTGCTGAATTTGGTGGTGCAAAAGTTCATTCACAACTACCCAGACATGTCAGAGCTGCTGCATAAAGTGCGGGCCGTCTGTGCGCGCTTCCGGCGTTCACATCCTGCCGCTGCTCGCCTGTCAGCGCTACAGCGGAACTTCGGCCTTCCCGCTCACCGCCTAATATGCGACGTGCCCACCCGGTGGAACTCCACCTTGCACATGCTGGAGAGACTGAGCGAGCAGCAGCAGGCCATAGTGGAGTTTCAGCTGCAGCACGCACGGGTCAGTCGCACTGCGGAACAGCACCACTTCACCACCAATGATTGGGCCTCCATGCGAGACCTGTGTGCCCTGTTGCGCTGTTTCGAGTACGCCACCAACATGGCCAGTGGCGATGCCACTGTTATCAGCGTTACAATAACAATTATATGTCTCCTAGAGAAAACGCTTAGGGCAATGATGGAAGAGGAGGTGGGCCAGGGCCAGGAGGAGGAGGAGGATGACGGGTCGTTTTTAGCACTTTCAGGCCAGTCTGTTAAAAGTGGCTCAGAGGGAGGTTTTTTGCAACAGCAGAGGGCAGGTACAAATGTGGCCAGCCAGGGACCACTACTGGAGGACGAGGAGGATGAGGAGGAGGTGGAGGAGGATGAGGATGAAGCAGGTTCACAGCGGGGTGGCACCCAGCACAGAGCAGGCACATCCCTGGTGCGTGGCTGGGGGGATACAGAGGATGATGACGATACGCCTCCCACAGAGGACAGCTTGTCCTTACCTCTGGGGAGCCTTGCACACATGAGCGATTACATGCTGCAGTGCCTGCGCAACGACAGCAGAGTTGCCCACATTTTAACGTGTGCTGACTACTGGGTGGCCACCCTGCTGGATCCACGGTACAAAGACAATGTGCCCACTTTACTTCCTGCACTGGAGCGTGATAGGAAGATGCGCGAGTACAAGCGCACACTGGTAGACGCGCTCCTGAGAGCATTCCCAACTGTCACAGGGGAACAGGTGGAAGGCCAAGGCCAAGGCAGAGGAGGAGCTAGAGGTCGCCCACGCAGCAGTGTCACGGCCAGCTCCTCTGAGGGCAGGGTTAGCATGGCAGAAATGTGGAAAGTTTTGTCTCCACGCCACAGCTAACTGCCCCACCACCTGATACGGAACGTGTTAGCAGGAGGCAACATTTCACTAACATGGTTGAACAGTACGCCTGCACACAACTCCACGTACTGACGGATGGTTCGGCCCCATTCAACTTCTGGGTTTCCAAATTGTCCACGTGGCCAGAATTAGCATGTTATGCCTTGAGGTGCTAGCCTGCCCGGCGGCCAGCGCTTTATCTGAACGTGTATTCAGCACGGCAAGGGGCGTCATTACTGACAAACGCAGCCGCCTGTCCGCAGCCAACGTGGACAAGCTGACGTTTATAAAAATGAACCAGGCATGGATCCCACAAGACCTGACCCTCCCTTGTGCAGAGTAGTCCTTAATAACTGCCTTAAACCATGTTGTCTTGTACTCCTGGCCACTTCTTCATTGAAAATCAATTTTTGAAATTAAGTAGGATCTTGGGGTGCAACCCAGAGTTGAATGAACCTTCCGTCTGTCTGGGTGCCGGGCCAAAGTACATGAAAGTGTCCTTCTCCTGTGCTGGGTGATATGAATGTTATACTTGTGCTGTCTGACATGTCTCCTTTGTGTGGGTGCAGGGGGCCAAAGTCACTGAAAGCGGCCTTCTCCTGTGGTGGCTGATATAAATGCCTGAATCTCTGCTGTGGGACCTCTCCTCCTCGTGTGGCTGCAGGGGTCAAAGTCTCTAAAAGTGCCCTTCTCCTGTGGTGGTTGATGTGAAACTGATGCTTGTGCTATCTGACCTGTCTCCTCTGTGTCGGTGCTAAGGCCTAAGTCACTGAAAGCGGCCTTCTCCTGTGCTGGCTGATATAAATGCCTGAATCTCTGCTGTGGGACCTCTCTCCTCCGTGTGGCTGCAGGGGTCAAAGTCTCTAAAAGTGCCCTTCTCCTGTGGTGGTTGATGTGAAACTGATGCTTGTGCTATCTGACCTGTCTCCTCTGTGTCGGTGCTAAGGCCTAAGTCACTGAAAGCGGCCTTCTCCTGTGCTGGCTGATATAAATGCCTGAATCTCTGCTGTGGGACCTCTCTCCTCCGTCTGGGTGCAGGGGTCAAAGTCTCTCAAAGTCGCCTTCTCTTGTGCTGGGTGATGTGAAACTGATGCTTGTGCCATCTGACATGGTTGCCGGGGTCCCATTAAATGGTGGCCTACTCCTGTGGTGGGTGATCTAAATGCCTGATTCTCTGCTGTGAAACCTCTCTCCTCCATCTGGGTGCAGGGGTCAAAGTGTCTCAAAGTCGCCTTCTCTTGTGCTGGGTGATGTAAAACTGATGCTTGTACCATCTGACATGGGTGCAGGGTTCAAATTAACTAAATGGTGGCCTACTCCTGTGGTGGGTGATATGAGGCCTTAATATGTGCTGTGAAAACCTCTCTCCTCCGTCTGGGTGCAGGGGTCAAAGTCTCTCAAAGTGGCCTTCTCTTGTGCTGGGTGATGTGAAACTGATGTTTGTGCCATCTGACATGGTTGCCGGGGTCCCATTAAATGATGGCCTACTCCTGTGGTGGGTGATCTAAATGCCTGATTCTCTGCTGTGAAACCTCTCTCCTCCGTCTGGGTGCAGGGGTCAAAGTCTCTCAAAGTGGCCTTCTCCTGTGCTGGGTGATATGAAACTGATGTTTGTGCCATCTGACATGGTTGCCGGGGTCCCATTAAATGATGGCCTACTCCTGTGGTGGGTGATCTAAATGCCTGATTCTCTGCTGTGAAACCTCTCTCCTCCGTCTGGGTGCAGGGGTCAAAGTCTCTCAAAGTGGCCTTCTCCTGTGCTGGGTGATGTGAAACTGATGTTTGTGCCATCTGACATGGTTGCCGGGGTCCCATTAAATGATGGCCTACTCCTGTGGTGGGTGATCTAAATGCCTGATTCTCTGCTGTGAAACCTCTCTCCTCCGTCTGGGTGCAGGGGTCAAAGTCTCTCAAAGTGGCCTTCTCTTGTGCTGGGTGATGTGAAACTGATGTTTGTGCCATCTGACATGGCTGCCGGGGTCCCATTAAATGATGGCCTACTCCTGTGGTGGGTGATCTAAATGCCTGATTCTCTGCTGTGAAACCTCTCTCCTCCGTCTGGGTGCAGGGGTCAAAGTCTCTCAAAGTGGCCTTCTCTTGTGCTGGGTGATGTGAAACTGATGTTTGTGCCATCTGACATGGTTGCCGGGGTCCCATTAAATGATGGCCTACTCCTGTGGTGGGTGATCTAAATGCCTGATTCTCTGCTGTGAAACCTCTCTCCTCCGTCTGGGTGCAGGGGTCAAAGTCTCTCAAAGTGGCCTTCTCTTGTGCTGGGTGATGTGAAACTGATGTTTGTGCCATCTGACATGGTTGCCGGGGTCCCATTAAATGATGGCCTACTCCTGTGGTGGGTGATCTAAATGCCTGATTCTCTGCTGTGAAACCTCTCTCCTCCGTCTGGGTGCAGGGGTCAAAGTCTCTCAAAGTGGCCTTCTCTTGTGCTGGGTGATGTGAAACTGATGTTTGTGCCATCTGACATGGTTGCCGGGGTCCCATTAAATGATGGCCTACTCCTGTGGTGGGTGATCTAAATGCCTGATTCTCTGCTGTGAAACCTCTCTCCTCCGTCTGGGTGCAGGGGTCAAAGTCTCTCAAAGTGGCCTTCTCCTGTGCTGGGTGATGTGAAACTGATGTTTGTGCCATCTGACATGGTTGCCGGGTCCCATTAAATGATGGCCTACTCCTGTGGTGGGTGATCTAAATGCCTGATTCTCTGCTGTGAAAACCTCTCTCCTCTGTCTGGGTGCTGGTCCAAAATAAATGAGAGTGGCCTTCTCCGGTGGTGGTTGATATGACGCATGATTCCTTGATGTGGGACCTCTCTCCTCTGTCTGGGTGCTGGTCCAAAATACATGAGAGTGGCCTTCTCCGGTGGTGGCTGATATGACGCATGATTCCTTGCTGTGGGACCTGTATCCTCTGTCTGGGTGCTGGTCCAAAATAAATGAGAGTGGCCTTCTCCGGTGGTGGTTGATATGACGCATGATTCCTTGATGTGGGACCTGTCTCCTCTGTCTGGGTGCTGGTCCAAAATAAATGAGAGTGGCCTTCTCCGGTGGTGGTTGATATGACGCATGATTCCTTGCTGTGGGACCTGTATCCTCTGTCTGGGTGCTGGTCCAAAATAAATGAGAGTGGCCTTCTCCGGTGGGGGTTGATATGACGCATGATTCCTTGATGTGGGACCTCTCTCCTCTGTCTGGGTGCTGGTCCAAAATAAATGAGAGTGGCCTTCTCCGGTGGTGGTTGATATGACGCATGATTCCTTGCTGTGGGACCTGTATCCTCTGTCTGGGTGCTGGTCCAAAATAAATGAGAGTGGCCTTCTCCGGTGGTGGTTGATATGACGCATGATTCCTTGCTGTGGGACCTGTATCCTCTGTCTGGGTGCTGGTCCAAAATAAATGAGAGTGGCCTTCTCCGGTGGTGGTTGATATGACGCATGATTCCTTGATGTGGGACCTCTCTCCTCTGTCTGGGTGCTGGTCCAAAATACATGAGAGTGGCCTTCTCCGGTGGTGGTTGATATGACGCATGATTCCTTGCTGTGGGACCTGTATCCTCTGTCTGGGTGCTGGTCCCAAATAAATGAGAGTGGCCTTCTCCAGTGGTGGTTGATATGAGGCATGATTCCTTGCTGTGGGACCTGTATCCTCTGTCTGGGTGCTGGTCCAAAATAAATGAGAGTGGCCTTCTCCGGTGGTGGTTGATATGACGCATGATTCCTTGCTGTGGGACCTGTATCCTCTGTCTGGGTGCTGGTCCAAAATAAATGAGAGTGGCCTTCTCCGGGTGGGTTGATATGACGCATGATTCCTTGATGTGGGACCTCTCTCCTCTGTCTGGGTGCAGGGGTCAAAGTCTCTCAAAGTGGCCTTCTCTTGTGCTGGGTGATGTGAAACTGATGTTTGTGCCATCTGACATGGTTGCCGGGGTCCCATTAAATGATGGCCTACTCCTGTGGTGGGTGATCTAAATGCCTGATTCTCTGCTGTGAAACCTCTCTCCTCCGTCTGGGTGCAGGGTCAAAGTCTCTCAAGTGGCCTTCTCTGTGCTGGGTGATGTGAAACTGATGTTTGTGCCATCTGACATGGCTGCCGGGGTCCCATTAAATGATGGCCTACTCCTGTGGTGGGTGATCTAAATGCCTGATTCTCTGCTGTGAAACCTCTCTCCTCCGTCTGGGTGCAGGGGTCAAAGTCTCTCAAAGTGGCCTTCTCTGTGCTGGGTGATGTGAAACTGATGTTTGTGCCATCTGACATGGTTGCCGGGGTCCCATTAAATGATGGCCTACTCCTGTGGTGGGTGATCTAAATGCCTGATTCTCTGCTGTGAAACCTCTCTCCTCCGTCTGGGTGCAGGGGTCAAAGTCTCTCAAAGTGGCCTCTCTTGTGCTGGGTGATGTGAAACTGATGTTTGTGCCATCTGACATGGTTGCCGGGGTCCCATTAAATGATGGCCTACTCCTGTGGTGGGTGATCTAAATGCCTGATTCTCTGCTGTGAAAACCTCTCTCCTCTGTCTGGGTGCTGGTCCGAAATAAATGAGAGTGGCCTTCTCCGGTGGTGGTTGATATGACGCATGATTCCTTGATGTGGGACCTCTCTCCTCTGTCTGGGTGCTGGTCCAAAATAAATGAGAGTGGCCTTCTCCGGTGGTGGTTGATATGACGCATGATTCCTTGCTGTGGGACCTGTATCCTCTGTCTGGGTGCTGGTCCCAAATAAATGAGAGTGGCCTTCTCCGGTGGTGGTTGATATGAGGCATGATTCCTTGCTGTGGGACCTCTCTCCTCTGTCTGGGTGCTGGTCCAAAATAAATGAGAGTGGCCTTCTCCGGTGGGGGTTGATATGACGCATGATTCCTTGATGTGGGACCTCTCTCTCTGTCTGGGTGCTGGTCCAAAATACATGAGAGTGGCCTTCTCCGGTGGTGGTTGATATGACGCATGATTCCTTGCTGTGGGACCTGTATCCTCTGTCTGGGTGCTGGTCCCAAATAAATGAGAGTGGCCTTCTCCGGTGGGGGTTGATATGACGCATGATTCCTTGATGTGGGACCTCTCTCCTCTGTCTGGGTGCTGGTCCAAAATAAATGAGAGTGGCCTTCTCCGGTGGTGGTTGATATGACGCATGATTCCTTGCTGTGGGACCTGTATCCTCTGTCTGGGTGCTGGTCCAAAATAAATGAGAGTGGCCTTCTCCGGTGGGGGTTGATATGACGCATGATTCCTTGATGTGGGACCTCTCCTCTGTCTGGGTGCTGGTCCAAAATACATGAGAGTGGCCTTCTCCGGTGGTGGTTGATATGACGCATGATTCCTTGCTGTGGGACCTGTATCCTCTGTCTGGGTGCTGGTCCAAAATAAATGAGAGTGGCCTTCTCCGGTGGTGGTTGATATGAGGCATGATTCCTTGCTGTGGGACCTGTATCCTCTGTCTGGGTGCTGGTCCAAAATACATGAGAGTGGCCTTCTCCGGTGGTGGTTGATATGACGCATGATTCCTTGCTGTGGGACCTGTATCCTCTGTCTGGGTGCTGGTCCAAAATAAATGAGAGTGGCCTTCTCCGGTGGTGGTTGACATGACGCATCATTCCTTGCTATGGGACCTGTATCCTCTGTCTGGGTGCTGGTCCAAAATAAATGAGAGTGGCCTTCTCCGGTGGTGGTTGATATGAGGCATGATTCCTTGCTGTGGGACCTGTATCCTCTGTCTGGGTGCTGGTCCGAAATAAATGAGAGTGGCCTTCTCCAGTGGTGGGTGATATGACGCATGATTCCTTGCTGTGGGACCTCTCTCCAATTGATATTGGTTAATTTTTATTTATTTTATTTTATTTTAATTCATTTCCCTATCTACATTTGTTTGCAGGGGATTTACCTACATTTTGCTGCCTTTTGCAGCCCTCTAGCCCTTTCCGGGAGTCTTTTACAGCCTTTTTAGTGCCCAAAAGTTCGGGTCCCCATTGACTTATATTCCGGATATTTTCCGGAAGTTCGGCCGAACCTTTCGAACCCGAACATCCAGGTGTTCGCTCATCTCTAGTTAGTGACACTACTTCTAGCCTCCATGCATATTCTTGATTTAAAGGGGTTGTTCTATCTGGGGAATTTATGGCATACTGTATTACTAGGATATGCTATAAATGTTATATAGGTGCGGGTCCCGCCTCTCGGACCCGCTCCTATCGCCAGAAAAGGGCATGCATGGCGCCCGCACTATTAACTGCTATGGGACTTTCGAAAATAACCAAGGAGTGTACTTCAGAAGTGCCATAGCATGAATGGAGGGCACTACTATTGGTCTTCCGAAAATAGCCAAGTCTGAGCTCGGTGGTGAATGGAAGGTGGCTGAGCATGCACGGTTTATCTCTTGCTTTAATTTGGTGTTGTTCTTCTGGAGTAAAGAGCTGGTACAAGAGGAGGAACCCACAGCTATCTGATGGCATTTATGGCATATCCTAGTAATATTCCATAAATATTCCAGATGATACAAACTCTTTAAGTACATTTTTTCATGGATTTGGAATGGGTTCACTTTCTGAAGTCTTTGGCGGAGGTGTGTAGGGCTGGAGAGGAGGATAGGAGTGGAGGTGATAGCAATGAAGATGGTCGTAGTCCTTACTGTGGCTAATCCTTGCTCCAGCACTCCTGTGGCCATGTGTGCAGCCGGAATAGAGAAGGGCACAACCCTTCTTCCCCTTGGGGCTCACAATGGACTTTGGGGTCTCTTGCTTGATAGTGGCTAGGGTGCCTTTCATGTTGGGTGAGTGAATGACGGGGTGTAAGGCAGAAGAGCAATAAAGGGAACTTGAGACCCTTGTCTAGGCCGACTTCACAGTGGTAAAATAAAGTCTCTCTTTCACTGACTAGATGATGAGTGTCAATGGCAAATACCAGTAGTAGGCACGGTTCTCACTGTATTCCACAATACACCAATTTACCAGTTGGGGTGTGTCCCTGCACAATCTGCCACTGGCAGCAGTAATTGGGTAGTGTCAGACTGTGCCAGGACACATTCTCAACTAGTACTGTAACACACAGGTGGACTTTTATTGCAGACTGTTGGCAATTTATTCACAAACTTATAATAGAAATGATCGAGAAAAGGCACATCATAGAGCTGCATAACAAATGCTCTAGAATTGTTATTACATGGGGAACGCAAGTATTTACTAAAACAGATATGTTGACAGGAGGTGACAGGTCCTCTTTAAAGAGCAAAGGTTTAGATAGAAAGTGGCAGAGAGTATAGTTATTCCAAAATTAGTTTATTTTCTTTGTATATACATCTTAAAATGTCATGGGTATCGCAGGGCTTGGGCCCCAGATGTTAGGCCAAGAGCCTCAAACATAGTGGCCACTGAACATACAACTACATCACTATCCTCAAAACGACGATACAGTTAAATACTGTGACAGAGTTTATGGCTTTCATCCCTTCGGTTCACACTTTTCGGGCAGAGGCAACTAGCCCTGAAGCCTGTGAGAGGATGTATCTATCATGCAGGTGGTATAGTGGCTATGACCTGCATTGCACATGGTGGTATGGAGCTGGAGTCGAGTATTGGATTTATTTTTTTTCTTTGTCACTTTGGGGAACATACAGTGGCCACCATAGAGGGGCTTTATTACTACTGGGTGCACTACAGGGGGGCCAAGTTACTACTGGGGGCACTATAGAGGGGCCTCGTTGCTACCCAGGGGCTCTATAGAAGTGCATTACTACTACTGGGAACACAATAGAGGGATCTCATCACTACTGGGGGCTCTATGGTGGGGGACTTATTACTAGTAGGGGAAATGTGGAGGAGGCCTTATTATTTCTGGTGGCCGCCACTGCTTGAGTTGCCAGGGTTTCTGTACCCTGCTGTTGCAGACACCCCCCTGATTTTCTCTTCCCGGTGGACTCAGTGGTCTGGGGTTGCTGTGGCCTGCCTACCAGCAAAGCCTACCGTGCTCTGCCTGTAGGGTATGTGTGCGCATGCCCCTCCCTGGCTCTTAAAGGACCCTAATCTGCTCCAGCCTGTGGCTGGCTACCTTGGTGTACTTAGCACATCTTCCTTTGTGGGAGGGTGCTTGAGCAATAGGTTTTACTATTCTTTGAAGGTGTGCTCTTTTTATTGTTTGCCCACGTACCGACTTTCTGCCTGTATCCTAACAATGTGACGCTCCGCTGCCTGACCTATGCCTAACCTCCCTATTGACCCTTCACTGCCTGATTTGACCTCGGACTGTTTACTATTCTGTACATACACTGCCTGTTCTGACCTTGGCTTGTCCCTAACTACATTTCTGCCTGACCTCTCAGTGCCCTGCACTGGTATCTTTTGACCCCCCCCATAGGTAAGGTATTAGTCATACTGAGACTACTCCAGAAAGTAGAAGCCTGGTGACTCCCCTGCAGCGAACTCGAGATCCCTGTACAGGGCTTAATTGGTGAAAAATCAGGGGACTGCGAGGAGAATATGCTCTTAGGAGTAGCCCAAGTCAAATCTGTTGAGTGACAGAGTGGTTCCACAGCTACTGCCATAACAATGGCATTATTTCTGCAGTTTAAAAGTTGGGGGCATTGTGGAGCACAGTGGGCATAGTATTAGCGGTAGCAGAAGGATAACACTATTAGGGCACCAGGGTGAGGAGGATGATGGGAAAAAGATGTGTGTTTGTCCAACTCTGCAGAGATCAGACATGGCTGAACGAAGTCATCATGGTGGTCTGGGCTGAATGAAGATGATTAAGAAAGAAAACGTATGTAATCTGAGTAGACGTCACTGGATACAATGAGACTCTAGCAGTGCCCCTGCCAATTTCCTGCTGACTTTCCAAGCCAAATGTAAATGATCCCATTGTGGCTACATTCAGCCACCAATAGAGGGGGCTTACGAGCTTACTGAAGACAGATTTACCATTGTGTTAATCAATATACAGTAAGAACTTCCTGATTTCTTTTTTCTATACTTTGGGGTCTTTGCCTTCCACTCTTGAATTTATTTTAGACTCATTCATTTTGCCAAGCTTGCCATATCAGGTTATTCTAGATTCATGAAAGTGGAAAGAGCTAAAATCACACATTTCTGTGTATTATCATATGTCCAGAGACAAGGCACTCCATCTGTATATAATGCAAGAAACGTGAATCAATCAAAATATAACTAGCCAAACGTTCATTCGAGAATATGCCTCATACATCATTTATCAGGAAAACAAAAATACATCATTGGATGATATTCAACACTGCGGTAGAGCGATCCAAAAGTTAGGAGTGGAAATCTGAGACTTTTTCTTATTTCTGTGATGAGTGACACTGTGTTTACAGTATTGTACAATCAGAAGTAATTGTGTCTGCCAGTACAAAAAGATGTTTGCCAATATGCTTTGCTACCTCGAGAGCCAATTCTTCTAATTGATTTTCGAAGCCTGCCAAGAAATCATCACCTTCAAATTCCTCCATCCTGGATAATAGAAATATACAGAGAGGTGAAAAAGTACAGCATATATTTAGGGAACCTCACAAGCGGGTGTGCTGCCAGTAGTACTGAGATCAATTTGGTGGTAGTAAAAATATATGAAGAAAACACGTATGAATTAGAGAAGGTCATGCAAATACTTATTTTGTCAGGATTTTTATACTGGATAATATTTGATAATATTGGATAACATGCAACATACTCTTAGAAAGTATGTAAAATAGCCATCCCCTAGAAGGAAAAATTAACCTTTTATCATCTCCAATCTACAAAGTTGCCTCTCAAAGGTACTGATTCTCCTTGAAGAGGTCCGGTTACTAAGAAGTCTTTTGGGCAATGTTCCCTAGGAACCAATGTGCAGAACAGTGCCCCAGACGGAATTAAACTATGCCTCTAGTGTCATCTATAGGTGGATATCCTGTAAGCCAATGTCCAATCAATTATGGTTCTTTAAAGGGGTTCTGCTGAAGTTCAAAATTGATTGCCTATCCTCTCAGGATAGGTCATCAAGTTCAGCATGCGCTCCCAGCATGCGCACCGAGCAGCTGTTTGAAGAGGCTGCGGTGGTCCAGTGAGCCAGTGATGTCACATTCATTAGTTATATGGCCTTTTTGCAGCTCAGTCTCACTATACAATATGTGGAGCTGTGCTTGGTAAGCTGTGAGGAGGGGGCAGCGCTCACTGGAGCACCACTGCCTCTTTAAATAGCTAATCGTTGGGGATGCCAGAAGTGGGATCCTAAAGATAGACTGAACTGAGGAAAAAACTCTTTTAACACATGAAGTGGGTCATGATTCAAATGACATTAGACGGTAGTGTGTAAGAGTAGGGAGTTACATTTTGGTACTCTCTGGCCATATAAATGGTGATAGGTGCATATCAATTTTATTTAAATAATATCAACCAAATAGAGAAGGGGCTCCTAGCAAAAATCAAACTGCACCCCCCATTTTGGTGCCAGGTTTTGCTTCTGAAGACAGAAGAACTTAGGGGGGGAATTATTATCTTTCATGTATGTAACTTTTTAGATGACAGTACAACAAAATATTGTCACAAGTGGCATTTTTATGCCTCCCTGGCCATTCTTCTGAAAGGGGACATGGTGAGGGAAGGGACTGGGCATGTCCAGCGGTCACACAAAGTCTGTCTTCATTTTCACCAGTTTTCCTGTGCAAACAAAGAAGGAAATTTACGGCAGCTGGGATTTCCTGTAGATTTCTGTTTAGGAGCACAGACCAGCAGAGTATGCACCTAATATAGTACAAGGCATTCGCAGTAAGCTCTCCCTTTATTCGTTTCCTTCTTCACATGTCTTTCCATGACCATTGGGTGCAATTCTACACCCTCATAGAAAGTTGGTCTCATAACAAACATCAAAATAGGCTTCAAGTAGGTATCAAGTTTTTTCTCCCAAGGCAAAATGGCTTGGTTTTTATTTCCCCCTTCATGCCCTTTTCCATTCCCTTCAGGCCAGTTCTATACCCATTGCTTGCTAACAAATCTGTTTCACTGGAGAGAAAAGTTATGCAGGTTTTCTTAGTCTTTGCCTACAGTAGCAAAGTAAGACCAATCACAGCTAGGAGAGCACTTCCCAAATGCCCCATAGAGGCTGCATGATCTTATTCTAAGGTATGTAGGCCCTTGCCAGAAAAGTTTTACATTAAAGAGGACCTTTCACTGGTCCACAGTTTATTAGGCAAATGTATATACATGCAGAGCGGCACCCAGGGATGACCCTGCACTTACTTGTATCTCTGGGTGCCGCTCCGTTCGTCTGGGTGCCGCTCTGCATCTATATACATTTGCCTAATAAACTGTGGACCAGTGAAAGGTCCTCTTTAAGGAAGTAAGGATGTGGTAGAAGCACCTACTGTATGATGCTGTTAGAACTATCTCCGGGAGTGCATTGTATGTGAATGCCACGAACAAAAGGTCAATTTCAGCTTCTTGCGTAAAAAATGGATGGTTCTTTATTAGGCTTGCAAAGTTTAGGATCCGACATACATCACATGGAGAGACAAAATGTGACTGTGACGCGTTTCGGGCTACAGTATTGAGCCCTTCATCAAGATATTTTTGTCTTGATGAAGGGCTCAATACTATAGCCTGAAACGCGTCACAGTCACATTTTGTCTCTCCATGTGATGTATGTCGGATCTTAAACTTTGAAAGCCTAATAAAGAACCATCCATTTTTTACGCAAGAAGCTGGAATTGACCTTTTCTTTGTGGATTGCATTAAGTGGCTGGGTTCAAGCCCTATCTTCCGTGCTTCAGAAAGGTGACCAGAGGTGAGAGCTGCACTTCCTTCTTCCATTGTATGTGGATACATATTATTCTGTGGGATGTTATAATGAAAAGATAGGGGCAGAAAGATATTAGCAGAGTAAGATTAGTGATCATTGTGAGGAATTTACAAAAAGGTTGGCAGAAAGAAAGGGATGTGATTACATAATAAGCATTACTGACCTAGAAAATACCCCCTCTGCTCCAGCACAACCACTCAGCTGTCAGTAGTTGGGTGTGGCAGTTATGTTCGGATAGTTACACAGTCATCAGGGCAAGACAACAACAGGGGCTGGAGGGAGCACCGGAGCTACAGTAGTACGTGCCATATTAGTGCGCCAGAGCTATCATATGTCTTAGAATGGGTTCCATCAGGATTTAGGGTTTTACATAATTTCAACAGCATGCATGTAGTTACATATGCGGTGCCCAGTTTTGTGGTGGCCCCAATGCTTTGCTGGGTCCCCCAGACACCATCCAGGTGTCACCTAGCATCCCCATCTCAGCATCCTCTTCTGGTCACTCATGCAGTTTTGCAGAGTCTCTGCTGCTAAGAACTGGTCCCTATCTGCAGGCAATTAGGGGCTCTGTGTGCTCTCCTTCTATACAGTTTGTAGCTGAACTAGAACCTTCTAGTGTGTGTGTGTGTGGGGGGGGTTTGAGGGGGTGGGGGGTTTGGGGGGTGGGGGGAATTAAGGAAGCATAGCCTAAACAGAAGCAATGTTATCATTTCCGTCTGTCATAGACGTGTATAGAGCTTCATTGCAAGTGTATTGGAATGAGTAAGCTGTTTTTCCAGGCACCAACAAGTCTTCAGACATAAACAACAGTGCTAAACCAGGCAGTCAGAAGGTCAGTGTGTCTGTCTTGTTCCCTCCAAAACTTTGCACAGGTAGAGAGTGCATATATTAGGTATATATGTGTTAAGGCTGAAAAGTTCAGTCTGTATTTGTGGGAGGGGCTTGGACCGATACTTAAACCCCCCTCTCAAGCCATCAGCCTCGGCACGAGCAGCGGCCGTACCTCCATGCGACGCCTCCCAAGCTGAGGGTACCACGTCCCTCAGCTCACTTCCGGGTCAGGATTGCATGGTCTTCCTACCTGCAGCATGTCACCCGTGCTCCATCGGCTCATAGACGGCCCCTGTCCTTCCATACCGCCGACAGGACCAGGGAGGGAATCTCGCTCCGAGCCCCCCCCCCCCTTTCGGCTTCCCCACCCTAGGCACCACTTTCCGGCGCCCTCTTGCGCAGCGATGGGGTGCGTTCCACCTTGGAACGCACGCCGGGCATAACAAACGGAAGCAAATCCCCTCAATCCCTCTCTCTGTGCCGCGCTCCCTTCTGTGGGAGACATGGGTCTGCTCCAGTGCGGTTACGGAGCCGCTACAGTGTGGCATTGGCGTTCCTGGATAGGGGTGAGTATAGCTGGCTGTCTTCTGCCGCAGCTAGCAACACGGCTGTAATCGGTAAGTCACAAATTAGCCGGGCCAGCGTTACTTATATTCCCGCCGGCTCAAATCTTGCTGGCTTACGTTCCAAGCTCCCGCTTACAAGCTCCTGACATCAGGAGACACTGTTCTCTTATCCCCAGCTTCTAGGTGGTCGGTTTGCGTCAGGTATGATTTAGCCAGGTTGAGGGCACGCTAGCAGCTAGCCTGGTCCCGGCGCACGCATCTGGTAAACCATTAAGGCAGGGGAATCAAGGGCTTATTTCCCTAAAGATGGATTGCATCCGACCCTTCAATCTTATGCACAGTCTTTGTTATCATGCAAAGTTCGCTCCATGTAGAACTAAGCTACCCAATACCTGGCCGGCGGTGCACGTGCCTCTGTGCAAAAAAAAAAAAAAAAAAGTAGGGGGCTCGCAAGCATCTCACATTTGTTCCAGCATACGCGGACAGTTAACTGTTGGGGTAGACCAGATACAGCAGGTCGTTAGGTAGGTGGCAGCTACGGTGGCACTCGGGTCATGTTTCATACATACATAGTTGCCTGAATCTCTCAGGTCACGTACCTTTCACATATAATTGCCTGGATCGCCCGGGTCAGGTATCACACATGTTTAATTACCTGAATCACTCGGGTCACGTGTCATTTTGCATAGTTGCCTGCTTCACTCAGGTCATGTACAGTATCATACATGTTTAGTTGCCTGAACTGCTCCGGTCATACATGCATAGTTGCATGAACCAATCGGGTCTCATTTCATTTTTGCATAGTTGCCTGAATCACTCAGGTCATGTACCATGTATATTTGCCTGTCTCGCTTGGGTCACGTGGCTTCTGCAGTTGCCTGAAGTACTCAGATAACGTTTCATACAAGCATAGTTACCTGAATCCCTCGGGTCTTGTATCATACATGTTCAGTTGCCTGAAACGCTCGGGTCATGTATCTTCCTGCATAGATTCTGAATCACTCAGGTCATGTATCATACATGTGTCACGGTCTGAATCGCTCAGGTCAGGTATTGTACGGGCATATTTGCCTGAATCGCTCAGGACCCGTACCATTCACGTATAGTTGCCTGAATCATTCAGGTCATATATCATACATATTCTGTTGCCTGAATCGCTCAGGTCATGTATCATTCTTGTATAGATGCCTGAATCACTCAGGTCATGTATCCACATGTATAGTTGCCTGAATCGATCAGGTCATGTAGCATACATGTTTAGTTGCCTGAACCGCTCAGGTCATGCATCATACATGCATAGTTGCCTGAATCCATCGAGTTACCTTTCACTCTGCATAGTTGCCTGTATCACTCAAGTCATGTATCATACATATTCAGTTGCCTGAATCACTCGGGTCATGTATCATTTTTGTATAGCTGCCTGAATCGCTCAGGTCATGTATCATACATGTTTAGTTGCCTGAATCGCTCAGGCCATGTATCATACATGTATAGTTGCCTGAATCGCTCAGGTCACGTTCCATACATGTATAGTTGCCTGAATCACTCAGGTCATGTATCATACATATTCAGTTGCCTGAATCTCTCAGGCCATGTATCATACACGTGTAGTTGCCTGAATCGCTCAGGTCATGTACAATTCTTGTATAGATGCCTAAAATGCCCAGGTCATGTGTCTACATGCATAGTTGCCTGAATCGCTCAGGTCATGTATCTATATGCATAGTTGCCTGAATCGCTCAGGTCAGGTATCATACATGTTTAGTTGCCTGGATCTGTCAGGTCATGTATCATACACATATAGTTACCTGAATCGCTCAGGTCATGTAACATACATGTGTGTTCCATAGTTGCCTGAGTCGCTCAGGTCATGTATCTTACATGTTTAGTTGCCTGAATCCTCGGGTCATGCATTATACATATTCGGTTGCCTGAATCGCTCAGGTCTGTACCATTCAGGTATAGTTGCCGGACTTGCTCGGGTTATGTATCATACATGTACAGTTGCATGAGCTGCTCAGGTCATTTCATCCTGGTATAGTTGCCTCAAATCTGGTCACGTTTCATGCTGCACAGTTGCCTGAGCTGCTCAGGTCATGTATCATACATGTATAGTTGCCTGAATCCCTCAGGTCATGTATCATACATTTCCGGTTGCCGCATCACTCGGGTCATGTTCCATTCTTGTACAGTTGCCTGAATTCGCTCGGGTCACGCATCATATATATTTTGTTGCCTGTATCTCTCAGGTCATGTATCATACATGTATTATTGCCTGAATCGCGCAGGTTTTCTTCTGTATAGTTGCTTGAATCTCTCAGGTTCATGTATCATTCATATATAGTTGCCTGAGTTCCTCAGGTCATGTATCATACATATGTAGTTACCTGAATCGCGCAGATCATGTATCATTCACGTACAGTTGCCTGATTGCTCAGGTCATGTTTCATCCTGGTATAGTCACCTGAATCGTTTAGGCCATGTTTCATCCATATGCGGTTGCCCAAATTGCTCAGGGCAGGTATCATTCAGTATTTTTGCCGGATCCGCTCAGGTTTTGCATCCTATACATTTAATCGCCTGAAGCGCTCAGGTCATGTATCATACATGCATTTCTGCCTGAATCACCCAGGTCATGTTTGATTCCTATAGTTGCCGATTCGCTCAGGTTCATGTATCATTCATTTATAACTGCCTAAGTCCCTCAGACCATGTATCATACATAAATATAGTTGCCTTAATCACGCAGGTCATGTGACATTTATGTACAGTGGCCTGATTCGCCCAGGTCGCGTATCATTCACGTACAGTTGTCAAGTTCACTTAGGTAATGTTTCCCGCAGCTTGATGTTGGTTCTCGAACCGATCAGCGTTCTCTTTTTCACCTGTTCCAACCAAGTCAGTCACTTTTCAGCCCATTTGGTGTCATTCTGAAATCCCTGAGACATTCTGTCGTGTTCTCTCGGTCACTTCCGGTCCTGGGGCACTCCTCTTCAGGTGACCGGGCACTCGTCGGCAATTTCATTTCTCACGATTCAGTTTACTCACTTGGGCGCTCTCACATTTTAAACGTAATTGATTCCCATGGCTTCGGCTGGTTTATCTCTCTTCTGTTTCCAGTCCGGGTCCAATATCAGTGGGCGTTTTCATCCTGGTCCAGGTTTACACGACCTTTGAATCCTGTCCAAATGGTCAGCAGCGCAGTCTTCGGCTGTATCATTCAGGTCCGGCTCGCCGGAAGGTTGGGTACTTTTGTCAGGCTTCTAGTTTTGGTGTTTGGTGTCCTTATTAGCCGTCAGTTTGATGCGCGTACAAGTTAATTTGCTTGTCTAGGTTCATACGGATCACCCCTCCACATCATTCCCGTTCATTCTGCAGTTCTGGGTGTTAAAAAAAAATAAATAAATAGAGAGCTAGTGGGGGCTATTTTTGGGCCCTTCTTCAAGGCAGGTCGATTCCTCCGCATGTTTTCGGTCCAGATCGCACATCAGGTCTCAGCATGGCGGCCAACTTGGCCAGTCACGCGGTTCGAGCCGGTCCATCACACCCTTCACCCCGCTCCTTGGTAGCCGTAATTCCACTACACCTTCCTACAGGTGGACTTCACTTTTGCCCCCTTCTAGGCCTACCCCGTCCTGGCTCCGGGCACACTTCAGCCAGTAATAGGTATAGTCAGGCCATCCACACCTTAGGATGGTCATCGTCATCTCCTCCTCCCTGATGGTGGCACCGACCACAAGTGTTAAGGCTGAAAAGTTCAGCCTGTATTTGTGGGAGGGGCTTGGGCCGATATTTAAACCCCCCTCTCAAGCCATCAGCCTCGGCACGAGCAGCGGCCGTACCCCTCCCTCCCTCCCTTTTCTTTTTATCATTTCAATTAGGGTGGGCCCCCTTCTAGGCCTACCCCGTCCTGGCTCCGGGCACACTCCAGCCAGTAATAGGTATAGTCAGGCCATCCACACCTTAGGATGGTCATCGTCATCTCCTCCTCCCTGATGGTGGCACCGACCACAAATATATATATATTTATATATATATACATACACACACACACACGCCTAGTTATTATGCTCTACCCCAACTTCTATTTAGGGATTGTTTATGACATGGGTGTGTGTGGTGCCACTGTGTATTTAGGGGAATGCGCTCATTTAGACATTGGACAGGAATTCTTTTGTACCTTTGTCTGTACAGATCCTGAGCCTCAGGGGTCCAATTGGCAGTTATCGGTTACAGTCTGAGTGCATGCATTCCGTCACACGCACAAGATGATGTCATATCCCTGTGCCTTAGGTTGAGGAGGGGGGCTGCTATGGGCTTATATAAGCCCAAGCCAGGACAAAGGGGCTTTCTCTTTTAGGCTCCTCACCACAAACAGAGGAAGGACTTCACACATGGAAGAGTGGACATGAGCTGAGCCGAGCAGCCCCTCCAGAAACAGAGACTATGAACATTGGCTGAGTAACTTTTGTGCATACATTTGAGGATAGCATTTGCAAGCCAAAACATGTTGCACTTGTGTCTCGATCGTCAAAGAAATTTTCTCCGAACATTCATTGCCAGTGCTGTGCCAGTAATTCGAACCAAGTCCACAAATATGGTGAGCTCACCCAATCCTAGGAAGCACAAGGCCACGCTGAGGAACCACAGGCGCCAAGAGTCCAATAAGTAAAGAAAGAAAGGTCCAGCTTCCGTTGCAAAAATCGTGAAGAGCTTTATTCACATAGTGCGGTACAGACGAGTACCTGTCTGCTTTTAACCTGTACTGCACTATGTGAATAAAGCTCTTCACGATTTTTGCAACGGAAGCTGGACCTTTCTTTTTTTTACTTAGTAATTCGAACCAGGTTTTGGCATTACGGGCACAGCTGGCAGAGAATGTACAATCTATGGTTGACCAAGACAAGCATGTGGCTAGAATAGAGTCACAGTTAGTAGAGCTGTAGAGACAGAAGGAGGAAATTGTTGCCTTCAAGGAACTGGCTGCCTCTACTGACATGATGGTAGCCAGATTGAATGACGAAGTTGCTGTTAGGTCCCAGATGATGACTGGCATGCAACATGTCATCAACAATTTTTCCAAAATGGTACTGGCCCTTTCTTTTTCCTTAAAGTCAGGGCCAGGGCAAAAAGGGGGGAGATCAGTCTGTGATAGACCAAATCTCCCAAAATCCAGGAAAAATAAATATGGTTGGAACAATTCAAAAGAAGGGAGCAAGACGGCAGACCTAAGCCATGCAGGGCAAACATCAGATGTATAGCAAGTGCTGGCTTATGTCATATAGCGAAACACTACAAATGAAAAAATTTGGTTCGATCCGAATTGTGGCGAATCCTGTTAAAAAACAGCTATTTTCTGGCTGCAGAGAGCCTTTATAGTGGTTTAGAACACTGTGCCTTGCAGTAACATGCATAGGTAGTCTGCTGTGGTAGAGAAACAATACTGTGAGTTAGTATGACATGCAGATGACAGGCGTCACTCTTAGAATCACTGCATACTTAACTTATTTGGGCAGTTATGGGGCCAATACTGACCAAATAACTCGTGTGTGAACTTAGCCTTACAGATCAATGTTAGCATCAAGAAGAAGCTCACTCCTTTTTACACCTGCGACGGGCGCCACCCCCTGGTGCCCCTATTGAGATAGGACAGAGTCTCGGGACACCAGTTGCAGCGTTCTCCCTGCAACCCAGGGCCCTCTTTTTAATGCAATGGTGGTGGGTACCCAGGTGTAGGAATGGCCAAATGGTATAGGGTGGCCTACAATATCCCCTAATGATGAATGTGTCACGGTGCTCCTACCTGGATACGCTGGACCCCAGGCGTTGGCTCCGAAGCAGAAAAAGGGTTAAAGTTAACTGGGGGATGAAGAATAAATAGAGTCCAGACCTTGTTATGAAGTTGAAAAGCAGCATTAATTTGCATAAACTGGCCCACCTTCTGCTCTACATACGTGTGCAGGGCTGGTACTGCCTTTTTGGCAAATAAATGACAGCTTGGGACTCTCCACCTAGGCTCAGCTCAAGCCATCAGTTCTCTGAAAGGTGCAGAGTCCACCACTTGGAAAGAGAGGGACTGCAGCACCAGCAACTTGACCAGGAGTACATTAAGCTTCTGCGCCGTTGGATGAGTGCACACATACTGTTGTCTCTAGGCAATCGCTTTGGTGAACAATTGCTGATGGAATGACTGACGAGGAGTAGGAGGAGGAGCAGCAGATGATGGGTAGGATAGACAGCTTCCTTCAGCTGAGGTGGTGGAGTCTTGATTGCCTGAAATCGGGTGCGTGCCACTGGGTGATGCAGCAGTTGCTGTGGCAGGCTGGACCACCACATCGGAGCCACTGTTCTCCCAGGCCACTTTATGGTGACGCTGCATATGTTGACGCAGGGCCGTGGTGCCAACATTGCCACCATGGCGATGCTTCATCTTCTGCCACAGATTCTACAAATGGTCATATTCGGCTCCTCCGGCAGCTTAAAAAAAACTGAGTGCTACCGCTTCTGCTTCCATGAACCCCTGCACCACTATTTTCCGGGCAGGTAGGCTCCTGCGAAGCTGGTGGTCTACTCCGGGCACGTTTGGCTCCCGACCTCCCACTGCTGCCCCTCCTGCTGACTGCCGGCCACGCTAGCGACTTGCTGGCTCCGCCGCTGCCTCATGGGCAAGCTGCCACCCTCTTCTCTCAATGATGATGAAGCCCCTAATTCACCCGGCTCCCAAGTGCGATCAGCTTCATCATCATCATCATCACGTACTGTCTGCACATCACTGATGTCCTCCTCAACGGTCTTTGGGTCAGGAGCCTGACCACTCGCAACACCAGCTCCCACGCCACTCTCCTCATCACTCCTCCACATCTTGGCTGGCCAGTAGCTGCTGACAGTCCTCTAGTAGCTCATCCTCGCTGTATAGTGGAGCTGAGCCCACAGCATATAATACTTGTCTGGCTGAGGGAACAGAAAAAGACAGAGGCAGGTTGAGGACAGGTGAGGGCACAGGGCCTGCTCCTGGGCCATGCGAACTAAGGGTTGTGTCTGACGAACCCACCGACTCTTGGCTCGGGGTGTCTGATGTCACTTGGGACAAAGTGGATGTCCGAGTCGACCATTGCAAATTGCAGATCCGCAAAACACGGAAGGCGTCCGTGTGCATTCCACAATTTGCGTAACGGCATGGACAGCCATTGATATAACTGCCTATTCTTGTCCGCAAAACAGACAAGAATAGGACATGTTATATTTTTATTGCGGACCACGCCACGGTGCAACGGCCCAATACCTATTTCTACACTTGGGTCAAGGGTATTGGTGCTGGTGATGGCATGCAATTAATTGGACCGTGAGGGGAGAACTCCCCCAGCAGCGTATGGTACTGTCTTTCATCCTAAGTATAGATACAATGGAGTAGAAGAGAAGAACCCCAACTGCGCCCAGCTAAGAAGGTGGATATCCGACCAGATACACCTGAGAGAAGTGAGAAAGAGAATCAGAGAAAAGCAGAGTCTCCGAGATCCCCTGGAAAAAACTCTACTGTGTCCTGGCTGCTTTGGATACCATCTCAAAGGGACTTTGCTCTTCAACCTGCACATCCACCCAGTGATCGTCCTTAGTACCCGGGTCATACCTTGGACTGTCATTGAACTGTCATGAACAAACCAAGCCAGACACATGAGTCTGGAGTTCATCCCAGCTTTTCTAGCTAATGATTCCTATAGAACAATAGCAAACTCAAGAACAGCATATAACACAATAGGAAAAACTCATTACTGAGCAATAGCATTGAGTAATGAATGTTCTAGGAGGTCCAGAGACCGAACGTTCGCTCTGTGCCACGTGAAGAAATACATTAAACCAATGTTAAATCATTTGCCTGTTATTAGGTTCATTGCTCAATAAGCTTTACAGATCATTAACTACATGTAACTTGCAGTGGTATCCCTAGAGGAACAAGTGGAGGATGGGAATGGATCACAGTGACAATCCTCACACCGAAACCATCCTAGGGCCATGCAGTGATAGGAGGGCACACCCTTTCTTCTCTCAGGGCACACCCTAGTGTTGAGGCTCCTGCCTGGTGGTATTTGGGGTGCCGTTGGTGTTAAGTGTTAGGTCCTAAGGCAGGAGTGTGGATGCAAGTGCAATGGCTGGCATATGGTAATATAGTCAGTGACCAGGCCAGTTGTAGTAAATCCCTTATATTTCGCCCCATAAGACGCATTTTTCCCCCCAAAAGTTGGGGGGAAACCAGCTGGCGGCTGCAACATTCAGAACATTTACTTAGGTGCAGAATGTGAGTTTTGCAGTTACCCTGTTCTGGGGTACACCTGGTCTGTTCCTATTTCAAAATGAATATTCTTGAGTGTAATAAAATTGGTTATTTTTACTTTTTAGGGACACATGGATTAAAGTATTAAAACCAAGTAAATTGAATACCATTGATTGTCTGGTGTCAATGGTTAGGATATATTAGACAGCAAGTGAACACTCTGTTCATGAATCTGAGCTGTTGGTAGTAGAAAATGGAACAGTGTAAGGAATTGGATCCATCTGAAAAAACTTTGACAAGAGCAAAAAAGATAACTAGGCCAGTGCATCTCCAAAACATCAGGTCTTGTGGTGTGTTCCCAATAAGCAGTGGTTAGTGCCTACCAAAATTGGTCCAAAGAAGGAAATGGTGAATTGGCAAGAGGGTCATGGGCATCCAAAGCTCATTAAAGCACATAGGTAGTGAATACTAGCTCCACAGAGGAGCTTCTGTAGCACAGACTACTGAAAAGGTTTTTGCTGACTATGATAGCAAGGTGTCAGAACACACAGAGCATTGCATATCGATTAGAGTGACCATGCTGACCTCCATCCATGGTTAAAAGCTCCTGCCATCAGCATGTGAGTTTCATAATTGGACCATAGAGCAATAGAACAGGGTGGTCTGCTTTAATGAAAAACATTCACCTTTACATCATGTGGATGGCTGGGTGAGTGTGTCCAGCCAAGAGATGGCACCAGGATGCACAGTGGGAAGACCAGCAGAAGAACTGTGATGCTATAGGCAGTGTTCTGCTGGGAAACCTTGAGTTCTGGCATTCATTACTATGACATGTACTGCCTAGCTAAACATTGTACAGGCAAAGTATACCCCTCATGGAGGCTGTAGACCCTAAGAGCATGACCTCATTCAATAGAAGCGTATACCCTACCACACTGCAAAAACTGTAAAGAGATGAGGAACACAATCAGGAGTTCAAGGTGTTAACTTGGCTTCAGTTTCTAGATCTCAATCCGATCAAGCATCTGTGGGATGTGGTAGAATAACAAGTCAGATTCAGAAGAACTTAATGGATCTGCTGCTCACCTCTTAGTGCCAGATACTTTCAGAAATGTGGAGTCCATGCCTCAATGGATTAGAGCTGCTTTGTTGGCAAGAGAAGGACCTACACAATATTAGGCAGGTAGTTTTATTGTTATAGCTGATCAGTGTAAATAGTATCAATTATTATTATAAAGCAAAAATCTCAGTAATCCAGGAATAGGGACCTAGCGATCTAGTGTCATACCAGAGGGATTGGACAGTAAAGTGAGGTATACTGGATTTAGCTTAATCTGCTCACTGCTCAATGACCAACCATGACTGATAAAAGGTTGGGGGCAGATTGGGAGCCTAAATCCTGATGACAGGTTTCCTATAAACAATAAGTTTTTCAAGTTTTGCAAATATTATGGAGGACAGAACCACAAGTTATCTATGACATCAAATGAATTTCAGGAACTTACCAATAACACATGATCCTAGTCACGTTATTTGTCTCATGTCCGTTATATGTGCTGTATTCGCTAGGCCAAAAATTCTAGATTGCATTTGGTTTCTACTGGAAACGATGCTTTTTCTTCTTAATAAATATCAAACCAGGGCATTCAGTAGTATGTTTCAAACTGACAGGGCTAATGAGAAGTCTGTGAATTGAATCAAGGTACTTAGTTTATTATCGTGAAAAAATCCTAAAAAAACCTTTCAACTTTCCATGCTAATTTTTTTTTCCTATTGAAATCTTTTTTATTTTTCTCATCCAGCCATCAGACTTCTGTGCTGCCTTTCTTGCGCTTAACAGGCTCATTAAGTGTTTCTTGTGAAAGTGATAAACAGGTAGCAAATAAGGGGAAATTCATTATATTAAATGAACCACATAGAAGAAAGGTCTGGGCATTGTATGATATGGTTGTATGGACATAGAAAGTCGTATTTACACACATCGACATCTTCATCTGCTCAGTTATTCCCGTGTTCTATTATACAGCACATCTCTATCAGGAACTTGTGCATTGTAAACCATGTGATTATGGCTAGAAGACCACATGCTATTGCAGATGGTAGCCTGTGACATGTAAAGACTTCAGACTGCCATAAAAACAACTCATATTTCATTATTTGGCAGTATTATGTGTTATTTGGGCTACAGCTTTACCTTCAGGGGCGTAGCTATAGGGGAAGCAGGGGAATCGACTACTTTGGGGCCCGAACTCAGAAGGGGCCCATCCAGGAGGAGGACTAAAATATTTTATTGGCTGAGGCCCTTTCAAAAATTTGCTGTGGGGCCCAGTCATTTCTAGTTACGCTACTGATTACCTTTGAAGAACTATGGTATGTGTTTTTTTATTTGCACACTGTAATGGGTTTGTATGGTTCTATCATTTGGGTATAATTTGGGGTTTATATGGCACTATTATCTGGGCACTGTATTGAGTTTGTATGGTACTATTATTTGGGCACTGTATTGGGCTTGTATAGTACTATTATTTGGGCACTGTATTAGGTTTGTATGGCACTATTATATTTCGGTTACTGTATTAGGCTTGTATAATACTATTATTTGGGCACCATACTGCGTTTGTAGGGTACTATAATTTGGGCACTGTATTGGGCTTGTATAATACTATTTTCAGGCACTATGTTGGGTTTGTATAGTAGTATTATTAGGGCACTGTTTTGGGTTTGTTTGGCACTATTGTTTGCTTACTGTATTAGGCTTGTATGGCACTATTATATGGGTGCTATATGGGGTTTGTATAGTACTATCATTTGGTTACTGTATTGGGCTTGTACAATACTATTATTTGGGCACAGTATAGGGTTTGTATAGTACTTTTATTTGGGCACTGTGTTGAGTTTGTATTGCAGTATTATTTGGTTAATGTACTGGGCTTGTATAGTACTTTTATTTGGATATTGTATGGGGTTTGTATGGTAGTATTATCTGAACAGTGTAGTGAATTCGTATGGCACTATTATTTGGTTACTGTATTGGGGTTGTGTGTCCCTATTGGTTACTGTATTTGGTACGATACTATTGTTTGGAAATGTATGGCACAATAACAAGGCACAATTATAAGAAACTATATGATGCTGTCATTTAGAGACTGACATGGGTATTTGGCCAGCATTATTCAGAGGCTATATGGCAGTATTATTTGAGCACTGTATTGAATTTGTATGACAGTTTTATTAGGGGCACTGTATGACACTAATATTTGGGGATTGTGTTGCAATATTTCTAGGGATGATGTGACCCTATGTTTAAAGACTGGCGCTGTTATTTGGCCAGGATTTTTTACAGACAGTATGGCACTGTTTGGGTATAGATTTAAACTGCACTTTGGAGGAGTAGGACCAGTACCTATTATATTATATATTATATGTGTTATGTTCGGTTTTTCTTTTCAGCTTGTGACTGATGCTCCTCTATCCCAGCTAATTCCTATGCAATGTCTGCTGCCACAGCATCACCATTATCACCAGTTACATCTTAGTGCCGGCTTGTAAAATATTTAAGAACAGGATTAAGTTTATTGCTTGTTATAAATAAACATGGATGCAAGTCAGCTGAAACTGAGACAGGACCTTCCGTAATTTTTTTTTTTCGGTTTCCATTATCAAAGGAATCATTGTGTCTGCTCCGATATAACCAGTTTCCTTGGAAACATGAATGCGTAATAAAATGGCTATTTATTTTGCTTGCGAGACTCAGCGTGCCTTTAGATTTCAAGTATGGAATATAGTATGTTATTTGTTAGAAGCCTGTAAATCCCTTTTATGTTTGTACTTATAGTTTTACAATCTATTTTCCCAATTCTCTGCCTTTTTTTTTCCTTTATGCTCCAGATGTACAGTTATAAATTAACCAAAGAACACGCCATAAACATGTCCCGAAGTAGCTCATCATATACCGTGAAATTCACGGAGGGAAAGTACAGGAAATGATTGCAAAGATTTACAATTCAGCATGCTTTGACCTAGAGACACATTTGACCATATGATTTCTGTTATACTATATGTGGTTTCAATTGGTTTACCGGCTTAAAATATTGATGACCTACCCTCAGGATTGGCCATCAATACCTGATCGGTGGGGGTCTGACTCCTGGCATCCCGAACAATCAGCTGTTTGAAGATGCCATGGCACTCGGGTGAGTGCTGTAGCCACTTCATAGTCCAGTGATGTCACATTCATCGGTCACACGACCTAGACATAGCTCGGTCTTATTCCAGTGAATGGACCTGGGCTGCAATACGAAGCATAGCCACAATACAATGTACAGTACTATGCTTGGCATACTGTGAGGAGGCCTCTTCAAACAGTTGGCTGATGAGGGTGCCAAGTGTCAGAGCCCCACCAAACAGATACTGATGACCTATCTTGAGATTGTCAATATTATTCTCCCAGAAAACCCTACTGACAGCATGTGGCTGTAATTGGCCACCAGCTTCTTGCAATATGCCATCCCTATGGATCACTTGTAATTAAGTTATCAAAGTAACTGGAAGGAATAAATGTGGAGCTGAACACAGTGCAAACATTAAGGCAATGCTGGATCACCTCTTTAGCAGTCATATGGCATGCGGAGCTCAACTCTTACCAAGGAGAGAAAAGAACTAGGACAGCGTCAAGGAAGAGTTCCCAACATGGGCCCTGACAAAGGAGAAGCATCAGAGAATCATGATGTGGTTGCAGTAGACTGCATCTCAGCCCCTGCAAACATGTTAGTCTCTGATGAGAACAGTCGGAGCACTTAACCACCTCCTCCAGTATACTGTATCCTTGAACTCTTACCACCAGTGAAGTAACTGGTGAACGCTACATTGTTATGTTTTACCATGTTATCTGGTGTATGTGGAAATTGACCTTGTTTTACAAGTTATGCTGGAGCAAGGATTATATGTGGAGACAACCATATTTTGTTGAAGACATATTTTTTTTGTAATGTACCTTTAAGACTGTAGACGTGGGCACATGGTTTAGCAGAATTCAATGGTTGCAGCTGCGGATTTGTAGTGTTGGACCTCACAGTTTTTATCCTAGAGCACTCCATGGTGAACCAGTTAATGCGTCTGCAGAGCCTAGGTGCACCTACTGGAAATGAATGTGCAGCAATGTGGATCTGTGGTTGGAGTTGGGCCTGCTAACACAGGTAGAGACCTTGACATCTGAAGGGTTGGGTACAGTTTGCTGCCTATGCCGTGGACCTGCTCTGTAGCTGATTGGGACACTGGAGCGAACACTCACTCTGGGAAAGTAGATTACTCTGGGTAACACAAATTGTCCACACACCATTTCTGACCTGGAGACTGTAACATGTAGGCCAGAATTTAACACTCTGGAGATAGTGGGGACCAGAGACTGTGATTTATCGAGCCAGCTATGCTTTGCAACCAACTGCTATATGTGTACTGAGTGTCAGGCCCCCTGCCTAGTGCGACGCTTCTCCGCAGCACTGCCGGCATCTATTTGCTAGGGACGTGTCGGGTATCCAAAGGATGGAGCTCCAACCAGAGGCGGTGCTCGCTCACTGGCCAAACTGACATCATGGGCCACGTGACCGGGAAGCTCGGACTATTTAAACATGCAACCTGCTGGCCACAAGTTACCTGTGATTGGTCTTATCTTCAGACTACCACACTAGCGTTTGTATACTGGATTGTTACTACTGGACTTCTGACCTTGGCTTGTACCCTGACCCTGCCTGTGTTTGACCCCTCGGATTTGACGTGATCTCAAAGTTTGACTTCTGGCTATTCCTGGTTTGCTTTCTGGTTCTAATTCTGGTTGGTTTGGACTCTCCAGGTATGGCTCTCAGCTTGGTACATTTTCTGGTTCTGTCCATTTTGTAATTCTGTTATTTTGTCTCCCTGTATTCTTCTCCCTGGTTCGGGCTCAGCACGTACAAAGGGAAGGGACTGCTGTCCAGTTGCAGGACGTTGCTTAGGGTGGCTCATGCAAGTAGGTAGGGACAGGGGTGCAGGCAAAGTTCAGGACCTTACTACTCCCTAAGTGTCACTGAGAACTGTAATTGGGGCCCTTTTAATTTGTACCACAATATGCATTGTGGCCTGAGTAAAGAAACTATCCTGGGACTAGCGACAAGCGCCTGTGCACCTGTAAGTACACTGTGTGCGTGAAAAGAGTTTGTCCTGTTGCTACAGCGACTGTTGGGTATAAGTGCTTTGTGTGTGGAGTATAGAGACTGTCCTGCTACAAGTGGGAATTGCCTGAAGAGTATACAAGTGTTACTGTTGGCAACTGCCATGGGTATATTTTGCAAACTGCAACAAAGAGTCTATCCTGTTCCTTTTGGTAACTGCCTAGCCCTGTTCCTCACATTGTTGTGTGTGCAACCACTAAGCATGTGCCTCACAGTCATGTGTGTGTAACCACCAAGACCTGTGCCTCATATTTATCTGTGTGTAACCAGGAAGCCCTGTGTGCCCCACAGTCTCGTGAGTGTAACCGCAAAGCGCCACTCCTCAAATTTATGTGTGGGCAACCACCTATCCCTGTTCCACAATACTTTGTTTGAGCTCTCTCTCACTACTGAAGAACATTTAATCTTGCCAAGTCACTGCAAGTGTGGTACCCTGTAGTGGTCATAGGCCACACTGTATTTATCAAGGTATGCAGTTGTATTGATTGAACAAGAAATAAAAGCAGGCACAGGTTAGGATCTGATGCAGCTATCAAACAACCGTACCATATATCTATTTACAAAAGGTCACTCTACAGGAAGGCAGTCTTACAGTCTAACAGCCACATGGAAAAACAGTCTCTGCTATGGAAGCCATATTAAATATGTATACAGCGAGCCACATGGGATAACGTGGAGGAGATAGGAGTGGACATAATAGAGGCTAGGATGGTGGTAGTAGTAATCACAGTTCACGTGGCAGTCCTCCCTTTGGCTCTCCCTGGAGCCATGCAGTGAATGGAAGGCACACCCTTTCTTCCCTTAGGGCTCTCTCTGGTACTGGTGGTATTGGGGGTGCCCTTGATGGAGTATGTTTGGTAGGGTGCAAGGCGCAGGAGTGGGGATAAGGGGCTGGAAAATTGTGGAGACAATAACAGTGCCCATTGTTTGCAATAAATAAGGCTTCTTTTGACAGCAGAACCTACCTAACTACCTCAGACTACCTAACACCCTGCACTGGAACCTATCAGCTACACTATATCACAATCTAACCTACACTGACTATCTCCCACTAACTATCTGTATTATCAGGCTCGGTCTGGCCCACAGGGGTACAGGGGAATCCCCCGGTGGGCCCCTGAGCAAGGTGGGCCCCTAGTCTCCCACCCCCTGCACAAGTGGCACATAACACATTGGACTTACTGCACTACATACATATATTCAATGTACAGCACCTCCACCAGCCTATGTTCATATAAAAAAAACTTGTTAGATTATTTATTATATTTGAATGTATCCGTACTGTGGGCCCCCTTAATAAATTTTACTGGTGGGCCCTAGGTACCGCAGACCGACACTGTGTATTATATATATAAGCTAACTAACTATCTAATGTAATGTGACACAGCAAAGCAAAGAGCACAGCAATGACACTGCTGTCTCTCTCAGAACTGTAATAAACAGTAGAATATGGCTGCTGGGGAGGTTCTTATATAGTAAAGGGGTAGGCAGCTTTCCTATTGGTTGCCAGGGATGTTGCTAAGCTCAGACAAAGACATTACAGCCTTCTCATTGGCCGACAAGCAAAAAGCAGGGAAGGATCATGGGTTCACAGAAAAAAAAATCTAGAACATTCGCGAATACGAATATATAGCATTAAATTCAAAATCTTTGCGAATTCTCGAAGTGGCGATATTCGCGATTAAAACTCGCGATTTGAATATTCGCGCCCAACACTAACCATCACATCTGTAATGGCCAGCTCTATAAAAGTATCACGATTTACCCTATGGTGCCAGAGCAGTCATTTTGTGTTCTCCAAAAACATATTAGCAAGTGATCCATAAACATTATTTACCCCAATGTCTTGTGAGAACACAAGACCATTGCCAGAAAAAAAAAAAAATCAGAAGATGGCGACGCAAAAACATGATTTTTGAAAAACTATATATATTTTTGGTATCTCTGTAATCATACTGACTAAAAAGATAAAAGTAACATCATTTTTCCTGCATATTGTACACCGCAAAAACAAAACCCAAAAAGCAATGGCAGAATTTCTGCCTTTTCTTTATTCTGCTTCTCAAAAAAGGTGGTCTTTCACTTCTGAACTCCGTTGCGTACCCATACAACAGTTTACATCCACATTAATAACATTTCTGCATTAAGGAGAACCTGTTTTTTTTGCGGACCCTATGCAGAACCAATCATTTCAATGGGTCGGCCAAAAAAACGCAAATTACTTCGTGTGCATTCCGTTTCAGTATGTCCGTATTTCCATCCTGCAAAAAAATAGAACATGTCCTATTATTGTCTGCATCACGGACAAGGATAGGACTGTTCTATTATGGGCCAGCTGTTCTGTTCCACAAAATACAGAAAGCACACGGATGGCATCCGTATTTTTGGCGGATCCGTTTTTTGCGGCCTGTAAAATACATATAGTTGTGTGCATGAGCCCTTAGACTTGTCCTCCTGTTTCTTTCTCTTTGGTATTGCTTTCTGTTGGGGTGTATTCGGCTGTGGGGGAGTGAGTCCTGGCCCGCAGTGGTTTATTGATGTGGATGTCATTTGTTTTTCTTCTGTGAAACCTGTAATCTTGCTCATTTGCATCATTTTGTAGTTACTCATGCATTGTTCTCGGCTCTCTGTGAATCTGCCTGTTTTCAAATAAAGAATTAAAACAAACACGAACCACTGTCATGTAAAAAGGAAAAGTAGTGATTTGTTTAAACATTTTTAATTTTTTTTTATTTTTTTTCTGTAGTATAATTCTCAATTCCCTCTTACAGGCTATATGATAACTGAAACTTAATTTGAAAGCCCTATACTTGACCATATTACCACCATTTTTATCATAATCTTGGTATGGCTAGGATTTGACCTTTTTAAAGGGGTTATCCCACAAAAGAGTATTTCCGTGCATTTAATTGGGGTCTTTGAGCCCGTCTGCCAAACGTCAAGGCGATCTCTGTAAGACGGGAACCTAACACTAAATACCTTTTATGTGCCAAAATGGCCACCATAAAATTCAGGGATTTTG
This sequence comes from Bufotes viridis, assembly GCA_033119425.1. NCBI lineage: Eukaryota > Metazoa > Chordata > Amphibia > Anura > Bufonidae > Bufotes > Bufotes viridis. The sequence continues at coordinate 46,780,950 of CM065591.1, read as the reverse complement.
TACAAAATGTATTTGCAAAGAATCTCAAATTTGCAAAATATGTGTAGCATTAGCACCAGAATATTTTCTATGATTATGGCATTATTGTACTTTATTTGTGATTGCAGAGTGCTGCTGCATTGTCTTTTTTGTGTGTCTTTTTGTTGTCTTTTTTTCTTAGGCTGGTTTTACACTAGTGGCAGGACGGATCCGACATGCTGTTCAGCCTGTTGGATCCATCCTGCCGCTAGTTCAAGTGTGTCGCCGGACTGCCACTCCTTCCTCATTCACTATAATGGGGACGGGGGCGGAGTTCCAGCGCAGCTTAAACCAGTCTGGCGGCCTCTCGTTGTGCGCTGCCGTGCTGCGCCGGAACTCCGCCCCTGCCCCCATTATAGTCAATGGGGATGGAGCGGCAGTCCGGCGACACACTTAAACTAGCGGCAGGATGGATCCAACAGGCTGAACAGCCTGTCGGATCCGTCCTGCCACTGGTGTGAAACTAGCCTAAGTGAGAATATTGCCACTTCAACAAGTAATTAGGCAGAATTAATAAGTCAAGACTTGAAATGAATAATGACAGCTATCGCCCGCAGATAAAACATAAGTAAAGATTTTCATTGTTTGATTTGATTTCCATTTCCACAGCACAAATACTATTTAACAGAGAACTGCTAATTATAAAACCTTTCACTTATGATAGAGGTCGACTCAAGTGCCTTTTATTTATAAGAGATAGCTTTCAAAGATGAAAGAAAACATGAGAAGAAATCACTGACAATAAGTGTTTTCACAGACCTGTGGTGTGGAAGTATCTATTGTTTGCATTTTTATAAAAAATAAAAAAAATAATAATTGATATACAGTGATAGTAAATTCTATATTATAAATTGTTATAGAAAGTGAGGAAACTGGCTCAGGTTATAGAGGAAATCTATTCCATCTTCCTTGCTGGTGTAGATCTCCGCTTTGGCGCATGGACGTGCAGAGATGCAGCACAAATATTAAGAGGTATGTGCCGCAAGCCCAGGAGTGGAGCAGAGGATTGAACTGGTAGTAGCTCTGGCTGCAATAATCTTTCACAATGGCAATCCTCACACGGATGCTCCCTAAGGCCAGAACAGTAATAAGAGGGTGTACCCTTGGGGCACATCCTAATGTTGGCGACCTTGTCTGATGGGTGCCTTTGTCGTTGAGGGTTTGGTGCGATTGCAAGGCAGGAGATAAAGGAGCAGTGGCCAGCTAATGATGCTGGAGTCAGTAACCAGGCCAAGCTTAGAAGATAAAACTCTCTGTTTTTAAAGTGCAGAATGGGAGTTGTAGTACATCCAACAGTAACAAAACACAGTTCCAAACAATTCTCAGTGCAAATCTTAACAAATGGCATGGCAATGTATGGCTATAAGCCAGGATGGGGATTGTAGTACTCCTTCAGTCTTTCTTTCCAAATTCTTTGTCTGCAGAATCTAAGGCTGGCAATATTATTCTTATTATGTCTGTAATTCCCAGCTGAGGGGTACCAGATTAAGATACGGTTGGCCAGCAGCTTGACCAGGTTCAGACTTTCACCTAGCGTTTTTATTGGATCTGGCAGGGTCTAGCAAAAACGCTTCTGTTACTTATAATACAACCGTCTGCATCCGTTATGAACGGATCCGGTTGTATCACCTTAAACATTGCCAAGACGTTTTCTATTGTGGCAGATTGTGGCAGAGAAAACAGATCCGTCCCCATTGACTTGCATTGTGGGTCAAGCTGTTTTGCATCCGCATCCCAGGACGGAAAGCAAAATACAACATGTTGCGGTTTGCTCTCTGGTCTGGGAACGCAACGAAATGGAACGGAATGTATTTTAGAGCATTCCGTTCTGTTCAGTTCAGTTTTGTCCCCATTGACAATGAATGGGGACCAAACAAGCGTTTTTTTCCGGTATTAAGCCCCTATGACAGATCTCAATACCGGAAAACTTAAACACTAGTGTGAAAGTAGCGTTAAACAGCAAATACCTCACTGACTGACTCCATGCAGATTCTGGACCTTCTAGTTTTTAATTTTCTCTTTTCCTGGAGTACTGCGAAGTACTGTCGAGATGGATCTTTCAGGAATAGTGGTTTTCTGGAGTTCAGCGCTAATTCTTCAGCAGGGCGGTTTCTAAGGAATGTTGGCAACAGGGTGAACATGAAAAAAGCACCCCCCCCTTCTCTCCCTCTGAGTGACCTTACTTTCTAATGAAGAGATTAAAACATTTTAAAAGAATCAGTTACGGGTAGAGATGAGCGAAGTATTCCGAAATTCAATTTGAAGCAGCAGAACTTTACCAAAAAATTTGCTTTGTGAAGAATGACATCATCACAAAGCTCATTTCTTTGTAAGTAGTGGGTGCACTGACAGGGTGCAGCGATTGTGCAGCGTATACAGTATACAGTGTAAAATAAAAAAAAATAAAAATCACATCATACACATCATACTTACCTCTTTCATTTGCTCATGACGGGCCAGTCGGCGCCATCTTGATTGAAAATCTGGCGTGAAATCTTGTACCTAACACTAGTTATGGGTATACCCAATGTAAATCCAGTGACTTACAGGCAATGTCTCCACGGATTTCAGTTTGTTCACTTTCCTTTTCTTTATAATTTGGTCCAGAAGCTCATGCACAGAAGTCTTCAGCCAGAAGTGTGCAGCCACGTAAAAAGACACCAGTATTAATAAATGGCACAGGGTAGAGGAGATCTGTTACAGATTTTGCATTAGGGACCAGGGAATTCAGTTTATACCTTTGACTTTGGTTTGCTGTTTCTGCAGTCCACCCCGACCCTCTATAGCAAATAAACCCCCTATATAGCTGCCCCCTTTACACCGCTATGCTGTATTGTCTACCAATATTGTGCCCAGTGCTGCCCCATGTGCCTCCTGTACATTAGTTATCTTTCAATCTATTGGTAATATGATAAAATAATAAAAAGTAGTGAAACTTTTTTGATCCCACCGCTCACTTCTCAATCACTGGCTGAAGCGGTCTCACGTATCGATGGAGGGGGACATAGAAGTACATAGACCAGTAAGGACACGGGAAGGAGTGGAAGGAGTGCGGCAGGGAATCCGAAATGTATTTATTGTATCACAATCTAATCAGTTTTCAAAATGTATTTTACATGACTGGACAACCCCTTCTTAACACAGAGTCCAGAAGAGACCCCAACATTTATACAGACCTCCAGACAAACCCAAAAATCAATACAGATCTTCAAACCAGACCCCCCACACACACACACTAAAATTAATACAGATCTCCAAATCAGACCCCAAATGCATTACATACATCCACACCCCAAAATTTATGCAGACCTCCATACCAGATCTTAAATTTGATCCAGATCAGCCCCAAAATTCATACAGACCCCAGATTCGACCCCAATTCAGTCCCAAATCCATTCAGACCCAAGAGCAACCCCCAAATCCTTACAGATCAGCCCACAAATTTATACAGGCCTCAAATTTATTCAGATCTCTGTCACTCCCTATAACCGCCACCTCACCCCTTAGTACACTAAATCCAGGTATTCCCCTCGCTGTGTCCTGGCGCCAGTGCTGCACTATGTCCTGACATCACACAGCGCCAGGTCATAATGTGCTCCTACCCTCATACACTGAGCACCCCCATCCTCCACAGTATCTCCCCTCATACACTGAGCACCCCCATCCTCCACAGTATCTCCCCTTATACACTGAACACCCCCCTTCTCCACAGTATCTCCCCTCATACATTGAGCACCCCCATCCTTCACAGTATCTCCCCTTATACACTGAACACCCCCCTCCTTCACAGTATCTCCCCTCATAAACTGAGCACCCCCATCCTCCACAGTATCTCTCCTCATACACTGAGCATTCCCATCCTCCACTGTATCTCTGTATATACCCTGAGCATCCCATCCGCCAAAGTATCTCACCTCATACACTGATCACCCCCATCCTCCACTGCATCTCCCCTTATAAACTGAGCATCCCCATCCCCCACAGTATCTCCCCTCATACACTGAGCACCCCCACCACCCAAAGTATCTCCCCTCATACACTGATCACCTTCATCCCCCACTGTATCTCTGCTTATACACTGAGCACCCCCATCCTCCACAGTATCTCCCCTCACACACTGAGTATTCCCATCCTCCACAGTATCTCCCCTCATACACTGAGCACACCCATCCTCCACAGTATCTCCCCTTATACACTGAGCATCCCCATCCTCCACAGTACCAGTGGCGCTGTTTAGTGAGGGTAAGGAGATTTTGCAATCCGCGCATGCGCAGTGTGAGGTTAAGGAGTTTTAACAAGACAAAAGACCGTCAGATCTCCTTACCCCTGAGAGCGTACGCGCGGTGTTTATGAGTCAATGCTCACTGTAATTTTACCTTACCCGTGCTCTGGTACTGCGGAGGCGCCGTGCTGCGGTACTGCGCTCACACTCCCGGAAGTCACGTGGGGTAAGGTTATTTTTCTCAGAACACCAGTCCACACAGCCCTTAGAGCCCCTCTTCTCACAGTGCTCCACAGAGACAGTGCGCCAACCCCCCTCCTCCTCTTTCTCCCTCACACGGCTCTGCACAGGCTGCTCTATGCCCGGAAATACTGCCGCACAGGAGAAGAAAACCAGTGAGCTCTGGGAGCACCGTACTCACCGTTCCTTGAGCCTCCCGTACTAATGAGTGCTTCCACAATGGAAGTGCTCATTAGTTACTTGCGCCCCACCTTATGGTTAGCCCCACCTGGCCCTGCTGCTGATCAGCTATAGATGCTGACCGTGACCCTTCTATTTGCTGAAGTGATGCGCCCCCTGCATTTGCAGCCCTTGCGTGGCTCTAGAAATGGCATTGTGCCTCCCATATGGGCAGAGTCAGGATTATTAACCCTGACTAATCCATAAGCAACTGTTCTGGTGCATCAGAATACATCAGAACATTGTGCAACAATAAACAATTTGCATGTACCCTATTCTGGGGTACCTAATGTAATAATTGTAGCACATCTGAAGCAAGGGAGAGATTAAGACCAGTGTTTTAAACACCGATCTTGATAACTGTCCCCCTTTGTGTTTATATTTGGTGTACAAAAAGGGGACACCTTTACCCACATGTCCCATTGGTTCCAAACTCACATCCATGGCAGCAGCACTGCAATGATCAGTGCCATCCACTGCTCAATGGACGAAACGGTGTAGTTCCAGTGCCAGGTTCAGACTCTGGATCTACTCTGAAAACAGCTGATCGGTGTAGATACAACGTGTCATACCCCCACCGATCAGATACTGAGGGATAGGCACTCCGAGGGATAGGCACTCAATAGTAATGAAGTGGACAACCCCTTTAAGGTATCAGGTGCACGTTAGAACTGTGCATCAGATTACTATAAAAGATTAAAAAAATATTATATTTCATAAGATCCTGCATACATTATAGTAGCACACAAATTCACTGTAATTCCTAACATGAGCAATACATTGAAACTCGTTCCAACATAAGGTTCATGACTTTACAAAGGTTCCATACTTGAAGTCATGTCGTAAGAAATAGAACACAATCGTAGGCCAAGTTGTCAATCATTTCTCATAGTAACTCACTTGTTGAGGTCCACTTGCTTGTCAAGTGATCATGTTGCAGCGGGGGGCCCCATACTGAGTGAGAACTACAACGTAACGTATGACATGACGAAACCTGTCCTGGTAATCACTACAAGAATGCAACGATTTCCTGCAAAACCAAGATCTTGCAAACTGCTAGAGACTCAAGCCCCCCCATCTTCTCATTGTAGCAAGCCTCATATAACCATTTTTTATGTCCCACAAGAGCTATTTTTTGTAACCACTGGGTAAAAATACATTTCTGGAAATGTAATAAAGAGAACCATGATGTATCCTGAGTGGCTTTAATAGAATTTCTTGAATTGCTGCAAATGTCATTAAAAATTAAAGTAGTTTACCTTGTTATTATGGAAACTACATTTTGGCTTAATTGCCCAGTGTATGATGGATGAATTTTGATGCTACAACTTAGATTTGTCTGTTCTAGGTCAGCATAGTTAGTTGCTATAAAGCTTCTGTAATATATCTCTGTCATGAATATAAATTGGCTTTTAGAATAAAACATACTAGCATTGCCGCAATCGCTTAAAAGGGTATTCCCACGTCAGCTTTTTATGGTACTGTATGTCCTCAGGGGACCTCGCCAATTAGGAGAAAGGCTATCTCCTCTTCTGCAAGCAAATGCAGCTAATGGAGACTACTTATAACAGGTTAGTTGGTGGACTGGTGGCTTCATCTCTTTCCATGGAAATCTATGGGGTTATGGAAACAGCCAAGTGCTCAGCCTTACAGTTGCGGGCTTTTTTTAACATTTCCTCTTTTCTGTCTTTTCTTACCTTTCCTCTTGGCTAAGTATGGAGTTGTGAGTAATGCAAACATTTTCCAAACCTGGTCATCTCACACCACTCATCTCAGAATAACTTGATGTCACGGATGAGTGTAGGTGGGAAACTCCACACTGAGCACAGGAGAAAAGGGGACAGGAACTAGGCCTGAAAACTAGGGTAAAGGAGGTCACCTCCTAGAACAACCCTAATCGAAGTCCAGACTAAATATCAGTAGGAACTGACCTTGATGGTAGGAAAGTTCATACACAGGAACCTAGAGCCCTAACACACCCTGTAGGTCCCTGGTATAGTGACAGGACTTGAGACAACCTATTCCCCCACCAGAAGGATGAACAGATGTCTCCCTCAGGCCTAGATACAAAAGACAGGGAAATACAACAAACAAAATACAAATAGGGAAGATGACACTTAACTTCACGTGGAGCAAAGGCAGTGCCAGGAGCTCAACCGAAATCCAACAACCAGGTAGCCCAGAGTCCAGAAACTGAGGCTATAAACCGAACCCCAGAAGGGGTAAGCAGTAATAAATAGGGGAGGTTAAATGACCATACAAACAATACCTGCAAGGGGTGTGACCATGACCAAAACAACACAGACACAAATGATACACAAGGAACCAGTCAGATTAACCCACGTTTTTCCAGTCTCTCTGATCTCCTGGCACCTGTCACAGGAGCATTCGTGACACTTGAGCCATGAGGAAAGGTAAGGAATAAGGACATGCTGAGAAAAGTCTTGAGGTTGAAAATATTTCATGTTAATATATACAGCGACTATACACATCATGTCTGGTTACAGAGTGCAAACAGATCCTCTGTGTAAACTGCCATTCTGTATTACTCCTACACTTGGCCCCTCTCTCTGTTGGCTAGAACACAGAGTCTGTTTGTACTCTGTAACCAGTAAAGTGGTGGCGCAGACCTGCTGGTCTCTTTCCCCTCTTTCCTGGAGGGCTCAGCCGCTGGAATAGCTCTATCCCTCCACACAGGCAGGGCCTGCTTCTTGTCGGCTAGGCCTCTCTGTCCGCCATAGGGTGCACCAGTGTGAAGGTGCCTAATATCCTAATATTTACCTGCCAATGGCTGGCCACATCAGGGTGCTGTAGGCACCTTCCCCTGTGGGGATGTGCCTTAGCAATAGGTTCTTGTCTGCTATTGTTGTGTAAAGGTGTTCTGTTTGAAGGGGTTCTGCAGTTCTTTTTAACTGATGATCTATCCTCTGGATAGATCATCAGCATTAGTTTGACGGGGGTCCAACACCCACGACCCCCCGCCAATCAGCTGTTTGAGAAGTCAGTGGCGCTCCAAGAACGCTGAGGCTTTCTCTCTGTTTACCGCAGGCCCAGTGACATCACAACTAGTATCATTGGCCTGGACGCAGCTAAGCTCCATTCAAGTGAACTGAGCTTAGTCCCACTTAGGCCAGTGATACTAGTCGTGACGTCACTTGGCCAGAGGGAAACAAATAGAAGGCCACGGTGCTCCTGGAGCGCCGATTCCTTCTCAGACAGCTGATAGGTGGAGTTCCCGGGTTTTAGACCCCCACTGATCATCAGTTAAAAAGAACTGCAGAACCCCTTTAAGTTACTTTGCACGTATACTAACTTCTGCCTGATTTCTGGATCTGACCCTTCACTGCCTGACCTGACCTCTGCCTTATCTCCATTCTATGCAAAACAAATGTGGAACCCCAGTTATGGGTCTACAACACAATAAAAGCCAGATATCCCTCAAAGGATGGAAAACCAAACAAAGGGGTGTCTCCATTACAGAGATCACCAAATCCACCATATTAAGTGGCCCCTATGTCAAGATCCCACTTTTTTACAAGCTTTAAGGATGTGACAGGGAAAACCTAAGCTAGGTATCCATCCACAGACAGCTGTTTCAGGGTGTTGCCCCTCATCAGTGTGGAGTAGGATTCTGGCTAACCGGGAGCAATGCCTCGGAGACTACTCAAACACAACAATAGCTGACCTCAGGGAGACCAGCTACAAAAAACACCGCGGAGCCTCACTTAAGAGTCTCAACACAGCAATCCGAAGTGCAAAGTTCCCTGGGAAACAGGAATATGCAAAACAAATGTGGAGCCCCAGTTATGGGTCTACAACACAATGAAAGCCAGATATCCCTCAAAGGAAGGAAAACCAAGCAAAGGGGTGTCTCCATTACAGAGATCACCAAATCCACCATATTAAGTGGCCCCTATGTCAAGATCCCACTTTTTTACAAGCTTTAAGGATGTGACAAGGAAAACCTAAGCTAGGTATCCATCCACAGACAGCTGTTTCAGGGTGTTGCCCTCATCAGTGTGGAGTAGGATTCTGGCTAACCGGGAGCAATGCCTCGGAGACTACTCAAACACAACAATAGCTGATCTCAGGGAGACCAGCTACAAAAAACACCGCGGAGCCTCACTTAAGAGTCTCAACACAGCAATCCAAAGTGCAAAGTTCATTGTGTTGTAGACCCATAACTGGGGCTCCACATTTGTTTTGCATATTCCTGTTTCCCAGGGAACTTTGCACTTCGGATTGCTGTGTTGAGACTCTTAAGTGAGGCTCCGCTGTGTTTTTTGTAGCTGGTCTCCCTGAGATCAGCTATTGTTGTGTTTATCTCCATTCTGACCCTGAGCTGCCTGCCCTGACCTTGGACTGTTTGTTGAATGGCACAAACTCTGCTTGCCCTGACCATGGCCGTCTCTGAATACTGTTCTCCCTGATCTCTCATTGTTTGACATCAGTGTCTCTTAACCACTGTGGGTCAGAAGTCACTTGAACAGAGACCACTTCAAGAGGTAGCGGCCTGCTGGTTCCCCTGCAGCAAAGTCCAGATCCCTGGTGTGAAAACTAGAGGGGACACTTAGATAATGCCCTTAGGAGTGGCCTTATGTAATATATGTTCAAAGACATAGCAGATCCACATGGACTTTGCAACAGTAACCATGGATATCCATAGGTCTGCATAGGAGCTGTATACATTAAATGGTAGGACTCTCTTTGTTTTTACTTGCAAAGCTCTAAAAAATATAAGGTGGGATCTGATTGGTTACTATGGGCAACTAAGCCCGTTTTTCTTTAACCGCTACAGGACCGCCTAACGCAGGGATGCGTCCTGCGGGCGGTCCTGTAGCTCTGAGACGACGCATTGGCGCGTCATCTCGTGAGAGCCGAGACTTCCTGTGAATGCGCGCGCGAGCGTCTCAGGAGTTCTCCTACAGCCTGCCAGCGATGATCCATCGCTGGCAGGCTGTAGATGCGAATTAAATCGCATCAAAGAGCTATATGAGACGCTGTTTTGTGAACAGCATCTGATATAGCTGCTACCTGGTCCTCTGGTGGTCCCATTTACTGGGATCGACCACCAGAGGACCAGGTAACTATGTAAAGTTGCACCAAACACTACACTAACCCCCCCACCCCCCCCTCACCTATTAACCCCTTGTTAACCCCTTGATCACCCCATCTAGACCCCCTGATCACCCCCCTGTCATTCATCACACCCCTTGTAAGGCTCAATTCAGACGTCCATATGTGTTTTGCGGATCCTCAAAACACGGACACCGGCAATGTGCTTTCTGCATTTTGCAGATCCGCACATTGCCAGAACTATATAGAAAATGCTTTTTCTTGTCCGCAATTGCGGACAAGAATAGGACATGTTCTATATTTTTGCGGAACGGAAGTGCAGACTCGAAGCGCGGATCCGTAATTCCGATCCGAGCGGGACAAAGTCTGTCCCCATAGAAATGAATGGGTCCACAATTCCGTTCCGCAAACAGAATTTCGGACGTGTGAATGGGGCATAAGGGTCCCTTATCACCGCCAGTTAGTTAGCTACTTGTTAGGTAGCTAGCGCCCAGCCCACCGCACCGCAGTCACTGATTTGGCAGAGATTTTTCATCCACATTGATTGATGCGAATGAAAAATCTGTACTGCTCATTTTTTTTTTTCAGCGCAGAGGCTGAACGGAAAAAAAAAATCTCACTTACCCGTATGCTCAATATAAGGAGAATCGCAGAAACTCCTAATGCTGGCCATACGTGTAATGATTGCGGAGACCCTCAAATGCCAGGGCAGTACAAAAACCTCACATGTGACCCCATTTTAGAAAGAAGACACCCCAAGGTATTCCGTGAGGGGTATGGCGAGTTCATGCAAAATTTTATTTTTTGTCACAAGTTAGTGGAATATGAGACTGTAAAAAAAAAAATATATCAATTTCCGCTAACTTGTGCCAAATTTTTTTTTTATGTGAAATTGCCATACCCCTCACAGAATACCTTGGGGTGTCTTCTTTCCACAATGGGGTCACTTGTGCGGTTTTTATACTGTCCTGGCATTTTAGGGGTCCTAAAGCGTGAGAATCCAAATGCGTAAAAATGGCCTGTGAAATCCTAAAGGTACTCATTGGTTTTAGGGCCCCTTTGCGCATCTTGGCTGCAAAAAAGTGTCACACATGTGGTATCGCCGTACTCAGGAGAAGTAGAGCAATGTGTTTTTGGGTGTATTTTTATATATACCCATACTTTGTGTGAGAAATATAGCTGTAAACGACTCCTTTTAAAATTCGCTGAGTGGCATAATGAGTCCATGAAAAATTAAACTTTTTGTCAAAAGTTAGCGGAAAGGGAGACTTTGTGAGAGAAAAAACAATAAAAAATCAATTTCCACTAACTTGTGCCAAAAAAAAATCTTCTATGAACTCGCCATGCCCCTCATGGAATACCTTGGGGTGTCTTCTTTCCAAAATGGGGTCACATGTGGGGTATTTATACTGCCCTGGCATTTTAGGGGCCCTAAAGCGTGAGAAGAAAAATGCGTAAAATGCTCTCCTAAAGGTACTCATTGGATTTGCCCTTTGCGCATTTGGCTGCAAAGTGTCACACATGTGGTATCGCCGCACTCAGGAGAAGTAGGCAATGTGTTTGGGGTGTATTTTTACATATACCCATGCTGGGTGAGAGAAATATCTCTGTAAATTGACAACTTTGAATAAAAAAATGTAAAAAGTTGTCATTTACAGCGATATTTCTCACACGCAGCATGGGTATATGTAAACATACACCCCAAAACACATTGCCCTACTTTTCCTGAGTACGGCGATACCACATGTGTGACACTTTTTTGCAGCCAAGATGCGCAAAGGGGCCCTAAAACCAATGAGTACCTTTAGGATTTCACAGGGCAATTTTACGCATTTGGATTCTCACGCTTTAGGGCCCCTAAAATGCCAGGTCAGTATAAATACCCCACATGTGACCCCATTTTGGAAAGAAGACACCCCAAGGTATTCCGTGAGGGGCATGTCGAGTTCACAGAATTTTTATTTTTTGGCACAAGTTAGCGGAAATTGATATTTTTTATTTTTTTTTATTTTGTTTTTTACAAAGTCTCATATTCCACTAACTTGTGACAAAAAATAAAATTTTACATGAACTCACCATACCCCTCACGGAATACCTTGGGGTGTCTTCTTTCCAAAATGGGGTCACATGTGGGGTATTTATACTGTCCTGGCATTTTAGGGGCCCCTAAAGCGTGAGAAGAAGTCTGAATTCACATTCAGTATCATCAGTATCAGGAGAAGTGAATGTGTTTGGGGTGTATTTTTATATATACCATACTTTGTGTGAAAAATATCTCTGTAAACGACAACTTTTAAATTTTTTATACAAAGTTGACAATTTACAGAGATATTTCTCTCACCCAACATGGGTATATGTAAAAATACACCCCAAAACACATTGCCCTACTTCTCCTGAGTACGGCGATACCACATAAGTGACACTTTTTTGCAGCCTGGGTGCGCAAAGGGGCCCAAATTCCAACGAGTACCTTTAGGTTTTATATGGCGGCTCACAATTTAGCCCCGCCCAAAATGCCAGAACAGTAAACACACCCCACAAATGACCCCATTTCGGAAAGTAGACACCTCGAGGTATTCACTGAGGGGCTTAGTGAGTCCGTCTGAGATTTTTTTTTGCCAGAAGTTAGCAGAAATTGAAACTTTTTTTATTTTATTTTTTTCTCAGAAAGTGTCATTTTCCGCTAACTTGTGAAAAAAAATGAAATGATACATGAACTCACCATGCCCCTCCGCGAATACTTTGGGGTGTCTTCTTTCTAAAATGGTGTGATTTGGGGGGTATTTATACTATCCTGACATTCTAGCACCTGAAGAAACATGACAGGTGCTCAGAAAGTCAGAGCTGCTTCAAAATGCGGAAATTTACTTTTTTGCACCATAGTTTGTAAACGCTATAACCTTTACCCAAACCAATAAATATACACTTATTGGACTTTTTTTGTATCAAAGACATGTAGAACAATAAATTTAGAGAAAAATTTATATAGAAATGTAGTTTTTAAAAAAAAAAATTACAACAGAAAATGAAAAATGTCATTTTTTTGCAAAAATGTCGTTAAATTTGTATTAATGGCAAAAAAAATAAAAATGTCAGCAACAATGAAATACCACCAAATGAAAGCTCTATTAGTGAGAAGAAAAGGAGGTAAAATTCATTTGGGTGGTAAGTTGTATGACGGAGCAATAAACGGTGAAAGTAGTGTAGTGCGGAATTGTAAAAAGTGGCCTGGTCATTAAGGGTGTTTAAGCTAGGGGGGCTGAAGCGGTTAAACCAGCTTTGATAAATCTCCCCCATAGTTGCAAAATAGTAGTTGATAAATATCCTATTTTTAAATTACAATATTACAGGTATTTGTGACTGTTAGGCTACATTCACACATGGCAGAAATGCTAGGATTTTTTGCAGTTCATGCTGGAAAGGCAGCAACAAAGTGGATCACTGGCCGCGGTGGAGATGGCATCCCCTTGATTCATGTTAACCATTTGTCATGACATAGGGGGAGCCAGTCACCGCCACCGGATGTTGACATTGAGAGAGCCCAGTGCAGCAGCCAGGACCTGGAGGAGAAGGAATGAGGAGACAAGTAAGTAATGTTCCCTTTACAGGTCTGAGTGCATGAAGTATGAGAGTGTAAGGGTACTTTCACACTAGCGTTTTGGATTCCGTTTGTGAGATCCGTTTCAGGGCTCTCACAAACGGTCCAAAACGGATCAGTTAAGCCCCAATGCATTCTGAATGGATAAGGATCCGTTCAGAATGCATCAGTTAGGCTCCGTTCCGCCTCTATTCCGTTTTGGAGGTGGACACCAAAACGCAGCATGCAGCATTTTGGTGTCCGTCTGAAGAGGCGGAGCCTAACGGATCCGTTTTTTTTTACAATGTAAGTCAATGGGGACGGATCCGTTGTCAGTGACACAATATGGTGCATTTGAAAACGGATCCGCTCCCCATTGACTTTCACGTAAGTCAAAACGGATCCGCTTTGGACTTTGTTATTTTTCTTTAAAGCTAATGCAAACGGATCCGTTCTGAACGGATACAAACGCTTAGATAGAGGTGCGGATCCGTCTGTACAAATAAACAGACGGATCCGCACCAACGCTAGTGTGAAAGTACCCTAAGCCAACTCTCATACTTCATGCACACTGTCATAATATAGATCCTTGTAAAGACTCATAATGAGATGCAAAAGGATTACTATAGGTCCAAAGGTACCTTAATGGTCTCCTATTTTAGGCAGCCAGGCTGTAATACCAACATATAGGGGCAGAGCACATGATTCTGCCATGTACATGTTCCTAAAGGGGTTTTCTGGGCTCCTGATTAGAGATGAGCGAATCGATTCTAAAATTTGGAGATTCAACCTGAATTTTTCAAAGGTTCTGATTCTACCAAACCTGAATTTTGTGTGATTTGATTTGGGAGAATCAAGGCAAGAGAGGAAGAGAAAGAGAGCGGAGGGAGTCAGACTCCACTTTCTTGGGTCCTCCAGTGGAAATTATTCCATCCTACACCAATGTAGAACCTGGGCATGTCCACTTTGTTGTTATCATAGAAAACAAAATCAGGAAGGTGTAATTGTTGTGTTTCAAAAATAGTCCCTAGTGGCAATTGATTGGCCCCCCAAAATCACATCAAAATCTTGGGTACTCTGGTACTTTGGTGGGCTAGTCTAGACAGGTTAGATGGAATAGCTTGTGATGTTATTGAGGTTACCAGACCCATCAGATATCAGATATACATATAGGAAACTCCAAATTGGTTATTCCTCTCACAGTTTGTGACAAATTATTAGCAGCTCGCCTTGCCATTAGGTGCATGGATGTGTCGGAAACACAATCAAGTACAAAGAATGGTGAATGTCCAGTTTCGACATCTTAAAGTCATATGAAGACTGTAGTGGAACATATGAAAATCCACACAGGACTGGGGTGTTCTGCTTAGGCATTTTGCCTAACAACAGCAGCCTTAGTCATAGCATAAAAAACACGTAAAAATAAGGGATTTATATAAGAGAATAAAGAGCCAATAGCATTCACAATTTTATCTTGGTTCTCCTATAAATCCACTATTTGTACATGTTTTTATTTTTTACTATGATTATGACTGCTGTTGTCAATCAAAACGCGTAAGCGAAGCGCCCCTGTCTTGTCTGGATTATAGTATGTTCCGATAAAGTCTCCATTTGATTTTAAAGGGCATCTGTCAGCAGATTTGTCCCTATGACACTGGCTGACCTGTTACATGTGCGCTTGGCAGCTGAAGACATCTGTGTTGGTCCCATGTTCATATGTGTCCGCATTGCTGAGAAAACTGATGTTTTACTATATGCAAACGAGCCTCTAGGAGCAGCAGGGGCGTTACCATTACACCTATAGGCTCTGCTCTCTCTGCAACTGTCGCGTCCTCTGTTCTTTGATTGACATGGCCAGGCATGATGATGTTTTCACTGCTTGGCCCTGTCAATCAAAGTGGAGAGGGTGCGTCAGTTGAAGAGAGAGCAGAGCGTCTAGGTGTAATGGTAACGCCCCTGCTGCTCCTAGAGGCTCATTTTCATATATTAAAACAATTTTTCTCAGCAATGTGGACACATAGGAACATGGGACCAACACAGATGTCTTCAGATGCCAAGCGCACATGTATCAGGTCAGCCAGTGTCATAGGTACAAATCTGCTGACAGATGCCCTTTAAGGAGTGGACCCTGAGCATTCACCCGTCTTTCTCTCACAATTTGCAGTAAAAATAGAGGCCCTTATTTATTTAATAAGCATTGAATAGCAGGAGGCCTGTTCAGTGATGCAATCAACATGTGAAATTTTTGGGGTCTCTTTCACAAATAGAAGCTAATTTAATAGTCTCAATTACACGCTGTAGAACTAATAACATGAAGTATTGAATATCATGTGCCTCTAATTCCAATAAGAGGGGTCTTACTTGAGAAATGGAAGAATTCCCAATTTGCCGCTGTATCAATAAACACTCTAAACTGGAGGCATACTGGAGATTTGATCTTCAGCCATTAGAAGAATTTTCTTGTTTCCACACTAGATATTTACAAGTATACCCTTTAGGGTGTATGAAACATAGGCTCGCTCCCAGACCCCCCTCCGCTTATTTTCTGTACACAATGCACTTTTTAGGGCCATGTAGAAAAATGCGAAGCGTCTGATATATAAACTCATAGCTGTGTCTGGCTGAGCCTTCCTTACCTGTATTAAAGTACTTTTCTATACACGGAATCATCGACTTTTCCGTGCTCGATGGCTTTAGGATGCTTAACAATTATCTTGGGGCAGTCTCGTTCTTTATAATTGCTTATGCCATTCAGCGGTGCAGTGAACTATGGATTGGGTGTCAGACAGACCCCTTTTGAGTTATCTTTCTTGGGAGATGATGAAAGTAAGATGAGTAGAGTGGGTGAGGGCGATATTGCTGACAGTACCGCACTGGGAGTGATTATCACAGCCATAGCAAACATTACAAATATCTGGGAAAAACAACAAAGCTCTTTGTTTTACATATAGAATAGAGCAACCTGCAGCTTGTGGCTCACGTAGCTCTAATAACGAAGTAGGTAGAGGCAGAGAACAAAGGAAAGAGAGCTGTATAGACAAAAACAAAGAAATGAGTCTATGCCAAAATTAGTGCACCACAACCCAACATTGGCAGTGGTTTGCATTGGTTCAGAGGCATGGTCTAAATAATCAGTTGGGGGCGTTCAAGAAGAATTTTAATTCTGTGTTTTTGAAACGCTCCAAAAGATAAGGACACTATTTCCCATAATTAGCTAAAATTGTATATATGCACAGAGAAAAATACAGGAACCCTTTTGAATCACCTTGATTTGATTGCACTGATCACTTGTAAAATGTGTACTCGGTATTAGCTAAGTCACAATTATAGACAAACACAATCTGACTAATACACAAATAGTTGTACCATATTTGTCTTTTATTGAGCACACTGAGAAAAAAAAAATCCAGTGCATGAAGAAAAAGTAAGTGAACCCCCGTGTTATTAAGTTCTCCAAGAGCCAACGGGCAAAAGGTTTTTCAGTTTAAATAGATTGTTTCACAGGTGCTTTGCCCATTAAATAAAGGCACACAAAGCCTGGTTACTGACAAATAAAGTCTGCTCAGGAACAACTGGTTACTGTAAGCATGTCTCAATGCAAACAACTTTCAGGAGACCACGGAAGACATGTAATAGAGACTGGAGACTGGAGTTGGGGGCAGATGCCAGTATTTATACACATATGTTGGTATCAGAAGCAATGGTAAAAAAAATATTCCCTTTATGGGAAGTAGCAACAGGTTTAGTGTTATTAAAAATAAATATATGTATATACATAACGTATTTTTGTCGTGTTATAAGATGTACCTAGGTTTTAGAGGAGGAAAATATTTTGAACTAAAAGGTGTGCTAAAAAATGTCATAAAATAACAGAATAATATTTCACACTGTTATGGGGCATCTGCTACTGAAACACTGTTATGAAGGGAATCTGTAAATGACACACTGTTATGGGGAGATCTGTAGATGATGCACTGTTATGGGGGGATCTGTAGGTGATGCACTGTTATGGGGGGATCTGTAGGTGATGCACTGTTATGGGGGGATCTGTAGATGATGCACTGTTATGGGGAGATCTGTAGGTGATGCACTGTTATGGGGGGATCTGTAGGTGATGCACTGTTATGGGGAGATCTGTAGATGATGCACTGGTATGGGGGGATCTGTAGATGATGCACTGTTATGGGGGGATCTGTAGGTGATGCACTGTTATGGGGGGATCTGTAGATGATGCACTGTTATGGGGAGATCTGTAGGTGATGCACTGTTATGGGGGGATCTGTAGGTGATGCACTGTTATGGGGGGATCTGTAGATGATGCACTGTTATGGGGGGATCTGTAGATGATGCACTGTTATGGGGGGATCTGTAGGTGATGCACTGTAATGGGGGTATCTGTAGATGATGCACTGTTATGGGGAGATCTGTAGGTGATGCACTGTTATGGGGGGATCTGTAGATGATGCACTGTTATGGGGTGATCTGTAGATGATGCACTGTTATGGGGAGATCTGTAGGTGATGCACTGTTATGGGGGGATCTGTAGATGATGCACTGTTATGGGGGGATCTGTAGGTGATGCACTGTAATGGGGGTATCTGTAGATGATGCACTGTTATGGGGAGATCTGTAGATGATGCACTGTTATGGGGGGATCTGTAGATGATGCACTGTAATGGGGGTATCTGTAGATGATGCACTGTTATGGGGGGATCTGTAGATGATGCACTTTTATGGGGGGATCTGTAGATGATGCACTGTTATGGGGGATCTGCAGATGATGCACTGTTATGGGGTGATCTGTAGATGATGCACTGTTATGGGGAGATCTGTAGATGATGCACTGTTATGGGGGGATCTGTAGATGATGCACTGTTATGGGGTGATCTTTAGATGATGCACTGTTATGGGGTGATCTGTAGATGATGCACTGTTATGGGGGGATCTGTGGATGATGCACTGTTATGTTATGTGACTATACCTCTCCTCATTCTTAAGAATGCATCCTGGTCCTGCAGAACATGGATGCATTCTTAAGGATGAGGGGGGTTATTGTCAAATTTAATATAAACACCTAAAGATAAACACCAATTACGGTTCAGTCCCTTAACAGTATAATATGACTATAACCCCCCATATTTTTAAGAATAAAAACATGTACTGCAGGATATGGGTGCATTCCTATGGATAAGTGGGGTTATAGTTTTATTTAATACATATTTCATGTCCAGGTCTGCCCCTGATCGCCCCTACATATCCTGACTGTCACTCAGGAACTTGAGGTGGAGACGGTCTAGGACAGGCATCAGCGACCTTCGGCTCCCAGCTGTTGTGAAACTACAATTCCCAGCATGCTCCATTCATTTCTATGTAAGTTCTTAGACGAGCAGAGCAACTATGCATGCTGGGAGTTGTAGTTTCACAACAGCTGGGAGCCAAAGGTTGCCTAACCCTGGTCTAGGAGATAGCAGAGCGGCCAGTAACATTCCTTCCCTTGTTCCTTTTAGTAGTCTTCCCTTTGCTTGATTCTAATGATACCTCTATATTTACCTCGAGTACCACTACCACCAAAACTACCAGTGCCTCTAGCACCATCATCACCATGGCTACAAGTGCCAGTACTACCACCACCACCACCAAAGCTATGCATTTTAGTTATCATGACCTCCTCCACCATCTGAATATTCTCATCTTGGTAGTCCAAACACAAACTGCACAAACTGTTCTTATACAACTCATTAACAGGGACATTATCTGGAATTTCTTCCTTAGCCCCTTGTTTTTTGTATTTTAAGGAAAATAGAAGGTGCCCTAGTAGCAGAGGTCAGTGAAGACAGAGACGATGGAAAATAAATTCTTTTCTCAGACTATAAATTTACTGCTGTGAAGGAAGAGCAGGAGAAATGCACTGAACATTGGTCGATAGTCATGGTGTCAGACTCAGAGGCAACCTCAACTTTATCCTGCAGTGACTCCCTAATATTTAGCCATTGACCACTGGAGGTAGGAAAACTGTGGCTTACTACTACTGGCTAGATGTCTGGAGCCAACAGTGCTGCTCCTTCTACTTGTACTACTGCCACCCACATTCTCATTGGTGGAGGAGGTGGCACCATAGGTGTAGCTATAGTTGAAGCAGGGAAAGCAGCTGCTATGGGGCCCAAACTAAGAAGGGGCCTGCCCGGTAGGAGGACTGAAAGATTTTATTTTCAGTACAAAAAGGAAAAAGTGTCTGCTTGGTCTGAGAGAGCGTTCTTGACTAGCCGGATACGTGAGGTTGCAAAGAAGAAGGGGGTTGCTGATTGGGGGGGGAATACATTCACAAATTTGCTATGGGGCCCATTCAGATCTAGTTTTGTCATTGCATGGCAAAGGTGTTTTTTTTTCACATTACCCTGTCCATTTCCACTCTGTTACCAGGCATTTTATTTTTAATAGATACTGTACATATCAAGACAAACAAACGTCAAACAGTCTTTCTACTAAAAGTACTCTGTATTGTTGAACAGAGTCTCATACAACATAACTAACAATATCTAACTGTACCAACAATCACTTATCAACTTATTTTTTTTAAATTAAAACCTGTTAAAAACTGAAAAAATTGACAATTGGACAGAGTCAGTAGCAAACAACTGTGACGCAGAACAATATGTCAGGCCTTATAGTCTCTGATCAACTGATTTATTAAATTCAATATTACAATTTGTTTGGAAAAAAAGGGTCAGTTGGACAGAGTCCAAATGAAAACAACTGTGGTGTAGAAGACGTCAGCGTGGTGCACTAGCCTGTGATCAAACTTTGAAATATTTAAAAAAAAAAAGTCGGAGAGATTCCGTTGCAATATATGCCCAGTAGCTGTTAAAAAAATATCAATTGGACAGAGTCCACTACAATATACGGTCAGTAACTGTGATGCAGACCAATACATCAGGCAGCACACTATCAGCACCAGCACTAATTTTGTAAAAGATTTATCGTGGTTGTAAATTATGTGAGAAAGATTGGGGTGATTCACAATTATAATAAATTGATTTATATAGCATTAAATATTGCAACATTGACTAACACCCTTGTGCCACATAAGACGACACCAGTATTTTAGAAAGTGCATGCTGGTCAAGTTACACCTCTAGCTGGAGTGAAGAGGTTAGGTCAAGAATTTGGTAGGGGGGGGGGGGTTGCCATTTAAATTTTTGCCTCAGGCAGCATGAAGGCTATGTGCTTCCATGTCCCTGGCCACAAAGCACTGAGGGAAGGGGGGGCCCAAGCTGAACTCCTGCGCCAGAGCCCATGAGCCTTTAGCTACGCCCCTGCCCGTGGCAGATCCTAGCTACCTATGACACGTCCACTGACATCAGAACTATAGTCCCTCATGGTTGACTGAGGCTGACTTCAAGCCATTATGGGTAAACCTGCCAAAAAAGGGTCATACAACATTCCTTCTTCATCTTCTTATCTTCCCTGTGTTCTAATATGTAAAAGGGTAGACACTATTTTGAGCGATTTTATGCAGGGCGAATTAACTAACTAATGTAAAGATATATATATAAAAAAAATATTCAGGACAGAATTTGAAAATATGGACAATCATTTTAACTCAACACTATTGCAAACAAAAAGCCACAGCAGCTTGATGGCAGATTCCGTTCTAATATGGCCAGTTGATCTTTCTTTGCACATATTTTCTGCTAGCAGAATTTCATTTCCATCAGATGTTTTGGTTTCCATAGGCATGTAACCAAGCCTTCAGTCCATATGAATCCTCGTACCAAACAACCATGGACTGTGCTGTGCAGCTGAGCAATGGAATATGACAGCCTTTCTGGGGAAAAAGCAATCTGTGCGAAGCTATTCATCATGCAGATTTTAAGAAGACAATTTTGGCAGATATTATATTGATGGAAAATACCAGAAACGACATAAGGACATTTGGTCTCGCAGAGTCATTTTGGAAGAGAATTATATAATTGCCTTTCGGAACACATTAATCACAATTCATACATCCAGTTCTGAATGTGTTATTCTTCCATCCTAGCCTTGAAATTACTTTAGGACAGGTAATTGCTTAGTTTCATCTGGCAGGATGCCATTGTTGAGCCTATGAGTGGTCTAAATTCTTATTATGTTTAACTTTCTTGCTGGAGGAATTTTTTGGGTTTCGTTTTGTACATATTTTTGGTTTCACGTCATTTTCTGTTTTATAATATTAAATACAATATACATATTGGTAATGTTCCGTGAATAGGATTTCCCTTGCATAAAGATATGGGATTCAATGCCTAGTTACAATTATCGTACCAAAAATGATCTCATGTGTTATTACAAATTAGCATGCAAACCACCGTTTAACCCTTTCACTGATGGAGGCGTCATAATTTTACACCTTTAGTAGTTGAGATGTATGGCATTACAGACTTCTACTCTTTGTTATGTTCAATAGACATTATACGTTGAAATTTTCATTCCAGAGTCAAACAATTAAACAAGAGTTCCTAAGTGAATTAGTGGCCCCAAATGACGTTGAAAAAATTTCCCTCTGTCTTGAATTTTTACTCACTGATTGGCTAAAGGTGGTATTCTTGGGTGGTCTAGAGCGATGATGATTTATTAAATTCAATATTATAAATTGTTTGGAAAAAATGGTCAGTTGGACAGAGTCCAGTAGAAAAAAATCTTTTTTTCAATTGACTATTCTTAAAAAAAATATTGAGCTGCTCTGTCACAAAGGATTAACTGTTTTCTAACTGTGTGACTGGTACTTCCACTGATTGGCTAATAGGTATTCTTGGGTGATGATGGGGTTAATATTGTTCTATATGGTGGTCTAGGATGTTTATTGGTTAAAGGAATTGTGCAAAGTTTTTAACTTATCCCCTATCAACAGTATTATTATTATTTATTATTATTATTAAAGCGCCATTCATTCCATAGCGCTGTACATATGATAAGCGGTGCACATACATAACAGACAATTGCACTAAGCATGAACAAGACGGGTTACAGACTGGTACAGAAGGAGAGAGGGCCCTGCCCGCGGGGTCTTACAATCTACATGGTATGGGGGAAGGACACAGTAGGAGAGGGTAAAGCTGGTCGTGGCGGTATAGAGGCAGCAGGGTCACCTGTTGTAGGCTTGTCTGAAGAGGTGGGTTTTCAGGTTTCTTTTGAAGGATTCCACTGTAGGTGAGAGTCTGATAAGTTGTATCTGTCACAAATAAATAAATACATTTTTTTTTGCAAAAGCATATACGTTAAGCGTGGGGCAAAAACATAATGTGAATTCAGGCTTAGAATGGTGAAACAATTGATATCAGAAAGTATAAGACAGGTATGTAAACCTATAATTTCATTTTACAGAAACAGGCTCAGGATTTTTCTGCTTGCAGCTGCCACTAGTGGGAGCTCACTGCTTGGAGGTTTATACGGTGAGAGAAATAAATGTTTTATTGAACTCATTGGGGCACATTGGTTTACATCACTTTTGTTTGATTAAAAAAAAAAGTTCAAATTACGATGCACGGCATATTTTGTGACTTTTTGCTATTCTTGCAACTTATTTAGAAATGTTGAGACAAGAATGGGGGGGGGGGGTGCTTAGTTGGAGGTATGGCCTCCCAAGAATATATCTGGCATAAATTATTCTTCAATTCAACACCAGCTACGCATCTCTTAATAACTATGGCACATTTTCCACCAATGAATTTTATACTAAGATTGGTGTATATAATACCAGTTTTGGTATAGCTAGTTTTATCATGTTGTTCTCCTAAACTGCTAAAGAGGGGAAGTTAGTGTCCTTAGCTATGTCTCTTCCCTCCTACCTGACCACAGTATATAAGCAAGAAATGCTACACTCTTCAATTTACCCTCTACTGCCTTTAAATTAGCAAGAAGAAGAAGGCAAGTAAGACATGGTTGCAGGATCAGACTACACAGGGTTTGTTTGTAGTCTGTAACCGTGGAGACACAAATGTCTGCATATTAGCCGCAGAGAAAAGTGATAGGATAGATTTTATCCAAGACGAATGGCAAAGTTGCTTACGTTTTATTTTACATGCATGGGTTTCAAAAGTATACCTAGACTATATCTGCTATCAAATTGCCTTTTTAACATCAACATCAAAAAATAGAACATCCCCGGCAGCTGAAACCCCGCTGATGATTTTATGAGATCCGCCGGAAATAAACAGGTAAGTACTTAATTCACAGATCGCTGGAGAACTGGAGTGGTACTGCGGGATCTGTGAGGTAAGTACTTGACTGCTCTTTCCCAGGGTTGTCAAGTTTCCTCCTGAAACCAGATGAGCCCTTTAAGAAACTACATATCACCTGTTCACTTGTTTGAAACAATTTTAGATATTGTTTTTTTTTTACTATTTTGATTTTTTTCATTTTTCTTCCCCTGGATTTTTTTAAATAACCCATAATTAAGTTGAAATACTTAGCAAGAAAACAAACTGAAAAAGAGCCTTGATAGCCCTGTATTCATAGATCTATTTTCCAAAGCGAGCACAACCAATGTGAGTGCTATCAGCTCACCCACTGTTTCGGAAAAGGATCTTTGTTTGGAAAGTCTGTATTTCATGGCAACCAGCATTTTCCCTTCTTTGTTCTAAATTATATCTTCTAGTATTCCTATTACTTGAATTTGCTGACCTACTTGTGAACTCGTTGCTGAAGCTACAAAATGGTCTTTTCAAGGCGACTGAAAGGTGTTCATCTAACAACGGAAATGAAAAGTATCTTTGTAGCAAGGTACATAGTAAATCACTCCATTCTAATTGAACTACAGCTGATGTTTCGGATTAAATGGCATTCTGTGATTTCCCCTATAAAGACTCAGGGTAGATGGAGATACATTCTAATAATTCAAGTCGATCTTTTTATGAAATAAATTGCAGCATCAGAGTCTATTCTTCAGCAGATGGGCAGAAACATAGTTATTTCCTAAAGTATACATGGGCAATACTGGAGAATACCCATGAGAAGTGTTAATAAGCATTTCAATTGTGTACATAAATATTGCAGATATTAGAAGAAATAATAAAGTGCAGAAAATGCAGGTCTCTTAGGGTACTTTCACACTTGTGGCAAGGCACACGGTGGGTGACCAGCCTGTCGGATCCGAGTTGCCGCTAGTGCACACGTGCACCCGGACTATCGCTCCGGCCCCATTGACATGTTTGCTGTGCTGCCGCTGGAACTCTGGCCCGCCCCTATTATAGTCAATGGGCCGGGAGCAGTAGTCCGGGGGGCACGCATGCACTAGCGGCAGCACGGATCCAACAGGCTGTTCACCCGCCGGAACAGCCTGCCGGAGTTCCTTACCGCTAGTGGGAAACTAGCCTAATACTGGAGAATATCCATGAAAAGTGATGATAAGCATTTCAATTGTGTAGATAAATATTGCAGATATTAGAATAAATCATAAAGTGCAGAAAATGAAGGTCTCTTATCGTCACAATGTGGCACTTATCAGGTCCCTAGCAGCTTGACTTATCAGGCATAAAGTCGTATGCATTGTAAATTGTTGTAATGGCCTCCAGTTGCGTGAATTCAAGAGTGGCCAATGGACAAAGTCGAGAGTCTCTTCACTTGGGTACACTGTATTTGGTGGTTTTATGGGAGACTATGGATGCAAATATGGGACAGTACAGAAGCAGGGTAGGAAAAGTTTTGATGCCTTTCAACTTTAGACTTTTAAGGGTTTTTCCAAGTGTTTCATACTGGTAACCAGCATTTGACCAATAAGAGCTGTGGTCCCCACACAGCATACCTAGCACAGCTCGCTCCATTGGATAGTGGCTGTGCTTGGTATCACAGCTCAGCCCCATTCACTTTATTAATGGGACTGAGCTACGCCTAGACCACGTGACCATTGAACATGACGTCCCTGGACTAGGGTAAGCTGTGAGGAGGCCACAGAGCTCCAGTGAGCGCCATATTATCTTCAAGCAGTTGATCGGTTGGATTGCCAGGAGCCAGACCCTCACTAATCAGATGCTGAGGACCTATCCTGTGGATAGGTCATCAGTATAAAACAATAGGACAACTACTTTAGGACTTTGAGGGTGAATGGCCAGGAACACAAGCAGTCTTAAAAAAAAATCCAGGTTAAATTTCCATTTGGTCCACAGATAATTAGGCTGAAGGGTTATGATATTTTTTTCAAAAAGGATAGTCAATGGAAAAGTCAGTTATGCTAACAAAAGTTGAAGGCAGAGCAGACAAAACATGGATGGATACAATCACAGAATGCATGAATATGTAGTTAAGGAGCCTAAAGGGATGTTACAGGATTTTACTATCGATCAATGATAGACCCCTTTTAAGGGACTGCCTGGTTCCTAGTAGGAAGTTCTAAGCAGTCCAATGAGATAACACCCATTGGAGACCCTTATCTGTGCTTGAACAGAGAGTGACTATAGAAAGGTTTTCCCATTCTGGAGCAGCCCACACATCCATGTATATTGCAGACAGCCTATTGACTTTAATGCAAACTGTGTAAGGCTTAATCTCTTTTGCGGTGACTTCTTGGATTCAGATATGGTTATTTTAGCATCTTGGCTAATAACTGCAAGCATTCGAGAAGTTTTCAGTTCCTGTTTATTAACTCACATGTGCGGTCTCCAGCTACTCCATTTTTTAAAAGAGTGTTGGAAGCAAATTCCCAGATCTGTGCAATATTTTTATTTGGATCCGAGCCGTAACATTGCAGGCTGCTGACCCTTCAACTTTCTCGAATATCATCTGTTTGCTGATTGTGCCGGAGGACTGGACCACAACAAACACTTCTCCAAAGTAGATGGTAATGTGCATTGTATAAGACCCCCTGAAGGAAGAAGCAAAGCACTACGCAAAGCCAGTATGCAGATTTCCTGAGATGTTATGGGCCATGTTGCAATAATTCTGTGTTCTAAGGGAATAATAGTATTTGGCCATTAACTCCGGGAGCAGCACATCGACTCTATTATTCTTCTGTGAGGGCTTTGTGGATTTAGACACAGAACACAGGAAATGAAAGTCTTTGGTTTTAGGCTTCATTTCACTTATTGTGCTCTGAGTTAACTCTAAACACTTAGAAGAGCAATGCTCCTAAATACTGACACATGCAATGATTCCCAGGGCTGAAGAATGTTAACCTGAAGTGACACTGGGAAGGCCTTTACTGTCATTAGGAAGACTATACAGTATGTAGATGGATGTTTCTTTGCATGGGTTGTCAGAGGGACCAACTCTTAATTCTTCTAATACGCATTTTTTATTATTGCATTGTATATCAGTAGTAATACGTCAGAGTACCTGGACACATTTTTATATTTCTCTTGAAGAGGTTTTGCTAGTTATCTGACTGGCTTTCTCAATTAGAATAGCTTGTACAATAAATCTCCGTCATTAAATACTGGTGACTCATGCTGCCATCATGAAGGGTAAGATGATTGCATTTGCATCACTTAAGCTATTAGGTGTGATCAAACTGCCTCTAGAGAGGTGCTAGAACAGCATTGCAAGTGTCAATAAATGTGACGTTCCTCCACCTCTATTCAAGTCTGGTTTCTCCAGTTTAACATGAATAGCTTCTTTCACACCTCTTTTGAACCAGTCATCCTCTGTGTCTAAGATGCAAACCACACTGTCATCAAACATTGCTCTGACTTCGTACTGCCGACATACCATCACCTGAATGAATGAGAACCTTCACAGACATTATTGCATTATGCTTATTTTGGTCTAAAAATATTTTTCCAATGGTTCTTTATTAAAAAGGTCGACCATTTGTCCACTGCAGCCTAGATCTTTCTACATACAAAATATTCCTGGCTGCTCTGTCCTCTTCAAAGTGAAATTAATCAGAATTGCTGCTCTGATGGCTCATTCTCTGGCCTTTATCTCTGCATTCATGACAGCTCATAAACACTCATGAAAGCTGAATCCATATGGAATTGATAAGAATTCACCTTAAAGGGAGTTTGTCACCTATTGGCCACAATTTAAACACATGATAAAGCTGTGTGGGACACAAGTACATTACGCTAATGTTACCTTTGTTTCGTTTGTGAGAGTCTCCGAAGCGCCAAAAATCAAGTTTTAAAGATATGCAGATCGTGCCTGACTCCTCCTCTGTGTGTCCTCCGGCCAGCCCTGTATGCAACATCATTTTCTGCAGCCGAAATTTGACGCCTGTGCGCATCCCCTCCGAGCCTGGAGGTTACTTAACTGGCGCCGGATTTCAGCTGCAGAAAAAGAATGATGTCGCAAGCATACAGGGCTGGCCGCAGGATACACAGGGGAGGAATCAGGCACGAGTAAGGTCAGGGGGGCCTGGGCACTTGTTTATAATATGTTTAAATCGTCGCCAGTAGGTGACAAACTCACTTGTTGTTTTAAGTTGTTTTTTTTTATTAGTAATTTTTCCACAAGAATCAATCCTCTAATTCTCCCATACATAGATATGGCCATTGACCAACAGGAAAAGTTACTGGGTAGGGGTAAAAGTTTAAAGTAACGTACATTCTGTATCGCAGCAGTGCCATCCATGCAATGCCTGAGTATGCAAAATCCATTCCTGTCACTCCGGACGTGTTCCTTGGCTTTTTCTTTTTGTTAACTTTTTTTATTATTTCTTTTTTCGATTATATACCTTTTTATTTATTATTTTTTTTACATTTTACTTTATTTCTTGATGGACAGTATCTGGTCCACTGTCCTCATTAGACTGCATTAAGGTTCCAATAACAGCGTGCGACCAGAGAATGATGGTTACTTCCAGACATGGGCACCATAGTACCGCTGGAACCTGGGAATTGTGTCATCCTTGCAGAATGGGGGTGTTCCGGTCTAACAGCAACTAAAAGTGTGGAGTCTGACTGCAATAAGCAATACTGTTGCAGCATCAGTGAAGGACCACAGGAGCATCGACCTGGAGCAATCTGAGATCTGATAGGTGAGTGATGCATTTGATTACATCTTCTATGGTCGTATTTTTTTTGCTACTATATTTTGATACACTGGTAAATCAGGCAAAATACAGCTAAATGTAATGACACCTTTCGCTTAGCAATCCGTTGCTTCTTTCTGGAGAAAGAGCACTTTTATAAATGTATGGATGGTGGGCCCAAGCCGCTGTGTGCATCCTTGCTCCTCCTTTTTCCTCTACCAGCCCCTCCCTCTCCTTGTCTTGCACTGCCCTTGGTGCACTTAACTGCTCAGGATTAGGGCTCATATACAGGAATACATTTTTCTTCCTTTCCGTTTTTTTTAACAAATCCGTATGCGGAACCATTCATTTCAATGGTGCTTGAAAAAAAAACGGAAATGACTCAGTGTGCATTCCATGTCTGTACGTCCGCATGTCTGTCCCGCAAAAAAAATATATATATATAACATGGCCTATTTTTTTCCGTTTTGCGGACAAGGACAGACATTGTTATAATGGATCCACAAAAAAAGGATGCAACATGGACGTCGCACAGATGTCATCCCTTTTTTTTGCGGATCTGTGATTTACGGACCGTAATATACATATGGTCGTGTTCATGAGCCCTTAAAAGTACTTTTTCTAGCAGAGTAGAAATGAACACATGCATAGTACATAGCACTTAGTGACCGCATTTCAATGCTGGTTATACGGTAGTTGAACCAGTCGTCATACTGTCACTTAAACCTTCAGAAGAAACTAATAATTGTGTCTGACATGACTTCTTAATAGCGCAAAATGTTCAAGTCTGTTATTTGGACTGTCAGATATGAAGCCATTTGGCTAAAATGATCACTTTGGGTTTTCCAATAGGCACACAATATACGGTAGAATTTTCATGGTAATAAACATTTATACTATGTCAGTATAAGGGCTCGTTCACACGAATGTTTTTTTGCATTCCGCATACGGGCCGTTTTTTGCGTTCAGTATACCGTCCGTATACGGAACCATTCATTTCAATGGGTCCGGAAAAAAAATGGAATGTACTCCGTATGCATTCCATTTCCGTGATTCTGTTTCTCCATTCCGCTACATTTTGAGTTATGTCCTATTATTTCCTGCAAATCACATTCCGTGGCTCCATTCAAGTCAATGGGGCTGTAAAAAAAAATGGAATGCACCTGCATGTATTCTGTATCCGTTCCGTTTTTGCAGAAGCATCTATTTTATGCCCAGCCCAATTTTTCAATGTACTTACTGTATTATATGCTTCTGTTTCCATTTGCGACCTGCAAAAAACGGATCACAAATGGAAACCATACGGAAACGGAACAGAAGCGGAAACATGGATCCGTTAAAAACAGACCGCAAAACCAAACGGTCGTGTGAAAGTGCCCTAAGTGAGACTCGAAAAATGAAAAGAAAAACCAAATAAAGGCTAAATGATCTGAGTAAGTTGTTTGTAAGGGTTCACAAAGGATAACATTTGCTGTAGATTATGAGCATTAAATCAGCCTCCTGGAAAATGTTCTGACGTCGGTGATGTACTGACGCCACAGAACTAGAGGTACACTTAAAATACCCCAGCAAATTAGCTTCTTTTGTTACTGCAGAGAGGTTTTCATCTGGTATTTAGCAAAATAGAAAAAGCTCAATCTCTTACCCTGTTTGACTCTTCTACTTGGCAGGGGCGGCCCAAATTAATTCTGGGCTGGGTTGTGTGGAGCTCTGCATACATTGGCGCTGCTACAAAATAAAGACTGCATTCTTAGAACCAAGCAGATCTTATTTCAAAATGTGTTATCTGTATAGCAGTATCATGGATGGATTTCCGGTTAGCTGACTTATTCTGCAGCTGAGTACACAGGATGCACCCAGAGGCCCAACTGGTCCTGGGCTCCAATGTAAAATCCGTAATAGTGCCTCCTACCTCAATCATTTATACTGGTGTGGCAGGTGGACCTGCCTGCTGTTGCGACTGCTACCTTGGTACTACCTATAGTTATGACTAACTATGGGTCACATCTTCCCTCTGCCAGAGAATCTGATTTCCTAGTCCTACCTAATTGTTTTATAGGATTGCTCAGCAAATATAACATCCCAGAGTGGCATTACCACTTCTGCACCCTGCTACTGTCTTTATTGCGCTAACAAAACGTCATCTTATGTATTTTATTCAGGTTCTATACACTGTGCATTTCTAATGTTTGCAACTGTTATGTTCAAATGTAATGTGCCTGGTTCACCAGCAGGTGGCAGCAAACACAGCAGAGCTGTAGTTAGATAGAATGGAACCTTCCATTCCATTTTAACCTCCCTCTGTGGGGAGGTGGGTGAGTCCCTCTTCCTGCAGGAAGGGTGGGGACTAGTTCTAGTCCGTCTAGGTTACCCCCTGCTTGGGGAAGGTGTGCAGGGCATGTGTCTGGTGGACGTGCCCAAGCCAGCCAGAGCACGCTCAGCTCTGCTAGCCATGGAGGCCAAAGCTTGGAGGCTCAGAAGCCAGGAGGAAGTTCCCTGGCCTAATCTAGAGACAGATCTGACTACAGAAAGTAGTGCAGCATACAGAAGAAGTAAAGTTATACAGCCAGCCTGTCAGTACAGCAGAGCCAGAGAAAAACAGATGTAGCATAGACGAGTT
The DNA here is from genome assembly GCA_033119425.1 of Bufotes viridis. Lineage (NCBI taxonomy): Eukaryota > Metazoa > Chordata > Amphibia > Anura > Bufonidae > Bufotes > Bufotes viridis. The sequence continues at coordinate 46,750,037 of CM065591.1, read as the reverse complement.
TGCCTGCCAGTTTTAATGCTAAAGCCTGCTGAGACCAAGACAAAGCTTGAAGATTGTCTTGAATGAACATTTATTCAAGTAAAGCTGATGTTCAACTTTATATAGGGTCTGGACTCAATCTTTCTTTCAAATCCCTCAATTATTCCCCTTATTTATTGCTTCGAAGCCAACGCCTGGGTTCCAGCGGTATCCAGGTAGGAGCACCATGACACACATAAAGGGACATTTTAGGCCGCACTATACCACTCGGCATTTCTACGCCTGGGTCACAATATATAGAGGGCCCTAGGGGAAGGCGCCTGTTGCACAAATGGGACCAAAATGTTGAGCAGATTATGCAGACTTGCATAAAAAGGGGCGATAAGGAAGTTTTAGGGGATAGCTGTCATCCAAATGGAATAGGACTTAAAAAAATACCATCATTTTGTACTAAAATTTTGAGAAATAAGCAAAAAGTCAGTTAATTGAATGCCAGTTAATGTCAGTTAATCGAATCGAAGTTAATCGAAGTTAATGTCAGTTAATGTCAGTTAATCGTTAATGCCAGTTAATCGAAGTATGTTATTAGCATGTAGTAGGAAAGCAAAGGAAACCCATTAGTAAAACATGCAAGCATCCATTAGATATAATATCAGGAACAATGCATTGCAAGTAAGTAGCACAGTGGCTATATGACCAGGGTAACAGAGGACCCACCATTGGGTCCAGACAATGACACTGATATATCTAGACTCCAAGGGTCCGAGAAGTAGACAACCACATTTGGAGTTGCCATTGGTGCCAATTATTTGCCACTAGGATCCATTTCCTACCAGTAGTCATAATTGATACATTATGTCCTATGTTTACAATGGTAACAACAAAGGTCATGATGAATAAAAGTGGATGTTCTGTATAGACATAGGATTGTCATAAAGCTCCCCTACAGAAATGCACAACTGCATATGGGTATGAGCGCATCCTGCTTTCTTATCACCACACTTTTTGATGGTTTATATATATATATGTATGGAGGTGTATAAACTCCATTTTAAATGTGCCTGTATTTCAACCTCAGGTCACATTTGGGTGCACCTGTTTGGCCTTGGGCTATATCAGTCAGTCTTGAGTAGGGCTCATAGACACCTCCCACCTCCCATTGCAAGCATGGCCACATGCTGGAGGTAACAGAGGAGATGTTTGTGAGTCGTCCTAATGCTCCTGTAATTGCCCACTGGCCCCTGATATCGCCCATACGGCGCAGGTAGGTGAGTGTTAGGGCCCACGGGCTATTTGAGAGACCTTGACGCTGGTGCCCGAGGCTTAAGACACGTCCTCCTAGTAGGATATGTCGAACTAACTCTCAATTTTTAACATCAGTGTGAGGGTTTAGTGTTACGGCAGTGTGCACCTATTTCTGGTTCTGTGTTTGTTCTGAATTCTTGCCACATCCACATAAATTTCATCTTATGTAGGATGTCCATTGTGGTACTTGTTGTCCGTTGCTGGCATCATCCATTGTATGCATTTTTGCTGGTGATTGCCATTAGCAACGTACTACAAGTGCAGGATGTGCTCCCCTACAGAAATGCACAACTGCATATGGGTATGAGCGCATCCTGCTTTCTTATCACCACACTTTTTGATGGTTTATATATATATATGTATGGAGGTGTATAAACTCCATTTTAAATGTGCCTGTATTTCAACCTCAGGTCACATTTGGGTGCACCTGTTTGGCCTTGGGCTATATCAGTCAGTCTTGAGTAGGGCTCATAGACACCTCCCACCTCCCATTGCAAGCATGGCCACATGCTGGAGGTAACAGAGGAGATGTTTGTGAGTCGTCCTAATGCTCCTGTAATTGCCCACTGGCCCCTGATATCGCCCATACGGCGCAGGTAGGTGAGTGTTAGGGCCCACGGGCTATTTGAGAGACCTTGACGCTGGTGCCCGAGGCTTAAGACACGTCCTCCTAGTAGGATATGTCGAACTAACTCTCAATTTTTAACATCAGTGTGAGGGTTTAGTGTTACGGCAGTGTGCACCTATTTCTGGTTCTGTGTTTGTTCTGAATTCTTGCCACATCCACATAAATTTCATCTTATGTAGGATGTCCATTGTGGTACTTGTTGTCCGTTGCTGGCATCATCCATTGTATGCATTTTTGCTGGTGATTGCCATTAGCAACGTACTACAAGTGCAGGATGTGCTCCCTACAGAAATGCACAACTGCATATGGGTATGAGCGCATCCTGCTTTCTTATCACCACACTTTTTGATGGTTTATATATATATATGTATGGAGGTGTATAAACTCCATTTTAAATGTGCCTGTATTTCAACCTCAGGTCACATTTGGGTGCACCTGTTTGGCCTTGGGCTATATCAGTCAGTCTTGAGTAGGGCTCATAGACACCTCCCACCTCCCATTGCAAGCATGGCCACATGCTGGAGGTAACAGAGGAGATGTTTGTGAGTCGTCCTAATGCTCCTGTAATTGCCCACTGGCCCCTGATATCGCCCATACGGCGCAGGTAGGTGAGTGTTAGGGCCCACGGGCTATTTGAGAGACCTTGACGCTGGTGCCCGAGGCTTAAGACACGTCCTCCTAGTAGGATATGTCGAACTAACTCTCAATTTTTAACATCAGTGTGAGGGTTTAGTGTTACGGCAGTGTGCACCTATTTCTGGTTCTGTGTTTGTTCTGAATTCTTGCCACATCCACATAAATTTCATCTTATGTAGGATGTCCATTGTGGTACTTGTTGTCCGTTGCTGGCATCATCCATTGTATGCATTTTTGCTGGTGATTGCCATTAGCAACGTACTACAAGTGCAGGATGTGCTCCCCTACAGAAATGCACAACTGCATATGGGTATGAGCGCATCCTGCTTTCTTATCACCACACTTTTTGATGGTTTATATATATATATGTATGGAGGTGTATAAACTCCATTTTAAATGTGCCTGTATTTCAACCTCAGGTCACATTTGGGTGCACCTGTTTGGCCTTGGGCTATATCAGTCAGTCTTGAGTAGGGCTCATAGACACCTCCCACCTCCCATTGCAAGCATGGCCACATGCTGGAGGTAACAGAGGAGATGTTTGTGAGTCGTCCTAATGCTCCTGTAATTGCCCACTGGCCCCTGATATCGCCCATACGGCGCAGGTAGGTGAGTGTTAGGGCCCACGGGCTATTTGAGAGACCTTGACGCTGGTGCCCGAGGCTTAAGACACGTCCTCCTAGTAGGATATGTCGAACTAACTCTCAATTTTTAACATCAGTGTGAGGGTTTAGTGTTACGGCAGTGTGCACCTATTTCTGGTTCTGTGTTTGTTCTGAATTCTTGCCACATCCACATAAATTTCATCTTATGTAGGATGTCCATTGTGGTACTTGTTGTCCGTTGCTGGCATCATCCATTGTATGCATTTTTTGCTGGTGATTGCCATTAGCAACGTACTACAAGTGCAGGATGTGCTCCCCTACAGAAATGCACAACTGCATATGGGTATGAGCGCATCCTGCTTTCTTATCACCACACTTTTTGATGGTTTATATAATTGATACATTATGTCCTATGTTTACAATGGTAACAACAAAGGTCATGATGAATAAAAGTGGATGTTCTGTATAGACATAGGATTGTCATAAAGGCCCCATACACATTGGTCTAATGTCAGCTAAATCTGCCATTTTCAGGAGGACTGGCCAGGAGCAAACTGGGAACTTAAAGTGGCCCTGGAAAAAAACTGAAATTGGCCCCATGTTGTTGACATAAGGCATGGCAACACAGGTAGGCCGGGTTGGCAATACCATAGCGCAAAATGTCGTGCCAACATAAACATATACCACAGTCCAGCACCATATACTGCCCCAAAAGCTGTCCCTCTGTGGTAGCCACCAATAGCTGCCATATTCTGTCCTTCTCCTCCTGTTGTCTTTGATTAAGATATGGAGCAGGGGTCTTAAGAGGTGACATGTGGGCCAGAGCAGTTTAGCAGGGCATGTGTGCTCGCTTGCCGGGTACATAAGTGCCTGATGCTCACACTGTTAATTACTGCTGAGAACTCTTATGTACCCTGCCAGCAGCAGTGAGGAGGGCTTTGATGGCCCCCAGGAAATTTCCCTGTATGGTCTATGGGCACTCCACCCCTGGGACTGGCTAACAATCTAATGTGTATGGGAAGCTCTCCTCTCTGCCCTGGCATATAATTTTTGGGGAGTGATGGATCAGGCACTTGAATTTCAGTGCCAGATACTTTTGTTCTCTCGGGAAATAAGTCTTTACCAGAGGGGACTGGCAGCAGCCTTCTCCTCAATCCCCATTGAAACGACAAATACTGTACGTCCAGGAGAGAGGAGCCTATATGTGTATCGAAGAGTCGTTAGAGATAGATGTTGGCCAATTAGTTCATTTGTCCAACAACTATTGAAGGTACAGTATATGGGCACTAGTGATGAGCGGCATGGACAATAGTCGAATTTCGCAATATTTCGAGAATATTTGGTAGAATATTCGTCATATATTCGCGAATTTGCGAATTCGGTGATATTTTCTAGATTGTGAAAATCGACAATGTAATATTTGTGTAATACAGCCGTGGGTCACTATAGCTACATTTTTCAAACTGCTCGAAGGCATTACATTACAATAGCTTTATATGCAGTTAGAGTTCTTCAATATATTTGCGATTGCGCAAATCGGCAATTAATGATGCAAATATTTTGGTGCAATACGTGCAACTTCACATTTTAACAGGTCTGACTACATATTAGTGATTGGGGCACTAAGTATTGCTGTGAACTTGTGACATCACAGCACTATGTATGTAAGTATGTATGGACAGCAGACACTATATCACTATCTAACCTACACTGACTATTTACCACTAACTATCTGTATTATATATATAAGCTAACTAACTAACTAACTAATGTAATGATGACAAATAGAAACGAGAAAGCACAGCAATGACACTGCTGTATTTCTCAGAACTGTAAAAAATTGTAGAAAATGGCTGCTGGGGAGGTTCTTATATAGTAAGGGGTAGGCAACTTTCCTATTGGTTGCTAGGGATGTTGCTAAGCTCAGACAAAGACATTGCAGCCTTCTCATTGGCCCACAAGCAAAAGGGGAGGTTACTGATGAAAAAAAAAGTAGAATATTAGAAAATATAAATATATATCACTATATTCTAAATATTCACAAATTCTCAAAGTTGCGATATTCGCGATTAAAATTCGCAATTCGAATATTCGTGCCCAACTCTAATGGGCACCTATAGATCTCATGATGGTTTTCCTAACTAATGCACTGTTTATGATTTAATAAGTAACTGTAACCAATTTTTTTAGGAACTCTGACACATCATCAGCTATGACTTATATTACCGCAGACACTTTGATTGTACACTTGACCTCCATTTGACTAATTTTGTCACTTTGAAAGGAACTGACTTCTCCATGAATGACTTCGTTCTTAGTCATATTTAGTCATAGTTACAGGCTGAATAGTAACATTTCGATATTTTTATGTTCAATAGACATTTTTCTTTGGCAGAAAAATTAATTGAATGTATTGTGTTTTACTGAATAAATACTCTTTAGAAATATACAAATATACAGCTGTGAGATGGAAAGAGCATCTGAATTGAGTTTTGAGGAACTGTACATTGCAAGATAACAAGTTTTAACTTAGAGGAAACATTAGAGTACTGAAAGTGGATTGACTGTTGTCCTGTTTAAGCACCTCATTATCTCTTTGGGTCGTGATTGGCTTCCCACTTAAGGATAGCGGGATACAGTATAGGATTCAATTTAAACGTCTCATTCTCACCCACAAAATGGCCCATGGTAAGGCACCCCCTTCCCCCCTACATCTCCTCCGACATTTCTGTCTACCAGCCTACCTGTGCTCCATGCTCTGCAAATAACTTAAGACTTACATGCACCATAATCCAAACTTCTCGATCCCATGTCCAAGATTTTCCTCAGATGCACCAGTTCTCTGGAATATTTTACCTCAAGCAATTAGGTTTCCAACATCCATAGTTTTATACGCTTCCTAAAAACAGATCTTTTTAGGGTGGCCTATCACATCTCCTGATCATTCTTGTGAACCTGATCCTTTAGTATCCACCACAACCCATTCACTCAGAAGCACTACAGATATCAGGTGATGACTGGCTCATGCTTATATCGCTATCTCCTCATAGATTGTAAGCTTTTGCAAGCACGGCCCTCATTCCTCTTGTTGACTTCTTTGTTGCTGTGTACTGTATGATTTTGTTTGTACTTGAACCTCCTAACTGTAAAGCACTGAAGAATATGGCGGCTCTATATAAACAAAGATCCTAATTATAGTAGAAAGAAAACAGCCAGTGTAATTTTAATGACTGTTTTTTGTTGTTTCAACAGGCTTGATGGTTACACATTTCACACGAGAGGCTACTGGCTTAAGCTACTTTCACACTAGGGTTGTTGCTGGATCCAGCAGGGTTCAGCAAAAACGCTTCAGTTACTGATAATACAACCTTCTGCATCATTTATGAACGGATCCTGTTCTATTATCTTTAACATTGCCAAGACTGATCCATCATGAACTCCATTGAAAGTCAATGGGGGACAGATCCGTATTCTATTGTGTCAGGAAATACCAGGACGGCATGCTGCGGTTTGCTCTCTGGTATGAGAACGGAACGGAATGCATTTTGGAGCACTCCGTTCTGTTCAGTTACGTTTTGTCCCCATTGACAATGAACGGGGACAAAACATAAGCGTTTTTTTCCGGTCTTTAAGATTACTTTCACACTAGCATTAATATTTTCCGGTTAGCCTTAGTGGTTGTGCTTGACAGTTATAGTCTTACAATGAAGCAAGAAGCATGTGGTTACAAAAGTCCCTCAGAAAGGGCACAGCCACTTTCACACATTTAGGAGATCATTTATTATACTAAAATACGCCTATATTGGGCATATTTCAGGCGCAGATGGCGGCACAATGATTCGTTGTTGGGCCGCAATTTGCGACTTCGCTCCGCTTATGCCAGGTCTAAAATTGTGGATGTGCCATTGGAAGGGAAGGGGGAGGGCTGGCAGGCCTGTCTTATTCACCATTTTCTACTCCTGTATTAGGCATTAAACATTTTGAACTGGCGCTGGATGTGCCGAAGTTATGGAGAGGCCTGCGTGTCTTCATAACGCCGGCAGATCCAACGCCAGCTAAGGGCTTTTAATAAGACCGGCGCCTAAAACACTGGTCTTAATAAATGTGCCCCTTAGTATTTCGTCAGCATTTTATTCAGTATTTGTATGCCAAAACCAGGAGGGGTCCAAAACAAAGAAAAGGCACAAACCTTTGCATTATACTTTTTCCCTGTAGGTTCTACTCATGGTTTTTGATTACAGATGTTGATGTAAAATATTGACCAAACACTAACCATGCGAAAGGGGACTTAATCGTTGACAACACAAGGCAACAAGGTTATTCTCTCTTCATGGGCATTACACTCTGCCTACAGTCTCCTCTGGCTTGACAGCAATGAAGATGGATGTCGCTGATGTGCAGGCCACCTCGTGGAATCATTCTGCACAATCTGCACAAGTGCTATCAGGTTGTGGTGTCTCCTTCCTCACAATGCATTGTGCAATTTCTTGACTACCCTTAATCTAAGGATACACATCAACACCTGCAGTGCTCACCTCCTTCTGTAGCCCTAATTAGGCCCTGAGGTGTTGCAACAATTGTTAGTGCCACTCACCTCCACCTGCTAGCTGTCTGATTCATGAGAGTTGGCTGGTTCTCCATTTAATCTACTGCAGCATTTCCTAACACTCTGTCCAGGCTGCATTCTCCCTCTAAAAATAAGACTCTGTAGGTCCCACTCTAATAGTAAGGCTCTGTAGGCACATTTATATCTAGACTCTAGAAAACATGGTTACTATGCTAGTGATGTGCCCATCATGCCGATCTCTGGCACATTAACAGGCAGATAACCCTTCACTAACACCAATTACAACTAGTAAATACAGTGCAACATACATTCAAATAAACACTGTAGTTTAGAATATATCAGTATACAGCGCCCATTGATAACCTGTCTAAAATAAAAGACCTTCAGAGTGTCTGCACATGGTTACAGGTTATCTGTAACATCATTACAAATAAAATACACATCTTTACCATGACCTCAGTATACAGGGCATTTGAACTACAATAGTGCAATTATATTTCACTATTTCCTCTCTGGTGTCTCACAGGGGCATAAGGCACACGGCATATCGTAAATTTTGTTAGAGTTTTTGAACCCTTCACAACTTTCTAGATTTCTCCATACATTTTACCTAAAACTACATTAGATTTACACACAAAACCTAAAAGTAGATAAAGATAAGCAAAGCAAATAAATAAGGCAAAAATATTAGACTTGGTCATTTTTTTGGGGATGACAGTCAAGTGTGAGTGGATGACCTGTTTTATTTAAAGAACAGGAATCTATCAAAGTCTGATCTTTATAACACTTCTTTGTGCAGATTTCTAAGGACCTCAGAAGAAGACTTGTTGATACTCATCAGGCTGGAAAAACCACCATCAGAGTTTGAACTTTACCAATCCACAGTCAAGAGAGAGACTGAATATCAATGGTAGGCATGGCAGGATTACAAGAAGAAAGACACTGCTCTTCAAAAAGAACATTGCTGCCTGACTGCAGTTTGCTAAATATCACCGGGACAAGCCAAAAAGCTGTTGGAACAATGTTTTGTTGACAGATGAAACCAAAATAGAACTTTTTGGTTTGAATGAGAAGTATCATGTTTCGAGACAGGAAAACAAAGCATTCCAGCATTAAAAACTCATCCCATCTGTGAAACACAGAGGAGGTAGTATAATGATTGGGCTTCTTTTGCTGCATCTGGGTCAGGACAGCTTGCCATCATTGATGGGACAGTGAATTCTGAGAAAATGGGTCATACAGCAAGACAACAATCTTAAGCACACAAGTCATTCTACAAAAAAATGGTTAAGAAGAGTAAAGTTAAAGTTTTGGAATGGACAAGTCAAAGTCTTGACCTTAATTTAATAGAAATGTTGTAGAAGTGCACAAAGCCCCTGAGGAGCCAGAACGGGCGATTTGAGTGGTAGTGGCTCTGGCTGCAGAAAATCTATCACAGTGACTTTCCTCACACTATTATTCACTAGTGCCAGGGCAGCAAAAGGAGTGTGCACCCTTTCCCTTTCTTCCCTCGGGGCACTCCCCAGTTTTAGGGACCCTGCCTGATGGTAGTTTTTGGTGCCCTTGGTATCAATGATTGTATGGGTGCAAGACACGGTATGTAGGGTGTGCAATGACCGACATATGGTGTAGGAATTAGTATCCCAGGCCAGATTTAACAGAATAAATTTCTATCTTTACTGTAGTGCAAAATGAGGGTTGTAGTATTTCCAACAGTCTAAGAACACGGTTCCAACAATGCATAATGCAAATGATTTTGTATCGATATAGGCCAGGTTTAAATCCAATGCACTCCTTCACTCTTCCTTTGTAGAATCTGAGGCTGAAAATAATAACTTTGGTAAGAAAGCTGTAATATTCTACTATGGCATATAGATTTGAGGAAACAACCAACCAAGTTGTGTCTAAATGTGGATGGTGTCTTAGCAGCATTCTACTCACAGCAGTAATGTCTATGGCTTTTGACAGAAGTAAACCTTACTGACTCAGTTTTCTTAGCTGTTACAGATTCTGGATCTCTCTCTCTCTCTCTCTCTCTCTCTCTCTCTCTCTCTGTCTCTCTCACTCTCTCTACCGAAATTTTCAAACTTACTACAAAATTTTGGTAAAATTGTTTGGAAACGATTTGCTCAACGAGATGTAATAAGTAAGCATGCATAAACAATCTAAAGTGTAGTGCTCATGTGTCCTCAACAACAGCCACAAGGGTATAACAATCCAACTTGGGTGATACTGGCACTGTTACATGGTTGCTGGTAACTCATAGTAACAAAATAGCATATGGTTCTTTAAGAGAGAAGAAGTCTGTATTCAGCTCTCTTACACCATTCCTTATCATCCCAAACACCACAAAAATGATATTGTGCTGTTTGGCTAATAGAACTCAACAAAGAATCTAGCAGATACTATAGCTATGAGCCTACTGTAATTAATGAAGAGTGGGCTTCCTCTGCTTCACCCACCCCAATGTCTGAGGGGTTGCTGTGTGTACTTGTAACTAGTGATGAGCAGCATAGGCAATATTCATTTTCGCGATATTTTGCGAATTTTTGGCCTAATATTTGCCATAAATTCACAAATTCTAGAACTTGTGATCTCCAGTCATTATTTTCTTGATTGTGAAAATCGGCAATGTAATATGCGTGTATTGCACGCGCAATACAGGTGTGGGTAACTTTTGCTACATTTTTCAAGCTGCAAGAAGTTTCCTGAGACTAGACAAAATGGTTGGCAGCAAATTTCGTGACTGTGAGGAAGAAATCCTGATCACTGTATTTATTTTTATTTATTCAAAGACGAAACTCAAAGACACTAATCCCTATCACAACACAGTAATTTGTATCACAATACCCAACTCCCCGCACTAGAACCTATCAGCTACACTATATCACTATCTAACCTACACTGACCATCTCCCACTAACTATCTGTATATATGAGCTAACTAAATATCTAATGTAATTGAATAAGGATCCAGATGAGTCTGCAAAACACAGAGAACAGCAATGACACTGCTGTCTCTCTCTCTCTCTCAGAACTGCAAAAAACAGCAGAAAATGGCTGCTGGGGAGTTTCCAATATAGTAAGGGGTAGGCAACTTTCCTATTGGTTGCTAGGGATGTTGCTAATCTCAGACAAAGATATTGCAGCCTTCTCATTGGCCCACAAGCAAGAAGCAGGGAGGGATCATGGGTTCACTTCGGATGAAAAAAATCTAGAATATTTGTGATTACGAAGATATAGCACTATTTTCTAGATCTTTGCGAATTCTCAAAGTGCCGATATGGACAATAAAAATTTGCGATTCGAATATTCACGATCAACACTACTTATAACTATGAGTCTGCTGTATTCTTGATTAGAATATATAGCAAAAAACTAATAGCGGAGCGGACCTGTCCCCATACTTTGCTTCAAGTATGATGACAGATTCACAACAGCACAAAGGTCATTGGTGGTCCCACCGGCCAAGCACATGCCGTTCTGCCATCTATGAGATGTCTGCTTGACACATCATAAAATGACTTCAAGATAATGGTTTTCCTTGAAAACTTAAAAGTCCACACTGCAGAAATCCCTTATCCCTGCTGTGAAAAGAAACCAAATGAAGTATTGAGATAGTGAATTATTTTGGGTCATTGTTAGACGGTTGGACACAGGGCATGCTGTGCACATTATTAAACTTCTCTAATGTCTCCTGGGTATTTTCTCAACTTGCTGCCAATCTTTATTCTTTTCAAAGATTGAAATGTTATCTTGGTTTTGTATAAAAATGTGCAGGTTCTAAAACAGATGAGGGGCAGAGAAGGTTGGCAGCTCATAAAAGCAAGATCACACGGAGTTGAAATTTCAATAAGACAAACACGAGCATCCAAATCACAATGATGAGGAACGTCTTTGCCACTTGATACTGGCATCTAATAATGTGAGATGGGCTGAATGTGTACGTTCTGTTGATTTAAAGTACAGCGGCTTTCAGGCTTATTACTAGAATCAAAGCATTATATTAGAAAGCTTCCCTAATACCAGAGAACAAACCCAAGATCTTTTCTTTGGTGGGGAAAGGAATTCAAATAAACAATATGAAACCGGACATGAAAGTAAGAACTACATAATCAAATGCCAAATATCCCCTGTGCTGAATTTGAAATGAACAAAATAAAATCCATCAATGAATAATCACAAACTATTTTACTGAGAAAAATAAAAAATACAACTTTTAGAACGTACCGATTCTCCTCATGGAGATCTAGATAGTAGGGAGTCTTTAAGGCAATGGAAACAGTATACAAAATAGCTCTTCTGCAGAACAAAGGAAGCTGCCTCTCTGTTGCCACCTACTAAATGGGTGGTTGTGCTGTAAGTCAATGCTGAACCCTTCAAACCTTTCAAGATCGGTTGAATTTCCATTTTTTCATTTTCATGTTTTACTCCCAGCCCTCCCAAAGCCATAATTTAGCAATTTTTTTAAATTCACAGAGCCATATGAGGGCTTGTTTTTTTGCGGGACAAGATTTACTTTTGAATACCACCATTTACGGTTGCATACAATGTGGTGGGAAGCGGGAAACAATTCCAAAAGGGGTGGACTTATAAAAAAATAATAAAAATTCTGCCACAGTTTTTTACACTGTGTCCTATGCGGTAAAACTGACCTGTTACTTTTATTTTCCGGGTCAGTACGATTACAACGATACCACGTATGTATAGTTTCTCTTGTGTTTTAAATGCTAAAAAAAATTTAAACTTTGGAAAAAACTAATTTTTCCCTTGCATTGCTATATTCTGACCTCCATAACTTTTAAATTTTTATGTGTACAAAGCTGTGTGAGGGCTAATTTTTTTTGCGGGACGATACGTACTTTTCAGTGATAACATTTTAGGGTGTGTAAGATGTTTTGATCACTTCCTATGCAATTTTTTGTGGGTGGTGAAGTGACCAAAAAACTGCATATTGGCCATTTTGACTTTTTTCTGTTTTTCTGTTTGCCATACGGGATAAATATTTTAATATTTTAATAGTATTGGCGTTTTCACACACAGCAATGCCCATGTTAATTATTTATGCATTTTTATTTTAAGTTTGGGGAAAAAGGGGTGATTTAAATTCTTATATTTTATATATTTTTTATATTTTTAAAAACTTTTTTTATTTTACACCTTTTAATAGTTTGCATAGGGATCTATAGCAAGCAATCATTAGATTGCTTTTCTCTTACATGCTTTTCTCATGACAATTACACTGAGTTCCTATGAGCTCTGCCACAGACAGGCTCTCCATGTACTAATGTGCGGCAGCCCTATACCACTCCTAAGTATAGAGGCTGCCGCACACTGCGGGGGGTGCCGGTGCACGGCTGGGAGCACAAGCTCACAGTATTTAACCTCCCAGATGCCATGGTCACATTTGACCACTGCATCTGAGGGGTTAAATGTCTGTGATCTATGTTATCGTCGAATACATACATTAGTCCCGGGTGCCTGCTGTTTAAAACAAATGGGTGCCATTTTTAAATGTCTGACCACCGTGGTAAATTTAAATGGGGCGATTGGGAAGGGGTTAAAGGGATTTTCATAAAGTGATGATATATTGCAAGAATATGCTATCACCTTATGATATGTGGAGGTCCAGCCTTAGAGAATAAAGGGGTTGCAGTGCTGCTGTAAAGGTGCATCCCCTTCATTGTTTTTCCCATACAAGGCTTCCCCTTGCCCTCCCCCCCATTATGTAGGTGCAGCGACCTAGTGGGGACAGTTCATGGGTAGGAGAGGACAGGAGAAGAAGTGGTGTGAGGATGGTGGTGTTACGGTGACTGCTGTCCTACTCCCGTGCTCCCTGGGCCATGCAGTGAAGAGAAGGTGCATCTAATCCCCCTGGGATACACCATGGTTAAGGGCTTCTACCTGATGAATGGTGTAGTATGGCCTAAATGTCTCTTATTGTGTGTAACGGTGCTCCTACCTGGATACCGCTGGACCCCAGGCTTTGGCTCCAAAGCAATAAATAGGGGAAATAATTGAGGGATTTGAAAGAAAAACCAGACCTGAGATGAAGTTCAATGGTAGCTTTACTTGAATAAACATTTCTCCAAACAGTTTTCAGGCTTTGTCTTAGTTTCAGCAGGCTTTAGCATTAAACTGGCAGGCAAACTCAACTCTGCTATATCTTTATCTCTGACTCTGCTGTACTGACAGACTGGCTGTAAAACTCAGCTTCTTCTGTATGCTGCACTTCTTCTCTGTAGTCTGACTCTAGGTTAAGCCAAGGAGATTTCCTCATGGCTCCTGAGGCATCAAGCTTTGGCTTCCATGGCAGCAGAGCTTAGGGTGCTCTGGCTGGCATGGGCATGTCCAGCAGAGACGTGCCCCTGAACAACCTTCCCCTGTCTAGTGAAGACCTAAAACTGGAACTAACTGGTCCCTACCCTTTCTGCAGAAAGTAGGTCTAGCCCACTTCTCTCCAGAGGGGGGGTTAGAATGGAACGGTAAGTTCCATTCTATCCAAGGATAGCTCTGCCATATTTGCTGCCACCTGCTGGTGAACCACGCATATTATATAAACATAACAGTTGCAAACAGATTAGGAATGCACAGTATATGGGACCTGGACAACAATACATAAGATGACATTTTGTTAGCCCATTAGAGATAGTAGCAGGGTGAAGGAGTGAAAACACCACTCTGGGGTGAGGTTCAAATTCACTACACCATTGTTAGAAAAGGTTAATTCCTTGCAGTGATTTGGATTATTTAGTAAACTGTATTTAATTTTGTTGCAACAATTAAAAGTTCATGTTTGCTATTTACCACATGCATTTCCCAGCTATGAAGTCACTGAAAATGAAGTAATTTACTGTTAATTGGTTCATTTCGCCCAAAATTTCTAAATGACCTGATTTGTTCTGATATAATAAGCGGCGCATGCTATTTTTAATTATGGAAAGAGTCCTGCTAGTTTAATGTATCCTTATTTTACTTGGTTTCATTGGTTTCCAGCCAGAAAGTCATCAGCAGGTTTAAAGAGCAAGGTAGATTAAGTACAGTACATACAGTATCCAACAATGGCTATAGAATATGTACAAATACATACCCCTGACCACTCTGAGTAAACTGCAAGTCTCGATGCTATGGGGTCTACAACCTACACTAAAACTTCAACACTCCAATTGCACCTTCTTGAATTTGTAGACAAATTCACAGGACCACTTTTTTGTAGTTCAAATAGAAAAAATTGCTTGGTTCCCAAAAATTTCTAATACTATTCATCACATGAGAACGCTAACGCACATCAGACGCATCAAACCTCACAGGACCCTGCCACGACAAAAAAATGAATGGACTACAAAAAAATGAGTAGTCCTGTCTGTGACTTTGTCCATAAATCCAAGAAGGTGCAATTGGAGTGTTGAAGTTTTTGTGGAGGTGGTAGACCCACATAGCGTCGAGACTTGCAGGTAACTCAGAGTGGTCAGGAGTATGCATTTGTACACATTCGACTTTGGAATAGCCATTGTTCGACACTGTATGTAATATACTTAATCTATCTTGCTCTATAAACCTGCTGATGACTTTCTGGCTGGAAACATGGCGCAGTAGGTCTTGTGACGTTTGATGCGTCAGCGGTCAGGGATCTCACACGATGAACTGAATTAAAAAATTGTGGAAAAAAGGAATATTTTATTTGGACCAAATATTTGTTCGCAAATCCTAAAGGAAAAATTGAAGCAATAGGAGTGTTCCAAAGGAGAAACAGAATTGCAACTGAACAATCTGAAGACATTCTTCATTTCCATAGAGGTTCAACCCTTCCTTGATGTGTCGATTTTCCATTTTTGCGTTTTCGTTTTTCACTCCCTGCCTTCCCAGAACCATAACTTTTTTTAATTTTTCCCTTCATATAGCCATATGAGGGCATTTTTTTGTGGGACAAGTTGTACTTTCTAATACTGCATAGGATGTAGTGGGAAGCGGGAAAAAAAATTCCAAATGGGGTGGAATTGGGAAAAAAAAAGTCATTCCACCACAGTTTTTCCGGGTGGGAAGGGGGTGGGTGGTTACAGCACTAACTATTTTCATTCTTCAGGTCAGTACAAATCCGGCAATATAAATATGTATAGTTTTAGTTGCGTTTGCTCGCTCTGCTCCAGAGCGGGTGCCATATTTAAAGGCCTGACATCTACCATACATGTACAGTAGATGTCGGGAAGGGGTTAAAACGTCACTGAGTTTACAGAAACCTTTTGATGTGTCATAGTGACATATAAAGGTTTTGATCAGTGGGGGTCTGAGTGCTGAGATCGCTGCTGATCACTAGAGAGAAGCACTCACATATCACACTCTCTCTCTCCTGCCTGCAGAAGATGGAAGCAAGATGGGCCTATAGACTTTCTTTTGAGCCAGTGCACCATGAGAAAGTGCACCATGAAAGCTCTCCTCTTCCTCCTTTTAGGGATTGTGGGGGTCTCAACATTAAGACCTCCACAATCAAAACTTTTTCTATGTCTCTATGTCTCTCTGAAAACTCAGTGACCCATTAACATTATGGGGGGAGTAATATATGAAGTCAGTTTTTCAGTAGCCTTTCAGTACTCTGCACCAAATATATCAAATTTCCCATGGTGTTTGTTACATTTTGAGTATCTTTAAACCAAAAACCTTTGTCAGGAAATTTTATTTTGGCTTTTCTACACCATCCCCTACAGGAGTGAGTTTGTGACTTTTTTAAAAAGTCTCAGTGATGAATATGGTGTGAAACTAATTAACAAACTCACCGAAACCTCTTTACCACTTAAATTTTTTGCAAGGGACCCAAAATGTCGCAACCTCTATTTTACAACTTCTTGAAGCTAGAATTCTGGAATGCAGGGCTTGATAAATTAGTACAGTGCCAATCCAGCCGTGTCATGTCTGACAGCCTGGTGGCTAGGGATCCACTGCCCAACAAACAACAGCCTTTTCAATTGGGTTCCCTAGCAACTTGTCACAGATTCATGCTGCATTATGCTATCTAGTAAAAAAAAAAATTAACACTGGCTGCCTCATTCTAAGTCAATAAGGAAACACAATGGATCATGATAGAGTCGCAAAGAAAAGTAAAAGTAGAAAAGTAAGTGAACCCTTTGGGATTACCTTGGTTTCTGCATTTTTGGCTGAAAAAAATGTGGTCTGGTTGTTATGTAAGTCCCACTTATAGGCAAACACAATCTAACTAAACTAATAGCACATAAACAGTTGTACCATTCATGTCTTTTACTGAGCACATTCAGTAAGCACCCACAGTGCTGGGAAAAAAGTGACACTCTAAGGGACATTTATCAAGACTGGCGTAACTATATGCCATTCTTAATGTCCCTGCACTGACATGACATGCACTTCTTAAAAAATCAGGCATATCTCTGCCCTGCTGTGCACCAGAAACTGAATTTTACGCCAGCTACAGGCTGGCACAGACTTCAGCTATAACTTCCACCACTTTCTGCTGAAGGTTATAACAAATCTGGCAGGCCAACAAAGCCCTGCCCTTCCATTGAGCCTCGCCCCCTTTTTCTCACCACTTCAGAAAAGTGACAAGAAGCCTAAAAAGTCACAAATGATGGTAAACATATAGCGTGCGCCATAATTTGCGCCTTTTACAACACAATTATGGCGTAAGAGGCTAGAAAATGCCCCCCTCTGTGTTAAAGATTTTTTCAGCAACTAATTGGCAAAAGCTGTTTCAATTAAGGAGATGAGATTAGAAAAATGGGTTTCACAGTGCTTTTCCCATTAAATGAAGGCACATAAAGCCTAGTTACTGACAAATCTGTTCTTCTCAACAAAGAGTGGTTAGCGTGAACTATGCCTCAATGCAAACAACTTATATACCTCAAAAGATGTGTTACAGAGACCCTTGAAGCTGGAAGTGCAAAAATGATTTCTAAAGACTTTGGTGTACATCAATGCACATTTTGACAAATAATCTACAAATAAAGAAAATTCAGCACTGCTGCTATTCTCCCTAGGAGTGGGCATCCTCTTAAGATTAGTTCAAGAACACAATCCTGAAAGACATGAGAAAAAAAAAAGTAGTAGCAAAAACCCTACAGAAGACACAAAAAACTGCAAAAACCCCAGTTTACAGTACATGTCTATTAGGAAAATAGTGAACTAGAATGGCATAATATGAAATGACTTGAAGAGGGTTGTGCATGCAATACATCCCAGAAATACTGATGAACTGAAACACATTTGTGGGAGGAATGTTGCAAAATTTCCCTTCCACATTGTGTAAATGTTTGTTGCACATGACAGCTGCTAAATAGAGATGGCCCGAACTATCCGCCGGCGAACAGTTCCCGGTGAACATAGCTTGTTCGCGTTCGCCTCTGCCGGGCGAACATATGCGATGTTCGGTCCACCCCCTATACATCATCATTGAGCAAACTTTGACCCTGTACCTCACAGTCAGCAGACACATTCCAGCCAATCAGCAGCATACCCTCCCTCCCAGACCCTCCCATCTCCTGAACAGCATCCATTTTAGATTCATTCGGAATTTGCAGTCTTAGTGAGAGGAGGGAGAGTGTAGTTGCTGCTGATTTAATTGGGAAATTGATAGCTAGGCTAGTGAATTCAGTGTCCACTCCAGTCCTGAAAGACTCATCTGATCTCTGCTGTAAGGACAGCGTCCTGACAGCACCCCAAAAAGCCCTTTTAGGGCTGCAACATTAGTCTGCTTTTTTTCCCCTTTATATACATATTGCAGTTGCCTGGCCTGCCTGTGTGTGAGGAGCTGCAGGCCCACAGACTGTAGTGTGCCCACTGCCAGTGCCCACCCCTGTCATTCCGTGTGGTACAGGACTTTGCATCAAAAAAGGCATTTAATTTTTACACTTTAATCTAAGGTTAGTTGCCTGCCAGTGTGTGTCAGGCTGACTTCCACTGACTGTAGTGTGCCCACTGCCAGTGCCCACCACTCATACCGGCTGGCACAGGACTTTGCATAAAAAGGCATTTAATTTTTACACTTTAGTGTAATTTCAGCTGCTTGCCTGCTGCTAGTGTGTGTCAGGCCGACTTCAACTGACTGTAGTGTGCCCACTGCCAGTGCCCACCCCTGTCATCCCGTGTGGCACAGGACTTTGCTTAAAAAAAGGCACTTAATTTTTACACTTTAATCTAAGGTTAGTTGCCTGCCAGTGTGTGTCAGGCTGACTTCCACTGACTGTAGTGTGCCCACTGCCAGTGTCCACCACTCATACCGGCTGGCACAGGACTTTGCATAAAAAGGCATTTAATTTTTACACTTTAGTGTAATTTCAGTTGCTTGCCTGCTGCTAGTGTGTGTCAGGCCGACTTCAACTGACTGTAGTGTGCCCACTGCCAGTGCCCACCCCTGTCATCCCGTGTGGCACAGGACTTTGCTTAAAAAAAGGCACTTAATTTTTACACTTTAATCTAAGGTTAGTTGCCTGCCAGTGTGTGTCAGGCTGACTTCCACTGACTGTAGTGTGCCCACTGCCAGTGTCCACCACTCATACCGGCTGGCACAGGACTTTGCATAAAAAAGGCATTTAATTTTTACACTTTAGTGTAATTTCAGTTGCTTGCCTGCTGCTAGTGTGTGTCAGGCCGACTTCAACTGACTGTAGTGTGCCCACTGCCAGTGCCCACCTCTGTCATCCCGTGTGGCACAGGACTTTGCTTAAAAAAAAGGCACTTAATTTTTACACTTTAATCTAAGGTTAGTTGCCTGCCAGTGTGTGTCAGGCTGACTTCCACTGACTGTAGTGTGCCCACTGCCAGTGTCCACCACTCATACCGGCTGGCAGAGGACTTTGCATAAAAAAGGCATTTAATTTTTACACTTTAGTGTAATTTCAGCTGCTTGCCTGCTGCTAGTATGTGTCAGGCCGACTTCAACTGACTGTAGTGTGCCCACTGCCAGTGCCCACCCCTGTCATCCCGTGTGGCACAGGACTTTGCTTAAAAAAAGGCACTTAATTTTTACACTTTAATCTAAGGTTAGTTGCCTGCCAGTGTGTGTCAGGCTGACTTCCACTGACTGTAGTGTGCCCACTGCCAGTGTCCACCACTCATACCGGCTGGCACAGGACTTTGCATAAAAAGGCATTTAATTTTTACACTTTAGTGTAATTTCAGCTGCTTGCCTGCTGCTAGTGTGTGTCAGGCCGACTTCAACTGACTGTAGTGTGCCCACTGCCAGTGCCCACCCCTGTCATCCCGTGTGGCACAGGACTTTGCTTAAAAAAAGGCACTTAATTTTTACACTTTAATCTAAGGTTAGTTGCCTGCCAGTGTGTGTCAGGCCCACTTCCACTGACTGTAGTGTGCCCACTGCCAGTGCCAACCACTGATACCGGGTGGCACAGTAGCTTGCCGATAAATAAGGCATTTAATTTTTAGACAGTAGTCTAAATTCAGTTGCTTGCCTGCTGCCAGTGTGTGTCAGGCCCTCTTCCACTGACTGTAGTGTGCCCACTGCCAGTGCCAACCACTGATACCGGGTGGCACAGTAGCTTGCCGATAAATAAGGCATTTAATTTTTAGACAGTAGTCTAAATTCAGTTGCTTGCCTGCTGCCAGTGTGTGTCAGGCCCACCTCCACAGACTGTAGTGTGCCCACTGCCAGTGCCAACCACTGATACCGGGTGGCACAGTAGCTTGCCGATAAATAAGGCATTTAATTTTTAGACAGTAGTCTAAATTCAGTTGCTTGCCTGCTGCCAGTGTGTGTCAGGCCCGCTTCCACTGACTGTAGTGTGCCCACTGCCAGTGCCAACCACTGATACCGGGTGGCACAGTAGCTTGCCGATAAATAAGGCATTTAATTTTTAGACAGTAGTCTAAATTCAGTTGCTTGCCTGCTGCCAGTGTGTGTCAGGCCCTCTTCCACTGACTGTAGTGTGCCCACTGCCAGTGCCAACCACTGATACCGGGTGGCACAGTAGCTTGCCGATAAATTAGGCATTTAATTTTTAGACAGTAGTCTAAATTCAGTTGCTTGCCTGCTGCCAGTGTGTGTCAGGCCCTCTTCCACTGACTGTAGTGTGCCCACTGCCAGTGCCAACCACTGATACCGGGTGGCACAGTAGCTTGCCGACAAATAAGACATTTAATTTTTAGACAGTAGTCTAAATTCAGTTGCTTGCCTGCTGCCAGTGTGTGTCAGGCCCTCTTCCACTGACTGTAGTGTGCCCACTGCCAGTGCCAACCACTGATACCGGGTGGCACAGTAGCTTGCCGATAAATAAGGCATTTAATTTTTAGACAGTAGTCTAAATTCAGTTGCTTGCCTGCTGCCAGTGTGTGTCAGGCTTGCTTCCACTGACTGTAGTGTGCCCACTGCCAGTGCCAACCACTCATACCGGGTGGCACAGTACCTAGCACGCGTAGTACCACTTATCTAAAAAAAAAATGACAGGCAGAGGCAGGCCACCCCGCAGGGGCCGTCGTGGTCGTGGTGCTGTGATTTCCACTGTCTCTGGAAAAATGCCCAGTTTTCAGAGGCCACGTACCCTGAACCCGAAAAATTCAGAGGACGTAGTTGACTGGCTTAGACAGGACACCCAATCTTCAACAGCTTCCGCTAAGAACCTTGACGCACCATCCTCCTCCAGCTCAGCTTCGGTCACCTGCTCTCAAGTTACCACGCACCCGCCCGTCGCCACCACCACCACTACCACCACAGCCACCACAGCCGCTTCACTTGATCCGTCAGAGGAGTTATTTACACATCAGTTGGATGCAATTAGTGATGCGCAACCATTATTGCCAGATGATGTAGATTACGGGGTTATGTCTCAGTCAGGCAGGATTACACACATGGACGTACAGTGTGATGATGATGATGATGATGTTGTACCCGCTGCTGCTTCCTTTGCTGAGGTGTCAGATACAAGTGAAGCGGTTGATGATGACGATGTGTCCACGGATGCCACGTGGGTGCCTGCTCGAAGAGAAGAAGAGGGGAAAGTTCTGAAGGGAGACAGAGAGAATGAGGAGACGAGTTGGAAGCAGGGGAGGTCGTCGCAAGGAGTTAGTGGCACAGTCAGACAGCATGTATCGGCACCTGGGGTCAGCCAGACAGCACGCCAGTCAACGCATGCTGTTGCCACCACTAGAATGCCGTCATTGCAAAGCTCAGCAGTGTGGCATTTTTTTGTGTGTCTGCCTCTGATAAAAGCAATGCCATTTGCAACCTGTGCCAAAAGAAACTGAGTCGTGGGAAGTCCAACACCCACCTTGGTACAACTGCTTTGCGAAGGCACATGATCTCACATCACAAACGCCTATGGGATCAACACATGAGTACAAGCAGCACACAAACTCAAAGCCACCATGCTCCTCCTGGTCCAGCATCTTCAGCCACGTCAACCACTGCTGTCCTCCCTGCCCCTCTCAACCACCCGCCACTCCATCTCTCACCTTCAGCAGTTCCTGCTCATCTGCCCACAGTCAGGTGTCTGTCAAGGACATGTTTGAGCATAAGAAGCCAATGTCACAAAGTCACCCCTTGCCCGGCGACTGACAGCTGGCTTGACGGAACTCTTAGCCCGCCAGCTTTTACCATACCAGCTGGTAGAGTCTGAGGCCTTCAAAAAATTTGTCGCTATTGGGACACCACAGTGGAAGGTACCCGGACGAAATTTTTTTCAAAAAGGCAATCCCAAACCTCTACCATGTCATTGAAAAGGAAGTCATGGCATCTCTGGCATACAGTGTTGGGCCAAGGGTCCATCTGACCACTGATACCTGGTCTGCAAAGCACGGTCAGGGCAGGTATATCACGTATACTGCGCATTGGGTCAACCTGCTGACGGCTGACAAGCATGGAATGCGTGGCTCCGCAGCGGAGTTGGTGACACCACCACGACTTGCAGGCAGACCTACTGCCACCTCCTCTACTCCTACTCCATCCTCTTCAATATCCTCCTCGGCTGAGTCCTCTTCTGCTGCGGCGTCTGGCTGCACATCAACTGATTCCCCCAGCTCCCCAGGGGCTATTCCACATCCCGGATACGACAGTGTCACGCTATCTTGGGGTTGACTTGCCTGAAAGCAGAGAGCCACACAGGACCAGCACTCCTGTCCGCCCTGAACGCACAGGTGGATCAGTGGCTGACCCCGCACCAACTGGAGATCGGCAAAGTGGTGTGTGACAATGGAAGCAATCTGTTGTCGGCATTAAATTTGGGCAAGTTGTCACATGTGCCGTGCATGGCACATGTGTTGAATCTCATCGTACAACGTTTTGTGTCTAAGTACCCAGGCTTACAGGACGTCCTCAAGCCGGCCAGGAAGGTGTGTGGCCATTTCAGGCGTTCCTACACGGCCATGGCGCACTTTTCCGATATTCAGCGGCGAAACAACATGCCAGTGAGGCGCTTGATATGCGACAGCCCGACACGTTGGAATTCAACACTCCTAATGTTCGACCGCCTGCTCCAACAAGAAAAAGCCGTCAACGAGTATTTGTATGACCGGGGTGCTAGGACAGCCTCTGCGGAGCTGGGAATCTTTTGCCACGTTACTGGACACTCATGTGCAATGCCTGTAGGCTTATGCGTCCTTTGAGGAGGTGACAAACCTAGTCAGTCGCACCGAAGGCACCATCAGCGACCTCATCCCATTTGTTTTCTTCCTGGAGCGTGCCCTGCGAAGAGTTCTGGATCAGGCTGTAGATGAGCGTGAAGAGGAAGAGGAAGAGTTGTGGTCACCATCACCACCAGAAACAGCCTTGTCATCATCGCTTGCCGGACCTGCAGCAACGCTGGAAGAGGAGTATGAGGAAGAGGAGTCAGAGGAGGAATGTGGTGGCTTTGAGGAGGAGGAAGACCAACCACAGCAGGCACCCCAGGGTGCTCGTTGTTGTCACCTATCTGGGACCCATGGTGTTGTACGTGGCTGGGGGAAGAACAGACCGTCAATGACATCAGTGAGTACGAGGAACGGGAAATGAGTAGCTCTGCATCCAACCTTGTTCAAATGGGGTCTTTCATGCTGTCATGTCTGTTGAGGGACCCACGTATAAAAAGGATAAAGGAGAACGATCTGTACTGGGTGGCCACGCTACTAGACCCCGGTATAAGCAGAAAGTGGCAGAAATGTTACCAAATTACCGAAAGTCGGAAAGGATGCAGCAGTTCAAAACCAAACTAAAAAATATGCTTTACACAGCTTATAAGGGAATGTCACAGCACAACGGGAATCTAACAGGGGAAGAGGTGAGTGTAATCCTCCTCCTACCACGGCGGCAAGGACTGGACGATTTACAGATGTGTTGTTGATGGAGGACATGCGGAGCTTTTTCAGTCCTACTCATCGCCACAGCCCTTCGGGATCCAGCCTTAGAGAACGACTCGACCGACAGGTAGCAGACTACCTCGCCTTAACAGCAGATATCGACACTCTGAGGAGCAATGAACCCCTTCACTACTGGGTGTGCAGGCTTGACCTGTGGCCTGAGCTATCCCAGTTTGCTATAGAACTTCTGGCCTGCCCTGCTTCAAGTGTCCTGTCAGAAAGGACCTTCAGTGCAGCAGGAGGCATTGTCACTGACAAGAGAAGTCGCCTCGGTCAAAAAGTGTTGATTACCTCACCTTCATAAAGATGAATGAGGCATGGATCCCGAAGGGACTGACAGTGGGGGATACGTTTGACTAACAAAAGGCCTGATTACATGCCATGGCCTTAAAATGGTCCCCACGCTGCTGTATTTAATGTCTGCATACCGGATGACTTTCGTGAATTCTCCACCACCAACTAGGGTTCAAGCCGCAATGTTTTAGTCACTTTTCTGCCTGGAAAACATAAATTTTTCCGGCCGCTGCTACAATAGCGGCTGCAACAGTGCAATTATTTTTCAGGCATGTGTACATGCCTAATTTTTCTGTCCTATGGTGCAGCACTGTGGCTGCAAAAACAAACCAAAAAAAAAGGCACATACAAGTGTCAATTCCCCTTCGTGATCGTTACCTTGTTGTGGTGAAGGGGCTTGCGTATCACAATGAAGCAATCATCATCACCTCTATAAGTGTGTTGGCAATGTTGCCACACCCCAGATGATAAGGCCGTTGCTTCATTATGATCAGACCAAAAGCGATCGGGTGGCCACGCTACTAGACCCCGGTATAAGCAGAAAGTGGCAGAAATGTTACCAAATTACCGAAAGTCGGAAAGGATGCAGCAGTTCAAAACCAAACCAAAAAATATGCTTTACACAGCTTATAAGGGGGATGTCAATGGGGGATTCGACAATGGTTAATCAATTCGACCGGATAGGGTCCGTAACAGGGATTAAACTGATAGAAATAGTACTAGTTAAGACACCACTCATATAGGGTGTCACAGCACATTGCTCTGTGCACGCGCAGTGCCCCAATTTGGGAGTAAGAGGACCGACCAAGCTGCTTTTTCCATCTCCCGGTTCCTGAAATCAATTCAGTTTAGTGTACGAGAGTTTGGTCTGTCACTGTGAAGGCAGTCGAAGGTACCCGGCCTAAAACTTTTTTCACAAAAGGCAATCCCTGATATGGGACGTAACAGGGATTAAACTGATGAGAATAATACAACAGAAAATACCACTCATATCAGTGGAGGGAGCCAGCGTTTTTTTAACCATCTCCCCGTTCAAAAAATCTATTTAATAAATGGCCCCCAGATTGGGGAGTCGGGGACGTTAGAGGGATTAAACTGATGAGAATAGTACTACAGAAAATACCACTCATATCGGGTGTGACAGTAAATTGCACGGCGCAGACGCAGTGACCGTGGTTTAAAACAGAGTGGAGGGAGCCAGCGTTTTTTAACCATCTCCCCGTTCGAAAAATCTATTCAAAAAATGGCCCTCAGATTGGGGACGTTAGAGGATTAAACTGATGAGAATAGTACTACAGAAAATACCACTCATATCGGGTGTGACAGTAAATTGCACGGCGCAGACGCAGTCACCGTGGTTTAAAACAGAGTGGAGGGAGCCAGCGTTTTTAACCATCTCACCGTTCGAAAAATCAATTCAATTCATCTTTTGGGGACCCTTGGTGTTGTACGTGGCTGGGTGGAGGAAGAAACCTTCAATGACATCACCGGGACGTGGCTAGCTTGGTATCCAACCTTGTGCAAATGGGGAGTTTGCGGTTGTGCAAATGAACTATTTGCGGTGCATTAAAAGGGAGTTTGGTCTGTCAATGTCAGTGAAGCGGGCGTAACCCTTACACTACCTGATCGATACAACATCATACCTGATCGTATACACACACTGGATGTTTTAAAGCACGTTATTCCAAACAATTTAGGAATGTTAGTTGATTTATGCCCTTTATGGATTAAAACCCGACTATGCGTCCACTACGTAATTTTCCATGGGAGTTTTGCCATAGATCCCCCTCCGGCATGCCACAGTCCAGGTGTTAGACCCCTTGAAACAACTTTCTCATCACTATTGTGGCCAGAAAGAGTCCCTGTGGGTTTTAAAATTCGCCTGCCAATTGAAGTCTATGGCGGTTTGCCCGGTTCGCCCGTTCGCGAACATTTGCAGAAGTTCGCGTTCGCTGTTCGGGAACTGAAAATTTTATGTTCGCGACATCACTACTGCTAAATGATGATTTATAGGTTACAGGCTTTGCATATTGTTCCTTTTATATATAGTTCTAGTTTTCCAGCCATATTTGGTTGCTGTTTGA
Organism: Bufotes viridis; assembly: GCA_033119425.1. Lineage (NCBI taxonomy): Eukaryota > Metazoa > Chordata > Amphibia > Anura > Bufonidae > Bufotes > Bufotes viridis. The sequence continues at coordinate 46,723,635 of CM065591.1, read as the reverse complement.
GAACTGTTAGGAAGTTCTAAGGTTACCATTCTAAACCACAGCCAGAGAACCCCAAAAACTACTACCAGTTTTTCAAAACCATTACAGATGGTAGACGGCTAAGGAAACCCCTAGGTTCTTCAGAATAGTCCAACACAAGGCCAGATGGAGTTTTTTGCTAGGGACCTAGGTTACATCTTAAAAGTTGGTAGCAGAAAACTAGTGCAGGCACACTAGTGGTAGACCTACTAGAATGACTAGGAATGTACGGAGAATACAGCATGCAGAACCAAATTTAGAAAAGATAGTCCATGCAGTAAACAAGGGGTTAATCCAGAGACAAAGTCAGTTCACCTGGAGTTTCAATATAAGCAGGAACAGCAAATACAGGGTAAATCCAGACACTAGACACGGTCAGAATACCAGGAGGATGAAAAGAAGCCAATTCAGCAGACAAGAAGTTAATCCAGAAACTAGTCCTCATCAGTACACAGCGGGTAAATGAGCAGGTCTAGAGCAAAGGTACAAAGCACAGAGCTAGGATTCATATACAATAACCAGCAGTGCAACGGTTAGCAAATTTAAAATACCTTGTTAAACTCTAGCATTGCATGCCAGAGAACTGATTGGCTCATCTACCAGCCTCACTTATGGGTCGACCAGCCAGAGCTAGACTCATCGAAATGGCCACCCTCCCAGCATAGCAATGCACAGAAAAAAAACTCCTGACATGAACTTAGACCAATCAGCGCATACCAAGATTCCAGAGCCAGCTGTGATGACACTTTTCCCGCAAGCAATGGTGAGTTGTTCCCTTATTCCTAACTTTTAGGAGGATTTTGCAAAAACACAACATGGATGGGAAACCCCGCTCCCTGCACTGCCCTTGGCCCCCGCACCACCGCAGTTGCTTCTCGCGGTGAGCAGATGAAACCTGTCGGGGGGAGCAGCCAATGGCAGGCGGGGACGAGGACGAGCCTCCCTAGCGTCACCCGTGTTGTGGCAGGGGTGCACCTAACCTTTCTGCTGCCTGAGGCAAAACTCGAAACAACACCCCCCCATGCAAAATTCTCAACATAGCCCCTTCTTTCCAGCCTTACTGTTAAAGACATACGTGGAAAACATTACATACAGCTCTAGAAAACAAACAGAGTAATACCCCACCACATACCTCTTACATCCAGTGATGTCTTTCTCGGATGTACTGTAGACGTTCTCTTTCCTCATGTTCTACTTCAGACCAGACCGCCATGATGATTTCTTTCAGCCATCTCTTATCTCTGCAAAGTTTGACATACATCTTAGTTTCCTACTTTTCCATCATTCTCCCACCTTCTGAACACCCCACCTGACTACCTACAACATCAGGAGGGAAGGGGGCCCAAGCTGAGCTCTTGCACAAGGGCCCATTAGCCTTTATCTACGCCCCTGATATTAACCTTTTATAACCACCACTCATTAGCGATAATCTGGCGGTGTAAATGTACAGCCATTTACCCGATGAACGAGCAAAACACTTGTTCATCGGGTAATTGAATCGTTTGTGCAAACAAAAAAAATCTTTGTTTCGCATCGGCAGATCATGCTGTCTAAACACAATCTGCTGGTGGGAAACCACGAGTTAGTATGGGGAAGAGCGAAGGCATTAGCGATCGCTCCTCCACATCTCTGGAGGAGATCATTGCATGTAATAGCAGCGGTCTCCTCCACTAGTGAGCAGCAGATTGTTGGGAAGGAACACATCCGTCCCAACAATCTGCTGGTACACTGCCCCATGTAAAGGGACCTTAAGCCACTTTAGACCCCAAAAACTTTATCAGGAATGAAGTGTACCGCTGAAATTTCTTCCAGCCTAGGCAAGCCCCTTTATCCTTACAAACCATGCCTCTAACAGATGGACCATGCCCCCTTACATTTAACTTTTTTTTATTGTTTTAACAACCTCCTGGCCTTTTATCACATTTTTAATTCAGACATCCCTTTAACTTCTTTAGGCATGAGAGCCTCAACTTTTCAGTCCACATCATCATATGAGGGAATGGTTTTCTACCAGTCGAGTTCTATTGTTAGTGACGCCATTTTGAGCTACATATAATGTACTGAACCAGTTCAGAGCGCCAGTGCCGTAAATGTATAATGAGTCACACAAATGGGTTAAAAGAGTGTGATTGGTTGCTAAGGGCAACAAGACTATTTTTTTCAGTTTTTCCGTGTGCCTCCACAAGCTGCACCAGAAGATAATATATCTATAATATGCTATGTAAAATCGGGGTCAGACAATACTATATGGGTCCGTGTCATATGTGCTTAAAAATGGACTGTACTAAATTCTTTACATATTTCTTTGGTATTACAATAATTTCAAAATATTTTGAACATTAATGAGATGGACAGAACTTAAATTGACTTTAAGGTCACTGGCTTTGAATGATCGATTGAGATCAGCATCACTGGAACGCTAATATAGTAATACCGTCACTAGAGATGATCAAATTTAAAAAAAATTCAATTGGGCTTGTTCGACGAATTTTCTGAAAAAATTCGGTGTGATACGAAGTGATGTAGAACACTGTGCCTTGCAGTAACACGCATAGTGAGTCTGCTGTGCTAGTGAAACAATACTGTGAGTCAGTATGACATGCAGATGACAGGCGTCGCTCTTAGAATCACTGCACACTTCACTTTTTTGGGCAGTTATGGGGCCAAAACTGACCAAATAACTCAAGTGTGAACTCAGCCTTACAGGTCAATGTTAGCACCAGGTATAAAGAACCATGCAGAGGCCCAAGATCCTACTATAGCGTGAAAGAGCGCACTCCTCTTACACCAATTTACTGATTCCACATAGCTTTCTACAAAACTATTCTATTAAACGTTTATACAAGTAGAGTCCCCCCCGACAGAGTGGAGTGGGTGTCAGCAGTAAGTTTGTGTTGACGTCACTGATTATTTTGACCTTTCTCTGATCCGTCAGAACAATAACCCCCAAATAATGGATCATGTCTGTGGAGCATGTGCCTTCACTCGGTCAGCATTTTGTCAGTAATCCATCAGTATTGCTAATGCCAAAAAAAACAGGAGTGGATCCAAAACAGAGATGACACGTGAATGGAATATTTGCATGTCTTCTGTGTTTTCTACCCACTCCTGCTTTTGGCTACCAAATCATAAGCCAATACTGATGCAAAATATGGACCATGTCATGTAGGCCTTACAGCTGTAACATAGACAGGATCCGTTTGATGCATCAGGCATTGGTGGGTGGAAATCCTGGCTGATCCACGCCTGATTCATCTTCACAAGGGTCAGTCTCTCCACATTTTGGGTGGACAGACGAGTTCTTCTTGGGGTAGCTATGGCCCCCGCCGCACTAAACACCGGCTCTGATGCCACACTACTGGCCGGGCAGGACAGCTTTTCCAGGGCAAACTCCGCCAGTTGCGGCCACAAATCCAGTTTGGCTGCCCAGTAGTCCAGCGGATCTTTAATGTGGGGTGGCAGGGTGCTTTCCAAGTATGCCATTACCGGCTGGTTCAGGTCCTACTCGAGGTCTAACTGTTGCTGCTGGTGAGTAGTTTCTTCACTAGGCGGGTGAAGAAAGCTGCTCATCAGTGACTCTAGACTCAAGTTGCTGCTGATGGAGCTGGAACTGCTCCTACCCCCCACCCTGCCACAACAGCCATGGCAGAGGAACGTGAGCGCAGAGGGCCCCACAGGTCAGACCTGCGAAAGGATGGACGATGGCGCAGATAGGAAGAAAAAGGCCCCCATTTTGGACCGGTAGCGAGGGTCCAACAAGGTGGAGAGGCAGAAGTCATCCCTCTGCCGAATCCTGACAATTCGGCTGTCGCTACGCAAGCAAGTGAGCATGCATCGGGCCATTTGTGCAAGTGACTCGGAGGGACTCCCTGCCTCCATCATTACTGCATACTGCCATGGTGTGTCTGCGTTCTCTGCCTTGTCATCCTGATAACTCTGTAGCTCCTCTGGCTGGTCCTGCTGCTCCTGCTCCTCCTCTCCTGTCACCTGTGTAGAAAAACCACCCATTTCGCTACACATTGCTTGTGCTCCAATGTCCTCCTCCTCCTCTAGCTCAGCCCCCACAGGGCTCATGTGGCCATGAGATCTCGGCGCCACGTCTCCAGTCCCCTGACCAGCCAGATTTACTATCATCTGTTCCAGTACATGAAGCAGTCGAATGACGTTCTTCATCCCGTAGTCCTGGCGACTAACAAATAATGTGGCCTGCTCAAAGGGCCTAAGCAAACGGCAGGTGTGACGCATGAGCTGCCACTGGCTGACATTGAGGTTACACAGCGGAGTACTCCTGTCCACTTGGATCATCAAGAAATCGTTTATGGCCTTTCTCTGTTCATATAGTCGGTCAAACATACGGAGGGTGGAATTCCAACAGGTGGAAACGTCGCATATCAGCCTATGTTGGGGGATGCCATTCTGCCGCTGCAGCTCAAGGAGGGTGTGCTTTGCAAAGTATGAGTGGCTGAAGTGCATTCAAAGTTTCCAGGCCATTTTTAGGATGTTTTGCAGATGGGTGGAAGACTCCAGGAACCGCTTGACAACCAGATTGAACACGTGTGCCATGCAGGGCGTATGGCTTAGCCTTCCTTTATGCAGCGCCAACACCATGTTCTTTCCGTTGTCGGTCATCATGTTTCCGATTTTGAGTTGTCGCGGAGAAAGCCAGGATTCGATTTCTTGATGAAGGACACAGAGAATTTCCTCCCCTGTGTGACTGTTCGCCCAGGCAAACGAGGTGCAGAACTGCGTGACACCGCCGTGCCCTGCACATGTGGTATGCTGGAGGGGCTCTGTGAATTGCCCCTGCAGTGGAGGCTGAGGACACTGTGGAGGATGAGGAGGCAGAGGCGGACATTGTCGCAGGACCAACGGCATGAGAACGTGGAGGCAGAAGCGGCGTCACCTGGCCAAGTTGCTGGTGTGGCTGTGCAGGAACCACAATCGCCCAGTGGGCCGTAAAGGACATGTATTGTCCCTGCCCGTAGTTACAGCTCCACATGTCGGCGCTGCAGTGCACTTTGGCAGACACCTACAGGCTCAAGGACTGGCCCACCTTTTGTTCTACATACGTGTGCAGGGCTGGTACTGCCTTTTTGGCAAAGAAATGACGACTTGGGACTCTCCCCCTCGGCTTGGCACAAGCCATCAGTTCTCTGAAAGGTGCAGAGTCCCCCACTTGGAAGGGGAGGGACTGCAGCACCAGCAATTTGACCAGGAGCACATTCAGCTTCTGCGCCGTTGGATGAGTGTAAGCATACTGTTGTCTCTTGGCAATCGCTTCAGTGATTGATTGCTGACGGAATGACTGATGAGGAGTAGGAGGAGGAGCAGGAACATCAGGACCAGCAGATGATGGGAAGGATAGACAGCTCCCTTCGGCTGAAGTGGTGGAGCCTTGCCTGCCTGAAATCGGGTGCGTGCCGGCAGGCTGGACCACCAGATCAGAGCCACGATTCTCCCAGACCACTTTATGGTGACGCTGCATATGTTGACACAGGGCTCTGGTGCCAACATTGGCACCCTTGCCACGCTTCACATTCTGCCTAAAGATTCTACGAGTGGCCATGTTCACCTCCTCCGGCAGCTTAACAAAAGACTGCCACACCGCAGAGTAGGTGATGTTACCCCCAACACTCTGCACTGACTAACTGCTACCGCTGCTGCTTCTGTAAACCCCTGCACTACTAGTTTTCAGGGGCCATTATATATACTAATAATACTCAGGGGGCTATTATATATACTAATAATACAGACAGGCCATTATATATTATAATAATACAGAGGGGCCATTATATATACTAATAATACAGAGGGGGACATTATATATTATACTAATAATACAGAGGGGCCATTATATATACTAATAATACAGAGGGGGCTATTATATATACTAATAATACAGAGGGGATTATTATATATACTAATAATACAGAGGGGGCTATTATATATTCTAATAATACAGAGGGGCCATTATATATTATAATAATACACAGGGGGCCATTATATATACTAAAAATACAGAGGAGGCCATCATATATCCTAATTTGTGTAGAGGGGGCACAGAGGAGGCAAAACCCACAGTGTGGAGGGAGCACAGAGGAGACAAAACCACTGTGTAGGGATAAGCAAATTTCATGTTATGAAATTTGTTTGCGCTTTGTTTGGTGGTAAAAGATGAATTGTGTTATGGATTCCATTAATACGGACCATAACGCAATTCTATGACAGAATACATAACGGAATGTGTTTAGAGGCATTCCATTATTCATTCTGTCATAATAGAAGTCTATGGCCTTCATAACGGATCCTTTCCGTTTCCGTTATGCAGAGGAGAACTCCTCTGCATAACGGAAACGGGACGGATCTGTTATGCAGGCCATAGACTTCTATTATGACAGAATGAATAATGGAATGCCTCTAAACACATTCCGTTATGTATTCTGTCATAGAATTGCGTTATGGTCCGTATTAATGGAATCCATAACACAATTCATCTTTTACCACCAAACAAAGCGCAAACAAATTTCAAAATATGAAAAATCGCTCATCTCTACCACAGTGTGGAGGGCGCACAGACAAGGCAAAACCACCTAATGGAGTTAAAATACCTTGCAAGGGGATGTACTGTATGGTGAGTAATGTAACTGTGGGTGACTATATAAAAGCTTCTAGCAGCTCTCACACCCCTCATATACTTCACTTACATAAAAATACAGACCCCTCACCAGAAATAGCTAACCACAGCATAAGTGCCTGCACTCTTCCTGCTCTGGAAGCTGCTGTGTATCTCCTTACAGCCCTTTTCCTGCATCTGGCACAGTCTGTAAGGGGTGGGAGGAAGCAGTCACATGATCTAATGACATCATGCCCTCAAAGAAACCAATACATTCTGAATCTAGGCTTTACCTAGGCGTCAGGGAAGCCTGGCCTGAAGTCTATAAGGCAGAACAGAGGGGACAGGAGCCACAGGACCCCGTGGCCCTCTTTGAAATGTCTGCTGCCTGGCGCCCCCTGCAATTTGGCGCCCAGGGCAACGCCCCCCCCCCCCCCCACACACACACACAAGGGGGTGCTGCGTGGAACAGTTGCGGACCTGTTTCGTGTGACCCACCTTCTCCCTTTTTCCACCCCACTGCCTTTTCCAGCCTGTTGCGGTGCTGCAGATCCCTCCCCCTCTGTACTGCTGTCCTCGCTCGGCTTTCCGCCTTCCCAGGTTGGGTCAGTGACTTCATCATCCACCACCTCCTCTTCCACTTCCTCACTCTGCTCATCCTCCTGACTTGTTTACCTAACCACAACCTCAGTGATTGACAACTGTGTCTCATCCTCTTCATCAACCTCTTGAGACAGTAATTGTAGTTGACTTATTGGCAACTGTGTCTCATCATCATCCACCTGATTAAACAGTAATTGGCGTTCCCCGCCGTCATCTTCTTGTGACTGTGGTGCTTAAGAGGGTGGAAATCAGGGCACAAGATCTGTCTCACGTCAAGCGTGCTTGGTGAGAGGGCCAAATGAAGGAATAGCGATGAAAAGAGGTCCTTGGAATATCCGAGTGTGGGATCACTTGTTTGGCCAGACTCTCCTAATGGTGGGAGGAAGGAGGATCAGGGTGAGGATTGTGTTGACCAGACTCCTGGCTACTGAGACTGGACTCTGTGGAAGACAGGGTGGTGCTTAACCGACTGGAAGCATTATCTGCTGCAATTCAACCGACCACCTGGTCGCACTGGTCTGACGTCAAGAGTGGTGCCCTGCGCCGCCATGCAAACTGGAACATGAAGCTAGGTATCGTGTATGATTGTTTTTCTTGTGCTCTGGCAGCAGGCACAGTTTCAACGCGCCCAGGGCCACGGTCTCTGCGTGCACCATCAGCATCACGGCCACTTCCCCATCCCTTACTGCTCGCTTTCTTCATTTTAAATGTGATATACTGTATGCTTGAAAGTATGTCACACGTACAGTAGCGTACGATTTGGAAGTGTATGCCCCAAAAAATGTAAAATGGTATTTGGTAGATGATGTCAATGCTGTCACCAGCGGCTAATAAAAAAATTACAGGGAATGTCACAGGTATTTGGGATGAGGAAACGTTATACAGGACAGGTACCACAGGTAATGTCACTGTTCACACAGCGTCTACGGAAAAAGTACACTGTATGTCACAGATAAATATTTTAAACGCACACGTTACACTTTAGATGTGGCACTATCAGAAGCGGACACTGTCTATTGAAAAAGTACACTGGATGTCACTGATATTTTAGGGATGCGCACACTTTACACAGGAGATGTGGTGCGGATAACTTAACGACCTATTAGATGCTAATATGCGCAGGATGCGCTAAAGATATATATTGCTGCTGTCGCACACAATAGTCCTTAAACGGAATTTTGGGTCTCTGAAAAGTTTTTCTAATAAAAATCTTCCAATAACACTCTCTACACTGTCTGTCCCTTCCTATGCTCAGCTCTCCCTGACTAATACTGAGCCAAACACGTGTCATTGGGTGTTATATAGAAGCCGATGACGCGTTCTGGCCAGCCAATCACTGTAATGCCAGTAGCCAGCATGGCTATGGCATTGCAGTGCGTGCCAGTACCTTCCTGCACGTTTATTGGCTGCGTAGCAGGCAGGAAACGTGCGGGGAGGATACTCGAGCATTGCGCTTGAGCACATGCGGTACTCGGCCGAGTACCGCCATGTGCCGATCATCGAGATGATCGAGCAGAACTGGTGTTTGGCCGAGCATGCTCGATCAACACTATATATAATACTATCTATTTTTTTGGCACTAATACACACCAAAAAGGGCTTTAGAAGATATAATTGCACTGCTGAACAGCAAATAGGCCCTTAATTTTTTCCACTTATACACTCCACAAAAGGATTTAGAACATATAACTGCACCGCTGAACGGCAAATAATATATATTTTTTTGCCACTAATACACGCCAAAAGGGCTTTAGAACATATAACTGCACCGCTGAACAGAAAATAGGCCCTTATTCTTTTCCACTTATACATGCCACAAAAGGCTTTAGAACATATAACTGCACCGCTGAACGGCAAATAATATATATTTTTTTGCCACTAATACATGTCAATAAGGGCTTTATTTCTCTCACTTCACCACACAACCGCTAATAAGCTCTTTTTTACCACTAATACACGCTAAAAAATGCTTTAGAACATATAACTGCACCGCACAAGGGCAAATAAGACTTACAGTTGTGTTCAAAATTATTCAACCCCCAATGCTGTAAAGGGTTTTAGGGAATTTAGTGTACATTTGTAATTGTGTTCAGAATGAAATCTTACAAGGACTTTTTAAAGAACCAAATGCAACTAAAATGACATCAATTGTTTTTGTAATACAGTATTAAATGTTTTTTTTGTGATTTCTTCATTGACACAATTATTCAACCCCTTAAAGACGACGACTCTTAAGAACAGAGGTTCATTCAAGTGTTTTCGATCAGGTATTGTAAACACCTGTGGATGTCAAGGAGCAGCAATCAAGCATAATAAGCCCCAATTAGGCAGATGTGAAATGACTGTGATACTCAGCTCCTTCTAGACATTTACTGGTGGGTTTACAGACATGGCGAAGTCAAGAGAATGGTCCAGGAAGACAAGAGAAGAGGTGATTTCTCTTCACAGGAAGGGCAATGGCTATAAGAAGATTGCAAAGATGTTAAACACACCAAGAGACACCATAGGAAGCATCATTCGCAAATTCAAGGCAAAGGGCACTGTTGAAACGCTACCTGGTCGTGGCAGAAAGAAGATGCTGACTTCGACTGCTGTGCGCTACCTGAAGCGCAAAGTGTTGAAAAGTCCCCGTGTGACTGCTGAGGAACTGAAAAAAGATTTGTCAGATGTGGGTACTGAAGTTTCAGCTCAGACAATAAGGCGCACACTGCGTAATGAAGGACTCCATGCCAGAACTCCCAGGCGCACCCCCTTGCTGTCTCCAAAGAATAAGAAGAGTCGACTGCAGTATGCCAAAAGTCATGTGGACAAACCACAAAAGTTTTGGGATAGTGTTCTGTGGACTGATGAAACAAAATTAGAACTGTTTGGGCCCATGGATCAACGCTATGTTTGGAGGAGGAAGAACAAGGCCTATGAAGAAAAGAACACCTTGCCTATTATGAAGCATGGCGGGGGTCAATCATGCTTTGGGGCTGTTTTGCTTCTACAGGTACAGGGAAGCTTCAGCGTGTGCAAGGTACCATGAATTCTCTTCAGTACCAGGAGATATTGGATGAAAATGTGATGTAGTCCGTCACAAACCTGAGGTTTGGGAGACGTTGGACCTTTCAACAGGACAATGATCCCCAGCATACCTCCAAGTCCACTAGAGCATGGTTGCAGATTAAAGGCTGGAACATTTTGAAGTGGCCATCGCAGTCACCAGACTTAAATCCGATTGAGAACCTCTGGTGGGACTTAAAGAAAGCAGTTGCAGCGCGCAAGCCTAAGAATGTGACTGAACTGGAGGCTTTTACCCATGAAGAATGGGCGAAGATACCCGTAGATCGCTGCAAGACACTTGTGTCAAGCTATGCTTCACGTTTAAAAGCTGTTATAACTGGAAAAGGATGTTGTACTAAGTACTAAGATTGAATGTCACTTGGGGGTTGAATAAAACTGATAATGATGTAAGCACAGAAAAGACATTTGTGGTTATTTCATTATAAATGTAATGTTATATTTGTCTGACTTACAAGTGCCTCTTTGATTTAATTGTAAACAAAATTACTGAAATGATCAAAAATCAATGTCAAACTGGCCAAAACACTCAATTTCAGTGGGAGTTGAATAATTTTGAACACAACTGTAGAAATATTTCCTTGTAATAAACCCTGTTAACCACTTCAGCCCCCCTACCTTAAACACCCTTAAAGACCAGGCCACTTTTTACAATTCCGCACTACACTACTTTCACCGTTTATTGCTCCGTCATGCAACTTACCACCCAAATTAATTTTACCTCCTTTTCTTCTCACTAATAGAGCTTTCATTTGGTGCTATTTCTTTCTTGCTGACATTTTTACTTTTTTTGATATTTTACTTTTTTTGATGAAATTTTTGCAAAAAAATGATATTTTTCACTTTATGTTGGAAAATTTGTCAAATAAAACTACATTTCTCTAAAATTTTTTCTCTAAATTTATTGTTCTACATGTCTTTGATAAAAAAAAATGCAATAAGTGTATATTTATTGGTTTGGGTAAAAGTTATAGCGTTTACAAACTATGGTGCAAAAGTGAATTTCCGCACTTTGACTTTCTGAGCACCTGTCCTGTTTCCTGACGTACTACAATGCCCAGACAGTAGAAACACCCCATAAATGACCCCATTTCCGAAAGTAGACACCCTAAGGTATTCACTGAGGGGCATAGTGAGTTCATGGAAGTTTTTATTTTTGTCACAAGTTAGCGGAAATGGATTTTTTTTTTTTTTTACAAAGTCTCATATTCTACTAACTTGTGCCAAAAATACAATTTTACATGAACTCACCATACCCTCACAGAATACCTTGGGGTGTCTTCTTTCCGAAATGGGGTCACTTGTGGGGTATTTATACTGCCCTGGCATTTTAGGGGCCCCTAAAGCGTGAGAATCCAAATGCGTAAAAATGCCCTGTAAAACTCTAAAGGTACTCATTGGATTTAGGGCCCATTTACGCATCTTGGATGCAAAAGTGGCACACATGGGTATCGCCGTACTCAGGAGAAGTAGGGCAATGTGTTTTGGGGTGTATTTTTACATATACCCATGCAGGGTGTGAGAAATACCTCTGCAAATGACAACTTTTTAAAAAATTTATACAAAGTTGTCATTTACAGAGATATTTTTCACACCCAGTAGGGGTATATGTGAAAATACACCCCAAAACACATTGCCCTACTTCTCCTGAGTACGGCGATACCCCATGTGTGCCACTTTTTGCATCCAAGATGGGCAAATGGGCCCTAAATCCAATGAGTACCTTTAGGATTTTACAGGACATTTTTACGCATTTGGATTCCAAACTGCTTTTGACGTTTAGGGGCCCCTAAAATGCCAGGGCAGTAAAATACCACACAAGTGACCCCATTTCGGAAAGTAGACACCCCAAGGTATTCGCTGATGGGCATAGTGAGTTCATGGAAGTTTTTATTTTTGGCACAAGTTTGCGGAAATTGATTTTTTTTTTTTTTTTTTTTTTTTACAAAGTCTCATATTCCACTAACTTGTGCCAAAAATAAAATTTTACATGAACTCACCATACCCTCACGGAATACCTTGGGGTGTCTTCTTTCGAAATGGGGTCACTTGTGGGGTATTTATACTGCCCTGGCATTTGAGGGCCCCTAACGTCAGAAGCAGTTTGGAATCCAAATGCGTAAAAATGTCCTGTGAAATCCTAAAGGTACTCATTGGATTTAGGGCCCTTGCGCATCTTGGCTGCAAAAGTGGCACACATGGGTATCGCCGTACTCGGGAGAAGTAGGGCAATGAGTTTTGGGTGTCTTTTACATATACCCCTACTGGTTGTGAAAAATATCTCTGTAAATGACAACTTTGTATAAAAATTTTTAAAAAGTTGTCATTTACAGAGATATTTCTCTCACCCAGCATGGGTATATGTAAAAATACACCCTAAAACACATTGCCCTACTTCTCCTGAGTACGGCGATACCCCATGTGTGCCACTTTTGCATCCAAGATGCGCAAATGGGCCCTAAATCCAATGAGTACCTTTAGGATTTTACAGGACATTTTTACGCATTTGGATTCCAAACTGCTTTGACGCTTAGGGCCCCTAAATGCCAGGGCAGTAAAAATACCACACAAGTGACCCCATTTCGGAAAGTAGACACCCCAAGGTATTCGCTGATGGGCATAGTGAGTTCATGGAAGTTTTTATTTTTTGGCACAAGTTTGCGGAAATTGTTTTTTTTTTTTTTTTTTTTTTTACAAAGTCTCATATTCCACTAACTTGTGCCAAAAATAAAATTTTACATGAACTCACCATACCCCTCACGGAATACCTTGGGGTGTCTTCTTTCCGAAATGGGGTCACTTGTGTGGTATTTTTACTGCCCTGGCATTTTAGGGGCCCCTAAACGTCAGAAGCAGTTTGGAATCCAAATGCGTAAAAATGTCCTGTGAAATTTATAAGGTACTCATTGGATTTAGGCCTCTTTGCATCTTGGCTGCAAAAGTGGCACACATGGGGTATCGACGTACTGAGAGAGTAGGCAATGTGTTTTGGGGCGTATTTTACCTATACCTTACTGGGTGTGAAAATATCTCTGTAAATGACAACTTTGTATAATTTTTTTAAAAAGTTGTCATTTACAGAGATATTTTTCACACCCAGTATGGGTATATGTAAAAGTACACCCCAAAACACATTGCCCTACTTCTCCTGAGTACAGAGATACCACATGTGTGCCACTTTTTGCAGCCAAGTTGCGCAATTCGGCCCTAAATCCAATGAGTACCTTTTAGGACGGTATTTTTACGCATTTTTCTTCTCACGCTCAGGGCCCCTAAAATGCCAGGGCAGTATAAATACCCCACATGTGACCCCATTTTGGAAAGAAGACACCCCAAGGTATTCTGTGAGGGGTATGGTGAGTTCATAGAAGATTTTTTTTTTGCCCAAGTTAGCGGAATTTGATTTTTTTTGTTTTTTTCACAAAGTCTCCCTTTCCGCTAACTTGTGACAAAAGTTCAATCTTTCATGGACTCAATATGCCCCTCAGCGAATACCTTGGGGCGTCTTCTTTCCGAAATGGGGTCACATGTGAGGTTTTTGTACTGCCCTGGCATTTGAGGGTCACCGCAATCATTACACGTATGGCCAGCATTAGGAGTTTCTGCTATTCTCCTTATATGGAGCATACGGGTAATGAGATTTTTTTCCGTTCAGCCTCTGGGCTGAAAGAAAAATGAACGGCACAGATTTCCTCATTCGCATCGATCGATGTGGATGAAAAAATCTCTGCCAAAAATATGCAAGAAAAAAGAGGGGCCTGGCGATTGCCAGGACATAGGGGCTCCGCCCAAACATCCATACCCACTCAGCTCCTATGTCCTGGCAAACGTGATTTCTCCATTCACATCGATCAATCCATCGGTGTGGAGGAAGACATCTTTGCCAGATTTTTGATACAAAGTGTTTGCCAAAGCATATGAACTCCAACACCTCTCCTCAGCTCACATGCCAGGGCAAACGTACCTGTCCTGCAGAGGAGAAATCTCGTCTTGCAGCGCCGCATACACTGACTTCACGTGTCTTCTGATAGCAGCAATGCTTCTCTCAGAATTCACATCAGTGCTGCGGCGTTTTGGTCGGTTGGTCCGTTGGTCTGTTGGTATACCTGGAAAATAAAGGGTGGTTATGGGGAAAAAAAAAAAAAAAGAAGAAAAACAGGCAGCAGGCACATGACTTGAACGTTGCAAACTTTATAAAACCAGAACATTTTAAAACTTTTATAAAACATGAACATAAAAACCTGAACTAACTCAAGATTTTTTTCTTGCTACCTGTTTAATTTTTTATTTTTTTACCATTTCACTCTTTATTTTCCTAGCAGAAACCTCTCCTTTCCCATGGGACAATGTGTAAAGTGTAAATCACACAGAGATGGTGCGAAGTACATTATACGCTGTTATCCCAAGTGAAAGGAGAGGTTTCTACCGCTTCACACTTCTGCTGTAGCACACCAGCACCGTCCCTATGTGTTAGGGTCTCTCAAAACCTAGTGTCCTGAGAGACCCTAGAGCCTCAGTGGAAAAAAACTACCTGTGTAGTGCTGTCCCTAGGTCCCTAAGTGTACCTGGAGTGTGGTACTTCCGGAAACACTCTCCAAGGCATAGGGCAGGGTGGTCAGGACAGTCAGGACAGAAATAACGGGTGTCACGCCTTATTCCACTCCTGCTACAGACACGACATTTTTTTCGGGGTGGCGGTTGGTTTGAGGTACCCGCACAACGCTAGGAAGTGCCGCTCGTGTAGACGGCTAACTACACTGGTGGATGGGGCCACGGAACCTCCTGGGTACAGGAGGTTCTCGACGATCTCTTCCTGGAATTTTAGGAAAGATCCAGTTCTCCCAGCCTTACTGTAGAGAACGTAACTATTATATAGAGCCAATTGAATCAGATAAACAGACACTTTTTTATACCAGCGTCTGGTCTTTCGGGAAACCAAATAAGGGGCCAACATCTGGTCGTTGAAGTCCACCCTCCCATGTGGAGGTTATAGTCGTGGACTGAGAGGGGCTTTTCAACGACACTGGTTGCCCGTTGAATTTGTACTGTCGTGTCTGCGTGAATGGAGGAGAGCATGTAAACGTCACGCTTGTCTCTCCATTTCACCGCGAGCAGTTCGTCGTTACACAGTGCAGCCCTCTGCCCCCTTGCAAGTCGGGTGGTAAGAAGCCGTTGGAGGTAGCCCCGGCGACTAGGTCGCGCGGTGCCGCAGCAGCCAATCTGTTCTAGGAACAAATGCTTGAAGAGGGCCACACTTGTGTAAAAGTTGTCCACGTAAAGATGGTACCCTTGCCGAATAAGGGTGACACCAAGTCCCAGACTATCTTCCCACTGCTCCCCAGGTAGTCAGGGCAACCGACCGGCTCCAGGGTCTGATCTTTTCCCTCATAGATCCGAAATTTGTGCGTATAGCCTGTGGCCCTTTCACAGAGCTTATACAATTTGACCCCATACCGGGCGCGCTTGCTCGGGATGTACTGCTTGAAGCCAAGGCGCCCGGTAAAATGTACAAGGGACTCGTCTACGCAGATGTTTTGAGCAGGGGTGTACAAATCTGCAAATTTCTGGTTGAAATGGTCTATGAGGGGCCGAATTTTATGGAGCCGGTCAAAAGCTGGGTGGCCTCTGGGACGGAGGTGGTGTTGTCACTAAAGTGCAGGAAACGCAGGATGGTCTCAAACGTGTCCTGGACATGGCAGCAGAGTACATGGGCATGTGATGAATTGGGTTCGTGGACCAATATGACCGCAATTCATGTTTTTTGGTTATGCCCATGCTGAGGAGAAGGCCCAGAAAAGTTCTAAGTTCGAAACTTGGACTGGTTTCCACCGGAAAGGCTGGGCATAAGAGCTTCCCGGGTTGTCGGCGATAAATTGAGTGGCATATCTGTTTGTTTCTGCCACGACTAAGTCAAAGAGCTCCGCAGTGAAAAACAGCTCAAAAACCCCAGCGCCGATCCTATCTGAGCTGTTTCCACCCGAACTCCTGACTGGGCGGTGAAAGGGGGAACTACTGGTGCGGCTGAAGATGGGGGCTGCCAATCAGGGTTTGCCAGCACCTCAGGGACTCTAGGGGCTCTACGGGCCTGTTGTCTTTGGCGGTGGCTGCGACGGGGAAACTATTGCACGTGCCACCGTACCAGCTTCTACTGCCCTTCTGGTGCTCGCCACTTCACCATGTTCTACGGCAGTGCTGGTAGAAGGTCCAGGACGGGCTGCGCTGCTGGTGTATGCCTCACCACGTAATCCGGCAGCGCCAGCCCCACTCTGCTGCCCTTGAAGCGGATCCTGCGCAACCTGCGGTCTAGCAACACGGGGCCGGGTACGCCTGCTTCTATCAGGGACCTCCACCTCCTCGTCAGAACTTTGGGTCAGAGAGCCACTGCTTTCTACAGGTTGGTATTCTGACCCGCTGGATTCGTCAGATGAGGGTTCCCACTCCTCATCCGACTGGGTCAGAATCCTGTAGGCCTCTTCAGAGGAATACCCCTTGTTTGACATTTGGCCGTCTAAATTTAGGGGTATTCCCTGAGACTACCCAAGAAAAAAGCAAGCCTGTCTTACAATTGAGAGGGTAGCGAGTACAGAAGCCGCTGCGATTGATAAAAATATCAAAACTGATTTTTTTATTGCCGCAGCGCTTGTGAAGGGATTGTGCAGTGATTACAAAAAAAAATTTTTTTGTCACTGCGGCGGGGTGGGCGTGGGTGAACGCACGTGTGGGCGACCGATCAGGCCTGATCGGGCAAACACTGCGCTTGGGGTGGAGGGCGAACTAAGTGACACTAGTACTATTATATATCTGACCGTGATCAGTTCTGATCACTTACAGATACTATAAAGTACAAACGCTGATTAGCTCTACGCTAATCAGCGAACCAGTGACTGTGGTGCGGTGGGCTTGGCGCTAACGCTAACTACCTACCAAAGGGGACTAAACTAAGCTAAACCTAACAGTCAATCTTAGTGAAAAAAAAAGTGACAGTTTACACTGATCACTTTTTTCCCTTTCACTGGATGATTGACAGGTGCTGAAAGGGGTGATCAAGGGGTTAATTTGGGTGATGGGGGCTGATCAGGGGGCTATGTGTGGTGCTTGGTGTACTCACTGTAGAGGTGTGCTCTCTCCTGGGTCCAACCGACGAAAAGGACCCAGGAGAGAGCACAGAAGCCATTTAATCCATCATATTTACTAATATGATGGGTTAAATGGCTCCTGATTCGTTTTTTTGAATGTCATCAGCCCGCCAGCGCTGCCGATTGGCTGGCAGGCTGATGACCAAGTTCTTCTCATTTCACTGCTATGCGCGATCTGCGCATGCGCGGGCGCTTGTGCCCGAAATCTCGCGCATCGCGAGAGGACGCCCCGATGCGTCCAAACAGAAGATCCCGGCCGCCCGCAGGACGCAATCCTGCGTACGGCGGTCGGGGACTGGTTAATGGCTGTATCAAACAGCACTTGCACCCCAATAACAAGAACGGTTTGCTGGAATTACAGAGCTGTATAATGGCAATTTGGATCCATAGTCAGTGCAGCAAGTTGTAATAGGATTGTTCCTATTATCCAGGCTGTATCCTGTTCTGCTTCAATACTATGGAATGATTCCTCCCTATCCTTTCCCTGAACTTCTATACAGCAAAATAAAAGTTTTTAAGCCTTTCCTAGCACTTTCCCTAGCGCCTGCTGACGTCTCTCCCTGCACTACGTACACTGGAAAATGGCTGAATCCAAGATGGCTGAGGCTATTTATAGGGCTGTGAAATCACAGGGCTGGCTGGCTTCTGATTGGCTGCATGCATGGCATTGTGGGTGATCCCTCGTTCCCAGAGTTCCTTGCTTCATGTCTTAACATGTGCAGCAGCCATTTTAGGAAAAAATGTGATTTATTACCACAAAGCGTGAGGAAATTAAGATTTGATGCAAATCAAATTTTTCCTAAAATTTGGATCGAATTCCCCTTCGTCAACGATTCGGTCATCTCTAACCGTCACTTAATAAAAATAAAATTTCTCGTTCATCATGACTCAGAGCTATGAGACTTTACATCAATGTTTCCCAGTATTTATATGCTTTTTACTAACTTTCCATCACTAATATGTTTTATAGAATATACTAGTAAAATCATAAAAGAAAATGCACACAACAAAATCTTGTTCCGGTAAGTATCTTTTATCTATTACTTTATAGAAGATTTTTATAATTTGATAGCCTTTCTTTAGGATGGCTCATCACTGTGAGAGCCAGGAGGGTAAGTATTTGTGTACAGAGATATTAGTCATACCTAGGCGGCTAGGCCCTGGTGCCTGAGATGGTCAAAAGACTTCTGTACCGCACAAGAAGAGACTAGTCATATAACTACTTATCGAGAACACCTAAACGGCGTGAGGAGTTTTATAGGCCAGAGAATGCTCCTCTGGAGTTCTGGGAAGAAAGTATGCAAATTAGTTCTTAGCAACGTCTGCCTCTAATGCTGGATGTATTTGCCAGATGTAAGGTAGCTATTCTACAAGTCAATGTTCAACCTTTTAAACAGGCCTTGAGACATCACTTGGATAATAATTAAGCAAGCACCTCATCTACAGACAGCTGTTTTGGGGTGACTGCCCATCAGCATTGCAGTGCAGTCATATGACTAATACATGGTAGGTAGGAAGCACAGATCTTGTACTTGTGGTGAGATCTATGTGCGTCTGACCATGAGACCACCAAGATCAGCAGAAAGAAGGGTCCATCGGAATCCATCCAGCTGTGTCTGGCCGTGCAGGTAAGTCCCATTCAAGTGAATAAGACTGAGATGGGGCTGAACTATACTACCAGACCCATAAGCATGATGACAGCGGCACTGACGCAGGTACTGATAGGTGGAGTGCTATGTTCAGCATGCTGGGCCACTAGGGGAGGCACAATGGTTGTGGTGGTGGTGGTGGTGACGGCACTAAGGGTGGCTGTAATACTCACAATGGCTAATCCTTCTTCCTCTAATACTACTCGGGCCATGTTTGCAGTGAGGGGAACGTGCACCCTGGACTTTTTGGGGCTCGGGCCTGGTGGTGGCTGAGGTTTCCTTGATGTTACATAGATGAGTGCAAGGAAAGTGGGCAGACAAAGGGGCTGGTGGATGTATGGTGGAGTCAAAGCCCAGGCTTGTTTAGTTATAATAAGTAAATTCTCTCTTTAAATGATCAGATGATGGGAGTTATAGTACATACACATGCACCAGGCACAATTTTGAAATACATAACACAGCAAGATTCTCCCAAAGTTTGTATATAGGAGCTGACAATGATGGTAGTAGTGCTCCCCCTAGATTCTCTCTCTAGATACACCTTTCAACCATCCCAAATAACCACAGGCATGCAATACCGTTCTCATCAACACTTTCTGTAACGCCTAGTCTGTGGGGTGCAGATCTTAGTCCATCTCAGAACCCTTACCACAAGCACTAAAGTCTGTTGCCATAAATTTGCAATTACCTAACTGTCTCAGTCCAGCACAGCCTTTTTTACTGGTTGTCAACCATCTGAAAATGTCTGTTTTCCTCCTCCTTCTCTCAGGGGTAGTCTTTCAGTACAGTTTCAGCTTTTCAGTTTCAGGGATAAAGGTTCTCTAGACTAGGCCTAGTTATGAGCAGTTCACATATACATGTCCTTCCTCTAAATCTCAGGAGTTCACCTCGCATTCAAGCATATACGAGGAGGGCTGCCATGCTGACCAGAGAAGCTCTTGTGGCTGGACCCGTCCGTGTGACTGGAAACCAACCCAGTTATGCTTCTGTGTCCAGTCCTAAAGCTAGGTGGGGTATTTAAGTCAGCTGTTCCCTATCATCATTGTCTGGTATTGTATTTATCTTCCCAAGACTCTGTACTATGCGACCTACGACAGACTTCTCTGCTTTTTCATTAATGGATTGTTTTTGATATTATCCTTGTTGCTGATTCTGCTTACATCTGCTTCTTCTGCTATTGACTCTGGCTAGTATTT
Source organism: Bufotes viridis (assembly GCA_033119425.1). Classification (NCBI taxonomy): domain Eukaryota; kingdom Metazoa; phylum Chordata; class Amphibia; order Anura; family Bufonidae; genus Bufotes; species Bufotes viridis. The sequence continues at coordinate 46,703,357 of CM065591.1, read as the reverse complement.
GCAATTACCCTCTCATGTACTTCAGTCCTCGTGTTTTTCCCTAGCAGCCTTAGTTTCATACTACTCTGAGAGGTTTCAGAAAGGCTGGTAGCAGATTTTAGGTTCACTGGCAGTGATCTGCATGGTGACTATAGTATTTCCTAATACTAGGCCTGCTCAGCAGAGACTCCTAGCCAGGGAGGTGGGGCCAGCCTAACCAAGACTGCCAACACTAAGTATCTCCTTCCTATATATCAACTTTTGTGATTCACAAATATCATATCAGTAAAGATCTTAAAGTGGTGAACCTTTGTATTAATGAATAAAGAGTTGAAACCCGCGCTGCAGCTTCAATGAATCAAATCTAGCATGTTATTAAAATATTACATGTAACTAATGTTGGTCGCTGCTGGGTTCATATAAAGGGTTACTGCCACTACCCTTAGGGTCCTTTCACACTTGCGTTCTGAGGATCCGGCAGGCACTTCCGTCCTGCCGGATCCGTCAGAACGCAAGTCACCTGAAGCATTAGAAGACTGATCAGGATCCTGATCAGTCTTCGAATTGTTTTCAGGTTACTATGGCAGCCAGGACGCTACTAGCGTCCTGGTTGCCATAGTAGGAGCGGGGAGCGGGGGAGCGGCATACTTACATTCCGTGCGGCTCTCGGTGCGCTCCTGAATGGCGTCAGAGCGCCCCATGCGCATGGATCACGTGATCCATGCGATCACGTGATCCATGCACTGGGGCGCCCTGACGTCATCCTGGAGCGTCCCGGAGCCGCACGGAATGTAAGTATGCCGCTCCCCGCTCCCTGCTACATTTTACCATGGTAACCAGGACTTTAGCGTCCTGGCTGCCATGGTAACTAGTTAGAAAAAGCTAAATGTCGGATCCGGCAATGCGCCGAAACGACGTTTAGCTTAAGGTCGGATCCGGATTAATGCCTTTCAATGGGCATTAATTCCGGATCCGGCCTTGCGGCAAGTGTTCCGGATTTTTGGACGGAACAAAAAGCGCAGCATGCTGCGGTATTTGCTGCGTCCAAAAAACGTTCCGGTCCTGAACTGAAGTCATCCTGATGCATCCTGAACGGATTTCTCTCCATTCAGAATGCATGGGGATGATCCTGATCAGGATTTTTCCGGCATAGAGACCCGACGACGGATCTCTATGCCGGAAAAGAAGAACGCAGGTGTGAAAGGGGCCTTAGTAATAAATACTGGAAGTATAAGAATACCAAATAAAACATACCAGCGCTGACAATGATCTAAAGAATCAAGATGGTATGATAAACCCCGCTTTAGTTTTCAAAAAATGGTTGCCAAATGGAGTGGAATACAGCGAGTCCTTCAGCTCTCGCCCTCAGCAGTGTGCGGCTCTGGCCGGCAGCCCGCGAGCATGAGGGGAAGCCCGGCAGGTAATTACAGAAGAACGAACCTTCAGTGTGACGTCACACGCTCCCACGGATACCTCCTAGGTTCACACTTCGTTCCAACGCATTTCGGAATGCACAGATTCCTTCGCCAGGGATCGTCATACCCTCTGGTTTCACATAAATATTTAAAGGGGTTAGCCATTTTCTGGCTACTCTTGATCAATGTCTTTGTAAAGTGATTATATGGCACTTATTAATATAATCTTTTTTGATATTTTGTGTCATTTTCTATATTTTATAAGGAATTCTCCCTGTCCACACAGAGGCCCTGTCCATACCTGGTGCAGTCCCTTTTTGTCACTGTGATTTTGAGTCCTCTAAGTTTTTCATCTAAGATGTACTACTCTATGCACGGTTTGCTGCAGTTGTCTAATAGATATCTCCCTACAGATGATGCTGGACACAGGTCCTGCAGGGGAACACACAGGATGGACATAGCTCTGATGTCATCAGCACTAGCCCACCTGACAGTGGGGCGAGTCCCTCAGACTACTGCAGCACACTGTGCATACAGTAGCCTAAGAAGGTCATCTTAGATGAAAGCACAGGGAACCAGAAAATAGTGGATGTGAGGCACCATCACTCAAAAGGAGGGACAAGGTACATTTACTATACATTCCACAACTTGTGTAACATTTTTATTGACACCTGAAGGCTTGTTTTAAAGGGGTTATACAGGAGTAGGACAACATGTCTGCTTTCTTCCAGACACAATGCTACACCTTTTCACAAGTGGTACTGCGAATGAGCTCCAATGAGTAGAGCTCAAATGTGTAGCGTTGAGCTGTAATACCATACACAACCTGTGGACAGGTGAGGTGCTGTTTATTGAAGAAAGCAGCCCTGTTATTCAAATTTTTTACAACCCCTATTAGAATATAATTTGAGGAGTCACTTTGTCCAGAGTAAAGTTTTGAAAAACATTTTATCCTTGAAGAGCAAAGGCTTTCTTAAAATGCTGACTGCCCCGTATTCCTCAGCCAGAATTGAAGAACATTGAAATCACCTCATCAATTGGGATGGAGCTGGCTGTAAATGTTCCCTGGATATTAACGGGACTTTGGCTTCATCTTTAACTGTTTGTGCTGGTCTCACATGTGAAGAGCAACAGTAGAAGCTGTAGAAGGGCTGATTATAAAACCACTAAAACATATGTTTTATATCAATCGCTCATACACCCAATGCCAAATTGTAAAAGAAACCCCAAAACTCTGGAGCAAAATAAAAAATGTGGCAAATTCTAAAGACCACACACTGTCAATAAAAAAAAGTCACCATGAGAACTTCTGTTATCTACATTATTTTATTGCATTAGATTCTAAGAATGCACTGACACAAGTGAAAAGTATTAAAAAGCTGAACTACTGTACAAATGTACTACACAAACATAACATGTGGGCTATGAGAACACTAGCATAGTTCATAACAGAAGCTACACTCTTCAACATCTGTTGTAAGATGGAAACAACTGGCACTCAATGGACTACTTCGGCTTATGATAGGAATAGGATTAGTTGGGTTGAGGGTTCCAATGCTGTCTCCGTAGTTTTGAAGGGCCAGATAGTGCTGTTTGCAATGCTATTCTTCCTGTAAAATCCACCAAGATTTCACCAAGACATATGGCCCATTTCTTGGCCTTGCTGTGTTTCTTCTGACCATAACATCCAAATGTAGACCTGTAATAACGGGCCTATATTATGGCTTGAATTAGGTTCTTGGCCCTGTTGATTTACTCAGATCTTGAACTGATCCATCTTGCTATAAAAAAAACAGCAGCACCCCTAAGCTTTTTCCAAATTTACAAAATTGTGGTCAAAGAATTTCAGTTATTTCTTAAAATTTTTGTCATTGGTAGAGTAACATTTCTTTGCTTTAACCTCTGAAAATGTAATTAGTGGCCCTAATTCACTTGGCCATGCAAGCGATGAACGTGTTGTCACTGGCCTAGGAAAAGCAGAGAGAAGGCAGCGGTGCTCACAGGATCGCCAGTGCTTTCTCATACTGCTGATCGGTGGGGATCCCAGGTGTCGGACCCCCACCAGTCAGATATTAATGACTAGTGTTGAGCGAATCCAAGTTAACGAAGTGGACCCCAATCCGAATTTCAGGAAAAATTTGATTGGTCACAAAGCCAAATTTCCTTACACTCCGTGGTAATAAATCAATTTTTCCTGAAATGCTGTCACCTTGCCAGGCCAACGTGATGATGTGGTGACGTCATCACATCAGTGTGCGTGAGATTTGGCGCGTTTCTTCAATCAAGGTGGCTGTGAACATTAAACGCAGCATCTGATGGGTTCAATGACAGGAGATGGTGCGATCGCCGTTTTTACCAAGCCATGGGAGAGATTTATCTGTAGGTTTGTTGCCTACAGAAACCAATCAGATTTCACCTTTCATTTTGCAAACGAGCTCTGAGATGGAAACTCAGAAGGGGATCTGTCACCAACAAAATCAGTTTCAAAGTAAACATACTGCCATGTAGGGTACATGCCCCGAAACATATTCATATATGCCTCTCTTTATTTTTATGCAAATAACGTTTTTAGTGCACCATGGGCAGCGCAGCTGCATTTAGTGCACCTTTGCTCTTCCATATGACTCCCAGTGCCTCCCTCTCTCGTTTGATAGACAGTCCCTGAGAATTCTGAGTTAGTATTGATGATGCAGGGTGCACCAAACAGTGAGGCCCCACCCATGGTGCACCGAAAACCTTATTTGCATAAAAATAAAAAGGAGCATTTCTCAGGATTAGAGGCACCGATTTTAGTAAGAAAGGTATGGTTATGTGGTTATGTTTCAGGGAACCTACCCTACATGGTGGTTTGCTTACTTTGATAACAAGAAGAGAAAATCCAGCATCTGAGGGATGTTGTTTCATAAAAACCTCCTTTATTGAAAAATTCATAAAATAGTCCATATGTATTGCGATACAAATATCCCCCCACGGAACAATTGACGCGTTTCAGACTTACTTATGAGTAAGGATTAGGTCTAGTCCGAAACCTGACGATTGTTCCGTGGGGGGATATTTGGATCGCACTGCATATGGACTATTTTATGGATTTTTCAGTAAACGAGGATTTTTTGAAACAACATCCCTCAGGAGCTGGATTTTCTCTTTTTGTAATCTGTTGGATTTGCTTCGCCTGGATCCGTGCACGAAGGAACACCCGGTGAGGATCTGATTACCCATTTGTGTTTGTATGCTTACTATGAAACTGGTTTGGAGATGACAAACTTCTTTTAATTCTGACATAGTAGAGAAGTACAATATGATATGCTGAAGCTCGGGATCGGTACAAGATAGATATTTCTATGTTTCTATTTCTATGGCGGTATAGGCTGTTGTTAAGGAGTATTATGTGCATTTCTATTATTCAATGTCCCTTGACACAGCATTGTTCTTCGCCTGCTGAAATTCTTGAGCAGTTGTTTGCAATTTGTGCTATCGTGTTCTAGCCAAAAAGTGCTGCTCAGTCGACAATAGTGTCATGTGAAAACTGCTTCACTTAGCTCCTAAAACATCTGTGAAGATAAAAAAAAATAATAATTCCTTGGAACTAGTCACTTCTCTTTCCCCACACACGGGTAAATTTGTGCTATTTCCACCCTTAGGAGGGACGCTTGAATTCAGAGCTTTACCAAAATAAAGGATGGTCCTTGTTCAAGACTTGATTAAAAGGGGTTTTACCATCTATGAAATATATATAATATGGATAGAATATGCCATAAAAGTGTTATGACAAAAGTCCCATCTCAGGGACACACTCCTATCTCAAAAACAGGGCCATGGCTTTTTTCGGAATTCCCATAGAGGTGAATGAAAGGGTGGCTGCACATGAGACCTTCAGATGGGACCTGCACCTATTGTACATTTATGGTATATCCTGTCACTATTGCATAAAAATCCCAGATGGGCCCAGAATTAGGTTGATTACTGAGGAGCATAATACAGGCACATCATTTTGTCTGCATTATGAGTGCATGTCTTGGTCTTAGGTCTTTTCACCCTCATCAACAGCATCATAGGTCCAAATGATGTCTTATCCCGGGCTCACACACAGGGACAGAGAACAATCTCACATTGGGGTGTTCTAATAAAATCAAAGAATTAAAGAAATCTTAACTGTTTTTTGGCTATATGGGACTTTCCCCATCCAAATTGCAGCCGCTGTGCCTTTCCCTTCCTTTCTCAGCGTTTGAGTCCATCTTGCTTGCGAGTAGTGTTGAGCGCAAATATTCAAATTGCTAATTTTAATCTCGAATATCGCCACTTCGAGAATTCACGAATATTTAGAATATAGTGCTATATATTCGTATTCGTGAATAGTGTTGATCGCGAATATTCTAAATGAGAATTTATTACGAATGTATCGCAAATATCGGCAATTAGCAACATCCCTAGCAACCAATAGGAAAGTTGTCTACCGCTTAGTGTTGATCGCGAATATTCTAATTGCGAATTTTTATCGAGAATATATTACATTGCCGATATTCGGAATTAAGTAAATAAAGACTGAAGATCACAAAGACTCGAATTTGTGAATTTATGGGGAATATTCGGGCACAAATTCGGTAAATATTGCGAATTCGAATATTGCCTATGCCGCTCATCACTACTTGAGAGGAAGGAGTGCATTGTTAAAAAGCAAGCACCCAAGGAAGAGACTGTAACATACCAGAGATCCTTGTGCCCCTCATCAGTGCTTCGAGGACTCTGCTTTTAGAGCTCCAAGTGGGGGATCCGGCCTCTGCAACGTTCTTAAGTTGGTACTCACCTTTAGTACTTAACTGTACCTGAGCAAAGGGGAGCCTGGGTTCTGTGTTTCTGACTTTAGTGTAGAGCTATTCCAATGGTGGACTAGGCATTAAAATCTAACTTCTATTAGTTCATTAAAATACACCAATTAAACAGTGAGACACCAATACGTGAAGGTGCAACAGTGGCGGCCTTGTCTCTATATTGGCTATATACTCGCCATTATGCCAGCACTGATATGCACCACTAATACCATAATATAAAAAATGAAAGTAAAAAGGTTCAGTCTCACCCCTTTTCTTGTTGATATCAAAATAAGCGCGGTCCTGTGCCCAATTCAATGGATCTCTCGTATATTCATGTAGACAAAAAAGGGCAGCTTCGTGTATGATAGTGGCAGCGGCTCCTGTACGGCCCTGGTCTTCAACCTCCCTAAAAACTAGGTGAGGAGGGGGCCCTGTATTAGCCTTGCCTATAGACACGGAGCACCAGCTGCAGATCCAAGGATCCTATTTACCCTTCTGTAGATATCAGGACTCTGGCGTTCAAAAGCCCCACAGCTGGGGACTGTTGATTAGTTACTAGGATAGCTAGCACCCCTCCTTGGCACTATCATGGACTGAGCCCCCTCGGGTGCTAGCAATATATCCCCCTGATAGTCAGGAATGTTAGCTGTAAAAGCTCTTATGTCCTTAACCTGGTCTCTTCACTGCAATGAGAGGGAGGAGGTCAGTGTGAACAGCAGCCTTGGATATCTGAAGCAAGAATACAAGGAGGGACCACAAGAACAGCCCGGAGACAGCCTGGCTTTTACAATGGGGGTATGTAGTAAAAAAAAAAAAAAGAAATTCTGAAATTTCATCTACATTTCGTTAATTCTTGTGACAAAGTTTGTAAAATCAGTTTTGAATACCATGAGGGGTGTAGTTTCTAAAATGGGGTGGTTTCTATTATGGGGTGGTTTCTATTATGTAAGCCCCACAAAGTGACTTCATAACTGAACTTGTCCTTAAAAAAGTGGGCTTTGGAAATTCTTAATAATTTTTTTAAGCCTTCTAACGTACCCAAAAAATAAAGTGGCATTCACAAAATGATCCAAACATAAAGTAGAGATATGGGAAATGTAAAGTAATAACTATTATATGAGGTATCACTATCTGTTTTAGAAGCAGAGAAATAGAAATTTGCAAAGTTGTGAATTTTTCCAATTTCTTTCTAAATTTGAGATTTTTTTAAAAATAAAAATGAAAAATATTGACTGAAATGTACCACTATCATGAAGTACAATGTGTCACGAGAAAACAATCTTTGTGGCTTGGATAAGTAAAAGCGTTCGAAAGATATTACCACATAGTGACACATGTCAAATTTCCAAAAATGGCCTGGTCCTTAAGTTGAAAAATGGCAGGGTCCTGAAAGGGTTAATTACTAAATGGGAATAGTCAAGAGGTCGATGGAACCGCTCAGTGTGCTAAAGAACCTCTCGCAGACAGAATATTACATTTGCTATTATATTTTCAAGTTAATACATAAACCTCCGAAAATGGAAGCTTTGTATGTAAGTGACTTCAGATGTGATGGCGGCACAAAGTGTAGTCACGGTAATAACTAATACTCTGAGTTCCAGCTGAATCAGACAATCTTGTGAATGCAACAAAGCCCCAGGTGCCGTGAAACAATGAGTCAGTACAATGGAGAAGCTGTAAATGGCAATGACACATACCGTACCCCGCCCTTGTCTTCTCCGCTATGACTTCTTTTAGTCAATTTAATGGAAGGCAGAAGTTAACTTTTCACTGTGCTGCAAAGAACGGGCCACTCTTAAGGAATGGCAACAGGGCGCAGCTAAGAAGTGGCTGAGATGCATCTGCTTTTCTTGGAGTTTTTTTTACATTTTTCTTTCATTTCTTTGCCCTTTTTTATTTGCATGAGCAGATTTGAACATGCCATCCTTCGATCATGTCTAAATCCCATAACTACTTTTCATTAGTGACAGCATTCATTTACAACAGACTGGTACCACAATGGGGAGTAAAATGGCGTAACAATAATCAAATCTTTTCACGGCAAAGCTTGAAAGTGACTTCCTGTTCTCCTGTCCCATCAGGCCTCTGGCCTACTATCATTGCATTGATGATATCGTCAGGGCTGAGTCTAAGCAACAGCTGAAAACTTTCCATTTAATCAGTTTCATCCCACCATCAACTTTACACAAGTACTCCTTCTTTGAAATAAACTTTCTGTACAACACCATCAGGATATGCAACGCGCTGCCCCCCAGGGCCGGGTGGTGTAGTTTGGCCTATATGTCTCTTTATGTGTCATGGTGCTCCTACCTGGATACAGGGGGAACTCAGGCTTTGGCTCTGTAGTAGTGTTGAGCAAACCCAAACTTTGCAAGTTCGGGTACCCAGACTCGAACTTTGCTGCAAAAGTTTGGGTTCAAGTTCGGTGTTCGGGGATTTAATAAAGCTTTTAAAAGGATTCAGGGCAGCCAAACAACAAGCTTTTAAGCTGTAGGCACTTAGAAGCCACCACAGCCATGCCTAGTAATGGCATGGCTGTGATTGGCCGGTGCATCATGTGTAGCACCGCCCATCAGCTCTAAGTAGTGCAGGGACAGGAAGCAGGCAGCTAAAGTGAGGGACAGTGTTAGGAATCTGGCTATTTGTTTTGTGGGTGACCTATAATGATTTTTTGTGGGTGCAATACCCCAGCTTTGCACCCCTGACACAGAAATATAATAATAAAGCTTGCTGTTAATTCTGTGGGTGACCTATAGCGATTTTTTTGTGGGTGCAATTCACCATCTTTGTACCCCTGACACAAAAATATAATAGTAGATCAGTCTGTTAGTTCGGTGGGTGACATATGCCCATATTTGGTGTGAGGTACACCTGCACTGCATCAGTGACATTGAAATTAATATAGTTAATCTGTCTGTTAGATTGTCTACCTCCTCCTCCACCGCCGCTTCTACCTACACCGTCATGTCCACCGCCTCCTCAACCTCCTACTCCACTTTGACCTCTGCCTCCTAGTTCAAGATTATTATTTAAAAAATTTTTCTATTTTATGTTATTTTAAGTCATTTCCCTATCCACATTTGTTTGCAGGACAACTGTCCTGCTATTACCCCCATTTTGCTTCCTTTTGAAGCCCTCACTCCTTTTACAGTCATTTTAGTGCACCAAAGTTCAGGTCCCCATTGACTTCAATGGGATTCGGGTTCGAATTTGGGTCAAGTTCAGGTCCCAAACCCGAACTTCGACCCGAAGTTCGGTGGAACCCAGCGAACCCGAACATCCACAGGGCCGCTCATTCCTACTCCCTAGCATTAAAAAGAGGAAAAATTGGGAGATGAAGGAAAAATAACTTGAGTCCAGACCTTGTTGTGACGTTCAATGGCAGCTTTAGGCCCTATTCACACGTCCGCAATGTTCGTCCACAACCGTTCAGAAAATCTGCGGAACGGGTGCGGACCCATTCATTTTGAATGGGGACGTGATGGATGCGGAGAGCACACACTTCCAGACGGCGGCTCCGCAAAAATATAGAACATGTCCTATTCTTGCCTGCAATTGCGGACAAGTATAGGCATCTCTATAGGGCTGGTGGCAAGGTGTGTTGCGGATCCGCAACACACTACGGACGTGTGAATAAGGCCTTACTTGAATAAACTTTTATCAAGACATTTTGCAGGCTTTGTCATAAACTGGCAGGCAAACTCAACTCTGTTTTCTCTCTTTCACTGCTGGGCTGACAGGCTTGCTTAAATACTTTGCTTTCTTGCTCTGTGCTGCACTAAACTGCTTAAGGGCTCATGCACACGAACATATGTATTTTGCGGTCCGCAAAAAATACGGATAACGTCCGTGTGCATTCCGTGTGCATATTCTATTTTTTTGTGGAACGGAAATACGGACATACGGAAACGGAATGCACACAGAGTAACTTCAGTTTTTTTGCAGACCCATTGAAATGAATGGTTCCACATATGGTCTGCAAAAAAAACGTAATGGACATGGAAAGAAAACACGTTCGTGCGCATGAGGCCTTAGGGCTTTAGGGCCTAAGGAACCATTTTTTTCAATGGTTCAGAAAAAAAAACGGAAGTTACTCCATGTGCATTCCATTTCCGTATGTCCATTTTTCCATTCCGTAAAAAAAAATAGAACATGTCCTATTATTGTCCACATTACGGACAAGGATAGTACTGTTCTATTAGGGTCAAGCTGTTCCGTTCTGCAAAATACAGAATGCATGCGGACGTCATCCATATTTTTTGCGGATCCGTTTTTTGCGGACCGCAAAATACATACGGTTGTGTACATGAGGACTAAGGCTTCTTAAGGCCTCATGCACACAGTCTTTGTGCGGCCATTCCGTGCATTGGGGACCGCAATTTTCGGTCCGCAATGCACGGGCAACATCCGTGCGGCAGCCGGAACTCAACTTGAATGGGTCCGTGATCCATCCGCACCGTCAAAAAAATAGAACTTTTTTTGCAGTGTGGACTCACGAACAGAAACACCAGGGACGCACGTAGTTCAAGTGAATGAGTCTGTTTTCGGGCCGCAATACGGGCACTGCTGGGCAACGGCCATGTGCATGAGGCCTAAGTCTGGTTTCTGTACTTTAGGTCTGTTCTGGTATCCTTGGATGCGGTGCTTGTTATTCCCCTCCTGACACTCAGTAAACAACTTATTTTCAGCCAAAGAACTATTCCTCTTGCTGACTTCTCTTGTGGTGGTTGTGTGGTTGCTTCTCTGCTGTCCAACTCGCACTAACACTCTCTCTGCTGCACCACCCTTCTGGCGGGACGCAGTACTCGCCCAATTCTGCCCATAGGGGGGGAGAATGGAATAGTGAGTTCCATTCTATCTAGATATCTGTCTGCCATTTACACTGCCACCTGCTGGTGAACCAGGCATATTGAATGTAATAAACAGTTGCATAGAAATCATAGAATTGCCCGATGTAGAGGACCTTGACAGAAATACATAAGATGGCATTTAGGTTAGACCATTAAAGACAGCAGCAGGGTGTAGGAGTGGTAACACCACTCCTGGGTATTAAATATACAGAACAATAAAAGAGAGGCATCACCTTGCCAAAAGCCAATTAACCCCCCAACATACCTCGGATGGGATAGTGTGCGGCCTAAACGCATTAAAAATCCCTACTGTATCAAGCAGACAAAACTGTATACATTCAAAACCCACTAATGGGGACACACATCGTGTTGGCCTCAAAAAGACTTTTCTGAATCAGGACCACATCCGTGAACAGTTGATAGTCAGTTAAACAGAGCCACCAAGATACCAAGAAGTCAGCTCCTAAAACGACCAACACAAGAAACCATCAGGTCCTATGGTCCTCACCTGCTGCCCATATCTGGAGATGCCCAGGGGAGCTGCACAGAAATCTCCTCCGCTATTAGAAAAAGGAGATCATATCCACAAAATCCATATTTCCAAACCCCCTTCTTCTGTGGCAGCCTCCTAATTTGAAGTGCATTCTTGTCATGAGCTCACTGTCCTCTGCAACAACAGGAACATTTTCCTGCAACTAAGAGAAGATGTAAAACCTGTCAACACATGAAGACCATTGAAATATAAAGATTTCCAACACAAATCAGGACTACAGGATCTCAGGTACCTTCACCTGCACCACATCAAGCACGGTCTACTTTAATGGTATGTACCAAATGTCCTACTGGGGGTCCTTATGTAGGTGAAACAAGACGGACACTAAGAACAAGATCTACCTGTGCCAAAACAGTTTTGTAGCCCCGACATCAGAGAAATGAAAATGTTAGTATTAATATTTAAAATCCCAGAAACAGGAGGGTCTTCAAATAGAAATCAATCACAACCTTTAACGCTGGGTTCACACCTGAGCTCAACAGGCGAAAACGTGTTTTTCCCTATGGGCATGGTTCTCACCTGAGCGTTTTACAGCGCGTACAAACGTGCTGTAAAACGCCCTATGCCCACAGAACTACGGGAGCTTCTTTGGGGCATATTATCGCGTGTATTGTGATTGATGCCACAGTGGTCAATCACGCGAACGCGCGTACGACGTGCGTTTCCTATTTCCACAAACGCGCTGTAATACGCTCAACAAAAACGTGTGTTAAATGCACGTATCAAGTACGCTCAAGTGTGAACCCAGCGTTACAGATAGATGCTGTCAGCCTGCCTATCCTACTGAAAGGCTCATACTTACCTGCTCCCCGACGCTACAATCTTCCACCCTGCCTCCCGAGTCTCCATCTTTTGGTTGGGGGTTTATTTTCTCCCTTCGTGGTCACCTGATCCTCTTCAGCTTACTGCTGTGACATGTCTCTTGTGAACAGTGACATGTTTCTTGTGCCGGGGATGAAGAAAACAAAGCCTGGACTGGAAGGTAGAGATGCAGGAACCAACGTGGAGGACCGGAGCGACAGGGTGCAGGTAACTGTGATCCTTTCAGTTGGGAAGGCAGGCTGACAGCACCTTTTGGAAATTCTGTACTCCCGAACAACCCCTTTAAGGTATTTGTGCCTCTGACCTGGTCACAGCCATGAACCAGATGTCAATGAGAGGACAATTAAACTTTCGCCTCCTTTCACCTCCTTAGGGTACTTTCACACTAGCGGCATAGCTATCCGGCAGTACTTTTAGTCCGGCAATCTCCAACCGTGCACTGCCATGCTGCACCGTAGTTCTGCCCCCCCGCCTATTATAGTAAATTGGGATGGAGCGGCAGCACGGCAGCACACGGGTACTTGCGGCATGGCGGAAGAAGAGCCTGCCAGATAGCTATGCCGCTAGTGTGAAAGTACCCTTATCTATCAACTGCTCCATATTTACTGCTACAACTGTGTCTCATTTGCTGCACTGTTTATATGTCCTTTTGTTTTTACATATGTGGCACTTCAGATCCTGTCTTCTACCATGTCTGATGAAGAGACCCAATAGTCTCAGAAGGTGCAGCTTGTCCTTATCTATTCAGTTAGCCATTAAAAGGTATCAACGACTGAGGACTCTCAGTTTATACCTTTTCTATGATTCATTATACTACTTCTGCATTACAATGTAATATGCCTATCTGGTTTATGTACATAGAAGAGCCGGAGTCCATAGCTAGGCCACCACCTGCCATGGCCATCCGTCATCACCCCAAGATCAAGTTGGGAGCTCTAATGGGGTCTCTCAGTCTTAACCTCTTAGATGCCACAATCAGCATAAAATAAGATGAAACCACACGTGCATTTGCTTTTCTAATTACATTCCATTTTACTAATATCTAATTTTTAGTTTTTTTTTTATTTTCCTTTTTTTATCTTCGAAACATTTTCACCACAATATTGTCTTGGTCTTTCTGCCAACTATAGGGGACATCATGTGGAAAACATATTTCCCATTGTCTTTTAAGAATAAAATTCCATCTACAGTGGAAATATGTCCTTCAAAAATACCAAATGACTCACGAAACACATTTGCTTTTCATAGATGATATCCTCATTTATTGCATTTAAACGCTTTAGGATCTTTCCTGCAAACGTGGAGAATTAATCACCAGCATTATACCGCTTTTCCTGTCATCCTTACATCACACTGCAGTAATAGGAAAATTGAAGAGTAAATACATGTTATAGCTCTGACTGTTTCATTTTGTTTAGATATTTAAAATCCATAAGTTAATAGTCACTTTTTTACAGTATATAAAGTATAGATTTATTATGAGTTAGTGCAACCTAGTGGTCATAAGTTGAACTGCAGTCTTCTATCTTAGAACAGTGGCTTTCTTTATTAAAGGATATCTGTCAGCAGATTTGTCCCTATGACACTGGCTGACCTGTTACATGTGCGCTTGGCAGCTGAAGGCATCTGTGTTGGTCCCATATTCCTATCTGCCCACATTGCTGAGAAAAATTATGTTTTAATATATGCAAATGAGCCTCTAGGAGCAAGTGGGGTGTGACCATTACACTTAGCCCCTTAAGGACCCATGACGTACAGGTACGTCATGAGTTGTTCCGATCACTGCTGCTCAGCTGGCAGTGATCGGAACAAGGTACCTGCTGAAATCATTCAGCAGGTACCTTGTTACAATGCCCAGGGGGGTCTTGTGACCCCCCCATATCGGCGATCGCTGCAAACCGCAGGTCAATTCAGACCTGCGGTTTGCAGCTTTTTGTGCAATCTCTGATCCCCGTGGTCTGTGACCGCGGGGATCAGAGGGTTAATGCCCCCAATGTGTTTATTTTTAACCCCCCCTGCAGCCCCCAATCATATTGTGGCTGTGGGGGTGCAGGGGGGGTGGTTGCAGGCGGCGGAAGGCGGTGCGGGAGGCGGGCGGGATCGCGATTGCGATCCCCCGCCCGCCTCCTCTGTAATGTTTCCCTGGTGTCTAGTGGGTCTATCAGAGTGTCAGCACATTGCTGACACTCTGATAGAAACGGCTGGCATCTATGCTTGATCAGATGCCAGCCGTTTAACCCCTTCCGTACCGTGGTCCGTACGGACCGCGGTATGGAAGGGTTAACAGGGAGGGATTCTCCCATCGGGGGGCTGCTGTGCCTTTGCAGCCCCCGAACAGGATGGGATCGCAGAGGGAGGGGGCTCCACTCCTTCTGCTTCAATCACCCGCTGCCCTCTTATGGCAGCGGGTGATGGTTGCCATGGAGACAGGACGCTTTCAGAAGCGTCCTGTGTCCATGGTGCTGAAAGTCTGAATAGACCTGCTAAAGGTCTATTCAGACTTTGTAAAGTATTAAAATACAGTACAGTGCACTATATAGTGTACTGTACTGTATTATACAGACACCAGATCCACTGGATCTTTCAGAACCAAGTGGGTCTGGGTCAAAAATGTAAAAAGTGAAAAAAAGTAAAAATTAAAAAACACATATCACTGAATAAAAAATAAAATAAAAAATACACTACACATATTAGGTATCGCCGCGTCCGTAAAAATCTGCTCTATAAAAATATCACATGACTGAACTCGTCAGGTGAACGCCATAAAAACAAAAAAATGGTGTAAATAAGCCATTTTTGGGCAACTTACATCACTAAAAATGTAATACAAAGCGATCAAAAAGCGTATGCCTCCCAAAATAGTACCAATCAAACCACCATCTCATCCCGCAAAAAATGAGCCCCTACCTAAAACAATTGGCCAAAAAATAAAAAATCTATGCTTCTCAGACTAAAACATGATTTTTTTGTTTCAAAAATGCTTTTTAGTGTTAAATGTATAAAAAAACTAAAAAGTAGACATATTGGGTATCTCCACGTCCGTAAGAATCTGCTCTATAAAAATATCACCTGACCTAACCCCTCAAGTAAAAACTGTAAAAAAATTAATAAAAACTTTGTCAAAAGCCATTTTTTGTCACCTTACATCACAAAAGGTGTAATAACAAGCGATCAAAAATTCATATGACCCCCAAATAGTGTCAATCTAACCGCCACCTCATCCCGCAAAAAATGAGCCCCTACATAGGACAATCGCCCAAAAAAAAAAAAAAATATGGCTCTCAAACTATGGAGACACTATAACATGATTTATTTTTGTTTTAAAAATTATATTATTGTGTAAAACTTATATAAATAAATAAAAAGTATACATATTAGGTATTGCCGCGTCCGTCACAACCTGCTCTATAAAAATAACACATTACCTAACCCCTCAGCTGAACACATCAAAAAATAATAATCAATACGGTGTCAAAAGCCATTTTTGTCACCTTACATCACAAAAGTGTAATAGCAAGCGACCAAAATGTCATATGCACCCCAAGATAGTGCCAATCAAACCGCCATCTCATCCCGCAAAAAATGAGCCCCTACATATGACAGTCGCCCAAAAAAATAAAATAAACTATGGCTTTCAGAATGTGGAGACACTAAAAATAATTTTGTTCAAAAATGCTTTATTATGTAAAACTGAAACAAAAACCCCTAAAAAGTAGTCATATTTGGTATTGTCGCGTCCGTTACAACCTGCTCTATAGAAATAGTACACAATCTAACCTGTCACTTCAACAATGTAAATAGCAAAAAATAAAAACGGTCCCAGAACAGCAATTTTTTTGCAAATTTTCCATTTTAATCCATTTTTCCAGTAACAAAGCAAGGGTTAACAGCCAAACAAAACTCAATATTTATTGCCCTGATTCTCTTGTTTGCACAAACACCCCATATGTGGTCGTAAACTGCTGTATGGCCAAACGGCAGGGCACAGAAGGAAGGGAACGCCATATGGTTTTTGGAAGGCAGATTTTGCTGGACTGGTTTTTTGACACTATGTCCCATTTGAAGCCCCCCTGATGCACCCCTACAGTAGAAAATCCAAAAAAGTGACCCCATTTTGGAAACTACGGGATAAGGTGTCAGTTTTGTTGGTACTATTTTAGGGCAAATATGATTTTTGGTTGCTCTATATGACACTTTTTTTGAGACAAGGTAACAAAAAATTGAAATTCTGAAATTTCATCTCCATTTGCCAATAACTCTTGTGGAACACCTAAAGGGTTAACAAAGTTTGCAAAACTGGTTTTGAATACCTTGAAGGGTGTAGTTTCTTAGATGGAGTCACTTTTATGGAGTTTCTACTCTAGGGGTGCATCGGGGGCTTCAAATGGGACATGGTGTCAAAAAACAGTCCAGCAAAATCCACCTTCCAAAAACCATATGGCGCTCCTTTCCTTCTGCGCCCTGCAGTTTGGCCATACAGCAGTTTACGACCACATATTGGGTGTTCGTGCAAACTACAGAATCAGGGGAATAAATATTAAGATTTGTTTGGCTGTTAACCCTTGCTTTGTTACTGGAAAAATGGATTGAAATGGAAAATTTTTCAAAAAATCGAAATTCTGAAATTTTATCTCCATTTGCCATTAACTTTTGTGGAAAACCTAAAGGGTTAATTACGTTTGTAAAATCAGTTTTGAATACCTTGAGGGGTGTAGTTTTTAGAATGGGGTAATTTTTGGGTGGTTTCTATTATGTAAGCCTCACAAAGTGACTTCAGACCTGAACTGGTCCCTAAAAGTGGGTTTTGAAAATTTCTGAAAAATTTCAAGATTTGCTTCTAAACTTCTAAGCCTTGTAACGTCCCCAAAAAATGAAATAGCATTCCCAAAATGATCGATACATGAAGTAGACATATGGGGAATGTAAATCAATAACTTTTTTGGTGTTATTACTATGTATTATAGAAGTAGAGAAATTGAAACTTGGAAAATTGCGAATTTTTCAAAATTTTTGGTAAATTTTGGATTTTTTTATAAATAAAAATGAAATTTTTCAACTTTATTTTACCACTGTTATGAAGTACAATATGTGACGAAAAAACAATCTCAGAATGGCCTGGATAAGAAAAAGCGTTTTAAAGTTATCACCACATAAAGTGACACTGGTCAGATTTGCAAAAAATGGCCAGGTCCTTAGGGTGAAATAGGGCTGAGTCCTTAAGGGGTTAGAGGCTCCGCTCTCTTTGCAACTGGTACGCCCTCTGCCTGGTCCTGTCAATCAAAATGCAGTGGGTGTGGCAGTTACAGAGAGAGTAGAGCCTCTAGGTGTAACAGCAACGCCCCCATTGCTCCTAGGCCCCGGGCCCTCCAGTGGAAATTATTCTCAGGGCCCAACTATATCGTCAACAAAGCCTAATAGGTTTTGAATCAAAGAAATAGACCTTAGCGGCAAGTGATTAGTAGTGATGAGTGAAGTTTTCAAAAATTTGATTCGCCAAACTTCGACAAGAAATTCTATTCGTTATGAATGACTTCTATGAATGAATCCTATTCCATTCTATGGTGCAATCACGGAAAAATGGCAACAGCGCCGCCCCCCGTCATTTAACCCCTCAGATGTCACGTTCAACGTGGAATATGAGCGTCACATTCAGCCTATCAGGGGGTTATTCATGGGTTAATACAAAAAAAATATACGCACTCACTTCATCCATATGATCGCAGAGAGGCCGTGACGGCCATCTTAATTGAAGTAAATGTGCCAATTCTTGCTCACGTCGACCTGTAACGTCACCAAATCATCACTGATGACATTAACGCACCTGCCCAGCGTGATGCTGTGGGGACATCACACGTAAGCGCGTGAGAGAATTGGCGCATTTTCTTCCATCAAAAGGGCAATGTCAGCAATCAAATTAATGAGATGAGTATGTTTTGGGAGTCTTTTACCGCCATTTCAGGAAAAATTGAAGGGACAGGAAATTCGGATTAATGCCAAATCAAATTTTTCCTGAAATTCGGATTGAATTCCACTTTGTTAACTTCGATTCTCTGAACACTAGTGATTAGCTCCAAATGTTTTTTTTCTCCTGGACCTTTGGGGCTTCTATGGCTTCAGACAGGGGCAGACATACCGCCTTTGCAGCACAGGCTGCACAGGGGCCCAGTGAGGGAGGGGGGCCCTTTCTGACCGGCAGCAGGGTAGCAGGAGTGGAGATGAGCGCTCATCTCTATATTCATCTGTATCGCTGTCCTATGGTGGAAAAGTAGGAATCTAAGATGTCTGTTTGTCAAACACTGCAGAGACGAGAGATGGCTGAAGGAAAAATCATAGTCGTCTGGTCCAGTGGCGTGCCCATGGGGGGGGGGGGTTGCGGTTCGCACCGGGTGCCAGCGGAGACAGCTCTTAGGGGGGTGCCAGAAGCGGCCCTGCTGCGCTGCACACACTTGTATGATAATGATAGTATGGACCTACAGCCTGTGCAATGTGACATCACAAGCTTCTGCCACTGCTGCGCTCTCACCATGATAATGAGAAAGAGCGAGGTGGGGGGAGTGGGGTTGGGGTAAGGGTAGGCGGCTTGTCATGTCTGTGTAGTCACATAGCGCAGGCTGCAAGTCCACATTATCACACAAGTGTGTGTCAGCGCAGCAGGGTCACCATCAGGGCAGTAACTGAGCGCTGTCAGAGGCCCTGCTGCAAAGAGGCAAAATAGGGGCCACTCGCAGCTGCCCCTAACCGAAGAGAAGGCAGCTCCCCCTCCTCTCTGCAGTGTGATAGTCCGTGTGAGGAGGGGGACGGGGACTCCTCCCAGACCTACAGTGGCTGCAGGAAAAGATGAGAACTGGCCTGCAAAGCGTCTGAGCCTTGTATTAACTTTCTCTACATGATAAGTGCCATTTACTGAAGGGAGACAACCCCTTTAAACTAAACTTGTAATTGCAGGTTGAATAATTGCAAATCATTTCATCTCTATCCTTGTGATCTAGTAACATAATGTCAAAAGCTGGATTAGCCATCATATACTATAATTTATGTATAAATGGGGTCAAACTAGTGTAAAGTAGAACTGGCTTAGTTGCCCATAGCAACCAATCAAATTCCACTTTTCATTTTTCACGGCTCCTTTAGAAAATGAGAGGTGGAATCTGATTGGTTGCTATGGGCCACTAAGCCAGTTCTACTTTACACCAGTTTGCTAAATGACCCCAAAAATGTTCCATATTCCTGGTATGTCATCTATAGGGTTGGCATTCTAAATTTGAGTCTTAGGCCTCTTTCACACAAGCGATATGGATCGTGCCAAGATCTGTTCAGGGAAAAACTGATGATTTTGCACTCAAGTTGAATCAGTTTTGTCTGCGATTATGCTCAGTGTTTCTGTTTTTTCCATCTGGATTTTATCTGGATCGCATTTGTTTTTTATGCACGTGAAGAAAAACTGAAGAATAACAATCTACATCTTCCAGCAACCATCAGTAAAAAATGTATTGTTTCCGGGTGCCTTCCGTTTTTCACACAAGCCCCATTGACTTTTATGGAGCTAGAGCTGCGTGAAAATGACACAATATAGAACATGCTGCGATTTTTCCTGAATGAAAAGATGATGCGTGAAAAAAAGAATGGGTCAGAATTTAGTCCGGATGCTATGCATTCACAACAACATTATATCCCAACTGAAAAGTGTGAAAGATGCCTTACTGTTATCTTTCATTTTCCATGTCACTATCTATATTTTTAAAAAAATCAGCAATTTTCTCTCTGCCCACTAAGGCCCCTTTCACACGGCGAGTTTTCCGCGCGGGTGCAATGCGTGAGGAGGACGCATTGCACCCGCACTAAATCCGGACCTATTCATTTCTATGTGGCTGTGCACATGAGCGGTGATTTTCACGCATCACTTCTGCGTTGCGTGAAAATCGCAGCATGCTCTATATTGTGCGTTTTTCACTTTGAAAGTGAATGTGAATGGGGCTGCGGGGAAATCGCAAGCATCCGCAAGCAAGTGTGGATGCAGTGCGATTTTCCCGCATGGTTGCTTAGCAACGGGACCCGATCTCTATTATTTTCCCTTATAACATGGTTATAAGGGGAAATAATAGCATTCTTAATAAAGAATGCATTGTTAAATGAAGAGGAAGGGGTTAAAAATAATAAAAGTTAACTTACCTTAGCCACTTGATCGCGTAGTCGCGATCTCGCCTCTCTTTTCCTGCATCAGCTAAGATCTAAAGGACCTGTGATGACGTCACATCACATGGTCCAATCACATGGGTCATCTTACCATGGTGATGGTCCATGTGATTGGACCATGTGATGTGACGTCATCACAGCTCCTGTAGATCTTAGCTGATGCAGGGAAAGAGAAGAGAGATCGCGACTACGTGATCAAGTGGCTAAGGTAAGTTAACTTTTATTATTTTTAACCCCTTCCACCAGGGCTGGGACAAGGTCCACCACCAACAGAGGCTGAGCTGCCCAAGTCGCCCCCAACTTGTGGAGTCTTTACTAAATACTGTTGTAATCACACATAAATATGCACAGTTTAATGTATCAATTAATGACGCACTGTTATGGAGGATCTGTGGATGACATTGTTATGGGGGGCATCTATGGTTGACACTGTTATGGGGCGGATCTATGCTATGGATGAAACTGTTATGGGGTAATCTGTGGATGACACTGTTATGAAGGATCTGTGGATGACACACTTATGGGGGGATCTGTGGACGACACTGTTATGGGAGATCTATGGATGACAGTGTTATGGGGGATCTATGGATGACAGTGTTATGGGGATCTATGGATGACAGTGTTATGGGGGGATCTATGGATGACACTGTTATGGGGGGATCTATGGATGACACTGTTATGGAGGATCTGTGGATAGCACAATGTTATGGGGGGATCTGTGGATGACACACTGTTATGGGGGATCTCTGGATGACACACTGTTATGGGGGGATCTGTGGATGACACACTGTTATGGGGGATCTCTGGATGACACACTGTTATGGGGGGGATCTGTGGATGACACACTGTTATGGGGGATCTCTGGATGACACACTGTTATGGGGGATCTCTGGATGACACACTGTTATGGGGGATCTCTGGATGACACACTGTTATGGGGGATCTCTGGATGACGCATTGTTATGGGGGGATCTGTGGATGGCACTGTTATGGATTGTGACTCACAATGGATATTGGGGGCCAGCAAATTACAAGGAAGGCGGGGGTGGGGGATGATTGATAACATACATATCTAAATGGCTGGGGGTGAGGGCTTGACTTGAGCATCTACTGATCAGAGCATTAGAATAGCAGGAATAAATAACATCTAAATGTCTGGTGGGGTAGATGGGGGTAGGACAAGGGCTGATGGGGGAAGGGGGACTGGGTTAGATAATCTATACTGACATACATTTGACACACATACATACTGACATACATATGACACACACATACATACTGACATACATATGACACACACATACATACTGACATACATATGACACACACATACATACTGACATACATATGACACACACATACATACTGACATACATATGACACACACATACATACAGACATACATATGACACAGACATATATACTGACATACATATGACACACACATACATACTGACATACATATGACACACACATACATACTGACATACATATGACAACACATATATACTGACATACATATGACACACACATACATACTGACATACATATGACAACACATATATACTGACATACATATGACACAGATACATATATACTGACATACATATGACACACACATACATACTGACATACATATGACAACACATATATACTGACATACATATGACACACACATATATACTGACATACATATGACACAGACACATACATACTGACATACATATGACACACACATACATACTGACATACATATGACACACACATATATACTGACATACATATGACACACACATACATACTGACATACATATGACAACACATATATACTGACATACATATGACACAGATACATATATACTGACATACATATGACACACACATACATACTGACATACATATGACAACACATATATACTGACATACATATGACACACACATATATACTGACATACATATGACGCACACATATATACATATGATGCACACATATATACAGACATACATATGACACACACATACATACTGACATACATACTACACACATACATACTGACATACATATGACACACACATATATACAGACATACATATGACACACATATATACTGACATACATATGACACAGACACATATATACAGACATACATATGACACAGACACATATATACTGACATACATATGACACACACATATATACTGACATACATATGACACACACATACATACTGACATACATATGACACACACATATATACTGACATACATATGACACAGATAGTAGAAAAATAAACGTTGTGGCACTCGGGATGTTTTCTCCGCGACTGGAAGTAGGGTTCCCACCCCAAAGTGATATCATAATTCAAAAAACTCCAGTTAGTACTATGTATTCCTCTGTTTACAGTCTGATGAAGGCCTAGTATTGGCCGAAACGTTACACTGTACGTCTACTGTACACTTAAGCTGCTCTTTAAAACCGAAATAAAACATCAAAACCGCAACTTGCACTGGAGTTTTTTGAATTATGATACATATGACACAGACACATATATACTGACATACATATGACACAGACACATATATACTGACATACATATGACACACACATACATACTGACATACATATGACACACACATACATACTGACATACATATGACACACACATATATACAGACATACATATGACACACATATATACAGACATACATATGACACACACATACATACAGACATACATATGACACACACACATACATACTGACATACATATGACACACACATATATACTGACATACATATGACACAGACACATATATACAGACATACATATGACACAGACACATATATACTGACATACATATGACACACACATATATACTGACATACATATGACACACATACATATACAGACTGTTGTAAGGTGCAGGGTGCCGTCGTGGATGGCAGGTATGTGTCACCGAGGTTCATAGCCTCGGTGAGGTAAGAGCCCGTTTTTGTTGATGTCAGCAGCAGCTAGTGCTACTGACAGAGTTTAAATAGCATGGCTGCAAAGCCGATCCGGGCCGGCTCTTACCGGGAGCAGCTAAAGTGTAGGGTGGGTGGCTGCTCCCCACGACCCAGTCCTGGTTTTGGGCTGGGTTTAAAAGCTCAGCCAGCTCAGCAGCTGGAGGCTGTGATTATCCTGGAGCTGCTAACAGGGCTGAGGAGTTCTCTGTCCTGGAGGAAAGAGCTCAGCAAGGAGGTGTTTTGTTCCTGGCTACCTGAAGCTGGATTCTCCTGCGGCTGGGTCGACAGCGTGGTGCGAACCTGCACCTACACCTCCCAGGTGACTGAACCTGTGTTGGCCTGTTTTTGTTTTGCCACGTTATTTCCGTTGTGTGTGAACTGTCACCAAAGAGACTGTTTTTCATTTATGGTGTACAAGTGTGAATAAAACACTGTTTGTTGCACAATCTGGACTCCTTGTTTTGCCTCTAAACTGCACCCGCACCGCTGTCTACCAGAGCGACTCCCCACATTTGGTGTCGGATGCGGGCATGCGCAGTGAGGCTGGCGTGAACGCCGAAGTTTTGTTTTTCTAAAGTGCATGGAATATATTAAGCCAGCAAAGCTGCAAGCAGGAGTTTCTGGCAACATGGAGGCTGCTGTGAAGGCTCTCATAGAGGCTAACGTGCAGCAGCGGGAGACCAACCAACTACTGCTACAACATGTGATGGCGTTACAGGCGGCAGGAGCGTCCCACCAGGTCCATGATGCCCGGAAAGCGGTCCGTGCGGCGATCCCAAAAATGACCCCCGCCGACGACGTTGAGACGTACCTGGCGGTTTTTGAGAAGGTCGCCGTGAGGGAAAAGTTACCCCGTGACCAGTGGGCCGAGGTGGTTGCTCCGTTCCTGGCATCCGGACCCCAGCAAGTTTTTTTTGATTTGGCAGACGACCAGGCTGCTGACTATTCCACGGTGAAGGGGGAGATCCTGGCCAGACTGGGGGTAAACGTGTTGGTCCGGGCTCAGCGGGTCCACCAGTGGGACTTCAAAGTGGCTGAACCCGCCAGGCCGCAGTACTATGAGTTGCTGCACAGGTTGCAAAAATGGCTGCAGCCTGAGGTTCTAAGTCCGACTGCTATGCTGGACCGGCTGCTGGCTGACATGTTTTGGAGGGCCTTGCCTTACCCCTTCAACACTGGATCGGCCAGGTATCCCCCACCAATGCCCTTGAGATGGTCGACCTGGTGGAGCGATATGAGGCCACCAGAAACCTGCAGGGGGTTCTTTTGGGAGGGGCCAGTCAAACCCCGGAAATCTCCACCCCAGTCCCGGCGGCCGGCCAAACCCGCCCGGGATGTACCTCTTGCAGATCCGTTCCCAGTGGTCTGCTGGCAGTGTCGGGAGCCTGGACACATAAGGGCCAACTGTCCACAGTGGGGGAACCCATGGAGACTAATTATGGGTACCGGGCTTCCATGTATGCCCGGAGACTGTGTGCGACCGGCATCCCGGGACAATAGACAATCGTCATCTGTGCCAGGTGCAAGTCGGGGATAACCTGGCAGTGGCGCTGTTGGACTCAGGGAGCCTGGTAACCCTGGTAAGTGCTGCCCTGGTACAGCCCACCCAGTATACGGGCCGGACAGTGGGTGTGGTGTGCATACACGGAGACTTAAAGGACTATCCCACTGCTGTAATGTCTCTGTCCACGGCGGTCGGCACCTGGACTTGTGAAGTGGCGATCTCCACAAAGCTGCCCTATGAACTAATAATTGGGAGAGACTTCCCTGGTTTTCCGTCACTGTGGCCTGAGATGAAAGTGACTAATAGCCCTGAGACAGGGGTAACCCTAGCAGAGTGGCCTGATACCCCTGGAAGGCCAGAACCCTGGGAGCCCGAGTCTGAAGGGCCAGCGGTAGGGGTGACCACTGCTGCAGCGGTAGTGGGGGAGACAACCCCACTGAGTGTAATGGTGGGAGACACGGAGGACTTGCCACCGGGACCTGAGTTGGCAGACCTCAATGTCTCCGGGGAAAATTTTGGGACCGCACAACACCGGGACCAAACCCTAACCAGGGCCTGGGAGAATGTGCTGGAAATTGATGGTAAACCCCAGAAACCAGGGGCTGAATTAATGTTCCCACGATTTATTGTTCTGCAGGATATGTTGTATCGGGTGAACCAAATCCGAGGTGAACCTGTTGAACAGTTGGTGGTGCCCAAAGCGTATCGCAAGCTTGTCATGGAGCTTGCCCACCAACATGTTCTTGGGAGACACCTGGGGTGGCAGAAAACCCAGGACCGCATACTGCAGCGGTTTTATTGGCCCAGTGTGTTCAAGGAAGTAGAAAATTATTGTAAGTCCTGTCCAACCTGTCAGGTAACTAGCCCCCAGCCACATTTCCGTAGTCCTCTGGTACCTCTGCCAATTATTGACGTACCGTTTGAGCGAATTGCTATGGATTTAATTGGGCCTGTACCAAAGTCTGCTAGGGGCCACCAACACATTCTGGTAGTTCTCGACTATGCCACTCGGTATCCGGAGGCGGTGCCTCTGCGACATACCTCAGCTAAGCTCATTGCCAAAGAGTTAATGGAGATGTTTTCCCGTGTGGGCCTGCCAAAAGAGGTTCTGACAGACCAAGGGACCCCTTTTATGTCCAAAGTAATGAAGGAACTGTGTAAATTGTTGCGTATAAAGCAGTTACGGACGTCCGTTTACCATCCGCAAACAGACGGTCTTGTTGAGAGGTTTAACCAAACTCTAAAGAATATGTTAAAAGGGTGGTGTCTAGAGATGGGAAGGACTGGGACCTGCTTCTGCCCTATCTCATGTTCGCAGTGCGAGAGGTACCCCAGGCCTCTACTGGGTTCTCGCCCTTCGAACTGCTTTATGGCAGACACCCTCGGGGCCTGTTGGATATCGCCAAGGAAGCATGGGAACAACAGCCTGTCCCCCACAAAAGTGTCATTGAGTATGTCACCCAGATGCAGGAACGGATAGAAAGGGTGTTGCCGTTGGTCCGGGAGCATATGGAGGCAGCGCAACAAGCCCAGAGTAGGGTGTATAATCGTCAGGCTCGGGTACGGGGCTTCAATCCGGGAGATCGAGTGTTGGTTCTGGTACCCACCCTTGACAGCAAATTCCTAGCTAGGTGGCAGGGCCCCTATGAGGTGGTCGAGAAGGTAGGGAAGTAAATTACAAAGTACACCAGCCAGGGCGGCGCAAGCCGAGCAGGTGTACCATGTGAATTTGCTAAAGCCGTGGAAAGATAGGGACACGGCCGACGACCACAGCCCCGGCCAGGGCTTCTAGGTGAAAAGGGTCCAGCTCCACAGTTCGAGGCCTGTGAAGCCGTAACCACGGTAAAAATTGCAGACAGCCTGTCTTCCACACAAGTTCAGGAAGTCGGGAGTTCCTCAGTCGGAACACGGATGTGTTCTCGGACCTCCCTGGCGCACGTCTCTCATCCGACATGACATCGTCACTGAGCCTCAGGCCAAGGTCCGGTTAAAACCATACCGGGTACCCGAGGCTCGGCGGCGGGCCATCGCGGAGGAAGTGCAGTTAATGTTGAAGCTCGATGTCATTGAGGAGTCGAAAAGTGAGTGGGCCAGTCCCATAGTCCTAATACCCAAGCCGGATGGGACGTTGCGGTTCTGCAACGACTTTCGCAAGTTAAATGAAGTATCCAAGTTTGACGCGTATCCCATGCCCCGAGTAGACGAGCTTGTTGAAAATTTAGGACAAGCCCGTTATTTTTCTGTGCTGGACCTCACTAAAGGGTACTGGCAGGTACCCTTAACGGAGGCGGCTAAGGAAAAAAACGCGTTTGTTACCCCGCAGGGCCTGTATCACTACAAGGTGTTACCCTTTGGCCTGCATGGCGCCCCCGCCACTTTCCAGAGGTTAATGGACATAGTGCTGCGGCCACATCGTCGGTACGCCTCGGCCTACTTAGATGATGTAGTCATCCACAGCAACGACTGGGAAAGCCATTTACCCAAGGTGCAGGCGGTAGTAGATGCCCTGAGGAAAGCTGGACTAACCGCCAATCCAAAAAAGTGTGCGATTGGGTCGGAAGAGACCAAATATCTGGGATATGTAATTGGGCGGGGAGTCATCAAACCTCAGGTAACTAAGGTAGAGGCCATTCGTAGCTGGCCCCGACCGGTCACCACCAGGCAGGTAAAGTCGTTCCTGGGGATTGTAGGATACTACATGAGGTTTGTGCCCCACTTTGCCACAATAGCAGCGCCATTGACAGACCTGTTGAAGGGACGAAAGTCTGGGAGGGTTAGCTGGAGTGAGAAGGCGGAGGAGGCTTTCTCCGCGTTGAAGTCGGCCCTGTGTGGGTCCCCGGTTTTGGTGACACCCGACTTCAACAAGGAGTTTGTCGTACAGACCGACGCCTCGGAGGTAGGCCTCGGTGCGGTACTGTCGCAGGAGGTCAACGGGGAAGAACATCCCGTTGTCTTCCTGAGCCGTAAGGAACATACATATACAGACATACATATGACACAGACACATATATACTGACATACATATGACACACACATATATACTGACATACATATGACACACATACATATACAGACATACATATGACACAGACACATATATACTGACATACATATGACACACACATATATACTGACATACATATGACACAGACACATATATACTGACATACATATGACACACACATACATACTGACATACATATGACACACACATACATACTGACATACATATGACACACACACACATACATACTGACATACATATGACACACACATACATACTGATATACATATGACACACACATACATACTGACATACATATGACACACACATATATACTGACATACATATGACACACACATGCATACATACATATGACACACATACATACTGACATACATATGACACACACATACATACTGACATACATATGACACACACATACATACTGACATACATATGACACACACATACATACTGACATACATATGACACACACATACATACTGACATACATATGACACACACATACATACTGACATACATATGACACACACACACATATATACTGACATACATATGACACAGACACATATATACTGACATACATATGACACACACATATATACTGACATACATATGACACACATACATATACAGACATACATATGACACAGACACATATATACTGACATACATATGACACACACATATATACTGACTTACATATGACACACATACATATACAGACATACATATGACACAGACACATATATACTGACATACATATGACACAGACACATATATACTGACATACATATGACACAGACACATATATACTGACATACATATGACACACACATATATACTGACATACATATGACACAGACACATATATACTGACATACATATGACACACACATACATACTGACATACATATGACACACACATACATACAGACATACATATGACACACACACATACATACTGACATACATATGACACACACACATATATACTGACATACATATGACACAGACACATATATACAGACATACATATGACACAGACACATATATACTGACATACATATGACACACACATATATACTGACATACATATGACACACACATATATACTGACATACATATGACACACATACATATACAGACATACATATGACACAGACACATATATACTGACATACATATGACACACACATATATACTGACATACATATGACACACATACATATACAGACATACATATGACACAGACACATATATATACTGACATACATATGACACACACATATATACTGACATACATATGACACAGACACATATATACTGACATACATATGACACACACATACATACTGACATACATATGACACACACATACATACTGACATACATATGACACACACACACATACATACTGACATACATATGACACACACATACATACTGACATACATATGACACACACATACATACTGACATACATATGACACACACATATATACTGACATACATATGACACACACATACATACATATGACACACACATACATACTGACATACATATGACACACACATACATACTGACATACATATGACACACACATACATACTGACATACATATGACACACACACACACATACATACTGACATTCATATGACACACACACACATACATACTGACATACATATGACACACACATACATACTGACATACATATGACACACATACATACATACATACAGACATACATATGACAACACATATATACTGACATACATATGACAACACATACATACTGACATACATATGACACACACATACATACTGACATACATATGACACACATACATATATACAGACATACATATGACACACATACATATATACAGACATACATATGACACACATACATAAAAACACACAATATGCACATTACATTACTGCCATTCCATTCCCTTTAACCCCTTACATTTTCTGCACATACAGTCTCTGGTGACTTGGAGGGAGAGGCAGGATGCAGAGTATTCCTCCTCCTCCTCCTTCTCTGTCCCGACGCTGCTCTTCTCTCTGTGCTGGGGGAGGGGGTTGTGAATCTCTGGTGCACACACAGGCAGGAAGTCAGGGGCTGGGGAAGGTACGGAGCTGCAGCACACTGCACTAGACTGAGGGAGGGAGGAAGAACACCACTAGGGGGCGCAGGACCGGCTGTTACAGCAGCAGAGCGCAGAAATGGATGCTCTGCTGCTAATACAGCTACACGGCAGCAGCAGGGACTTGGTGAGAGTGGCCTGTGCCTGTGCCCTGAGGCTTGAGTGCCCTGAGGCTGGAGCCTCCTCAGCCTCTGTGTCGGCCCGGCCCTGCCTTCCACTTCGTTTTACAATGCATTCTTTATTAAGAATGCTATTATTTCCCCTTATAACCATGTTATAAGGGAAAATAATCAATTCTCCAGAAGATCCGAAACCGGACTTCAGTGATGAAGTCCGGCTTCAGGTTGGGTACCAAACATGGCGATTTTTCTCACGCGCGTGCAAAACGCGTTACAAACGTTTGCACCCGCGTGGGAAAAACGTGCATATTCCCGCAACGCACCCGCCTCTTATCCGGGCGTCAAACATGACACCCGTGTGAAAAAGGCCTTAGACTAAGGCCTCATGCACATGACCTTACGTATTTCGCGGTCCGCAAAAAACGGATTCGCAAAAATACGGATGATGTCCATGTGCAATGCGTATTTTGCAGAACTAAACAGCTGGCCCCTAATAGAATAGTACTATCCTTGTCCATAATGCGGACAATAATAGGACATGTTCTATTTTTTTGCGGAACGGAAATGGAATGCACACGGAGTAACTTCCGTTTTTTGCAGACCCATTGAAATGAATGGTTCCGTATACGGTCCGCAAAAAAAATGGAACAGACACGGAAAGAAAATACGTTCATGTGCATGTGCCCTGTTCTGTGGAGGTCACCTTTCTGCAGTCATTTCATTATCATCACAGGCAGGATTACAATAAAACTAAATATAGATAATATAAAATCCACCATTCATAGTAGGTCACAGGCACAGGTTATCTACTCCCCCTCCCTACACAATGATCTCTGCACATGTCACAGAACATGTCTACAAAACCATCCCTTAAAAGTGAATAGCCTTCTCCTGTCTATCATCATACCTCTTAAAGGGGATCTCCAGGAATTAATCAAAGAAAATTACTGGGAATACTTAATTATTATTTTATTATAAATATATTACCAAATACCTTTCATTAGTTATAATGGCTTGTTGTTCATAGGGAGAAATCACCAGGAGAAATAAATTGGCCCCTGTCCTATTAGTACACACACAACCTGTCCTAACCACACAGGAAGACAAGTTACTGCAGAGCACTGAGGTAAAGAGCTGCCTCATCCTCCTCTCCTACTTGTCAGGGATTATGATCCTGAATACAAAAGTGGGGGGGAAATAGTGCTGCGTCTTATGGGGCGAATGCGGCAAACACTGATACACCGCCGCGCTGCTGAAGAGCGCAGCCGGCGTGTGTATCAATGAGGAGGGGCTGTGGGCGGCATCTTGTTTGCTAATGACAGCGGGCCCGTGCAGTAACTGTATTCTACTACACCGACCCGCTGTAGTAATGTTATAGGCGATGTTTAAAACTATCATCTTGATTAAACTTAATGCTGGCAGTAGTACCCTACCTGCTATAATCTACGATCGCAGGCAGGACTGGAATCAGGAGACCAGACGGGCAGGAGGCTGCAGCGTAACGTCACGCGCCTGCTCCGCCCACTTTATGAATAAAGCAGACGGCACAGGCACATGCCTGCGATCGTAGATTATAGGAGGTAGGGTACTACTGCCAGCATTATTTTAGCCATTTTTTGTCACCTTACATCACAAAAAGTGAAATACCAAAGGATCAAAAATGTATATGTACCCTAAAATAGTACAAATCAAACCGGCCTCTCTTACCAAAAAAAATAAGACCCTACATAAGACAGTCGCCCAAAAAATAAAAAAAAAACTAGGCTTTCAGAATAACAAGAAACAAAAAATCATTTTTTTTAAATGCTTTATTATGTAAAACTGAAACAAACAGCCCAAAAAAAGTAGTCATATTTGGTATTTTCGCGTCCGTAACAACCTGCTCTATAAAATTTGCACATGATCTAACCTGTCAGATGAACACTGTAAACAACAGCTATTTTTTGTTACCTTGCCTCACAAAAAATGTAATATAGACAGGGCCGGCGCGTCCTATCAGCGGACTAGGCAGCCGCGTAGAGCACCCCTTGGGAAGGGGCGCTGCTAGGAGCGCCGGCCCCGCCTCATGCTGCAGCCGCCCGAAGCATCTGTCTCTCCTGTACCCGGCCGGACTGACATGAAGTGCGCACACAGTGTGCACTTCCTGTCAGTCCCCTCGGGTACAGGAAACAAAAGCTCCTGTACCCGTGGACCATACAGAGCTCGGTCACGGTATACCAGAGGTAGGGGGGAGAAAGAGAATGACAAGAGGTGGTGGGAGAATGAAAAAGGGGGAAAGAAAATGACATGGGGGGTAAAGAATGACAAGAGGGGGGAGAGAATGACAAGAGGGTGGAAAGAATGACAAGGGGGGGAGTGAAGAATGACAAGAGGGGGGAGAGAATGACAAGAGAGGGGAGAGAGAGAACTGGCTTTAGTTAAAGGGGTTCTGCAGTTTATTTAAAGCAGTAGCACCTCAGCCTTCTCGCTGTTTACCGCAGGCGCAGTGACGTCACGACTAGTATCACTGGCCTTGGCGGGGTTAAGCTCTGTTCACTTGAATGAAGCTTAGCCCCACCCAGGCCAATGATACTAGTCGTGACGTCACTGCGAGAAGGCTGAGGCGCTACTGCCGGCGCCGCTGCCTTCTTAAACAGCTGATTGGCGGGGGTCCCGGGTGTCGGACCCCTGCCGATCAGTTTAAATAAACTGCAAAACCCCTTTAATATGGCAGATCATATGGGTGGGGCATTGTGATGTCACATGGGGGGGCGGCAAACTTTTCTTTTGCCTAGGGCGGCAAAAATCCTTGCACCGACCCTGAATATAGAGCAACCAAAAATCATATGTACCCTAAAATAATACCAACAAAACTGCCACCTTATCCCGTAGTTTTCAAAATGGGGTAACTTTTTTGGAGTTTCTACTCTAGGGGTGCATCAGAGGGGCTTTAAATGGGACATGGCAGCTTAAAATTATCCCAGTGAAATCTGCCTTCCAAACACCACATGGCGTTCCTTTCCTCATGCGCCCTGCCATGTGCCTGTACAGCAGTTTACGACCACATATGGGGTGTTTCTGTAAACTACAGAATCAAAGCAATAAATATTGAGTTTTGTTTGGATGTTAACCCTTGCTTTGTTACTGGAAAAAATGTATTAACCCGTTAAGGACGAAGGGCGTACATGTACGCCCTTGCTTCCTGGTACTTAAGGACCAAGGGCGTACATGTACGCCCTGTGAATATCCGATCACCGCTGCGCACGTAGCGGTGATCGGAACAAGATGCCTGCTGAAATCAATCAGCAGGCATCTTGGCACAATGCCCAGGGGGGTCCTGTGACCCCCCCATGTCAGCGATCACAGCAAACCACAGGTCAATTCAGACCGTACGGACCGCGGTATAGAAGGTGTTAACATGGAGGGAGCTCCCTCCCTCTCCCATCGGGGGGCTGCCGTACCTTTGCAGGCCCCCGACGGGATAGGATAGTAGAGGGAGGGAGCTGGTTACCATGGCAGCAGGACGCTTTCAGAAGCGTCCTGCTTGCCATGGTATAGTAACTCTGGTCAGACTTCTGCTAAAGGCAGAAGTCTGACCAGACTGTGAAAAGTAAAAAAATACAGTGCAGTACACTATATAGTGTACTGTTCTGTATTATATAGACACCAGATCCACTGGATCTACAAGAACCAAGTGGGTCTGGGTCAAAAAAATGTCAAAAAAGTGAAAAAAAAAAGTAAAAATAAGAATACATATCACTGAATAAAAATAAAAAAAAACTAATAAACTACACATATTCGGTATTGCCGCGTCCGTAAAAATCTCCTCTATAAAAATATCACGTGACCTAACCCCTCACGCAAATACCGTAAAAAAAACACAAAAAAAGGTGTAAAAAAGCCATTTTTTGTCACCTTGCATCACAAAAAGTGTAATACCAAGTGATCAAAAAGGCGTATGCCTCCCAAAATAGTACCAATAAAACCGCCATCTCATCCCGCAAAAAATGAGTCCTTATATAGGACAATCGCCCAAAAAAATAAAAAAATATGGCTCTCAGACTATGGAGACACTAAAACATAATTTTTTTTTTCTAAAATGCTATTATTGTGTTAAAGTAAAATAAATAAATAAAAAGTATACATATTATGTATCGCCGCGTCCGTAAAAACCTGCTCTATAAAAATATCACATTATCTAACCCCTCAGGTAAATACTGTTAAAAAAATAAAATAAAAACAATGTAAAAAAAAAACATTTTTGTCACCTCACATCTCAAAAACTGTAATAGCAAGCGATCAAAAAGTTATATGCACCCAAAAACAGTGCCAATCAAACCGTCATCTCATCCCGCAAAAAATGATACCCCACATAGGACAATCACCCCCCAAAAAAATAAATAAATAGGGCTCTTAGACTATGGAAATACTAAAACATGATTTGTTTTGTTTTAAAAAATGATAATATTGTGTAAAACTTAAATAAATAAATAGTATACATATTTGGTATCGGCGCGTCCGTCGCAACCTGCTTTATAAAAATAACACATGACCAAAACCCTCAGGTGAACACAACAAAAAAATAAATAAAAAAATACGGTGTCAAGAGCCATTTTTGTCACCTTACATCACAAAAAGTGTAATAGCAGGCGACCAAAATGTCATATGCACCCCAAGATAGTTCCAATCAAACCGCCATCTCATCCCACAAAAAATGAGCCCCTACATAAGACACCCAAAAAATAAAAAAAATATATGGCTTTCAGAATGTGAAGACACTAAAAAATCTTTTTTTTCAAAAATGCTGTATTATGTAAAACTGAAACAAAACCCCCCAAAAAGTAGCCATATTTGGTATTGCCGCGTCCGTAGAAACCTGCTCTATAGAAATAGCACACAATCTAACCTGTCAGTTCAACGATGTAAATAACAAAAAATAAAAACGGTCCGAAAATAGCTATTTTTTTGCAAATTTTCCATTTTAATCAATTTTTCCAGTAACAAAGCAAGGGTTAACAGCCAAACAAAACTCAATATATATTGCCCCGATTCTCTAGTTTGCAGAAACACCCCATATGTGGTTGTAAACTGCTGTATGGCCAAACGGCAGGGCGTAGAAGGAAGGGAACGCCATATGGTTTTTGGAAGGCAGATTTTGCTGGACTGGTTATTTGACACCATGTCTCATTTGAAGCCCCCCTGATGCACCCCTACAGTAGAAACTCCAAAAAAGTGACCCCATTTTGGAAAGTACGGGATAAGGTGGCAGTTTTGTTTGTATTATTTTAGGGTAAATATGATTTTTGGTTGCTCTATATTACACTTTTTTTGAGGCAAGGTAACAAAAAATAGAAATTCCGAAATTTCATCTCCATTTGCCAATAACTCTTGTGGAACACCTAAAGGGTTAACAAAGTTTTTAAAATCAGTTTTGAATACCTTGAGGGCTGTAGTTTCTTAGATGGAGTCACTTTTTTGGAGATTCTACTCTAGGGGTGCATCTGGGGGCTTCAAATGGGACATGGTGTCAAAAATCCAGCCCAGCAAAATCCGCCTTCCAAAAACCCTATGGCGTTCCCTTCTTTCTGTGCCCTGCCGTTTGGCCATACAGCAGTTTACGCCCACATATGGGGTGTTTCTGAAAACTACAGAATCGGGGCAATAAAAATTGAGTTTTGTTTGGCTGTTAACCCTTGCTTTGTTACTGGAAAAAATGGATTCAAACGGAAAATTTTCCAAAAAATCGAAATTCTGAAATTTTAGGTCCATTTGCCATTAACTCTTGTGGAAAACCTAAAGGGTTAATGATGTTTGTAAAATCAGTTTTGAATACCTTGAGGGGAGTAGTTTCTAGAATGGGGTCATTTTTGGATGGTTTCTATTATGTAAGCCTCACAAAGTGACTTCAGACCTGAACTGGTCCCTAAAAAGTGGGTTTTTGAAAATTTCTGAAAAATTTCAAGATTTGCTTCTAAACTTCTAAGCCTTGTAACGTCCCCAAAAAATAAAATGGCATTCCCAAAATGATCGATACATGAAGTAGACATATGGGGAATGTAAATCAATAACTTTTTTGGGCGGTATTACTGTGTATTATAGAAGTAGAGAAATTGCAACTTGGAAAATTGCTAATTTTTCCAAATTTTTGGTAAATTTGATATTTTTTTATAAATAAAAATGAAATTTTTTGACTTAATTTTACCAGTG
The DNA here is from genome assembly GCA_033119425.1 of Bufotes viridis. NCBI lineage: Eukaryota > Metazoa > Chordata > Amphibia > Anura > Bufonidae > Bufotes > Bufotes viridis. The sequence goes on along the minus strand of CM065591.1, from coordinate 46,666,738 downwards.
TCATGAAGTACAATATCTAATACAAAAAAACTAGAGACCCTATTAAGGGAGGGTTCCATAGCAACAAAAAAACTTTGCTCAATTGAGCTCAATTCACCACTTTTACCCTTAATATTTAAATCAGTAAAACTTCACTTTTATTAGTAGTTCTCTAAAAATGTTTGTGAGTTTTGACACACTTGTTAAAACTACTGCTCGAATTTGCACACTGCTATCGCACAGGTTGCTAGTGGTAACGGAGGGTGTGCACTACCCTCCTAACCTTCCCACAAGTTTGCAATCAGTGTATAACTACCTGCCTGACTAATCCTGCAGGGTACTCGGTGCTGTGAACATACACCCTAAAGTAAATAACTGTTTCCTACTGTTTCCTACTCAGTGTTTAGCAACTCGAGCAGAGCTAAAACCAACAGATTCTGTCCCCCAACATGTTTCACCAGATAAACTGGCGTCTTCAGGGAAAGGACAGAGGTCTGTCCTTTCCCTGAAGACGCCAGTTTATCTGGTGAAACATGTTGGGGACAGAATCTGTTGGTTTTAGCTCTGCTCGAGTTGCTAAACACTGAGTAGGAAACAGTAGGAAACAGTTATTTACTTTAGGGTGTATGTTCACAGCACCGAGTACCCTGCAGGATTAGTCAGGCAGGTAGTTATACACTGATTGCAAACTTGTGGGAAGGTTAGGAGGGTAGTGCACACCCTCCGTTACCACTAGCAACCTGTGCGATAGCAGTGTGCAAATTCGAGCAGTAGTTTTAACAAGTGTGTCAAAACTCACAAACATTTTTAGAGAACTACTAATAAAAGTGAAGTTTTACTGATTTAAATATTAAGGGTAAAAGTGGTGAATTGAGCTCAATTGAGCAAAGTTTTTTTGTTTTTATGAAGTACAATATGTGACGAAAAAACAATCTCAGAATGGCCTGGATAAGAAAAAGCGTTTTAAAGTTATCACCACATAAAGTGACACTGGTCAAATTTGCAAAAAATGGCCTGGTCCTAAGGTGAAAATGAGCCCGGTCCTTAAGGGGTTAAAAGGGAAAATCTGCCAAAAAAGTGAATTTCGGGAATTTCATCTCCATTTTCCATTAATTCTTGTGGAACACCTAAAGGGTCAACAAAGTTTGTAAAATCAGTTTTGAATACCTTGAAGGGTGTAGTTTCGAAAATAGGGCCATTTATGGGTAGTCTCTATTATGTAAGCCCCACAAAGTGACTTCAGATCTGAACTGGTTCTTAAAAAGTGGGTTTTGGAAATTTTCAGAAAAATTTCAAGATTAGCTTCTAAACTTCTTGTAAATTCAAGTTTATTAATTTTGAAAAAAGAAAACTGAAATACAGACATTAAGGTCAACATTTCAACCAGAGTACAATAATAAAATCTGCAAAGTGATCCATCGAATATCACCATATCATCATACCGCAGTACAATACACAGCAATATATCACTTAAACAATCATGACATTTACTGTAAATTGTTGTACTAGATAAGTGAAGTAACCTATTGTAAAAATTTTAAGGTAATGTAAAAGAAAAGAACAGCAATAATCTATGGGATTTGACAAGTAAAAACCAGGTCCTGTATACACAGGTTTTAAACCTTTCAATAGTGAACTTCATCAAGTCCGGAAAAGCCGGAACAAGAAACTCCTTAAACAAAAACTACTGGTGTAAGGACTTACGACCACACCTTCACCTATCTCTTACACAACAATCGTAGTTGTATCATCTTATATAAAGAAAATAGCAGAAGTATCTGGTTATATAATACAAAGAAGAGGAAAAATAAGTGAAATTAGGGATGGGAAGACAAATCAAAAAGGGTAGGAAAGAATAAAAAATAAAGGGGAGTTATGAAATAAGCGAAAACTAATAACCAACAGACAAATCAATAAAACAAAAACAAAGAACTAAGTCACATGCGTATTAAGATTAGCAATCTCAATATGGATAAGACCCATCAGTCTAGATATTTGTTTATTTTATCAGTTGAAATATAATCATTCCATTTGGACCAGATCCTGAGGTACGTGTTCTGTTTATCGAGTGAATTCCACTTAATTTTCTCAAAAGTGGAAGTCATGTTAATTTCCAGTAACCAATCTCTGATAGAGGGGGTTTCCTTTCTCATCCAAAATTTAGGGATCAAGATTTTAAGAGTGGAAAGTAAAAATACAAAAAGTTTATCCTTCAAAATTTGACTCCTAGAATTGTGAAGGCCTAATAAAATAAGATATTTATCTATTTGAATTGAAGGATCATAAATCTCTTTCATAATAGAGATAAAATTATTCCATAGTGGAGTTATTCCAGAGCAGGAGACCCATATATGTAAATAAGAACCTTCCCCTTGACCACATCTCCAATAAGGTCAAATCTATTAGTAGTCTACATCCAACATCATCCTGGTTTACATATTTAGGTATTAAAATAACCTCGTCACAGAAGGACTTATATGACCTTAATCACTTAGCTCTTATTAAAAAGATAAGGAAGGAGTTAGATGATTGGAGGGATCTGTATGTTTCTTGGCTAGGTAGAATAAATTTAATAAAAATGATGATTCTGCCTAAAGTACTGTATGTGATTCAGAGTATACCTATGCAAATCCCCAATGATTTTTTCAAAGCCTTAAAGAAAATGATTTTATCATTTATCTGGAATAAGGGTCAAAATAGACTAGCTTACAACATTCTTATTTCCCCGAAACAAAAAGGTGGCCTAGGACTCCCGGATTTTCAGAAATACCACGATGCCGCTCTCATTTCAAGAGTATTGGAGTGGAATGTGCGGCCCGTCAGGAAATTATGGGTAGACCTGGAAGAATGTTTAATGAAATACCCATTAAACCTAACGATATGGAAGACGAAATATAACCAGGACATGTTTAGAAATATAGGGAAGTTTCATTACACTTCATATACTCTCAAGGTTTGGCGGAAGAGAATTAAACAAACTAACTCACAGGTTCCTAGTTTGCTAGATCTACCGCTATTGATGCTCATCTCCAAAAAAACAATTTCTCTGCGTAATATGGTTAGTAGTAGATTTGGTCATACTATCAGACTTAAAGATGTTTTGTCAGGGGACTCTTTAGCGAAACAGGAAGACCTTGAAAAGCTTCTACCCCCCATCCGGCTATCTAGGGAAGGCCATATGCGATTATCTGAATATGTCCAGGCGTTGCCCCAAGATGCTACGCAGCAAAGTAATTATACTGATCTTACTAAATTGGCTCTTTCATCCATTCCTTTAGAGCATGGTATTTCGGTCATTTATTCTATTCTGAATGTGAGTTTTCCCACCCCCACTTTTATGAAGAGTTGGTCTACAGAACTAAACAGACCCTTTAACGAGAATGAAACTCAAATAATATTACAGCATTCATTACCCAAAGTCACTTCAGTTCGATTACAAGAATCGCACTACAAAGTAGTTACCAGATGGTATCGTACACCATTGATCTTGAATAGAATAAATGATAACATCCCTAATAAATGTTGGAGATGTAGCTTCTAAACTTCTAAGCCTTCTCACGTCCCCAAAAAATAAAATGGCATTCACAAAATGATTCAAACATAAAGTAGACATATGGGAAATGTAAAGTAATAACTATTATATGAGGTATCACTATCTGTTTTAGAAGCAGAGAAATAGAAATTTGCAAAGTTGTGAATTTTTCCAAATTTTTGGTAAATTTGGTATTTTTTTATTAATAAAAATGAATTTTTTTTACTCCATTTTACCAGTGTCATGAAGTACAATATCTGACGAAAAAACAATCTCAGAATGGCCTGGATAAGTAAAAGCGTTTTAAAGTTATTCACACATAGGCCTCACACACTCGACCGTATGTGTTTTGCAGTCCGCAAACCGCGGATCCGCAAAACACGGAAGCTGCTCCACATTCCGTTCCGCAATTTACGGAACGGAACATGGCCCATTGCAGAAATGCCTATTCTTGTCCGCAAAATGGACAAGAATAGGAATTGCTCTATTTTTTTTGCGGGGCCACGGAACGGAGCAACGGATGCGGACAGCACACAGAGTGCTGTCCGCATCTTTTCTGGCCCCATTGAAGTGAATGGGTCTGCGCCTGAGCTGCAAAATATGCGGCTCGGACGCGGATCAAAACAACGGCCATGTGCATGAGGCCATAAAGTGACACTGGTCAGATTTGCAAAAAATGGCATGGTCCTTAAGGTGAAAATGAACCCGGTCCTTAAAGGGGTTAAAAAATTCTCTCTCTCATTATTCTGGCATTTGCCAACTAATAATAATTATGGTAATCCTAATTGACAAAAAACATGAATGGTTTATTCTGATTTCATGTCAAATATTAAGAAAAACATTCATATGTGTCTTTTTATATATTGTATGTAAACTTCTAGTTTCAACTGTATATTAACTTTAAATCTACCATTGACTTGAAGTACGATGTGTCACAAAAAAACCTCTCAGAATCCCTTGCATAAGAAAGTTATTACCACACAAAGTGATACTTGTCAGATTTGCAAAAATAGCCAAGGTCAGGACAGGAAGGTGAAAAAAGAAAAAGAGTAAAGAAACCGTTCTGCACGGGGGTGCACCACCAATGAGGCCAGGTGAGGCGATCGCTTGAGGCAGCACCAGGTAGAAGCAAGAGGGGGGCAGCAGAAGGGCCATAGGCAATGAGCATTTTCATTGTGGCAAAGGGGCTAGGTTAAGAAATTGGCATGGGAGGGGGCGCCGTTTCAGTTTTCGCTTCAGGCAGCAGAAAGGCTAGGTGCACCCCTGGTTCTGCAGCACAACTGTCTCATCAGTGCTTCCTGCACTTTTTGAGCTACAGACCTCCAAATCCCCTGTATAGCCATACTGTTAAATATTGAAGTTCTGGCACCTTGCTTCCTTGTGCATGTGCCAGATGCTAAAATGTTGGTATCTGCGCTGTAGAATGTGAATCAGGCCTGAAGGGGCGTGGAACTGCATGACTCCTTAGGAGACCAGGACCACCCCCCACTTGTAGTGAGCACATGACCATATTTTGCATCCCGCAAATTATAGAACATGTCCTATTCATGTCCATATTGCAGACAAGAACAATCATTTCTAGTGACGCATTGGGTTGCGGACAGAAATACGGACATGGTCAAGGCCTTACACTTATTCTCCTTTCTTGGCCTTGTGTGCTATCCGCATTATTCATGGACTGCACATAGATTTTAATGTGTTCACACATCAGTAGTTTTTTAATGACCGTGAGTCAGTGAAAAAATCATCGAGACGTGCACTGCTTTGGTGCAGACCAAACACGCCCATTGAAGTCTATGGGTCCGTGAAAAATTACTGACACAACACAGACAGCATCCGTGTATGGTCTGTTTTTCACTGACCACTGGTAGGAGATGCTCTGGAAATTCATTTTTAGCAGAGCAGTGTCCATGTAATATGGATAACATACGGAGGGCAAAAAACGGACACACAAAGCAAAGATGGATCCTTCAGGGACATTTTCACTGATGACACACAGACGGATTTTTCCACGGCCTAAATGATTATGAATATAAATGTCAAGTCACATGAAGCTTGCATATCTTAAAACATGAGGTGTCAGGATATGTCTGCCTCTTATGCCCACATTCATTCACCTCTTGCCCGCAGAAATTGCATCGTGCATTGCATTGTCATCATTACAACAACATATTCTACCGATTCAAAAGGCAAATTCTGTAGAAATCAAAGATGTTTGTGCAAAATAAGCCAGTATTTCCTCCAGCAGTCAATTGCCTGCAGCTGTATTAGATGTCTCAGGTCTACTTGACAAGAAGTCTTCAAATGTTGGGAGCCGGTGTTAGATCTGTGCTGCCATCTGTTGGGTTACTTAGTGTATTATAAAGTTGTCCTCTATAAGGCATGTTTCTGTAAATTAAAGGGAACCGATCACCAGTGGCGGATTAACATAGGGGCGTTCGGGTCGGCAGCCCCGGGCCCGGCATCACTGGGGGGCCCAATGCCGACCCGAGCGCCCACATACTGCGGCGGGGCACGGGAGCGTATAGTTCCCTGCCCCGCCGCCTATCACCGCCATAGGCTTCAGGCCTAGTAGGCCTGAGGTCTATGTGGTGGTATAAGCCCGGCGTGAGCGATGACATCATCGCGCGGCGCGCGTGATGACATCATCGTGCGCCTGTATAGTGGCGCACGCACGCTCTGATGTACGCGCGCCTGCCACACCATTCAGCATACAGGTAAGTATTAGCTTTTTATTTTTTTGTGTGTGTGTGCTAACTTGGGGGGGAGATATTAAGGGACAGTGGGGCATGTTTCCATGGGGGCACATTAGTTAATGGATGACAGTTGTGGGGCAAAATAATGGATGGCAGCCAGTTGTGGGGGCAAAATAATGGATGGCAGTTGTGGGGGCAAAATAATGGATGGCAGTTGTGGGGGCAAATTAATGAATGGCAGTTGTGGGGGAAACTAATTAATGAATGGCAGTGTGGGGAAAATTAATTAATGGATGGCAGTTGTGGGGGCAAATTAATAGATGGCAGTTGTGGGGGAAAATTAATGGATGGCAGTGTGGGGGCAAATTATTGAATGGCAGTTGTGGGGGCAAACTAATTAATGGATGGCAGTGTGGGGAAAATTAATTAATGGATGGCAGTTGTGGGGGCAAATTAATAGATGGCAGTTGTGGGGAAAATTAATGGATGGCAGTGTGGGGGCAAATTAATGAATGGCAGTTGTGGGGGCAAACTAATTAATGGATGGCAGTGTGGGGAAAATTAATGGATGACAGTGTGGGGGCAAATTAATGGATGACCATGTGGGGCAAATTAATGGATGACAGTGTGGGGGCAAATTAATGGATGACAGTGTGGGGGCAAATTAATGGATGACAGTGTGGGGGCAAATTAATGGATGACAGTGTGGGGGCAAATTAATTAATAGATGGCAGTGTGGGAAATTACTATATGGGGACAGTGTGGGGAAATTACTATATGGGGACAGTGTGGGGGAAATTACTGTATGGGGGCAGTGTGGGGAAATTACTGTATGGGGGCAGTGTGAAGGGAAAATACTATATGGGGGTAGTGTGGGGTATTGGGGGACACTATACAGGTATTGTTACCTGGAGCACAATATAGGATGTTAGTATTACTGGGGGCACTCTATGGGACATTATAACTGCTGTAGACACTATAGGGATCTTTGGGTCATTTATCAAACTGTTGTAGTAGAACTGGCTTAGTTGTCCATAGAAACAGGTTCCACCTTTCATTTTTGACAGCTCCTCTGGAAAATGAAAGGTGGAATCTGATTGGTTGCTATGGGCAACTAAGCCAGTTCTAATTTACACCAGTTTGATAAATGACCCCAATTATGAGAAATCTAACGTGTCTGTGTAACAAACTCTGTAGGGACGAGATGCGGCGGGAGGAATTAGTCATGGCGGTCTGAGTCAAACGGAGGAGAAGAGGAAAGAGAAGAGCTACATGACAGGAGAAGTCCCTGGATGTAAGAGGTATGTGGTGCTGTATCCTCACTGCTGTGACCTGCGTCTCATCTTCTCCTCCAAGTCTTTATCATAATCATATGTATTTTAAATTTGGCACCTCAAATTTAAATTTTTCACCTGCAGTCCTATGTAACAGCCCAGATAACAGTGATAACTTTCTGTGTGCAGATAATGTACATATTCTCTGCAGTCCTAGGTAACACCCCACATAACACAATAATTCACTGTGTTATGTGGGGTGTTACATAGGACTGCAGGAAACATCTATGACATCTGTACTCAGAGAGTTATGAGATGGTGGGGGTCTGACTCCTGGCACCCCCGCCAATCAGCTGTTAGAGGAGACCGCGATGTTCCAGTGAGCGCCGCAGCCTCTTTGCTCCTTACAAAGCACGGCGCTGTCCATGTGATAGCACTGCGCTTGGTATTGCAGCTCAGCCCCAATCACTCAGATAGGACAGAGCTGCAGATAGGCCATGTGAACGATGAATGTGATGTCATATGGCCGAGGAAGAGACTGTGACGCTTACAAAGCACCGCAGCCTCTTTATACAGAAAAAAAACCTGAAACCTAAAATGGAGTGGGGGGGGGGGGCCCAAGTTGGGTAGACAGCCCCGGGCCTATCATGCACTTAATCCGCCCCTGCTGATCACTGCTTTGGGGCTATTAAACCACCAGCATGCAAATGTAGGATCCCAAACTTGCCCATAGCAAACCCATCCAGCACCGCAAAGAATAGTAATTGAAAATCAAATTTTTCCTGAGAGGAGTCCAGGACTCTTCTTCATCAGCATTAGGTGCACGTGCACTGACTGGGGACGCCTGGAGTAGTACATCTCTCTCTCTTCACTGCACAGTTAGCATATGCATGAAGGAATGTGTACGGTTCTTAGCTTCACTGGTACGAAGCATGAGCCCCAAATAGCGCTGTGAAGAAGAGTCTGGGACTCCTCTCCCAGTAACCTCAATTATCATTTACTGTTATTTGCAGGGGGGGGGGAAGGTTGCTATTGGCTGGTCTGGGTCCTTAAAGGGGTTGTCGTATTAAGGAGAGATGAGACACAATCCCGACAACCTTCCAGCTGGAAAAGAACAGAGCGCTCCGGCACTCTACTGTTTCAGTAGATCTCATTGCTGTGCATGAGAACTACGGAAACAGCGTAACACAACAAGCTATACAGTTTCTGAGTGAGGGAAACACTACAGCTTGCTGTGCTATGCTGTTTCCATAGCTCTCATGCACCTTCCTGGTTGGGAGGTGGTCTGGATTGTGTCTCATCTCGGCTTAGTAACGTTGAGATGAGACAACCCCTTTAAACCCCAGCTACATAATGGCATATTATTTGTTTAGTGGTCCCAAACCAGGAGCCAGGTAAGTAATTTATTAATTTAGTTCACCTAATGCTGGGATTCAGTGGATCACTGCAAAGGGTTAATTCATTTTTCTATGACAATTATGTAATTCCAAAAGCTGAAAATAGCAAAACAGCTTAGTTATCTTGCCCTACTCTGCAAGCAATGAGGTCTGTTGACATAAACGAGCAATTACTTTACTAACCATCCTTGCACCAGTCCTGGTGGTCCTAAACAATCTATAGATTCTTTGTTTCTTTCTTCTTTCTCTGGGACTGTCACTGTAATTCTGTGCACTATATCCACCTCTACAGTGCCACAGTCATGCTTCTTAAAGGGACCTGCAACCCTACAACAGGCATTGCCCAACACACAGCAAAAGTATGCAACTGCTTCATGTTGGACTGCATAACTGAAAAGATGGGTGGACATCTGTGCTGCATATTTTTTTTGCCAGCTTGATATGTAAGACATACAAAATGACTATATCACGACTGATGGTGTCCTGTCCATGGAGTGTGAACCCAAAGTGGTGCCAGGAGAGCCTGTGGCAAGATTCTACTGACCAAGTCCATTTTTTTGGAGACAATTAGAGATGAGCACAGAGTGGCACAATGACAGAGTCTGGAGGTGGCAGGAGTATGTAAAGGCGACCAAGTGGCACAATGACAGGGTCTGGAGTTGGCAGCAGTATGAGGAGGCCACCAAGTGGCACAATGACAGACAGAGTCTGGAGGTGGCGGCAGCAGCAGTAGCAACTTGCGGTGAAGGCCAGGGCTGTGGAGTCGGAGTCGGAGTCGAGGAGTCGGAGTCGGAGGCAATTTTGGGTACCTGGAGTCGGAGTCGGCAAAAAATGGACCGACTCCGACTCCGACTCCTACTAGATTTAAATTGGAATAAAAAAAATTTGGAATAAAAAAAAGCAAGTTTAAATGTCCCAATTTAGATAAAGTTATAATTAATTACTTCTCTACTGTAAGAATAAAGGCCAATGCATGCAGTGCGTCACGGAAACAAAGACGTTAAGTGACCGTGAAGAAGCATGCTTTTCATATGCTTTACTATGCAGTTAAAGGGACACGGACAGGCTGATTTACCGGCTAAAGATATATCTGCTGGTATTCATCAGAGGATTAGGAATACAACTAGACGACTGTTACCCCCAGTTGAGGTTTACTTGTGTTTAAAAACGTTTTAATCAATATGCAAATTCTCTACCTTTGTGCCCAAGGAGGCAGGTGCACATGTAGAGTACTGGCAGCACTAGACAGGACTAGGTAGCGAGGAGGAAGAGAGAAAGCTGGCACAGCCTCAGCATAGCCAGACGAGGCTGCTGCCAGCACTCTACACGTGCGCCTGCGCAGGAATTCAGCGTTCGGCTAGCCTGAAAAAAAAGGCCAGAGCAGTGAATAATAACGAGGGGAACAGCGCTGGAAGCTGTACTTCGGGCGTGGCTGGGCACAAAGCCGCAGGAGACGCTGCCCCATTGGGCACAAAGATAGTGAATTTGCATACAGATTAAAATGTTTTTTAAACACAAGTACAGCTTAACTGGGGGTAACATTAGTATAGTTTTATTCCTAATTCTCTGATGAATACCAGTAGATATATATATCTTTAGCTGGAAAATCAGCCTGTCAGTGTCCCTTTAAGGAGCGGCAATACTCATTACCCATTGTTATCCTAGCCTCTCACTGATAACTGATTAAGGACTGGAGACACTTGTATAAGTGAAGGGAATGGATAGTCAACAGTTCAAGACTGAAGCTGTAAACCATTTGAAAAACTGCTATCATTCAGCTAAGGCTATAAAACATGTAAACTCAGATTGTTAGCTTAAATTTTAAACATGACTATGGGATTCTACTAGAAAAATCATGTTTTAAAATAAATGCCCCTTCCCCTGCCCCTTCCTGGATCCTCCCACTGCTCTATCTTCAGCAGAAGATCAGCACACAAAGGAGATGGCAGCAGCTTCTGCTCAACTACCTCTCTGTGCTAGAGGAGATTAGAAGAACTTGGTGGAACAGCTTCGTATTTGCATATTAAATACAGAGGAGTCGGAGTCGAGGAGTCGGAGTCGGAAGTTTCAAAATCTGAGGAGTCGGAGTCGGAGTCGGACAATTTATCTACCGACTCCACAGCCCTGGTGAAGGCTACCGAGTTGCACAATAACAGAGTATGGAGGTGGTGGCAGTATGAGGAGGCCACCGAATGGCACAATGACAGAGTCTGGAGTTGGCAGCAGTATCAGGAGGCCACCGAGTGGCACAATTATATAGTGTGTAGGTGGCAGCAGTATAAGGAGCAACAGAGTGGCATAATGACAGAATCTGGAGTTAGCAGCAGTATCAGGAGGCCACTGAGTGGCACAAATACATAGTGTGTAGGTGGCAGCAGTATGAGGAGCCACAGAGTGGCACAATGACAGAGTCTGGAGTTGGCAGCAGTATCAGGAGGCCACTGAGTGGCACAAATACATAGTGTGTAGGTGGCAGCAGTATGAGGAGCCACAGAGTGGCACAATGACAGAGTCTGGAGTTGGCAGCAGTATGAGGAGGCCACCGAGTGGCACAATGACAGAGTGTGAAGGTGGCAGCAAGGTGGCACAATGAAAAAGTCTGGAGTTGGCAGCATCAGGAGAAGGCCACCGAGTGGCACAATGACAGAGTCTGGAGGTGGCAGCAGTATGAGGAGGCCACCGAGTAGCAAAATGACAGAGTCTGCAGTTGTCAGCATCAGGAGAAGGCCCCTGAGTGGCAAAATGACAGAGTCTGGAGTTGGCAGCATCAGGAGAAGGCCACTGAGTGGCACAATTACAGAGTCTGGAGGTGGCAGCAGTATGAGGAGGTCGCTAAGTGGCACAATGACAGAGTCTGGAGGTGGCAGCGGCAGCAGCATCAAGAGAAGGCTACCAAGTGGAACAATGACAGAGCCTGGAGATGGCGGCAGCATCAGGAGAAGGCCACTGAGTGGCACAATTACAGAGTCTGGAGGTGGCAGCAGTATGAGGAGGTCGCTAAGTGGCACAATGACAGAGTCTGGAGGTGGCAGCGGCAGCAGCATCAAGAGAAGGCTACCAAGTGGAACAATGACAGAGCCTGGAGATGGCGGCAGCATCAGGAGAAGGCCACGGAGTGGCACAATGATAGAATCTGGAGGTGGCGGCAGCAGCATCAGGAGAAGGCCACCGAGTGGCACAATGACAGAATCTGGAGGTGGCGGCAGCAGCAGCATCAGGATAAGGCCACCGAGTGGAGTCTGGAGGTGGCAGCAGTATGAGGAGGAGGCCAAGTAGCATAATGACAGAGTCTGGAGTTGGAAGCATCAGGGGAAGGCCACCGAGTGGCACAATGACAGAGTTTGGAGGTGGCAGCAGTATGAGGAGGCCACTAAGTGGCAAAATAACAGAGTCTGGAGTTGGCAGTATAAGAAGAAGGCCACCGAGTGGCACAATGACAAAGTCTAGAGTTGGCAGCAGTACAAGGAAGCCACCGTAAGTCAAAACGTCGCATGCTGGGAGAATAAAGAATCACTACGCTTGAACTTGAAGTGCTGCGGTTTCCTTTACTTTTTTGTGCCATAGGTTGGGATCCATAGGCCGGGATCCGACACCGCGGGCACCGCCACTGAATGGAATGACCGATCTGATGATGGAAAGGTAGTGCTCTCTCCATCCACCCCTTTTGATAAGGTAAAATAGTGTAGAGATAGCAGCAGTAGCATCAGGATACCACAGAATGGCAAGTTGACATAGTGTGGATATGGCAGCAGCATCAGGATACCGCAGAGTGGCAAGGTGAAGTAGGGTGGAGATGGCAGTAGCAGCAGGATACCACAGACTGGCAAGGTGACATAGTGTGGATATGGCAGCAGCAGCATCAGGATACCACAGAGTGGCAAGGTGACATAGTGTGGAGATGGCAGCAGCAGCATCAGGATGCCACAGAGTGGCAAGATGACATAGTGTGGATATGGCAGCAGCATCAGGATACCACAGAGTGGCAAGGTGACATAGTGTGGAGATGGCAGCAGCAGCAGGATACCACAGAGTGGCAAGGTGACATAGTGTGGATATGGCAGCAGCAGCATCAGGATACCACAGAATGGCAAGGTGACATAGTTTGGAGATGGCAGCACCAGCATCAGGATACCACAGAGTGGCAAGGTGACATAGTGTGGAGATGGCAGCAACAGCATCAGGATACCACAGAGTGTGAAGGTGACATAGTGTGGAGATGGCAGCAGCAGCATCAGGAGGCCACAGCCTATGTTGGGGGATGCTGTTTTGCCGCTGCAGCTCAAGGAGGGTGTGCTTTGCGGTGTACCAGCAGCTGAAGTGCATGCAAAGTTTTCTGGCCATTTTTAGGATGTCTTGCAGATCGGTGGAAGACTTCAGGAACCGCTTGACAACTAGATTGAACATGTGTACCATGCAGGGCGCATGGCTCAGCCTTCCTTGACGCAGCTACGACACCATCTTCTTCCCGTTGTGGGTCACAATGGTTCTGATTTTCAGTTGTCGCTGAGAAAGCCAGGATTCGATTTCTTGATGAATCACACGGAGCAGTTCCTCCTCGTGTGACTCCGTTCACCAAGGCAAACCAGGTGCAGAACAGGGTGACACTGCCGTGCCCTACACATGTAGTATGCTGGAGGGGCACTGTGACTTGTCCCTGCAGTGGAGGCTGGGCACATGGTGGAGGATGAGGAGGCAGATGCGGACATTGTAGCGGGACCAACGGCGTGACAACGTGGAGGCGGAAGCTGCGAAACCTGGCCAAGTTGCTGGTGTGGCTGTGCAGGAACCACATTCACCCAGTGGGCCGTAAAGGTCATGTATAGTCTCTGACCGTAGTTAAAGCTCCATACGTCGGCGCTGCCATGCACTTTGGCCGACACCGACAGGCTCAAGGACTGGCCCACCTTCTGTTCTATATATTTGTGCAGGGATGGTACTGCCTTTTTTGCAAAGAAGAAATGACGACTTGGGACTCTCCACTTTGGCTTGGCACAAGCCCTCAGTTCTCTGAAAGGTGCAGAGTCCACCACTTGGACGGGAGGGACTGCAGCACCAGCAACTTGGCTAGTAGCATATTCAGCTTCCGCGCCACTGGATGAGTGCACACATACTGCTGTCTCCTGTCTCCCACACCAAGGACTATGAAGCTGGAGTCACTGCCCAGCTTTAGTTGCCTGCGCTGAAGACCGTTGTTGGCCGGTGCAGAATGGAGGCACAGAACCACACGGAAGCACTACAGAGTCCTTCCGTGGCTTTCTGTCTGTAACAACCAAAAGTGGTGTTACCACTACTGCACCCTGCTACTATCTCTAATGGTCTAATTTAATGTCATCTTATGTATGTGTTTCCAGGTCCTCCACAATGTGCATTTATAATCATGTTATGTAACTGTTTATTACAAGTAATGTGCCTGGTTCACCAGCAGGTGGCAGCACAAATGGCAGAGCTATCCTTAGAGAGAATGGAACTTACCATTCCATTCTCTCCCCTTAAGCAGAAGTTGGTCAGTCCTGCTTGCTACCAGAAGGAGGTGGGGCAGTTCTAGTTTGTTGGAGCTGCCAGGATTCTAACCTACTTTTTGGCTGAACATAATTCCGACTACAAGAGTGAAGTGCAGCATAAAGAGGAAACAAAGACACCAAGTTAGCTTGTCAGTACAGCAGAGTGAGAAAAAGATATAGCGGAGTTGAGTTTGCCCGGCAGTTTATTACTAAAGCCTGCTGGAACCAAGACAAAGCCTGAAACTGTTTGGAGAAATGTTTATTCAAGTAAAGCTACCATCGAACTTCATCTCAAGGTCTAGACTCAAGTTATTTCTTCAAATCCCTCAATTACCCCCCCTATTTATTGCTTTGGAGCCAAAGCCTGGGGTCCAGCTGTATCCAGGTAGGAGCACCGTGACACACATAAAGAGACATTTTCGGCCGCAACATACCACTCAGCATTTCCTACACCTGGGATGCGAGAGAGAGGGCCCTGGGGGGAAGGCTGTCCGTTGCAATTTTGGCATCACGAAACAGGATCTACTTTTGCATGTATAAGTAAAACCCCCTACAAGAGACTTTATAACATCTACTTACTGCTGGAGAGTGTGAATCTGCATCAGTTGCAGCACTGTGGCAAAGCAGGGGTTAATCGGCCATCTTGGATTTGGGCATCCTGTGTTGAGAGGAAGACATCCACCCAGCAGAGGGGAGGCAACCAAACAGCCTGCCTCCACAGAGGAACCATTCTTACAGCAGAAGGAACTAAAGTGCTCAGTACAAGTTCCCAGGAGGACAGAGAAACCAACTGTACCCCTTACAGGAAGTAGAAGCGGCGGCCATTTTGGAAAAGGGAAAATGCAGTTTCTTCTTCCCTAGATCCTGAGAAGCAATGTCCAGAGATCTGAGTGAGTACTGCTAGAGAAAAAATAACCTTGCTAGAGACTGTTGGGGGCTATAATCTGCCTGCTAGAGCATCATATGCCCCATAATTGAGCAGTTGCAGCGACTCTTAAAGGAGCCATGCACCAATTCTGCTGCTGTTACCCATAGAAACGTGCACTTAAATCGCATTTTAGCTTACACTCAGGGCCCCCCCCCCCCCCCTAGTCTGGTACAGGGTATCAAAAGTCATGTCTGACAGCAAAGATAGCACCCACTTGGACCGCAGTGATCCATCATCAGCAGCTGCAGCCACATGCATCATACCTCTTTCTATGCCGTACTACTTTGTTGCGCCTTGGCTCCCACGTTATGCAGGAGAACCTCATTCGCTCAGGGAATTCCGTGATAAAATGTTGGCTACGTTTAGGCCCCTTTCACATGAGCGTGTCCGGATTAGGTCCGGATGCATTGCGGATGCGTCCAGTGAAAACTGTGCGATTTCACAGGCAAAGCCATTCAGTTTTGCCTGCGATTGCGTTCAGTTTTTTCCGCGCCGGTGCAATGCGTTTTGATGCGATTTTCACGCGCGTGAACAACATCTCCTAGCAACCATCAGTGAAAAACGCAACGCACCTGCACTTGCTTGCGGATGCAATGCGTTTTTCACGCAGCCCCATTCACTTCTAGGGTGCCTGAGCTGCTTGAAAAACACAGAATATAGAACATGCTGCGATTTTCACGCAACGCACAAGTAATGCGTGAAAAAAAACGCTCATGTACACAAACCCATTGAAATGAATGGGTCAGGATTCAGTGCGGGTGCTATGCGTTCACATCACGCATTGCACCTGCGCGGAAAACTCGCCCGTGTGAAAGGGGCCTTAAGCTGTATCCAGTATCTAAGGACCAGAGAGTGGAAATCCTGATTGACCAGTTACAGGGAGCTGCACTCCGGGAGGTAAAGACCTGGCCTCGGCCAGAGCAAAAAACATCTGAGCAGATCCTAGACCACCTTTGAAACTAGGACCGCCTCCGAGCTTAAGATGTGCTTCTTTGGCAAGCTACAGCAGTCAAAGGAGACTTTGAGAGACTTTGCCCTGTCTCTGCAAGAAAACCTGAGGGCTGTTATCCACGTAGAACCCCATGAAGCTAAGGGACAAGATTAAACCCTCAGAGAGCAGTTTATTGAAGGTGTCCTTGACGAATCCCTCAAACGTCAGCTGAAGATGCTGTCAGGTCAGCACCCGGATACCCCTTTCTTGTATTTTAAGGAGCTTGCTATCGGCATCCTGGGGGAAAGTCACCAATCTGAACCTCCTGAAGACAAGAAAGCATGGCCCATGCTAGGGCCTGCTGCCTGCGGCTAGATAGCTGAGCATGGGGCTCAGGCACCCGTCCCAGATGCCTTTGCAGCCTTAACTGCTCAAGTCTCCTTCCTAGCTGAGAATATGGAGAGGATAAGGAAGCAGCTAGAGCGACTGGAACAGCAGCCCAAGGCTACACCCAGTCCACGAGCGCCGGCCAACCAGTAGGTTGCCAGACCCCGGGAAACGCATATGCCTGCATTGTCAGAAGCGTGGACACACCGAAGAGAACTGCTGGCAGTTAAACAGGTATCCCCTGAGGTCAAGTACCACCCCTCGGGAGGAAGAATACTAGGTCCCAAAGATCCAGCCTTTATGCCTAGGTATTTGGGTTCACGCCCCATGGTTGAAGTTAGCATCAACTGAGTAATGTTTTCTGCTTTGATTGATACTGGATCTCAAGTGACTACCATCTGTCAAATCGCATTCGAAAGATGGCTGAAAGGAGCCCAGCTGACACAACCCCCGGAATCCTGGCTCCACATCATAGCTACAAATGGCCAACCAGTGCCTATATTAGGCTATTGGGAACCTACCTTAAAGATTGAAGATACCAAACTCCCACACCAAGGCATAGTCGTGAGCCAGGTCCCGGAAGATGACAATTGCCCTGTGGTCCTGGGGATGAATGTACTCGGCAACTGTTACACTGATGTGCTGGAAACCTTGAAGAAAACGCTACTGGCGGCACCTTGTGTAACTCAACGCGTCATAAACCCGACCATCCAGGTGCTAGCTGCCCAACAAAAATTCAGCAACCGATTCGCATCACGGATGCTCAGCCCATTAGACTCCAGCCTGGAGCAGTATTTCCAGTTATAGGGAATTCTTAGAGTGAATATTTAGCTGCAGAGACTATAGGAGCCAAGCCATATACACATTTTGACTGGTGAGAAACATTGTCCTCTGTTTTGTGGTTATATTTTGGCCTTTTTCATCCACCCCTTTTGTGCTTGGACTTTATAGACTTCAACCATCAGCCAATAACTATCTCCAGGTGGCGCACGTTGGTGTCCTACCTCATGTCGATTACAATTGACTTTTTGCACTGTGTTCCAGTTTTGCAATGTTACAAGACAGCACCCAAAGAAAGGACTCAAACATTTACCTGAGCTCTTTGTGACCTCTACTGTGACATTTTTACACCAAAGTTTTTGCAATGTTCAAGTATTTTGACCATTGTAGGGACTCTTTTATGGGTACTACAATGTGACCTCTTTTGCACCTTAAATGGACTTTGGACTTTATGCTGTTAGTCAGATAGTTAGTATCCATACTCCATTTCTCATATGGACTGCCTCTGAGGACTCAAAAGTATTAATGGTCCTACTTTGCCTTGTGTTAGTTTAGAAAGCCTTTGGTACTATTATCCAGTACACACAAAAGAAAGTCAGGAAACAGTAAATAAAGACTCCCTCATACGGGCAGAGACCTAGTGGTAGTCGTTGCTATATCAGTCAGTAATAGAGTGCAGCTTTAGACTATATACTAACTTTCCTTGGGTACCCTTACAGCATACCCTAAACACAAGCAGAGGGCGGCTTGGTTTTAAGTAAGGGGGTTTGTAACACCCCACAGTGGTGTTACCACTACAGCACCTTGCTACTATCTTTAATGGGCTAATATAATGTAATCTCATCTATGTCTTTCCAGGTCTTCCACAATGTGCATTTATAAACTTGTTATGTAACTGTTTATTAAATGTAATGTGTCTGGTTCACCATTAGGTGGCAGCGTAAATGGCAGAGCTATCCTTAGAGAGGACGGAACTAACCATTCCATTTTCCCCTCTTTGGGCAGAAGTGGGCCAGTCCTGCTTGCTACCAGAAGGAGATGGGACAGTTCTAGTTTGTGCTGGTTGAGACTCCATGATGGAGCTGCCAGGATTCTAACCTACTTTTTGGCTGAACATAAGTCCGACTACAAGAGTGAAGTGCAGCATAAAGAGGAAAAAAAAAATACGCCAAGTTAGCTTGTCAGTACAGCAGAGTGAGAGAAAAATATAGCAGAGCTGAGTTTGCCTGCCAGTTTAAATCTAAAGCCTGCTGGAACCAAGACAAAGCCTGAAACTGTTTGGAGAAATGTTTATTCAAGTAAAGCTGCCATTGAACTTCATCTCAAGGTCTGAACTCTCTTTCTCTGGACTCTTTCTTCAAATCCCTCAATTATTTCCCCTACTTATTGCTTTGGAGCCAAAGCCTGGGGTCCAGCCGTATCCAGGTAGGAGCACCATGACACACATAAAGAGACATTTTAGGCCGCAACATACCACTCGGCATTTCCTACACCTGGTATGCGAGAGAGAGGGCCCAGGGGGGAGGCCACCCGTTGCATGTCCGTACCTCCACAACACAAAAAAATAGAACATGTTCATTTTTTTTGTGGTGTGGATAGATCACGGACCCATTCAATCTGAATGGCTCTGCATCTGTCTACGCCAGCCACACAATGCCTGTGTGGATCACTGCAAAGGGTTATTATTCTGCTAAAATTCTTATTGTACTTTTCTATGCCATTTATGTGAACCCAGGAGCTGAAAATGGAAAAACAGCTTAGTTATCATGCCCTACTCATCAGGCAGTTGCCTGGCCCTGCTCCCTCGGATGGAGGAGCTCTTTGTAATCTAATTGCATTAGCCAGTGAGTATGGCCCAGGCAGCGAAAGTGTGAGGAGCTGCATGGGTCTTTGCAGTGTGAGCCCTACTATATTCCTTCATGCTGAGGACAAGTGCCAAACTTCTGAGAAAAAGAAGCAGAGAATCTATGGACTGTTTTGGACCATAAGATTTGGTGCAAGGCAGTTGGTAAGGTAAATGCTCGTTTACGGCAACAGACCTTATTGCTTGAAGGGAGGGTATATTGCTTCGGCCCCAACACACTTCTATAATTGACTGGCCAATCCATTTAAGTTCCTGCACCCCACAACCTGGGAATTGCAGTGTCAGGCCCCATTCACACGTCCGCATTTTAGTCCACATCTGTTCTGCAATTCTGCGGAATAGATGCGGACCCATTTATTGTGAATAGGACCAGATGTGATGTGGAGGGCACAAGATAGAGCAAAAGATAGAGCATATCCTATTTTTGTCCGCAGACCGCGGACAAGAATAGGCATCTCTATGGGGAGTACCAGCATGGCGTGTTGCGGATCCGCAATTTGCGCATCCGCAACACACCACAGACGTGTGAATGGGGCCAATGTGTATGACATTCCATATGGCATCCGTTTTTTTTGCGGATCCGTTATTTTTGCGGATCCAATGTAATAATGGCTATCCTTGTCTGCAAACTAGAAAGATATAGGACATGCTCTATTTTTTTGCGGAACAGAAAAACTGACATACGGAAACGGAATGCACACCTTCCATTTTTTTTGTAGATCCTTTCAAATGAATGGTTCCGCCTATGGTCCTCAAAAAAAACGGAATGGACACGGAAAGAAAATACGTTCGTGTGCATGAGCCCTTAGGCCTCATGCCCTACCGTTGTTTGTTTCCGCGTCCGTTATGTCCGCAAACGGATGACGGACCATTTTTTTGGTGGATCCGTTTTTATGGCAGATCCATTTTTATGGCAGATCCATTCTAATAATGCTTATCCTTGTCCGCAAACATGAAAAAAATAGGACATGCTCTATTTCAGGGGTGGCCAACCTGTGGCTCTTGAACCACATGTGACTCTCTGCTTCTTCAAGTGCGGCTCTTGCTGTGGAGCTGGGAAGCAGTCAGGCTGGCTCACTCTCCACCCCATGCTCAGATATTTTTTCCTGATCGGTCACCGTTGCTACTTTGCATCTCTAGCTCACTCTCCACTACGTCCTGATGCACACAGTGTGAGAACGTAGTACGTGAAGACATGCACTATGACCTGATGCAGTGCTCATCAGGTCATAGTGGAGAGCGTGTCAGACCTGCAAAGTAGCAGCCGCCCGAACAGGAGACCAGTGCCTGATCAGGAGAGGGAAGAGATTTTTTTTAAATTATAGAACTGAGCATGGGGGTCTGATCTAAGCATGGGGGAGGGGTCCTGATCTGGGCAATGGAGGTCTGATCTGAGCATGGAGGGTCCTGATCTGAGCAATGGGGGTCTGATCTGAGCAATGGGGGTCTGATCTGAGCATGGGGGAGTCTTGTGTGAGCATGGGTTGTTCAGGTCTGAGCATTGGGGGGCAGATCTGAGAATGGGGGGATCTGAGAACTGAGGGTCTGACATTGGGAGTCTGATTTGGAGGTCTGATGAGGTTTGGGGATCTTCTTTTTCAGGTCAGATGAGAATTCCGATCCGATTTAGGAGTCTGATCTGAGGTCTGGTGAAAAGTATATTTTTTCTTTTTTTTTTCTCTGCTAATGAAAAATAAGAAAAACACTTTTTATCAGACCTCAGATCAGATGAAAAATCATTATTTTTTCTCTTATTTTTCTTTGTTACAACCTAGGTGCATCTTGTAGGGCGAAAAATACGGTGACTGTGTAAATGTATAGCTTTTGGCTCCTGGTAATCATCCTTTTTATTTTTTTTGGCTCACTGTGTCTGTAAGGTTGGCCACCCCTGCTCTATTTTTTTGACGGAATGTAAACACGGACCACGGATGCAGAACAAAATCGGTTGACCATCCGCATTTTTTGATGGACCCATTGAAATGAATGGGGAAGCATCTTATCTGTGAAAAAAAACGGAACGGACGCTGAAACAAACAACGGTCGTGTGCATGAGGCCTTATATTGTGAGAATCTGGCATTTCTGGGCAGTTGTCTAGATTTTAGCATGACCACACAGCTACAGTATATACGTATACTGTATATTAGAATGCTGTAGTTGCAGGCTTGTTTTTTGAAAGACACCATTCGAGAGTTGGCATACAATGTAATCGGAAGCGGGAAGAAAATTCCAAATGGCGTGTAATTTGAAAACCCAAATCCGCCAGTTTTATGGGTTATGGGTTTTGTTTTTTACAATGTTCACTGTGCTTTTCATTCTCCAGGGGAGTATGATTACGGAGATGCCACATATGTATACTTGTGCTTGCACGTAATGTTTTCTTTTCATTGCCATATTCTGACCCCCATAACTTTTTTTTTTTTTTTTTTTATAATATACTTTTATTTGGATTATATCAAGCATGAAAGCAGACATGTACAAACACGATAAAATAAACTTATCATGTACAAATCAGGTATCTAGTTTGTTCATTGTCTCAAAGCATCAAAAGGTAAACAATCAATCTTACAATCCATTTTTGCAACCTTTTCTCCCCTACCCCATTCCCTTCATCCCTTCCCCATCCCTCCTCCCAACAAAAACCCCACCTGGAGATCCCTTTTCTCATACATTATACTGATAGCGCCCCTAACTGATTCGCCACCTGCTTCTTCAGATACCATGTCGTGTCGGTGAATAGTTTCATCACCTCTTGTATCTCATGCGGTGTAAGAGATTTTTCTATAAAGCTTCTCCACTTGTGGAAGAAACTCTCTGTTGCTTTCTCCCTGTTTCTCTCAGTGTCTAGCCTATCCATGTACATTAGGTGTTTCATAGTTCCTATTGCCTCTTCTAATGATGGTAGCTGAGGTTGCAGCCATTTACGTAATATACATTTTTTGGCCACCAATAGCAGGACATGTGGGCCTTTGGTGCTGACAATATTCGAATCCTCTTCCTCTTGGTCCCTTGGAATATAATGGAAGATACATTGTTGAGGTGAGTCTCTTATGTCTACACCCCAAATAGATTTAGCATACCCACAGACGTCATTCCAGTACGGTCTAAGCAGGTCACAGCCCCATAATCCATGTAGTAGATCTGCCTTCTGTAGATTGCATTTAGGGCAATGTCTTAGGTAATGTGCTGGCGCATCTGTGTATGCAAGATCAAAAGCATAAGTTGCCCTGTGTGCAATTTTAAATTGGGTTTCCCTCCACAGTTCACTACTAATGGCTAACCTTACCCTATCCAAACCCTCTCTAATCTTAAAAGTCAGCTTATCGTCTTGTAGGAGTACT
This sequence comes from Bufotes viridis, assembly GCA_033119425.1. Classification (NCBI taxonomy): domain Eukaryota; kingdom Metazoa; phylum Chordata; class Amphibia; order Anura; family Bufonidae; genus Bufotes; species Bufotes viridis. Next base: position 46,644,130 of record CM065591.1, on the reverse strand, counting down.
TCCCATTTGTTGAAGACCGTTTTAGCCGTTCCCTCTAGGTTGACGTCATTAATCCTTCTGTATAGTCCAATCTGTCCCCAGTGCCCATCAAGCCCGTAAATCATGTTATATTACTATCGTCACCTAAGGAAACCGATTGGGCTACACAGAATGTTTTAAGCTGTGAATATTGTAAGTAGTGATTGGAGGCAATATGATGCTTCGCCTGGATATCTTCCCAAGATAGTAATCGTTGTTTCGAGGTATCCAGTAAATCTCCCAGCATCTCAATCCCTTTTTGTTTCCAGACTTCAAATAACTTATTAATTCGTCCTTGGGAAAAGGCCGGAAGCGTCCATAAGGGCATGTACGGTGATATATATATTGGGAGCTTGTATAATTTCCTAATATGCTTCCATGTCGCTAACGTGTCAGTAATTAGTACAGCTCGCTTAGTTATCATAGGGAGAAATGTGGTTTTAGTATGTAATAGGGCTGGGAGCGAGTATGGCGCGGCCAATTCTTGCTCCAGAGCTCCATTTGAATAATGTGAAGTTCCCCAGACCCAATCTTTTATATATCTAAAAATTGCCGCTAAATTATATCCCCTGATATTTGGTAGTTGGAGACCTCCTTCCCATTTTAATAAACACAATTTCTTATATGCTATGCGGGGCCTCTTTTTTTTCCACAAAAAGTCTACAAAGGCAGTCTGGAGTTGCCGGATGTCATTATGCTTTAGAAGAAGTGGGATGGTCTGTAGCGGGTATAATAATCGTGCAAAACTAGTCATTTTTATTAGTTGCGCCCTACCTATGAGGGATAAAGGCAAGTCCTTCCATCTGCTCAGTTCTTGCGTTATCTTGGTTATTAAGGGGTGTAATTCAGCTTATATAGCATCCTAGCTGTTTTGCCTATTTTAATCCCCAGGTATTTAATGTAATCCGTCGCCACTCTTATGGAGCCAACCTCCTGTCGTATTCGGGGTCCTTCCCCAATCTGTAGTAACTGGCATTTGGTGACCTTAATCTTGTAGCCCATAAAGTCACACACCCCATTCAAGACCGAAAGAACTTTAGTCAAGTCTCTAGCCGGGTCATTTAAGAACACTAGCATATCATCCGCAAAGCAGGTGAGTTTCACGTCTACTTTCCCAACTCGTATCCCCTCATAAGTATCAGAGCGAATGAGATGTAGGGCAAGTGGCTCCAAAGCAATGTCAAACAAGAGCGGGAAAGCGGGCACCCTGTCTAGTGCCCTTCTGAAGCCGAAAGGGAGCAGACAGAAAGCCAGGAAGGCATATCCTTGCCTGTGGTGCAGTATATATTGCTTTAAGCAAGTTTCTAAAGTTGCCTTTGATGCCCATTTTGTCTAGCACCAATCCCAACCAAGCCCAATCAATGTTATCAAAGGCCTTTTCTGCATCTATAGCTAGAAGGGCCTGTCCTTTTTGCTGCCTCTGATTAGATAGTGAAGTTAGCCAATCTTGCACCGCCATAACTGTTCTGATATTAGTAGTGGCCGAACGGCCTTTCACAAAGCCAACTTGATGATGTCCAATCAGCTTGGGTAAGATATCCGCCAGTCTATTTGCCATTATTTTAGTCAAAATCTTAAGGTCTTGATTTATTAGTGATATCGGTCTATAAGAACCCGGCTGGGTGAGATCTTTATCTTGCTTAGGTATCAGCTTAATGTGTGCCATATTACCTGTCTGCATGATCTCCCCATGCTGAATTATGGAGTTGAATAGGGACAAAAGACTGGACGATATCTCTTTCCCAAGAGACTTATAAAACTCTGCTGGGTAGCCATCTGGCCCCGGGGCTTTCCCATTATGTAAGGATTTTATCACTGACAGGATTTCCTGTTCAGAGATCTGCGCATTTAGACGTGTTAAGTCATCCTCCCCTATTGTCGGGAGAGGTATCCCATCCAGGAAGGACTTGCCTTTTTGTATATTATGGGGGGCCTGGGTGTATAGCTGTTCATAGTATTTTTTCAAAATAGGTAACGTCACCCTCGGATCACTATCTAAGTCTCCCTTCTCAGTTTTGAGTCTAGGCAGGGGTATCTGCGATAGCCTCCCCCTGGCCAGTCTCGCCAACAGCTTACCTGACTTGTTACCATATTTAAAATAGAGCGCAGAGGTGTGATCTGAATGGATCCGTTCCAATTTTTCTAAATAGTGGTCATAATTATGTTTAGCGGTTACCCACTCAGTTCTACTTCTTTCCGTAGGGTTGAGCAGAAAGGCAGTGTACAGAGATCTCACTGAGTCATTAGCTTCTAAGAACTTTTTCCTAGCTTCCTTCTTGATAGCAGAAGTGTAGTAAATGATCCTACCCCTCAGTACTGCCTTTGCAGTATCCCAAAATAGCATAGGATTGTCCCTATGCTGAGCATTAGTTCCTGCATACTCCCACCACCACCCCAGTAGTCTGCTTCGAAAGGATTCATCAGAGGCTAAGTATCCTGACATCCTCCAAATGAAGTCCTGTCCTCTAGGGGTGTCCTCCCGTAACTGCAAGATCACCGGGGCATGGTCCGAAATAACTAGATCCCCAATCTCCACTCTCTGCACCTTGGCCAACATGCGATTGGTACCTAAGAAATAGTCTATTCGTGACCACGCACATTGTGAATGAGAGAAGTGGGTATATTCTCTTTCAACAGGATTGTGGTGTCTCCAAACATCTATCATTTTAGTGGTGTTTAAAAGAGTGGAGAGTAGGGAAGAGTGCCCTGCTTGAATAGGTATGTCTGTTCTCGTGCGCTTTCTGTCCTCAGCTATCTCATTTACAGTGTTAAGATCTCCTCCAACTAATACTAATGCCTCCGTGTCCTGCAGCAAAAGTTTTTCCAGATTACAGAAAAATGGGGCAGCCTGTGAATTTGGGGCATAAACATTCTATAGTACCATTTGTCCGGCTGGTGTAGCTAAATGTAATTTCACTAATCTCCCCTTTCCATCATTTTCTGATGACAAGATGCGATATTGCAGTGTTTTGCGCAATAAAATAAGGACTCCCGCTTTCTTTCCATCAGACGGGGAACCAGCCACTTCTCCCACCCATAACCGTTGCATTCTGCAGTAATCGGCTTCCTCTAAATGGGTTTCCTGTAATAAAGCTATATCCGCCTTCAGCTTTTTTAGGTGTCGTAAAACCATAAGTCGCTTATGTGGCGATCGCAGGCCCTTAACATTCCACGTGACTACGTGTACCATCTCCGTCTAATAAAAGATATCATCTTGGCGGTATTCCTATCCCAAAGATCTCCAGGTGTTGTAACTTTATCCCTCTCCCCCGAACATTTAACAGAAACGAGAACATTCTAGCATGGACTTCACTTTTTTCTCGCACTATTTGAGATTTCGCCATCTCTATCATCACATTAATGTGAGTATAATGATAACACTCCACATACAGAGCCCTGTACATGAGAAAAGCAAAACAGGTAAACACATGCTGGGCGACCAGCATCCATAGATTTATCTCAAAGCTCCCCCCTTGAGCATTCCAGATATCTCACTTGGAACCCGAGATATGAGAATAAATCGCCAGTATACTGACTACAATATGGCTAATAAAGAAAGGAAAACATTAGTTAAACAGCAAACTATATGCCTTAGTATTTACGTGTCCCAAAGCGATTGGGTATAAGCTGGAGTCTGTCAGTCCCCACATTCACTTAGGGTCTCCAAGTCTCTGTTTCTTCTCCTTCTCGGAGATTGGGACGATTGAGATGTAATGGAACCAGCCTTGTCCGGGTGTCCCCTCTTCAGTGTTATAGAAGAGTGCGAATCCTTATCTGCGATGTCCCTCTTTACGGTGAGTCGCAATGCCTCTCTAGCCTCTTCAGGAGTCCCATATAGCACCGAGGTGCCGTCCTCGTTAAAGATTTTCAGTGTGGCCGGAAAAAGCAGAGCAAATTTCTTCTTACATTTCACCAGATTAGTGCAGAGTTCCGAAAAGGCACGTCTTCGCCTAGAAACCTCGGCAGAGTAGTCTCCAAAGAGAAGTAGTTTGTATCGGCGTATGTCGATTGGTTTATCACGTCTCTTGAAGAGACTCAGAATATCTGCTTTATCCGCATAGTTGAGGTATTTAGCAATGATCGGACGAGGCCGTTGAGGCCTATCATTGTTGTCATGTCCCTCTCCTTGTGTTGTTCTCGGAGGACCGATGCGGTGTGCCCTTTCAACAGCACATGGGGTTTGTAGGCCTAAGGCCTCTGGTATCTCCACAGCACAGATGGACAGTAGCTGGCTTGCGGGAACCGCTTCAGGTAGGCCTATGATCCGGATATTACTCCGTCGCAATCTATTCTCAAGATCCTCCACCTTGTCCTGCAAGGCCGCTGCAGATTTAAGCACAGTCCTGGAGTGTCGTCTGCGACTGTTCCAGCTCATTCTCCAGGGTGCTCACTCGCTGCTCCAACTCCATAATTTGGGAGGAATGCCCTGAGACTTCTGCCTGTAGCTGAGTCAGTGTGGCCTCTACTGTAGCCTCCAGGGTGGATTTTATATCAGGGGCAAGCAATCTCGCTACTTCCAATGCGAGTGCTTTGCACGATAGTCCCAAGTTTTGTAATACCTCCGGTTCGACATCATCACATATCTTCAGAGGTCGCATCCATAGTTCTGGTGGGGGGCTGCGAGGAGGATCTTATGGAGCGTTTGGCTTGGTCAGCAGGAGTCGCCATCTTGCCTGCCCCGTTCTGACGCCGCTTGCTCTTGTGAGGTAGCTGGTCGCCCGTGAATTCGCCTCCTTTTACCAGGAATCTCTCCATATACTCTGGGAGAGAAGTAATACAGGTGAGCGGGGAGAAGTCCCCGAATTCAGAGTTTGAGGCTTATTAAACTGCTCTGTGTATCGGAGCGCTCTTCTCCTGCTGCCTTACATGCGAGCGCCGGAACCGGAAGTCCCATAACTTTTTTTATAGTTATGTCTACGGACATGTGTGGGGGCTAATTTTTTGCTAGATGATCTGTAGTTTTTAATAATATAATTTTGGGGTGTGTATGACTTTTTAATCACATTTTATTCAGTGTTTTTTGGGAGATAAAGGCCTCGTGATTTTCTGCGGACCCATTGGTTTTTAATGGGTCCGTGGAAAACTTGGAAAATGCACCATTTGTCCTCCGCGTCTGCGGTCCGTGATTCCAGTCCGTCAAAAAAATATAACGTGTCCTATTCTTGTCCGTGAAAAACGGTTCATGGACCCTTTCAAGTCGATGGGACCGTGAAAAAATGCGGATGGCCATACCGTGTGTCATCCGCGTTCGGCGTCCGTTTTTTTTTGCGGATCCCTTGGCAGGCACTTGGCAAAACTTGTCAGCCTGTCTTTTGGTAAAATCTTTTGGGTCATGTCCGCTAAAAAAAACGGAAGACACACGGAAACACAACGGAAGGCAAAAACGGACACGGATCACTGAACAACGGAACCCCTTTTTGCGGACAGCATAAAAAAACGGTCATGTGCATGAGGCCAAAGTGATGAGAAAACAGCGAATCGGCCATTTTTTTTCCCTTTATGCCATTCACGGTATGGAATATGTGTTTTTTTAGATTTTAATAGTACAGGTGTATTTGCACACAGCAATGCCCACGATTTTTTTTGGGGGGGGGATTTTGGGGAAAAGGTGGGGGTGATTAGAATTTTAATATATTTAAACTTTTTTTATATTTTGTAAAACTTTTTTTAACTTTTTTTTTTTTACTTTTTATTAGGTCCACAATAGTGTTGAGCGAACTTGTTTTTTATGTTCTGCGTCCAAAGTTCGGATTATCGAAGAATCCCATTATGGATTCCAAATTCTGTTATGGTCTGTGGTAGCGGAATCCATAACTGGATTCTTCGATAACTCGAACATTGGACGCAGAACTTAAAACACAAGTTCGCTCAACATAACATGCAATCATCAGATTTCAATATGTATAGGGTAAAGGAATTTTCTCTATTATCCTATACAGAAATAGCTATATTACAATTCAGTGCTGCCACCTGCTGGCCTGAATTGTAATATACAAGTAATGAGCCTGGAAGCCTAATACAGCCTCAAGCTCATTACTTTGAAGGAATGCCTTCCCCGATCTCCGCAGGGCAAAGGCGTTCCAGCTGTGAAGAGTGAAATTCCGTGTTTCCGGCTTTTCAGATGCCATGGTCACATTTGGCCACAGCATCTGAGAGGTCAAATGTCCGCAATTGGCATTACCGCCGGTCACGGATATTAGCTGAGGGTGTCTGCTGTATGAAACAGCAGGCACCCGCTAGCTATGGTGCTCGTTCCACCCCTTTGGGTATGGAGGCTCTGGACAATTGCCCAGTTTTCCCCCTCTAATGCCGGCCCTGGATGCCGGGTACTTCGCTCCACCACCACTGCTGCAGCAGCCTTCGAGTCCCCTACTGTCAACAAGTGATTTGATGCAGATGACCTGCCCCTTATGTCAGTTGGTAATGTGATGCAAGGGGAGGCAGGTTACCATTGCAGCCAGTCATTGGCTGCAGCTGCATCAAACCAGATGTTGACAGCAGGAGGACCTGAGCAATCCAGTGGCAGCAGAGAAGGAGGCCAAGACCCAGTGGTGAAGAGGAAGGTGGGTATGCTTCCATCTGCTGGTCCAGCCACAAGGTGAAAAAGGTGGGGTGGTGGGGGGCTGGGGGTTGCTGAAAGAAACCCAGAAGATGAACAACCCCTTTTAAAAGAATTTCTTTTCCAGTGGATTTTCTTAACCACTGCACAAATCCTCTGAATTTGTAGAAAATGCGTGAGCCGAGAAAACACACACACCATGACAAGATGGATGTACGTGACCTGAAGACTCTAAATGATAAAGGACAGGCGCAGCCACTTCTCATTTCACCGCTTCCATCTCAGGTTCTCCTTAAAGAAAATAGTTGTCACTTACAAACCTCCTTGATAATAAGATTCGCACAAACGGTATTAGTCGCCGCTCTGTTTTATCATCAGGTTATTTTCCAGAATGCAGTTCTCAGATCCAATTTAGCCCAGTCTATATTACAATATGAGATGTTCGGACGGGCTGAGGGAATGTTTTCTTCTGTTCTAATGACATTGCTTTCAAGCTGCGGTAATACTATTAAATTACAGCACAATATTAGCCCAGTCAGAAAGCATTTACCTAAACGGTGTGGACAACATCAAATACATGCTGATTGTGCGCCGAAACATATGGCCAGGCGCCAAATGGATTTTTAAGGCTGACATTGTGTATTTATACTGGTAATACACCCCAGTTATTATGGGATCATCCCAGTTTGTGGATCCAACAAAGATGTCTTTTGTAACCAGATACATACTGTATCTATAGGGGCGGCTCTGGTGCCTGAGGGTTACAAAGGAGCTTTAAGTTACACCCCTTCAAAATGCACATAAAATCAATTTAGGGCTCTTTCACACTAGCGTTTTTGCTTTCCGTCCTAGAGTTCCGTCCTCGGGGCTCTAGGACGGAAAGAAACTGATCAGGATTATCCCAATGCATTCTGAATGGAGAGAAATCCGTTCAGGATGCATCAGGATGTCTTCCGTTCAGTATGTGAACGTTTTTTGGATGTTGACAAAACCGTAGCATGCTGCGGATTTGTCTCCGTCCAAAAATCCGGAAGACATGACGTAACGCCGGATCCGGAATTAATGCCCATTGAAGTGCATTAATCCGGCATTAAGCTAAACGTCGTTTCGGTGCTTCGCCGCATCCAACGTTTGGCTCTGCTCATGCGCAGTAGCAGTTCCGATCGGGGCCCCAGTAAAGCTGGGGCTCCGATCGTTTACCATGGCAGCCAGGACGCTACTGAAGTCCTGGCTGCCATGGTAAGTACTCCGCAGCAGTGTACTTACCTGCGCTGCGGCCTCCGGGCGTTCCTTCATGATGTCACAGGTCCGGGCGGCACATTGATCTATGCACCGCGGGGACCTGTGACGTCATGAAGGAGCGCCCGGCGGCCGCAGCGCAGGTAAGTACACTGCTGCAGAGTACCATGGCAGCCAGGACTTCAGTAGCGTCCTGGCTGCCATGGTAACCTGAAAGCATTTCGAAGACTGATCAGGATCCTGATCAGTCTTCAAATGCTTTCAGGCGACTTGCGTTCTGACGGATCCGGCGGGACGGAAGTGCATGCCGGATCCTCAGAACGAAGTGTGAAAGAGCCCTTAGAACCTCAATAGTGAGAAAACATAACTAATGATTTAAGCCTATGTGCAAAGTAAAGGCCACTACACTGTTAATTTACACTCAGGGGCTAAAATAACTGCAAGAGAGTGCAAGGTAGGGAAATATTGGTATAACTGATATTAACACCAGGTGGCGCCAGTTCATTCAAATGACCTATTAGAGGAAAGCTCTACATGCAATATACAGTATATATACCTAATGGACAAAAGTATTAGGGCCTCATAACCATCCATTTCAGGTGTTTCAATCAGTGCTATTGCCACAGGTGTATAAAATCCATCCCCTAGCCATGCAGTCTGCCTTTAAAAACATTTGTGAAAGAATGGCTCATTCTAAAGAGTTCACTGAATTACAGCATGGTCCTGTAATAGGATGTCTTACCTGCCACGAGTCAGTTTGTGAAATGTCTTCCCTCCTAGACATGCCACCATTAACAGTGGTATTATTGCAAAGTAAAAGCTTTTAGGAACCAAAGCAACTAAGCTATGAAGTGGAGACCACGTACAGTTACAGAGCGGGTCTCCGAGTGTTGAGGTGTATAGTATAAAAGTCACCAATGCTGTGCTAGCTCCATAACTGCAGAGCTCCAAACCTTTTCTGGCATCTGTTACCCAGTGTTACTGCTGCTGCTCTGCTCGTCTGCACCTATCCCAGTGGCACGGACCTGTCTCCCCTCTTCTTACTGGTGGGTCCAGCCGTCAGGGTAGCTCTGTTCCTCCATGCAGACTGCAGCCTATTTGCCAATTCTTTTTTTGCCCGTAGGGTGCATGCATGCGCTCCCTCCAGCTCTAAAGGGCAAACGCACCAGAGGCAATACTGTAAGAAGGTGCCTGAGCAATAGGTGCCTAAGTCAGTTAGTGTCCTGCTAGGTGTGCTGTATTTTGTTAGTCTGCCCTTGTACCTACTTCTGCCTGTTTTCTCGAAATTGACCCTTTACCGCCTAACATGATGACTGCTCCCTGCTCTGACCTCAGACTGTTTACTGGATTTCACATACTCCACTGACTGGCCTGTCCCTGACTTCAACTTTGGTTGTCCTCTCAGTGCCCTACACTGGTGTCTCTTGTCCCTTGTGGGTCAGCTAAACACCCAACAGACTACTCTAAGATGTAGCGTCCTGGCGGTTCCAGAATAATGCCCTTAGAAGCAAGTCAAATCTGTTCAATTGACACAGTTGTTCCACACCCACTGTATAATACCCAGAAGAAGCTGCAAAGGCAAAACTTGGACAAGGCGTATCGTGGATAAGGGAGTCGAAAACTTGCGTTGTTAGCAAATAAGTGCTTGTATCCATCTTCGGACCTTACAAGCCTCCTGGTGTATTTGGTGCTAGGACAGACCCCCTTTCTTGTGTGGATGACGCTTATATGTTATCACCGGGTGACTAAATCTTGCGTATACATGATACAGAAGAAAACTGACACAGGCGCGTGCACCAGTCCTGATGAACCACCCAAGTGCGAGATTTATAGCGGCCTGTAGATAATGTGTGCACCATCATCCATGCAATAAGAAGAAGAGGATCCACCAAGACACTTGCAAGGACCAGACACACCCAGCAGACACTAGAGCACTAATTTTCTCCACTGGGGACTAATAGCTATATCTTAAAGAAACGTTTTTTCAAAGCTGACGGGAACTATTTATTAGGGTAAAACTTAGTGACAAGTTAAGAATGTTTGCTAATTATCATCATCCTAAAAATTCACAATGTGCACAGACCACAGTACAGTGTTCATTTCAGGACATGGTCAGATATCATAGTCAAGTATCAAAATAATGCCACTGTGACACCTGACCCTGACACCTGACTCTGAAACCTCACATTGACAACTGACCCTGACAACTGACATTGATAACTGACCCTGACAACTGACATTGACAACTGAGTTTGAATTATGCTCTTCATAGGTCAGGGTCAAAGTAAGAATGAGTTATAGATATACTATGTATTTGTATGCAAAATTGCATAGATGAATAAAATCCCAGCCTAACCCTAAGCAAGCTTATAGCTCAGTGGTAATGCACTTGTCTTGAGTCCAGTGGACCTGGGTTCAAGACCCCTTTCAGCCTTTAAAAAATTTAACATTTTATTAAGCCCTACATATAAGGCAAATTCAAGTCATGTGTGACGCTGATATCTGACTACTGACCTAAGTCAGGCGTCAGCCTCGCTCCTAATTTTAGGTTCATTCTACTTTTCATATACTGAATGGCATAGATGAATAAAATCCTAGGCTAACCTTAAGCAAGCTTATAGCTCATTGGTAGTGCACTTGTCTTGAGTCCAGTGGGCCTGGGTTCAAGACACTTTTCAGCCTTTTTTTTTAGTCAAGTTTGGACAGCAAGTTGAAGGAATTTGTTTTTCTATGTGATTGAGTATATTAAAAGTAGAATGAACCTAAAATTCTTTGCGAGGCTGACGCCTGACTTAGGTCAGTAGTCAGACATCAGCGTCACACATTACTTGAATTTGGCTCATATCTAGGGCTTAATAAAATGTAAAAAAAATTAAAAGCTGAGAGTGGACTTGAACCCAGGCCTACTAGACTTAAGACAAGTACATTATCACTGAGCGATAAGCTTACTCAGGGTTAGCCTGGGATTTTATTCAGGTCAGGTGTCAGAGTCAGGTGTCAGAGGTCACCGTGGCATTATTTTGATACTTGACTATGATATCTGACCATGTCCTAAAATGAACACTGTACCCCAGAGATCTACAAGCCGTTCATGTAAAAGTGACAGCGACCATCACTGCGTGCCAGAAATGAATAGCACAGATACAGGAAAGCGGATAATTGTATCGTTCTAGACATGCATTGAAGGACATTGATTACATTCTTAACACAAAAGATCCCTGATTGAGGATTACAACGAATTTCCAAAATTAAAAAAAAAATGGTAATCTCCTTCAATATGAGCACGACTGTGCAATCACTGAAAATTATTTATCACAAATTGAATGAGCCGTCCTGCAGAGATGGGAGAAATGTAAGTGCAAATCATTTTGGGGACCAGGAGACCTATCTGAATAGTCATGTTCTGCTCGTTATCATAAAATTACTCAACTAGTACGAACAGCAAAAAAAAATAAAAAATATTACATGTTTAAGTTGTTTGGAAAGGAAGGGAGAATCTGCTGCAACCATAAATCTACGGAATTCATGTTGCATGTTGTTCACACCTGAGTCTGACTTCAGGCGTGTCAGATGTATACTATAATATACTCAGGGGCAGAGAGGTAGCAGTCACACCTGGGCCCGATTCTTGCATGGGCCGCTCTCCCACATAACAAGACCCCTGTATAAATGGCACATGGTAGGCGGGAGCCCTATTACAGATTTTGTACACCTCTGAACGTACCCGCTGTTTTTGGGTTGTTTTTTTTTTTTCACATGTATGCTAAAAAGTTTGCCACATGATTGAAAGGCATTGAGAATGCCTAGGTTAGAAATATTTCACTTTATTACAGGGAAAGGTCCTCTGTTCAGGTCCCTCATTAATTAGGGTACTTTCACACTAGCGTTATTCTTTTCCGGTATTGAGTTCCATCCTAGGGGCTCAATACCGGAAACTGATCCGTTTAATCCTAATGCATTCTGAATGGAGAGCATTCCGTCCAGGATGCATCAGTTCAGTCCCTCTTACGTTTTTTGGCCGGAGAAAATACCGCAGCATGCTGCGCCCGGGCAACGGAACAAAGAGCAGCTCAAACAATGGGAGAGATTTGTTAAACTGCTGTAGAACTGCAGTAGTTGCCCATAGCAACCAATCATATTCCTCCTTTCTTTTTTCACAGTTCCTTTGGAAAATGATAGGGGGAATCTGATTGATTGCTATGGGCAACTAAGCCAGTACTACAGCAGTTTGATAAATGATGTCAGAGCACCGGGGTTTGGCGTCCCATGCTACCAACGATGAGTAACAGGATACAGGTGTGCAGTGGGGTATTTATAGAAGGGTGCCTAGTGGGGATATGTGCGGGAGGAATAGGACAGATGGGGAACGTCCGGTAGCGTGAGTACCTACCTCGACATGATGCGGATTTTTATCATGGTCTTTACGTTTGGCTGTTGACAATAACTTTGTGTATCTATATGTGTCAGTGCTGACGGTCTTGGTCTTGATAATATCTCTAACTAAGGGGACAACCATAAGCTCCATCCAATGGCCGTACCTGGTAGTGGATGTAAGTGAGGACGGCTTTAACCAATTGATTGGCTCAGGCTGCCTTATGGGATGATTTCCCTGATGTTCGTATGTGTGTCTTTCTTTAGGTACTGGCACTCCGTATTCGAATCCAAAGGAAATGGTATTTATTCGTCACCCATAAGTCTGGTGTGACGCGCGTTTCGGCGCAATGATGCGCCTTTGTCAAACACAAGGTGAGGAGTAGGAGTTCTCCTCACCTTGTGTTTGACAAAGGCGCATCATTGCGCCGAAACGCGCGTCACACTAGACTTATGGGTGACGAATAAATACCATTTCCTTTGGATTCGAATACGGAGTCCCGGTCTCTTTCATCTCTACGGATTACCTGGGACTCCAACCACTGACCGTGCACCTGTGGTTGCAATATAGTGCCGCCCATTTGAGCGTTTGGATTTCTTTAGGTACTATCTGAGCGTCGACGCCTGATACCAGACCCCCATTGGACATCTAATTACCCTCCTCCTGACCTCTGTATCGGTCTATCTGGAAAAATCACCACAAATCAGTTTATGATTGCTATGTTATTACCACATCTGTGCATATCATTATTATATTATCTGACATTATCAATTATGATCTAGGTTTTCCTAGCACATACCATTATTACACTGTCGCTGTCACTATCAGACTGGACAGCTTGGTGTTGATATGTAACATCATTTGACCTCCTGATGAACCCTGAATGCTACAGGGGGAAACGCGTTGAGGACAGTTGATTCATTTTGCATGCCGCCAATTCTGATACTGACTGGCGGAAATGACAATTTTTTCATATTTACAAAATATATACATCAAAAGGTTAATGATATGTTAATCATGTATAGATAGGTAGTGGGTCTCCGCTGATACCACTGTTGGGGGCTCGGTTGTAGGTGTGGGGTACACTAGGGTATGGTAGATTAGGTTCGAGGACAGGGTATCCCCACCATCAGGAGATATCCCTGGGCTAAGGTTTAGTCTAGGGTAACAGTAGGGACAGTATCTCTGTAACTTTGTTTTCCCTTTGTACCTGCCTATCCCTAGGTATCACACATATAGTATAGTGGTACCTTTCTCCATCATTAGGGATTAAGGCCACATCGAACACATTTGTTGCCACCAGAGTGTGGTATCTGTAGAGAGATGCTAGATCGATTGGGATCAGATTATCAATAGAGAGTTTCACTAGATGGTTATGGGGAAATTTCCCCGGCTTTTATAGGGATTATAGTAAAAGTTATGTTTTAAAGGGGCCTTTTTTTCGCTGGAATTTGATTATTATATTTACACCCCTATATCTATATATTGGTTTAGGCTGGAATTTTTATATATATATATATATATATATATATATTTTAGTTTGATAAATCTCCCAGTGTTTCTCCTTTTGGAGGAACCAGCAGTTTCATGCTTAATGGGGTATTCCCATCTGAGACAATGGGGGCATATCGATAGGACCCGCACCTATATCGAGAATGGATCGGGGAATGTGGTGGCCACCACCAAGCTCTCTCCCCACAGCGGGAGCTGCACATTCGCCGTGCGCCCTCCACCACTTTCAGGGCTCCGTTCTCGGTGTAGGTGTGTGTGCCAGAGGCTGGAACTACACCTATTAGACAATAGGGGCACATCCTAACGATATACCCCCAGTGTCCAAGATGGGAAATTAACATAGACGCCCCATTGATTTTGATGGGAACTGTGTAATGCTGCATTTCACCTGTGGTGGCACTCCGGGGAAATTGGTGACTTGATGGCGGGTTCTCCACAGACTGTGGCTCAGCAATTGGACACCTGTCATGAGGCTGCCATCAGGTGAACTCTCTAACTAAAATGGTTTATCCAAAGCAGACAACCTTGTATGCTTACCGAATAATGAAGATCAATGGATGGCAGATCTAAACTTATTTTGGCCATTAAAACTGGGAAAACTGGAGTTCCCCTTTATTGGACTGTTTTTATCTACCCGTGTCGTATACCATTGAGTAGTCTAAAGAAACACTATGGGGGTCATTCACTAAAGACGAGCATTTCACACTCCAGTCTTATATTTTTGGTCCACATCCACATCTGATCTGCATTTTTTGCAGGTGTGATATGGACCTATTCACTTCAATGGGGCTGCAAAAGATGGGGAACGTGCTCAATGCACGCAGCCAGTATCCGTGTTTTGCGGACTGTAAAACAGCTAACGGTCATGTGCATGAGCCCTTAGTAAAGACCCCACTGGCAGAAGATCTGACCACTTTATTAAGTAGAGCACACCTCTTAATAAATTTATCACATTTGCTGTCCGTACGCCAGAACGGAAATCTACTCCAGCCAGGAACTAAAGTTTTAGGTGTAATGTACGTGCTCGGCTATTTTTTGGTGCTGATTGTGCGCACCAGGCAAGCATGGCCACCTTTCTATTTACTGCTATAGGACGGTCGAAAATAGCCGAGCCAAATTCAAAAAGGTCTTCATCATTCCACCTTAATAAGTCATGCCATGAGGGTTCTGTCATTTGGAAATAGTCATATACAGTACAGATATCTAAGATTTCAGAAACAGGCCTCATGCACATGACTGTATGTGTTTTGGGGTCCACAAATTGCAGATCGCCAAAATGCGGATACCGTCCGTGTTGAATTCGCATTTTTTTACTTCAATGGGTCCGCAGTGAGGAACGGACATACATATGCAGAAGGCCCATGGATCATCGCTGTGCTTTCCGCATCCATATGTCCGTTCCACAAAAAGATTATGACTGTCCACAAAACGTAGACCACTGCAAAAAAAATACGGACAGCACACAGGCCGCATCCGTATTTTGCGCATCCACAATATGCGGACCACAGATGGACACAGTCGTGTGCATGAGGCCTTAAGTTTAGATATCATTAGGGCTTTCCCATCTTTGCAAAGACCTCAATGAGCCTCCGTCTTTGTACGAAATCCATTGAATTCTCCGTTCTTGGACAACAAGGAGATTAATAATTGATGAAGACGAAGTTTGTCGCCTGGATGTGGAATGAATAAGTAATGTGTCTAAATCACGGTGAAATTGAACTATTACCTTTGGTTTACAAATTTCAGCTTTATCGGCTAAAATCAGGCACTTCGAGCCGCGGATTAATGAATATTGAAGAAGGAGAAGAACTGGGGGGGGGGACATTTATACTTACATGATGCATAAAGGAAGACGCCTCCTGCCGCATGCCACACTGGATGTATTCATGTCATTCAGCTACACTCGCGTCTTAAGATGGTGAAACATGAAGATCTGCATCCTGAAGTAAGGAATGGCCGAGAGAATTATATGCTCTGATGATGATGTAAATGTCAGGATGTGGCAGTAGAACGGCACAAGTGGTCGAAATGACAACACAGTGACCTTACTGCGCGGGTCTCATGTGATCACATCATTGCACGAGACCTGATGCAGGAACAGTGATATCATCGAGACGTGGCAACTCAGGCCACAGATCAGTCTGTGGCCTACACTGCAGATGGCGGCGGGGAACAGAAGTGAGGCAAGTGTTTTTTTCTTACATATTACTGGAGGCACCAAGGAAGAGGAAGAAATATATGTACCTGGTACTACAGAAGGGGCATTATTTACTAGGGGTAGCAAGTAAGGGGGCATTATATAATGGCCCCCTCTGTTGTGCCATATATATACTAGTACTAGGGATGGTACAATGGGGGGCATTATCTACTGGCACTACAAGGGGAGCATAATATATATACTGGCACTACAGGGGCATTATATATATACCGGCACTATTGGGAGGGCATTATATAAATACTGGCACTATATTGAGGGCATTACACACACACACATATATCTATATATATATATACTGGCACTACAGGGTGGCATGAAGGTGCATTATATACTGACACTATGGGGGGCACTATATACACTGCCACTACTGGGGTAGCATTATATAAATTCTGGCACAACAGGGGAAATGCAGTGCAACAACAACGCCCAGGGGTCCCTTTAAGAGGGGAAAAGTTACTTTTTTTTGTCGTGATGCCAGTTGCAATAAAGCAACAAGGGCATCCCTTTTAGTGATACTGTGATAGATGGTGGTACCCAGGTGTAGGAATGCCAGAGTGGTGTAGTGGTGTTGCACATGTCACGGTGCTCCTACCTGGATACGCTGGAACCCCAGGAATTGTCATCCAAAGCAGAGCAAACAGGGGAAATAGTTGAGGGATTTGAAGAAATAATAGAGTCCAGACCTTGTATATGGTGGAACAGCAACTTTACTTGAATTCACTTTTCTTCAAATAGTTTACAGACTTTGTCTTTGTTCCCAGCAGGCTTTGGCATTAACTGTGGCAGGCAAACTCCTTTCTGCTACGTCTGTTGTTCTCTGGCTCTACTGTACTGACAGGCTGGCTATAGAAATCAGCTTCTTCTGTAACTTAACTCTGTAATCTGGTCTGTCTCTAGCTTTGTCCTGGGAACTTACTTTCTTGCTTCAACGGCTCCAAGCTTCGGCCTCCTTGTCCAGCAGAGCTGAAGGTGTTCTGGCTGGCTTGGACACAGCCTTCCCCTAGCAGGGGGTACTCCAGACTGACTTATAACTAACTAGTCCCTCCCTCTAGAGAGAGAGCTAGAATGGAAAGAAGGGTTCCATTCTAGGTAAAATAGCTCTGCCATTTATGCCGCCATCTGCTGGTGAACCAGGTATATTACACTTGAACATAACAGTTACATGGAAATGGAAATACAGATTTTGCAGGCCCTGGAAATAAATACATAGGATGACACGTGGTTAACCATAGGAGATAGTAGCAATGTGCAGAAGTGGTAATGCACCTCTGGGGCATTACAGAAGCATTATATATATTCTGGCAATACAGGGGGCATGAAGGAGCATTATACACCAGCTCTACAGTGGGGAATTATACTGGCACTACGGGGGAATGGAGGAGCATTATATACTGGAATTGTGGGGGCATTGACATAATTACCAACATTTTAGTTCAAAAAATCAGGGCATATAAATACTGGGGGTACTATGGTTATATTATTACTACTGAGGGTGCTGTAGGGACATTATTATTATTGAGCACATTATGGAGAGCATTACTACTAATGGGGGTACTATTACTAATGAGGAGCACTATTAATAAGGGGGACTATCTCTATGGCTGTGACGCCCCTTGAGAAACAAAGCTGTTTCCTTCTTCCTGTACTGATGCTATTAATTAGCATACACTGCAACAAAAGTGAATGGGGGCACAGCGGGGAAACGGAGCAGTGCATCTGGGGAAAAAGCGTACTGACATCTACTCATCATACCCTAAACTGCCTACTAATATTGTAATGTCAGGATCAGGGAAAGGTCCTGTTTAAAGGGCATCTGTCAGCAGATTTGTCCCTATGACACCGGCTGACCTGTTACACGTGCGCTTGGCAGCTGAAGGCATCTGTGTTGGTCCCATGTTCATATGTGTCCGCATTGCTGAGAAAAATTCAATCACTCTGATTGACTTTAGGAGAAGTCAAAGTCCGGCATGATGCGATTTACACTGCCTGGCCCGGTCAATCAAAGTGCAGAGGGTACAGCGTTACAGAGAGAGCAGAGCCTCTAGGTGTAACGACAACACAGGCTCATTTGCATATATTAAATCACCATTTTTCTCATAGGTACAAGTCTGCTGACAGATGCCCTTAAAATTGATTCAGAGCAATTTGCTTGCTTTGCCTACAGCACCGAAATACCTTGTTATGGATAAAACTGCAGAAACAGCCAAGTGGGTTTTGCTTCACTGCCTCCATAGCACGGATACAAGTGCATGGGATTTACGGAAAAAGCGCAGCACAGCTGCTAGTCTGTTTATGTAGTCCTGACGACAGATGTCCACCTAGACAGGACGTGGTCAGGGTGGGACCCATTCGGAAATGGAACAACACCTAGAAGCCTCTCTGCTGTGCCCATTAAAAATACTGACTTTAACCCCTTCCCGACCAGCACCGTAATAGTACAGCGCTGCGGGAAGCGCCGTAGTACTAAAATAAAGTTTTGCATAATAAAAAAAAACAAAAAAGCGTTCTTTTCCCATAATTAAGTAATAAAAAGTGGACATATTAGGTATCGCCGCGACCATATCAACCAGCTCTATAAAAATATCACATGATACACCCCGTCAGACGAACCCAGTTAAAAAAAAAAAAAACTGTGCCAAAACAGCCATTTTTTGGTCACCTTCCCTCACAAAAAGTGTAATACCAAGCGGTCAAAAAGGCGTATGTATCCCAAAATGGTACCAATCAAACCGTCATCTCATCTCGCAAAAAATGAGACCCTACCTAAGACAATCGCCCAAAAAATAAAAAAATATAGCTCTCAGAAAATGGCAACACAAAAACAAGATTTTAGGCCTCATGCACACGACCGTAGGTGTTTTGCGGTTCGCATTCCGCGGATCCGGAAAACACAGAAGCTGTTCTACGTTCCGTTCCGCAATTTGCAGAATGGAACGCGGCTCATTGTAGAAATGCCTATTCTTGTCTGCAAAACGGACAAGAATAGGACATGCTATATTTTTTTGCGGTGCCTCGGAATGGAGCAAGGGACGCGGACAGCACACGGAGTGCTGTCCGCATCTTTGCGGCTCGATTGAAGTGAATGGGTCCATGCCCAAGCCGCAAAATATGCGGCTCGGACGCAGACCCAAAATACTTTCGTGTGCATGAGGCCTTATTCTGTTCAAAAATGCTTTTACTGTGTAAAACTTAACAAAAATAAAAATAATAGACACATTGTGTATCGCCGCATCCGTAACAACCTGCTCTATAAAAATATCACATAAGATGGTCCTCGGGAAATGCTTTAAAAATAATAAAAATAAAACACTATGCCACCTTCCCTCACAAAAAGTGTAATACCAAGCGGTCAAAAAGGCGTATGTATCCCAAAATGGTACCAATCAAACCGTCATCTCATCTCGCAAAAAATGAGACCCTACCTAAGACAATCGCCCAAAAAATAAAAAAATATAGCTCTCAGAAAATGGCAACACAAAAACAAGATTTTAGGCCTCATGCACACGACCGTAGGTGTTTTGCGGTTCGCATTCCGCGGATCCGGAAAACACAGAAGCTGTTCTACGTTCCGTTCCGCAATTTGCAGAATGGAACGCGGCTCATTGTAGAAATGCCTATTCTTGTCTGCAAAACGGACAAGAATAGGACATGCTATATTTTTTTTGCGGTGCCTCGGAATGGAGCAAAGGACGCGGACAGCACACGGAGTGCTGTCCGCATCTTTTGCGGCTCGATTGAAGTGAATGGGTCCATGCCCAAGCCGCAAAATATGCGGCTCGGACGCAGACCCAAAATACTTTCGTGTGCATGAGGCCTTATTCTGTTCAAAAATGCTTTTACTGTGTAAAACTTAACAAAAATAAAAATAATAGACACATTGTGTATCGCCGCATCCGTAACAACCTGCTCTATAAAAATATCACATAAGATGGTCCCTCGGGGAAATGCTTTAAAAATAATAAAAAATAAAACACTATGCCACCTTGCCTCACAAAAAGTGTAACACCAAGCGATCAAAAAGTTTTATGTACCTCAAAATTGTACCAATCTAACCATCATCTTATCCCGCAAAAATTAAGACCCTACCTAAGATATCCGTCCAAAAAATAAAAAAAATAGGGCTCTCAGAAAATGGCAAAACAAAAACAAGATTTAATTCTGTTCAAAAATGCATTTACTGTGTAAAATAAAAATAATAGACACATTGGATATTGCCGCATCCGTAAAAACCTGCTCTATAAAAAATATTGCCTGATATGCCCCCTCAGGCGAATGCTGTAAAAAAAAACTATGCCAAAACAGCCATTTTTTCACCTTGCCTCTCAAAAAGTGTAATACCAAGCCATCAAAAAGTCTTATGTACCCTAAAATGGTACCAATAAAAACATCACCTTATGCCGCAAAAAATGAGCCCCCACATAAGACAATCACTCAAAAAATAAAAACCAATGGCACCCGTAAACCAATCCATCGAAATTTGCGCTGCAAAAACCATATGGCACCCCTTCCATTCCTTCTCACAACAGAGATGAGTCTAGATAGTCACAAGTTTTAATTTTCTACAAAGTAACTTTTTGTAGGGCTGGGCCTTGAAAATTGCGGACACATATCCGCAAAAACAGGGAATACCAACGGAACACATTCCGTAAGCATTCCGCATTTTTGCGGACATATTGACGAGAACTGTCCCACGGACCCGTAGAAAGTCAGTAGATCTGCGGATTCGGGGAGTGGAAAGAAAACTGCGGAATTTACACGGTGTACATTCCGCAAAATCTACAGTCCGTTGAAATGAATGGGCGCTTGAGTGATTTGCAAAAATGCGGATCAGAGAACTTCGGCAAACATATGGCCGTCGGAACGAGCCCTTAGTGACATTTTTCTGCACACTTCAGATTTTTGCTGAATTTGTGCACCTTTTTGTAGAGCTTTTTTCTTTTAAAATGTCAGCTCCAGATTTTAGTTGAAAATCTATGTGAAATAGGTAGTGCGAGACACACAGGCGTTTTTTTCTGCTCCTGTCATTTTTTATTCATTAGGTAGCATTTTTTGTAGTTTTTTTTTTTTTTTTTTTGCTTCTTTGTAAAAAAGCAGCATGTAATACACCTTTACTTCATGAGAAAAATTCTATGAAGAAAATGCTAATGGTACTGTAGGACACACTGTGTGCAAAAAACAACAGAAAAAAAATGCTGCAAAAAACCTCAGGTGCAAAAATGCATGTGCTAATTCTGGTGGGGTTTTTTAAGTGCAGAAAAAGTGCCAGAACCAAAATCATGTGTGAAGGAGACCATGTGGTGTTTTCCCCCATAGAAAAGGTGATGTGACAATAACTGAAAAAATATACCAGGATCTCCATGTTGCGTTGAAAAGCAGTCGGAAAGACAAAAATGACCCCTTGTGTGTCCTTTGTTTCTTATTTCCCATAGACAACAACTAACATCTAAAGCTGACTTTGTTTTTCTGCTAAAAAAAATCTACAAAAACCACCACTGAAATTAAAAATATGCAAAAAAAAACTGCAAAAATCTGGGTATAAAAGCATCCTAACAGATCAATGCATTATAAAGCCAGTGAATAGTCTCACTAATGACCACTAGAGGGCGCTTTGTCTCAGTTTATAAACCCTTATAAGCTGCTGCTGCTGCTACTTTCTGTCTGTTTCTCAAGGACAACGCTGGAGAATATTTAGTAAAAAAAACAAGTACGATAGAACGATAGAAGAGAAATCTGTCTCCTCTGTATGAACAGTTTTTATATCATTGCATTAAAAAGGTTTTTCCGTGTCATAATACTGTATGAAAAGTGATGTCATTTATGAACGTCACAAATCTATGCCTCCAGGAAGTTTTTCACTATTTTTTACAACCCGTTACTCTGCTTGTATAAAACATTCTTGTTTAGTAGTCAAATAAATTGCCATTTAATCCATTCGATTACCCTGAGCAGGCCCGAAGATCCCACTGCCATCTGAACTGACAACATCGTAAAAAGGATGAATCTGAACTGGCGGCCCTGCTGAAGGTTTTGCATCAGGATCCCTGAGCTTAAAAGGTTCTGCCTTCCCTTTAAAATAGGATTGCTGTTGGAATCTTTGTGCTCATAAAGGAAATCCTGGAAATAACATGAAAGTAAATTAGGAAATTGCTATATATGCACTTTTTATAATAAAAACCTAATGTTAAAGCCAATTGTTCAACGCAGAAAGCGAAGATCAGAAAATAACTACAGTGAAATTCTTGGAAAGTGGTTTCAAATCTAGAAAGACTGATTATCCAGCACAGAACCGCAATATATTGGGTAGAGCAATGAAAAGTAATGAGGAAATACTCAACAATGCATTTATAGCAGCGGATTTTGTGTAAGGCCTCATGCACACGACCGTAGGTGTTTTGCGGTCCGCAATCCGCGGATACGCAAAATACGGAAGCTGTGTGTGTGCAATTTGCGGAACGGAACGCGTCCCATTGTAGAAATGCCTATTCTTGTCCGCAAAACGGACAAGAATAGGACATGCTATATTTTTTTTGCGGGGCCACGGAACGGAGCAAAGGACGCGGACAGCACACGGAGTGCTGTCCGCATCTTTTGCGGCCCTATTGAAGTGAATGGGTCCGCGACCGAGCCGCAAAATATGCGGATCGGACACGGACCCAAAATATGTTCGTGTGCATGAGGCCTAAATATGTGAAGCTTTTTTTTTTTTTTTTACTGAAGTAAGTTTTATGCACTGTTCCACAATTGTCCAATAAGGCCTCATGCACACGACCGTTGTTTGAGCCACTTTTTTTTTTTTGCGTCCCGCATGCGGACCCATTCACTTCAATGGGGCTTCAAAAGAAGCGGAAAGAACTCCATGTGCTGTCCGCATCCTTTGCTCCATTCCATGGCCCCGTAAAAAAAATAGAACATGTCCTATTCTTGTCCATTTTGCAGAAAAGAATAGGCATTTCTAAAATGGGCCATCCGTTCCGTTCCGCAAATTGCGGAATACATACGGGCAGCATCCGTGTTTTGCAAATCAGCAATTTGCAGACCGCAAAACACGTCAGATTCGTGTGCATATAGCCCAACACATAATATCAGATAATCCAGCACATGACAAGTGTCATTGATTCCAGATTATAAGGATTATAACTGTCTTTGCCCAATATCATACACAATATTGTGTGTCTGAAATTTTGGACCAAACCCAAACTTGTTTTTTAGTCTTTGTCACTGACATAGTACAGAATATACTACACAATACATAAACTGGGGGACCTGAGGTACACTGTACATTATATGGGAAAGAAATAATACTTCACCTAAAAATTACAGTGCACATAAGGCTACCTTCACATTTGGGGCAACAGGGTCCAGTGGGAGAACAGCATGCCGGATCTGTGCTAACACTAGCTAACCGTGCCGCCAGAAGTCTGCTCCGGCCCCATTCACTATTCATGGGGGTGGTCCAGAGGTCCGACCGCAGCACGGCAAACAAGCTGAGAGGTGGTCGGACAAAAACTACAGCACGCTGCGTTTTTTGTCCTGCCGCCTCTCAGCTTGTTTGCCGTGCTGCGGTCGGACCTCTGGACCACCCCCATGAATAGTGAATGGGGCCGGAGCGGACTTCCTGTGGCAGTGGCACGGTGGGCTAGAGTTAGCACGGATCCGGCATGGCTGTTCCCCCGCTGGAACAGCCTTCCGGACCCTGCTGCCACAAGTGTGAAGGTAGCTTAACATAGTGAATATTCAGCAAGAAACGATCGCTTCTTCAGCCCCTTTAAATACAGGTAGTATACAGGAAAAAAAGCCTATAATTATAATTTGTCTTAGGGTCTGCAATGTCCTCAGTGCTTGCTCTGTTCCCTGGTATGTCTTGTGTGCTCCATTGTGTGGGTTCTTCATAGGAAAACAATGTTTTAGATCAGGCATCCTCAAACTGTGGCCCTCCAGCTGTTGCAAAACTACAACTCCCAGCATGCCCGAACAGCCTACAGGTATCAGCCTACAGCAGGGCCTTCTGGGAGTTGTAGTTTTACAACATCTGGAGGGCCGCAGTTTGAGGATGCCTGTTTTAGATGAACTAAAATGCAATGAAACAAACAGAGTTCAATAATGGACGTTTCCCTGGTGGTCTAGGGTAATGGAGGGGTTAATACTCATTTCCTAGGTGACCTAGGACAGTAAAGGGGTTAATGGATGCTTTAGGTCTCTGTCTACCTCTATAAGGTAGAGCATGGGCGTAGCTATAGGGGGTGCAGAGGTAGCAGTCGCTACCGGGCTCAGGAGCTTGAGGGGGCCCAAAGACCCTTGTGCCACATAAGAAGACCAACAAAGCACTGAGGGAAGGGGGGCCCAACCTGAACTCTTGCACCAGGGCCCATGAGCCGTTAGCTACGCCCCTGTGGTAGAGGGTAGCAGAGAGGTTAATGACAACTTTCCATGGTGGTTTAGGCCTCTTTCACACGGGCGAGTTTTCCGCGCGGGTGCAATGCGTGACGTGAACGCATTGCACCCGCACTGAATCCTGACCCATTAATTTCAATGGGGCTGTGTACATGAGCGTTTTTTTTCACGCATCACTTGTGTGTTGCGTGAAAATCGCAGCATGTTCTATATTCTGCGTTTTTCACGCAGCCCTAGCCCCATAGAAGTGAATGGGGCTGCGTGAAAAACGCATTGCATCCGCAAGCCGCTGCGGGTGCGTTGCGATTATCACTGATGGTTGCTAGGAGCTGTTGTTTGTAAACCTTCAGTTTTTTATCACGCGCGTGAAAAACGCATCAAAACGCATTGCACCCGCGCGGAAAAAACTGAACAACTGAACGCAATCGCAGGCAAAACTGAATGGCTTTGCCTGTGAAATCGCACAGTTTTCCCTGAATGCATCCGCAACGCATCCGGACCTAATCCGGACACGCTCGTGTGAAAGAGGCCTTAGGGTAATGGAGGGGTTAATAGTCATTTCCCTGGTGTCCTAGGGCAGTAAAGGGGTAAAGAATGCTTTCCTGAGGTAGATGGTAGCAGAGAGGTTAATGACAACTTTCCACGGTGGTCTAGGATAATAGATAAGTTAATGGCTGCTTCTCTGGTGGTCTAGGGTAGTAGAGGGGTATGTCACTGGTCAGCTGCTGTGGTCAAGTGTTTCGAGTGTAGCCTCTTTTTTGGGGAGGTTCTCTATTACATTTATTAATGATTGCATGCCCTAATGGCATGGGCCAGAAAAAAAGGGACACCTTTTAGCAATGTGTTTTCTTAATATGCTGGCTACTTCTACTTGGCAGTGAGGAACCACACCTCTAGTGATTGATTACTTGTGTGGAGGCTGCAGGACTGTAGTCTATATTGTATGTGTATGGTAGGTATTTTGTGTAGACCAAAATGTACAGTTCTATTGCGAAGCTGGAGCTCAGCCTTTTTGGACCTCATTAGCGCCAATGAAAAATAAGCAAACTGTGGGCAAGATGGTGAGTTGATTTGCCTATATCACCTGTGATAAAGTTCAGCTAAGGTGGTGTGGGCATGTGCAGTGACCCAGTGGATTACTGCTAAAGTGTTCATGCCGCAGTAGTGGATAACTGCTAAAGTATTTAACATGGTTAAAGTACTTTTCCTTGTACATTGTAAATACCAAATTACTGTTTATCGGTAGCAAATAGTCTTAGTACAGTTGCCAGGGTGAATGCCTGGTCCCTCCCCCTGGTTAGTGAGTCTTTGCTGAGCAGGTCTAGAGGAAGGACATAATGTGTGAGTTCCTGAGAGCTAAGCCTAGTCCAGGGACCTTTTATCCCTTAGACTGATAGCAAGAGAAGCAATAGAACTGAGAGACTAAATAGAACGGAGATTTATGGTTAGGAACCACACAAAGGCTGTAGTGGGACAATAGGGAACCGCTTGTTTATGGCAACAGACTTTACTGCATGTGGAAAGGGTTACTTGCCTCTGGCACCCACCACGCTTCTGAGATGGACTGGCCATCCGGATCTAAGACCTGCACCCCATAGACTAGGCAATCCAGAAGGTGTTAATGAGAATGGAATTGCACGCCTGTGGTTATTTTGGAAGACTACAAAGTGTATATAGAGAGAGAATAGAGAGGATTACTGCCATCATTGCTACTGTCTATACACAACTATCGTGAGAAGCTTACTCTGTAATATACCTCAGTACTGTGCCTATTGCTGTACTCCAACTCATATCAGCTGCTCAGTAAAGAAAGAGACTTTATTACCAAGGGAAGAAAGGGGAGTTCTGGATAGAGGGATTAGCCACTGTGAGGACTATGACCACCCTCATTGCGACCCCCACCACTCCTATCCTCCCCAGCAGAGCTATTCCATGTCGCCTGTCACGCTGCAAATGTATAGGGATTTTGAATCCATTTCCCCAATGTTGGCATCAGTAGGATCATGGATGGACCTGTGGACATGCTCAGGGTCGCCATCACCTCACTGCCTGTGCTAGACTGGGGCCCAGGCAAACAAAGGGTCCAATCTACCAAGCAGTAGCTTCACTGGAGCAATGACATTTCACTAATAGGCAATGTTGGTTCCAATACTGTGCCTTTCATTTCATATAATTGTAAATGCACACGCATTAGTAAGTAGTCTATTACCCTCCCCCATTGACCCACTAAATGTATGGTATGGGCCTAAGATCATATTATTCCGACTGTTACAGGTTACTCACCAACAGCCCTGATTTTGCCAAGACAATCCTGCAAACCGGGTCACAAAAGGGGTGGGACCTGTACAACACCAAACAAAAAGTCCCCATTTTGGGGTGCCCCCAAAGTATGTAACAGCCTACCTCAGGTGTCCACCAACTGTACACAACAGGAACTGTACAAGATGGAGGTTGCTGGACACTATATGGAGTTTCGGGGACCTAAGTATTGGCCTAGGATCAGATATCTGGGTTTGCTAACAATATCTCCAGGCCTTCCAGCAGGGTTTTGCCTAGTCCTGGTGCAGCTAGAGGAAAGAGAAAAAAGGTGGCCATTTACACCTGGACACCAGGCACAAAGGTGTCAAAAAGTGCTCATATTCTAATTATCTGCCCAAAAATGACTCCCCTGCCTGAGCGGAGCGGGGTTTGTCAGTAGTAGTAGCTCTGGCTGCAATGGTTATTCACATAAATCACAGTGAGAGTCCTCCCATCGAAACTCCCTAGGGCCAGGGCAGTGGCAAGAGAGTGCATACTTTCTTCCCTTCAGGGCACACCGTGATGTTGGGGCTCCTGTCTGATGGCAGTTGGGGTTCCTTTGGTGTTATGGGTCTGGTATGGGTGCATGGCATTAGATGTAGGTGCTGTGGCCAGCGAATGGTGTTGGAGTCTCTAACCAGGCCAGTTTACTGAAGTGCAGAATGGGAGTTGTAGTACACCCGACAGTTCCAAATAATTCACAGTGCAAATCTTCTCTAATAGCAATGAATGGATGTCGGCAAAGATGGGGGTTGTAGTACTCCTCCTCTCTATCTTTTCAAAGTCTCTCTCTGCAGAATATAAGGCTGGTAATAAGGCTCTCGCAAACTGTAATTCCCAACTAAGGGGTACAGGATTAAGATATGGCTGGCCAGGACTGTGTCAAAGTGAGAAGGGTGTATCAGTAATGTCCCTCTCACTGCAGTAAAATGTCTATCAGCCTTGGGATTTTTTAACTGATAACCTATCCTGTGGATAAGTCATCAGTATCTGATCGGTGGGGATCCAACACCCAGGCCCACCGCTGATCAGCCTTTTGAGAATGTACTGGTGCCCGCAGTAGTGCCATAGCCTTCTCTTTGCTCACCAAGCACAGCGGGTACATTGTATAGCGGCTGTTCTTGGTATCACAGAACACGGGGCTGAGCTGTGCCTAGAACATGTGACCGATGAATTTGATGTTACATGGCTTAGGGAAAGCAGGAGAAGGCCGTGGCATTACTACAAGTGTCAGTGCCAGTTCCCGGGTGTCGGACCCCCACCAATCATATATTGATGACCTATCCAAAGGATAGGTCATCAGTTAAATAATCCCGGAAAACCTCTTTAAATAGCAAATACCTTACTGCCTGACTCCAGGCAGATTCTAGACCTAGTTCTTTCTTTCTGTGTATTGTAGAGTAGAGATGGCTTTCTAGGTGCAAATATCTGAGAGATAGTGACTCTCTGGGAATCAGGACTAGTCTTCTGAGGGGTGAGTATATGTAGCTCTTGTCTTTTCCTCAGATAACAGAGTGAACTAGGGGCAGACCGAAGTCCAGCTCCTAGTCTCCTACAGGTCAAAATTTTTAACCCTGACTTATCCTTACAAAACTATACAGCTAATATAACTAGGGATAAGCGAATCGACTTCGGATGAAACATGAAACGAGAGCTCCGTACAGTATTAGAATGTATTGGCTACGATCAGCCGAAGTTATTACTCTGCGAAAGTCTCGCGAGACTTCGCATAATAACTTCAGAAATTGATTTATACTGTAAAAAAACATTTACCAAACTCGGGTTCGGTTCCAAGGTACCACTTGGTACCATCAGAGCCAATACATTCTAATACAGTACAGTACAGTATTAAAACGAAGTTTTATGCGAATCGACTTCGGATGTTTCATCTGAAGTCGATTAGCTCATCCCTAAATATAACACATCAGAACATTAAATAAGATACAATTCTGCAAGTACTCTATGAATTTCCTGTAAACCGATGCACTGTAATACATTGCTGTTTCGTATATTATACCTACTGACAGACATGGCCCAGGATGGGAAGTCACCTGAGTGATCCCTATGAGCTTGGTTATTGTATTAGTCCCATTATTTCCTGTTGCTCAGGACCACAACAATGCGGCACTGTACGCTGGTGCCACCCACGTTATCGCGTACTATGGTTCAGTGCTCTGACAGCAGAGCAGGTTCTGCAGCTATTGCTTCACTGAATCTACAAGGACTCCAGGGGAAACCACTACTTAACATAAGCTTCCCTAGTCATGCGGCACGCCATGTATTCCTGACACATTACTAGTGTTTGATTCCTCAGAATATTGCTATAAATATAAATTATACCTGATGACACGCTGATAAAATAGACTGCAGTAATATATAAAATAAAATAATATAAATAACGTATGTATAGTTTAATATGGGTAACGACACCTATCCACAGGATCAGGTCTGATCAGTCTACAATCACCACTGATCATAAGATCCCCGGGCTGAATAGAGCAGGAGTCCTGCATGCGTGCCGCCATCCTTTTCAGTTCTATTGGGTGTTGGACTCCCGCCGATCTGATATCGATGATCTATCCTGAGAACAGGTCATCAACATCTAGAAACTAGAGACCCCCTTTAAGGAGGTCATACATTTTAGATTAATGTCAGCTCAAGCTGTCAATTTTATCTTATGTGAATTGGGGGAATCCTGACTCTCCACTGACGGCAGAAGTTGGGGAAAAGAAGGATCAGGCATGTTAGATTTCAACACGCCCCAATCTGTGATCTGAAGGGGGACAAGACTAGAAGTGTTTGGTGGTGACTTGCTCACTTCTCCCTATTTAAAACACATGCACACTTGGTCAAGCCCAGTGTGCATGTGTATGGAAGGGTCAGGAGGAATAGCATTCAACCAACGGCTCTCCAAAGTGTACGGGCAGCTCATGCACACGACAGTGAAAAATGGCCGTGTGACGGCCATCTAAGTAACGACCGTCACACGGCCATTTTTAGCACCAGTGAAAGTCTATGGGGCTATTCACATGGCCGTTCTTTTAACGGCCAGTGAATAGCGTCCGTCCAAAACTAGGACATGTCCTATTTTTGGCCATTTCAATGGGACCATTTTTAACGGCCGATTGACAGGAGTGCACCCGTCTAACGACCATTAAAAACGGGTACACAGGTTAAAGAAAATGTCCCCCATGGTTTTAAATATTGCTCCCATAGTGCCCCACAGCCAAAAACACAAAAAAAACTCAGCTCATCCACTTGCTCGCGGTGCGGCAGTCTCTTCTCTCTTTATTGAGCAGGACCTGCCGAAGGACTTGCGTTGTGCGTGGTGACGTAACCATGTGGGAGCGCGCAGTGACGTCATCGCGCACATCACAGGTCATGTTCAGTGAAGATAGAAGAAACTGCTGCAGTGCGAGCAAGTGGATGAGGTGAGTTTTTTTTTGTTTGTTTTTTTGGCTGCGGGGCACTAAACAAAAACAGCGGTGGGCTATTATGGGGGCAATATTTAAACCATGGGGGAAATTATTTTAGATGGGGGCATTATTAAAGATGGGGACAGTAAAAAAAAATCCTACACTATGGGGGGCATTATCAAAGCTTGGAACCTACCTGGGGGCATTATTAAAGCTGGGGGCACTATAAAAATATTATTTACACTGTGGGAGACATTATTTTAGCTGGGGCCAAAATAGGGTGCATTATTAAAGCTGGGGAGTGGGGACAGTAAAAAAAAAAAATTCATACCCTATGGGGGAAATTATTTTAGATGGGGGGGATACATGAGGGCATTATTAAAGCTGGGGGCAGCAAAAAATAAAAATAAAAAATTCCTACACCATGGGGGACATTATTTTAGCTGGGGGCCTACCATCCTGTGGGTGTTCTCAGAAAGGTGGGTCTAGAAATAACTGCCAATCAAATTCATCCATTTTTCATGTCCGTTTTTACCGGACATGAAAAACTGATGCAAAACGGACACACGGACAGAAAATGGATGCTCACACTGATGCAAAATGGCCATGAAAAACTGACAGTGTGTCCATTTTTAACGGACGTTCTTTTTCACTGTCGTGTATGTAGCCTAAGCCTCATTCACACATCCGTGCTTAAGGCTACATGCACACGACCGTTGGTGTTTTGCGGTCCGCAAACCGCGGATTCGCAAAACACGGAAGCTGCTCCGCGTTCCGTTCCGCAATTTGCGGAATGGAACGCGGCCCATTGTAGAAATGCCTATTCTTGTCTGCAAAACGGACAAGAATAGGACATGCTAAAAAAATTTTTGCGGGGGCACGGAACGGAGCAACATCTTTTGCGGCCCCATTGAAGTGAATAGGTCCGCGGCCGAGCTGCAAAATATGCGACTCAGACGCGGACCCCAACAACGGCCGTGTGCATGAGGCCTAAATCTATGAAAAGGTGTCAGTGATGCCTCCGTGAAGATGTCTGTGATGGATCTGTGTTGGGTCCGTGGGTCTGTTTTTTGCTGTCTGTGTGTCATCCGTGTTTCACTGACCCTGCACAGCTGAAAAATAAATTTCAAAGCATTTCTTCCTAATGATCTGTGAAACACGGATGGCACGGACCCAAAGACTATAATGATTGTGATGGATCCGTGAACACGGACAAATTAGAGCACGCTCCCGTCCTAAAAAAAATGGACTCACAGACTGTGCTAAAACTATGATGTCTAAATACACCCTTTAAAATGAATAGGGATGTGCGCTGTCCGTGGAGAACACTGAGATGTGAATAAGGCTTTAGGCCCCATTCACACGTCCGCAATTTTGTTTGCATCCATTCCGCAGATGTGGACCTATTTATTGTGAATGGGGCTGGTCGTGATGCGGAGAGCACACTA
This sequence comes from Bufotes viridis, assembly GCA_033119425.1. Classification (NCBI taxonomy): domain Eukaryota; kingdom Metazoa; phylum Chordata; class Amphibia; order Anura; family Bufonidae; genus Bufotes; species Bufotes viridis. The sequence goes on along the minus strand of CM065591.1, from coordinate 46,612,659 downwards.
TGTGCTCTCCGCATCCGCATTTGCGGAGCCGCGGCCCCGAAACATCCGGCCGCGGCTCCGCAAAAGATAGAGCATGTCCTATTCTTGTCCGCAGCCTGCAGAGAAGAATAGGCATCTCTATAGGGAGTGCCGGCATGGTGTGTTGCGAATCCGCAATTTGCGGATCTGCAACACACTACTGATGTCTGAATGGGGCCTAAGACTATCCATTAGAGCAGTGTTTCCCAACCAGTGTGCCTCCAGCTGTTGCAAAACTACAACTCCCAGCATGCCCGGACAGCCTTTTGCTGTGCGGGCATGCTGGGAGTTGTAGTTTTGCAACAGCTGGAGGCACACTGGTTGGGAAACACTGCATTAGAGGTTGTCCCATTAAGACAACTTATACCCTATAAGTGTCTGATCAAGGGAGGTAAAACCACTGCACCCCTCCATGTCCTATAGGTCACAGCAGAATGAAGTGGGGTGTTTCCATCCCAAATGCAATAAAGCAAGGATCAGCCGCCTTCGGCACTCCAGCCGTGGTGAATCTATGACTCCCAGCATGCACACTTACTTCATTATTCTCCTAACTATCATAGACGTGAATGGAGCATGCTGGGAATTGTAGTTTCACAACAGCTGGAGTGCCAGAGGTTGCCGACCCCCTGCATTAGAGTCATTGAATAAAGAGAGTTTTGATACAACTCTGGGTCAGAAGACAATAGATCCCAGCAATCAGTTGTTCCGGCCATTGAGCTCCTCAGTATGGCTCCTGTCCTCTTTGGAGGCTGTTCCTTTGTTCGGCTCGTTTTGTACCTTCCTGTTGCTTTTTTCCATAGGTCGGTCACGCTGCATGAAACAAGGAAATGCTGCAGGCGGAGCGCTGCTGTGTGGTTATGGACTCAGGAAGCATAACATTAAGGCATATCCCCGCCGTGCTGACTTCTATAGCACGTACAATGGTCTGGTCCCGGTGAAGCAGAGAAGATTGTGCAGCTGGAATTATGTGCATCTAGTGATGAGATGGGGCTGATTCCATGCAGTTCTCAAACATCGGTTGGCTACTTTCACATCAGCGCTTTTCTTTCCGCTGTTGAGATCCGTCATAGGATCTCAAAACCGGAGGAAAACACTTCAGTTTTGTCCCCATTCATTGTCATTAGAGACAAAACTGAACGGAATGGAGTGCTCCTGAATGATGCAATTTCGTTGCGTTCCCATTGACGCACACAAAAGCACTACAAGCAGCGTTTTTGTGTGTGCGTCATGGGATACTGATCAAGATGGATCCGTCATGAAACACAATGTAAGTGATCCGTTTTTTTTGGACACAATGGATTTAGTGACGGATCTGTCTTGTTCAGTTGGGATATAATACTACCGGATCCGGTCATGAACGGATGCAGATGGTTGTATTATATGCTGGATGCGTTTTTGCTGAACCCATGACGGATCCAGCAAAAACACAGATGTGAAAGTAGCAACAGAGCAGCCATTCTGCCACGTCCCATTTATAGTACTGGCATCTTCTCTGATCGTCCTCAACACGAGGGCCGTGACTACTTTCTCTGCACTTCTTCCTGATGGCTGATCGCAGGTACGCAGAGCCTGATGAAGATCCGAAAGCAGAAAGGAAAAGTTCAACAATAAATTGGCAACGACCGACCTTTCAGGATCCGTCCACATATACCGGATACAATGCGGCTTTTCCGTAGCAGAATTCACCTGTGAAAAATCCACAACCTATAGAATAGCAACAAAGTTGATGAGATTTGAGAAAATTGCTGCAGAAAATTTCCGCAAAGGAATCTGCACGTACAGGAACCTGACCTACCTTGAATCTCACCCTTTGTAATGCAGAGGGTAAAATGTACGGCAAACCAATAGCAGGACCAAACCAATAGCAGGACCAAACCAATAGCAGGACCAGATATTATTTTGTTTTAATAAACCTTTTTTTATTTGGGAGGGATCAAGGTGGGGACCAGATTTGTAAATGAAAGGGCCACTATCTGCAGAATCACCAGCATTAAACCTGTCATTATGTCTGGTAGGGGTAGCCATGCTGATTAAAAACATTTACTTGTTCCCCAAATTCACTGCTGCATTTAGGAGAAAGAAGTGTTTTTAAAATATGCAGATTAGGACTTAAGTGCACTGAGGGTGGGGCTAGCCACTTGATACACCTTAGCTCCTCTGCCCTGCTTCCCTGGATACTCCCGCTCCACCTGGCAGGGATTGTCAGAGGAAGCAGGTCAGAGGGGCTAACGTGTATCAAGTGGCTAGCCCCACCCTCAGTGCACTTATTCCCTAATTTGCATATTTTTAAAAGGCCTTATTACTCCTAAATGCAGCAATGGATCTAGGGCAGAAATCAGCGTGGTCAGCCCTGCCAAGCATTAGGACTACTGTATTAGAGTTGATCCTGCTGACCTGCTCTTTAATCCAATAAATAACTGTCATTAAAGGGACACTGTCACCTGGATTTCACTTACTGAGTTATTAACATCACCACATCAGTCTCCACGATTTATATTAAAATATACTAGAATTACTGCCCCATGTCTTGTAATTTGTCTATAAAATCGCTTTTATTAATATGCTAATTTCCTCAATAAGGAGCCCAAGGGGCTGTCCCTCCGGCTGTTGGAGCCCAGCCGCGCCCATTATCTTGGAGCCCAGCACTGCCCCGCTGTTAATTTATTCACAGGCTTTGAGCGGTCCTCTCTGATTGGATCGCGATCAAAGCCAGGGAAAAGGAGACGCCCACAGCAGAAGACTGCGTCTCCGCCCTTTTGCGAGTTTACAGGTCGGTAGAATACGGAACGGGGCTCCACAGCGGATGAACGGGGGTGGGGGGGGTTGTTTGAAAAAAAAAACACACACACACATCGCATCAGTGGGGGCCGCACTACAAGGTTTTGAAATAGTTAGCCTATGTCAAAACTGATGAAAGGCCTATTTAATTCAGTTGCTAGGTGTGAGCTGGTACCACTCCCCTGATCTGGAGCAGCAGAGAGTCTATGAGAGGTAGCTGAGGAGCGCGGCGCTGCTTCCAGAGTGTTCAGTGTTAGTTACAGAGAGAAGCAGCAGACCAGGGTACACCTGTCCTGTGGACAAAAATCAGCCAGAAAGTGACTCTAACACAGGGAGAGAAGCATTGAACTTTGAAAAAGGTTGAGGGCCATTTCAAGGGACAGAGCATGGACAAAATGTCAGTAGATTAAACTAGATTCAACTTGATCACTGTGCACAGTAAAAGTACAAGGACAGTGAAACACACATTGCATTCAACCAATAACACAGAATACAATGCTGTTTATAATATAATAAATACAGAAAATACAAAAGGCACTTTATACTAAAACAAAAAAAATACCAAACACCGGGATAGTCGATAAATCACATTGTAGAATTCAACAATTTAACTGCCTGTGGGGGAAAAAGAGCTATTCCTGGGCCTATTATTATGGGAACAAAGACATCTGATCCTACTTCCCCGACCCAGTCAACATCTACGATAAACGTCCTCAATAGTAGTTAATTTGCACGTTATGATACATTGCGCAATTTTCAACACCCGCTTAAACTCTTTCAGATTCTTAAAGGTTTTGTCTCACTTCAGCAAATGGCGTTTATCATGTAGAGGAAGTTAATACAAGGCACTTACTAATGTAATGTGATTGTCCATATTGCCTCCTTTGCTGGCTGGATTCGTTTTTCCATCACATTATACACTGCTTATATCCAGGGGTTACGACTAGAGATGAGCGAATTTCTTAAAAGTTCGATTCGGCTGATTTACCGAATTTCACAAAAAAATTCGCTTTGTGACGAATTACTTCGTCACATAGCGTATTTTTTGTAATTAGCGGGTGCGATGATAGGGAACTGCGATAGCGCCGCCCCCATCATTGTACCCCTCAGATGCCGCGTTCATATATGATCGCGGCATCTGAGTGTAAAATTAACAATAAACATTTTTTTAATCAAATTTACCGCCTCCATTTGCTCGCGACGGGCCAGCCGCCTCCATCTTGCTTGAAGATCTGGGGCGAAATCCTGTGCGGTGCGAGATTACACCATCACACGCAGGCTGGTGTGATGATGTAATCCCGCACCGCATGGGATTTCAGACGAGATCTTCATGCAAGATGGAGGCAGCTGGCCCGTTGCGAGCAAATGGAGGCGGGAAGTTTAAATACTGTTGTTTTTTATATTATTTCAGGTTAAATTTAATTTAGGCCCCATGCACACGACCGTTGTTTGTTTCCGCGTCCGTTCCGTTTTTTTTCACAGATAGGATGCTTCCCCATTCATTTCAATGGGTCCGTCAAAAAATGCAGATGGTCAACCGTTTTTGTTCCGCATCCGTGATCCGTGTTTTCATTCCGTCAAAAAAATAGTGCATGTCCTATTTTTTTCACGTTTGTGGACAAGGGTAGGCATTTTTACAATGGATCTGCCATAAAAATCGGATCCGTCAAAAGAAACGGTCCGTCATCCGTTTTTTTTGATGGACGCAAAATTTCAAGGAGGAGCGGACGCGGAGGCAGGCAACGGTCGTGTGCATGTAGCCTTATCCTGAAATTCCGATCGAATTCCACTTCGTGGGATTTGATTCGCTCATCTCTAGTTACGACCACTGCGACCACAGCGCGGATACGAGGTGGCTGGGACAGGAGCTGCTGCGCATGTGGGCCTATGTGAGCTCCCAGCCACCTGGGAGTCAGACACCTTTTCCTATAGTGTGCAAGAACAACCACTGCCATTGGATTGCAGGGTGGTTGTAACCATGGAAACGAGCAGTGTATAATGTGATGGAAAAACGAATCCAGCCAGCAAAGGAACAATATGGACAATCACAATACATTAGTAAGTGCCTTGTATTAACTTCCTCTACATGATACATGCCATTTGCTGAAGTGAGACAAATCCTTTAAGGATGGGAAAGAGCTTAAGCGAGTGTTGAAAATTGCGCAATGTATCATAACGTGCAAATTAACTACTATTGAGGACGCAATATGGAGAATAACAATACATAAGTAAGTGGCCTGTTTCTCTACATGATAAATTCTATTTGCTGAAGTGAGACGACCCCTTTCACAGAGCATTTTCCAAACCACACTGAAGTAACAAGATGTTAATATACTCCCAACATCTTAAGACCCTTGTCATTTGTCACCTTAAGGACCACGCTATTTTTGGTAAACTTGACGTGTCACTTTATGTGGTGATAATTTCGGAATGCTTTTACTTATCCAAACCATTCTGAGATTATTGTTTTCTCACGATACATTGTACTTCATGATAGTGAAAAATTTTAGCCGATATAATTCACCTTTATTTATTTAAAAAAATCCCAAATTTACTGAAAATTTGTAAAAATTTGCAATTTTCAAAATTTTAATTTCTCTGCCGATAGAGAACTATCGGCAGATAGTGATACATCATAATAGAGTTATTTCCTTACATTCACCATGTGTCCACTTTCATATTTGCATTATTTTGTAAATGTAATTTTACTTTTTAGGATCTTATAAGGCTTAGCATTTTAGAAGCAAATTTCCGAAACCCATTTTTTTAAGGACCACTTTGTGGAGCTTACATAGTGGAAACCAACCATAAATGACCCCATTGTAAAAACTACACCCCTCAGGTTATTCAAAACAGATTTTACAAACTTTGTTAACCCTTTAGGTGTTCCACAAGAATCCACAAGGAAATTACATTTTTAAATGTCACTTTTTGGCAGATTTTCCATTTTAATTCTTTTTTTTCCTGTAAAACATCAAGGGTTAACAGCCAAACTCAATATTTATTACACTGATTCTGCAGTTTGCAGAAACACCCCACATGTGATCGTAAACTGTTGTACGAGCACACAAGGAAAGGAGCGCCATATGGATTTTGGAGGGCAGATTTCACTGGGGTAATTTTAAGTTGCCATCTGACATTTAAAGACCCCCTGATGCACCCCTAGAGTAGAAACTCCAAAAAAGTGACCCCATTTTGGAAATGATAAGATAAGGTGACACTTTTGGTACTATTTTGTGGTATATATGACTTTTGATTGCTCTATATCAGGGATGCTCAATCTGCGGCCCTCCAGCTGTTGTAAAACTACAACTCCCACTAAGCCCTTCTGTAGGCTGATAGCTGTAGGCTGTCCAGGAATTATGGGAGCTGTAGTTTTCCAAGAGCTGGAGGGCCGCAGGTTGAGCATGTCTGCTTATTATGCTTTTTGTGAGGCAAGGTAATCAAATGGCTGTTCTGGCACAGTTGTTTTTTTTTTTTTTACGGTGTTCACCTGACAGGTTAGATCAGGGGTGTCCAAACTTTTTTCGAGGAGGGCCAGATTTGATGAAGTGAACATGTGCGAGGGCCGACCATTTTGCAATTGTAAAAAATCGCTGTTGTGACATTAAAACAGCTTCAAGTTGCTTCAACTTTTCGCTGTGGTCGCGCCCTGTTAGCTTGTCGTATGTGCTATGTCTCGACTGGTAGTCTCTTGACATTAAATTCCTTATAAGCAGCCACAGTCTCTTGGCATATCAGACAAACACAGTGATTCTGTATTTCAGTGAAAAAATATTCCACTTTCCACCTTTTCTGGAAGCGGCGTCCCTCACTGGCAACTTTTCGTTTCTTATTTGTAGTTACCATTGTAAAAATTGGCCAGAATGGGAGAAGTTATTTGTAGAGAGAACTAGGAGCACAATCAGATAATCAAATTACAGCACAGTGACGTACATTGAGGGGTTAATGAAGGGTATGACAGCTTGCTACCACAGATTCGGATTATGCTCCCTTGTCTGCTTTAAAATATATATATATATTCCAGTGAGTCCCCGAGCACAGCTCAGGACTCCTTTGATCTCTCACTTACGGGACTTGACGTCATCAGCCGACTAACGAAGAAGGAAAGGCCAAATCTCACGACGTCCGAGATCTCGTGAGATTTGGGCTTTCCTTCTCCCTGAACCCAAAGCCCAAATCTCATGAGATCTCGGACGTCGCGAGATTTGGCCTTTCCTTCTTCGTTAGCCGGCTGATGACGTCAAGCCCCGCGGTGAGAGATCAAAGGAGTCCTGAGCTGTGCTCGGGAACTGACTCCGGGGGCCGTATAATTACTATTTGCCTAACTTGGCTGGGGGGCCGCATCAGTCCGGAATGCGGGCCGCAATTGGCCCGTGGGCCAGACTTTGGACATGCCTGGGTTAGATCATGTGATATTTTTATAGAGCAGATTGTTATGGAGGTGACGATTTCAAATATGTCTACTTTTATTTTTCTTTTGTTTCAGTTTTACATATTAAAGCATTTTTTTTAACTGCTTGCCGACCGCCGAACGCAGGATTGCGTCCTGCGGGCGGTCGGTTTATTCCTCCTGGACGCATCGGCTGATCGCGCTCTGGCAGGCTGTATAAGTTAGAAAAAAAACGCATATCAGACGCTGTTTTATGAACAGCGTCTGATATGCCTGCTGTCTTCTCCTCTGGTGGTCCCTTTGCTTGGGACCACCATAGGGAAAAAAAAAAAAGTTTGCACCAATCACCACACCCCCCTCACCCCACCCCCGTCACTGATTAACCCCTGATTAACCGCTGATCACCCATGTCACCCCCACTGATCACCCATGTCACCCCCCCCCGTCACTGATCACCCCCTATAAGGCTCATTCAGACGTCTGTATGTGTTTTGCAGATCCGCAAAACACGGACACCGGCAATCTGCTTTTCCCATTTTGCGGATCCGCACATTGCCAGAGCTATATAGAAAATGCCTTTTCTTGTCCGCAATTGCGGACAAGAATAGGACATGTTCTATATTTTTGCGGATCCGGAAGTGCGGATCCGCAATTCCGGATCCGAGCAGGACAAAGTCTGTCCCCATAGAATTGACTGTATCCACAATTCCATTCCACAAAATTTTGCGGAACAGAATTGCGGACGTGTGAATGAGGCCTAAGGGTCCCTTAGCGATCGCAGCTTTACAGCTTTCCCCTCTTTTTTTTTTTCTTTTTTGCACATTTTTTAGAGATTTTTTCATCCACATTGATCAATGTGAATGAAGAAATCTGTGACGTTCATTTTTTTCTTTCAGCCCAGAGGCTGAACGGAAAAAAAAATTCTCATTACCCGTATGCTCAATATAAGGAGAATAGCAAAAACTTCTAATTCTGGCCATACGGGTAATGATTGCGGAGACCCTCAAATGCCAGGACAGTGGAAAAACCTCACAAGTGACCCCATTTTAGAAAGTAGACACCCCAAGGTATTCGCTGAGGGGCATAGTGAGTTCATGGAAGTGACACAAGTTAGCGGAAAATGACATTTTTTGAAAAAAAAATTCCATTTCCGCTAACTTGTGACAAAAAATAAAAAATTCCATGAACTCACTATGCCTCTTAGTGAATACCTTATGGTGTCTACTTTCCGAAATGGGGTCACTTATGGGGTGTTTCTACTGTCTGGGCATTGTAGTACGTCAGGAAACAGGACAGGTGCTCAGAAAATCAAAGTGCGGAAACTCACTTTTTTGCACCCTAGTTTGTAAACGCTATAACTTTTACCCAAACCAATAAATATACACTTATTGCATTTTTTTTTTATCAAAGACATGTAGAACAATAAATTTAGAGAAAAATTTAAATTGAAATATAGTGTTATTTGAAAAATTTTACAACAGAAAGCGAAAAATGTCGTTTTTTTGCAAAAATGTCATCAAAAAAATTAAAATATCAAAAAAAGTAAAAATGTCAGCAAGAATGAAATACCACCAAATGAAAGCTGTATTAGTGAGAAGAAAAGGAGGTAAAATTCATTTGGGCGGTAAGTTGTATGACGGAGCAATAAACGGTGAAAGTAGTGTAGTGCAGAATTGTAAAAAGTGGCCTGGTCATTAAGGGTGTTTAAGCTAGGGGGGCTGAGGTGGTTAAATCATGTTTTTCTGTCTCTTTTTTCTGATAGACATATTATTTTTATTTTTCTGGCGATTATCTTATGTAGGGGCTCAGTTTTGGCGGCATGAGGTGATGGTTTGATTGGTACTATTTTGGGGTACATACTACTTTTTGATTGTTTGGTATTACACTTTTTGTGATGTATTGTGACAAAAAACATTTTTTTGTCACTTTTTTTTTTTTACTGTTTTCAGCTGACAGGGTAAATCATGTGATATTTTTATAGAGCAGGTTGTTACGGACGTGGCGATACCTAATTTGTCTATTTTTTATATTTATTTTGTTTTTACACAATAAAAGCATTTTTTAAACAAAAAAAGATATTTTTATGTCTCTATTTTCTGAAAGCCAGATCTTTTTCTATTTTTTGGCAGATTGTCATGTAGGGACTCATTTTTTGTGGGATGAGATGGCGGTTTGATTAGTATTATTTTTGGGTACATATGACTTTTTGATCGCTTGGTATTACACTTTTTGTGATAAAAGATGACAAAAATGGCTTTTTTTTTAGCACAGATTTTAGTTTTTAGTTTTTTACAGTGTTGACCGGACTGGGTGGATAATGGGATATTTTCATAGAGCAGGTTGTTACAGACGTGGTGATACCTAATATGTGTGTTTTTTATTTTTTTCTATTTTTTACAATTTTATATGTCTCTTTTTATGGGAAAGGGGCTTTTTTATTGAAACTTTCATTTTTTTTAAATGTTAAATACACTGTTATTTCACTTTTATTATAATTTTTTTGTCCCACTATGGGACTTCAACATTTCAGGGTCTGATCCCTGTTTCAATACGGCACAATACATCTGTATTGTGCTGTATTGAAGTGTCAGTGCCTTAGGGTCCATTCACACGTCCGTGTGTGTTTTGCGGATCTGCGGCTCCGCAAAACACGGAAACCGCCAATGTGCGTTCCGCATTTTGCGGACCGCACATCGCTGGCACTCTCATAGAAAATGCCTTTTCTTGTCCGCAATTGCGGACAAGAATAGGACATGTTCTATTTTTTTCGGGAACGCGATTGCGGACCCGGAAGTGCGGATCCGCAATTGCGGACCCGGCCGGGACATCGTCTGTCCCCATTAAAATTAATGGGTCCGCAATTCCGTTCCGCAAATGCGGAACAGAATTGCGGACGTGTGAATGGACCCTTACACTGTAAGACGCTGACAGTTGCCTAGGAGACCCAGCCCTGGGGCTGGATCTCCTGGCCTTCCATAGCTGGCAGTCCCGATGACTGTTCAAGGCATCGGGGCTGCCATAGCAACCATCGGGTTCCCATCACCGCAGCACTTACAAGCTGCCGCAAACCCACTGTATGCCACGTTCAGCGTGACCACAGCATACAGGGAGTTAATCTGCTGGCATCAATGTTTTCACCGACGCTGCGGATACCTAAGGCCTGGCTGTCAGTATCAGCCGGGCCCCTGCTGCTGATCACGGCAGAGCATGTGGGGCAGCCGATTAACCCTAGGATGAGAATGCTCATCCTAAGGCATTAAGTAAGGACGAGCATTCTTCTCCTAGGTCGGTCCGACCCTTGTACACAGTTAAAGGGGTTATCCAACCCCTATAATGCCCCCCAAAATACTCGGTCCCCTCATACAGATCATACCCCACTTCCCGACACCCGCGTCACTCCTGATGCCTGCACGGCCACCGTTCAACCCCTTCAAGCTTTTTCCAGACAACTCAAAATATATAAACACTGCAGTGCTTTATTAACTATGGCAGAAAAATTCAAAGACCAGGTAAGGTCCTCTGAGATGTGAATACCGAGAAACTTAAAACTAGGCATACGCTCCACAACTGCCGCATTAACATCAATCGGAGCATGTGCTCCACCCTGCATCTGTAGCATCCCCAAGTCAGGCCAATGGAGATGGAGGGATGGACCTGGGGAATGCCAGTGATGGAGAGGCTGGCACGTGGATCCTCTGGGGCACTCTCTGGGTTCTTGAGTAGTGATGAGCGGCAGGTGCCATATTCGATTTCGACGAAATTCGCGAATATTCGAATGAATATTCGTTTCATATTCGTCGAAATCGAATATTCGTCATTTTTTCTAGTTATCGCGATTAACATGCGATTTAAATAATCGCATATTGCGATTTGTACTTAAGGCTACTTTCCTATTGGTTTCATATCTAGAATTAGCGAGGATGACGAATATGACGAATGTATTCGTCTATTCCTCAAAACGAAGATAACGAAGTATTCTACATCTTCGTTTTAGCTACCTATTCGTCAACTTCGCTAATTCTAGCAATCAAATAGGAAGGTTGACTATAGAGACAGCTGTGTTAAATTCGCTATGCGATTTTTTTTTTTTTTTTTAATAAATAGAATACTTATAATAATTTTATCAAGTAATATAATTATTGTATTAAAAAAAAAAAAATCGCATAGCGAATTTAACACAGCTATCTGGTAAGTCAACCTTCCCATTTGATTGCTAGAATTAGCGAATAGCGAAGTTGACGATGACGAGACGAATAGGTAGCTAAAGCGAAGATGTAGAATACTTCGTTATCTTCGTTTTGAGGAATATGACGAATACATTCGTCATATTCGCTATTCGCTAATTCTACCAAGCCAACCATAACTTCTGTGCTCATGGAGCGTCCCCATCACCATGGGAACGTCTCCATATACTAAAATGTACTGTCGGATTTGAGGAATTACGTTGAAATCGCAATGCGATTAATTCAAGTTATATTAATCGCATTGCGATTTCAACTTAGAGCTGGGTTTATAATGGGTCAGCTTGCTAGAATTAACGAAGTTAACGAATATGGAATATAGCAGCAGTGCTAAGTTGAAATCGCAATGCGATTAATTTATCTTAAAGTATTCGCATTGCGATTTCAACTTAGCACTGCTAGTGCATAGCATTAGCTATACTCCATATTCGTTAATTCTAGCCTATGTAAGATAGCAGTGCTAAGTTGTAATCGCAATGCGATTAATTTAACTTAAAGTATTCGCATTGCGATTTCAACTTAGCACTGCTAGTGCATAGCTATACTCCATATTCGTTAATTCTAGCCTATGTAAGATAGCAGTGCTAAGTTGTAATCGCAATGCGATTAATATAACTTGAATTAATCGCATTGCGATTTCAACGTAATTCCTCAAATCCGACAGTACATTTTAGTATATGGAGATTCTCCCATGGATGGGGACGCTCCACATGAGCACGGAAGTCGGCAGAAGCGGCAACGGGCACTGACTAGAGCAGCCAGGAAGCCAGGAATCCTCAGGACAGGTAAGAACTACTTTTGGGAAGTAGGAAAGAAAAAAATATAACAAAAAAAAAAAAAAAAAAATTACGAATATTCGAAATAGCGAATTTATAGCGCTATATTCGAAATATTCGCGAATTAGCGAAGTGCCGATATTCGCTAAAAAAATTCGCTTTTCGAATATTCGCGCTCAACACTATTCTTGAGGGACACAGCCAGGTGTAGTGTGAGGTGCCCTTGGTGTTTGTAGATTAACGTATCTGTGGCTGGGTGTCCCTGATGTCCGTGACGCCAGTGCCGGTAACGGTGGCACACCGATTTGATAGGAGGAATAATTTAGGTGCAGGCTTGGATCGTAAACCAGAACTTCACTTTACTGAACAGTAATAAACAGCATACACTCTCTTGACAGTTCCTCAGAAGACGATTGGTTTCAGCAGGCTTTAAGTTACAGTAAATTAATGGCAGGCTTATATTTAGCAAGGTGATTCACACAGGGTTAAAAGCAGGACTTCTGCAGTACAGGTGACTTGCACACTCTCTTCCTGACTGATCCTGGCTGGCAAATATACTCCAAGGCCCCAATGCCCTATCTCTGGCTTTTATCCTTGGGATTGCAATTACTGAGTACCTCCTCTGGTATTTGTAGTACCTCTTGCGTTCTGGAATGGCACAGCTTGGCTCCTGCTGACCTGCCTAGGCCTGAGACATGTGGCCTTCACAGACTCCTGGGTCTGTACTGCTCCGGCCTAGCTATTTATATCCTAGCTCTCTAGCTCCCCCTTGTGGCCTATAATCTACATAACGCTCCTGCAGGCCTGTACATGGAAGCACATTAAAAGTAAATGACATTACAATATATGTACAACCAATCTCCCCCACAAATGAGGGGAACGATAGCACCCAAGTGACCCTTCTGTAGTGTCGGGCATCACAACTCCCGTGCACTACACATCCTTCTAAAATCCACAATCTTCTTTGTATTCTGAGTATTAACTTATATGCTCATCTATGGACATTACTGAATTTGGTTGGGAAGAATCTTCAGGCACCCTTCCATCCTACACCCCACAGTTGGCATTGTAGTGCTTTATTGTGAGTGAGAACCTTTTGTCAAAGAGAATTTGCTCCCCTTTGGCTAAATTTGTAAGTTTGTTTGGAACAGCTAAAAAGAGACCCTGCAACCTGTAAAGACTATGCCTATTTTTGCCAGTAACTGTTTGTGCCATCTGCCCAAATTGCTTCAGAACAGTACCGTAGGCTTGTTACCCCAGCCTCATTAATGCCTTGCATTACTACTCTGCACTGCCATATCATTGCTCCATTCCAGTACTCCAAGAAAGCCCTGCCTTGCACCCCCATAACCCACCGACACACACCGACCACCGGGCAGTAGATCACAAAGCAAGGTGTGCCCCAAGGGGAAGTAAGGGCCTAGGAAACATCAGTGTGAGGACCAGCACCATGAGAACTTCTATCATCATCCATGCTACCACAGATACTGTGTACATTGAAAAAATAGCCTTTGTTCTTTGTTAAAGGTGGCCCAGGTGACGATCAGCCGATAATAGTGGGTCCTCAGCTCTCAGCACCCATGGGAAACATCCAGGGGAAGCTATAGGGATCCAGGCATTTCCCTTGCAGATGAACATAATATAAGGAAAGCTTGAGTCTACCAGAATGGTCAAGCCCAAAGTCATAATATGCATCTGTGTTAAACTACTTTCACACTAGCGTTTTAGTTTTCCGGTATTGAGATCTGTCATAGGGGCTCAATACTTGAAAAAAACGCTTCAGTTTTGTCCCCATTCATTGTCAATGGGGACAAAACTGAACTGAACAGAACGGATTGCACCAGAATGCATTCTGTTCCGTTTAGTTGCGTTCCCATACCGGACAGCAAACCGCAACATGTTGTAGTTTGCTTTCCGTTCTGGGATGCAGAGCAAGACGGATCCATCATGACCCACTATGCAAGTCAATGGGGACGGATCCGTTTTCTCTGCCACAATCTGCCACAATAGAAAACTGGTCCGTCCTCCATTGACTTTCAATGGAGTTCATGACGGATCCGTCATTGCTATGTTACAGATAATACAACCGGATCCGTTCATAACAGATGCAGATGGTTGTATCATCAGCAACTGAAGCGCTTTTGCTGAACCCTGCCGGATCCAGTAAAAACGCTAGTGTGAAAGTAGCCTTATATGAATCCCATAGCCTGCCTAAGGCCACTTTCACACTTGCGTTTAACTTTTCCGGTATTGAGATCCGGCAGAGGATCTCAATACTGGAGAAAAACACTTCCGTTTTGTCTCCATTCATTGTCAATGGGGACAAAACTGAACTGAACAGAACGGAGTGCACTAGAATGCATTCCGTTCCATTTGTTTGCGTTCCCATACCGGACAGAAAACCACTGCAAGCTGCAAAACAGATCCGGCGTGGCACACAATGTGAGTCAATGGTGACGTTTTCTCAGACACAATAGAAAACGGATCCGTCCCCCATGGACTTTCAATGGTGTTCGTGCCAGATCCGTCATTGCTATGTTAAAGAAAATACAACCGGATCCGTTCATAACAGATGCAAACGGTTGTATTATCAGAAACGGAAGCTTTTTCGCTGATACCTGCCGGATCTAGCAAAAACGCTAGTGTGAAAGTAGCCTTACCTATGGTACAATAGACCTACAGTAGTAACAGGAAAGGTAGGTGGATGTGGGCATGGATGGGGCAGATAATAGCAGGAGGGTAGCTGGCCTCATTTGCACTATTGCATTTCGGGTTATTCATCCGATCCGGCTCTGGATAAATAAAGGCTCTGGAGAGCGATCACGAATCAGAATCAATTTGTTCATGTTGAGTGTTAGCTGAAGAGGAAACATCATAGTAATTGAGGCGTGAATCCCCTAACGGCTCGTGTAACAGAGCTGAAATGTGATAAAAGTTTCCTCTTCTGCTTCATATGACACTTCAGGAAGGTTTAATTGTTCTCCAGCTCCTCACAATTAAATAGGCCACGAGTTCTATCTGCTGGGAATCCTAAATATTATTAAATGAGTAGAAGCATATGCCGAGAAAAGGTCACCGGGAAAAGATACAGCATAGAACCCAGTACTTGGCTTGTACAAAATGTTATACTTGTTAGGCCCCTTTCACATCAGCGTTTTTGCTTTCCGTCCTAGAGTTCCGTCCTCGGGGCTCTAGGACAGTAAGATACTGATTAGGATTATCCCAATGCATTCTGAATGGAGAGAAATCCGTTCAGGATGCATCAGAATGTCTTCCGTTCAGTATGTGAACATTTTGTGGACGTTGACAAAACCGCAGCATGCTGCGGATTTGTCTCCGTCCAAAAATCCGGAAGACATGCCGTAACGCCGGATCCGGAATTAATGCCCATTGAAGTGCACGGTAGGCGCTGGAGAAAGGCTACAGTCATGGTAGGACTGAACCTGAGTGTTGAGGTGGTACTTTCCTGTTTGCTGACTTCAGGGCTGTGGAGTCGGAGTCGGAGTCGAGGAGTCGGAGTCGGAGGCAATTTTGGGTACCTGGAGTCGGAGTCGGAGTCGGCAAAAAATGGACCGACTCCGACTCCGACTCCTACTAGATTTAAATTGGAATAAAAAAAAATTGGAATAAAAAAAAAGCAAGTTTAAATGTCCCAATTCAGATAAAGTTATAATTAATTACTTCTCTACTGTAAGAATAAAGGCCAATGCATGCAGTGCGTCACGTTACCGCTAAACAAAGACGTTAAGTGACCGTGAAGAAGCATGCTTTTCATATGCTTTACTATGCAGTTAAAGGGACACTGACAGGCTGATTTACCGGCTAAAGATATATCTGCTGGTATTCATCAGAGGATTAGGAATACAACTAGACGACTGTTACCCCCAGTTGAGGTTTACTTGTGTTTAAAAATGTTTTAATCAATATGCAAATTCTCTACCTTTGTGCCCAAGGGGCAGGCGCACATGTAGAGTACTGGCAGCACTAGACAGGACTAGGTAGCGAGGAGGAAGAGAGAAAGCTGGCACAGCCTCAGCATAGCCAGACGAGGCTGCTGCCAGCACTCTACACGTGCGCCTGCGCAGGAATTCAGCGTTCGGCTAGCCTGAAAAAAAAGGCCAGTGCAGTGAATAATAACGAGGGAAACAGCGCTGGGAAAATGTACTTCGGGCAAGGCTAAGCACAAATCCGCAGGAGACGCTGCCCCATTGGGCACAAAGATAGTAAATTTGCATACAGATTAAAATGTTTTTTAAACACAAGTACAGTTTAACTGGGGGTAACATTAGTATAGTTTTATTCCTAATTCTCTGATGAATACCAGTATATATATATCTTTAGCTGGAAAATCAGCCTGTCAGTGTCCCTTTAAGGAGCGGCAATACTTACACTTTCCATTGTCTTGTGGTCTGCTGTTACAGGGAGCCCATGGTTATCCTAGCCTCTCACTGATAACTGATTAAGGACTGGAGACACTTGTATAAGTGAAGGGAATGGATAGTCAATAGTTCAAGACTGAAGCTGTAAACCATTTGAAAAACTGCTATCATTCAGCTAAGGCTATAAAACATGTAAACTCAGATTGTTAGCTTAAATTTTAAACATGACTATGGGATTCTACTAGGAAAATCATGTTTTAAAATAAATGCCCCTTCCCCTGCCCCTTCCTGGATCCTCCCACTGCTCTATCTTAAGCAGAAGATCAGCACACAAAGGAGAAGGCAGCAGCTTCTGCTCAACTACCTCTCTATGCTAGAGGAGATTAGAAAAACTTGGTGGAACAGCTTCGTATTTGCATATTATATACAGAGGAGTCGGAGTCGAGGAGTCGGAGTCGGAGTCGGAGTCGGAAGTTTCAAAATCTGAGGAGTCGGAGTCGGAGTCGGACAATTTATCTACCGACTCCACAGCCCTGGCTGACTTGCGCCAGCCTGGTGTGGCACATGAAAACATTTCTGCATCATGTTCATGAAACTAAACTGGCTTCTGCAGCTTCTGGTAGCAGAGATGGTGGAAGGTGGGTTTCTTGGCGGGGGACGGGAAGAGGGTCTTCCTGCTCAGACATGCAGATGGCAGGCCTCTGCTTGCCAAAATCTGCAGCAAGCTGCGTACACAGTGTATCCTGATAATGAAGGATTTTGGTCTCCCTTTGGGCAACAGGAAAACATTCCCTCATTTACCTTTCACGGCACGGGTCTAAAAGCATGGCTATCCGATAATCATCAGACTGCTTCATGGTAACGATATGCCTGACAGTACGCAAGCAAGTAAGCATACAGCTCACCAGGAGGAGGGAATTCTTTCCACCTCCGACTCCAACTGAGATGATTGGTCAAACGATCTGATATCAAATGATATGGTGGTTTTAGCAATAATTAATAGTAAAAGCATCAGGTACTTGTGCACCTGGCTGGTGTCTAAAGGTGCCCTCCTGGATTAAAATGTATCTCCATCCTCAGGGGTCTCATTTTGTGCTGCACTATGGTATTACTACCTCAATTACTTCAGTTGTCCCTGCTTATTTGTGTTGTCCCTGCCTACTTGTTGTACCCCGTCTTTTGTCAATTTGGACTTGCCTACAACATGGGGCCTCTTTTATTTTATTTTTTCTTTCCAGGGGCCCTTTAAGCTCTCAGTCCACCCCTGGTGACAGGCATCTCTAATGATCTGCCTGACCTTAAAACAACACATGCTCCCTGCTGAGGTGGTCTGGCGCGGTCTAATCGCGATCTGCTGCTGGAAAACAATGATTCAGCATGAGAACGAGCAATGGCATTAGCAATCACTCCTCCCCATACTGTGAAGGGGATCACTGCATGTAATAGCAGTGGTCTCCTCCACTAACGAGCAGGCAATTGCTGGGACAATCGTCTGCTACATCGTTAGGTGTAATACAGCCCTTAGGATATCCAGCAGCAGCGATAAAAAGTGGATTAAAGATAAGGACAATTTTTATAAGCCACTGTGGTTTGACGTAGGGCTAACCCTAAAGGCATTATTCTGGCGCTTCCCTGTTATTCACCCTTTAACCCCTGAACAGAGATCTGGACTTTTCTGCAAGTAGACTGTTACCTCCTGCGATAGTACTGGTGTATTTGGCAGTTGACAAACTGGGGTCAGGGACTTCGGTGCAAGCGCCAGGAACTCAGGATAACTCAAAACACGCCAAAGCTGCAGATATAGTCTGAATGCAGACACAGGATGACTGGAAGGCGGGGTAGTAGTGCAGACACAGGCAGCACAGGCTTGGTGTCTGGCAGGAGTATAAATTAGGCAGACAGACTGGGTAAACTAAACACTAATAAAACTAAACTTTACTAGAAAGTGCAGGAGTACACAGGCAGGACAGGGCAGGCTAGGAATACCCCAGGAAGACAGGAAAGAAATAACGCAATATAAACAGAGATACATTTCAGAAGCACTAGACTTCATACCTTTTCTGGTCACCAGGGAACCTAAGCTCCAGCTCCCTCCAGCTGGAGAGGGTCCCTTAAATACCCTGGGAGCCTCAGCCATTGGCTCGCGAAGGTTTGGAAGTGTGAGCACTGGCTCTTTAAGAGGCCGTAGGCGGGCACACACTCTAAGGAGAAACAGGCCAGAGCACAAGGCAAAAGCACTGAGGCAGCAGCATGGTGAGTACCACGTGTATCATGCCAACAGGGAAGAGCAGGGCAGCGGCAGACATAGCTGACAATGGAGTGGAGTAGGAGGAAGAGTCTGAGCGGATGAAGCAGTAACTCATGATGATGATGATGACATGGACACTGCACTGCATGTGGATGCAGCCTGGCTGCCACAAAGGAGACCAGGAGAAGGAGGACACTCATGGTGCGATAGCTAGCGGCCACTTCTATTTTCCCATGGGATCTGGTAATGCCGCTTGATGTGCCGCAATAGGGCCATGGTGCATACGCTTGTGTAGCTATGCATGGGGTCACCCACTTCCGCCTGAACCTCCTCCTAATGGCAGTCTAAATGCTGACTGTTCTCACACAACACATCAAGATGGTGACTATCTTCACTATCTTCCATAGTGTGTGCTGGGGGTTTTGTTGCCACTTTATAGGAAAAAAGAAGGCGTCCTACGATTCCCCGCAGTGAATACAGAGGGGATACAACTAAGACTGAAAGGTTTCTCTGGGGTTGCAAAGAGAAGGAGCAGGAGGAATTCTGTGGCTCTTGGCTCCAAGGTAGAGCGTCAGTCTCAGAAGTGATCTCCACATCATCTTGCTGAAATACTGAAAGGAGGAGTGAGCCATCGAGTCCACAATCCCATCCTCTTTGTCCTCAATAATGGTGTTGCGCCTTTCAAAAGCCAAGGAGAACTGTGATATACTACAACTACTACTGACTAGATGGCTGGTGCTGCTACTGCTATTTGCACTACTATCCACATTCTGACTCTTGAATGACGAGGTCTGGGTCTTTTGTTTGATACACAGAATATGAAATGGTGCTGAAATTGTTTTTTCTATAATTTAAAGACAGAGGTGCAATTACATGCCCCATCCCTTCTATAAACATACTGCACACTGGTATTGGCAATTTGCAATAACAGAGTGGATTGAGACAGCACCATCAAAGGTCATTAGACCAAAAGTCTGTTTAGTGGCGGTGCATCGCGATGTCAGGTCCCGGCCTTAGAACCCCCAGCATATTCCAGTTAGATGAAAAAAATCGCAGCACTCCAACGTCTATTCAACCTCAGAAAAGCAACATTTCGACTTACTTGAAGTCTTTATCAAGCAATGCTTGATAAAGACTTCAAGTAAGTCGAAACGTCGCTTTTCTGAGGTGGAATAAAGAAGTTTTTACTACAAGACGTTGGAGTGCTGCGATTTTCTTTATCTAACTGGCAATTTACAATAGTAATACAATTAGTGGAATGAAATTGATATATTAATCTAGTTATTACAGTACAACGCGTATACTAATAATTTTGATGCAATACAATGCATTAGCGATTTACTGGTATATAGATGCTGTTATTGTAGCATGGTACACATCCACTAATAATGCACAGTATGGTTTTAGGATAAAAGAGGGGCAATTGCTCAGCATTTGTAGCAGAATGTATCCGATTGGGGTGCTGGCAATAAGACTATGAACTGTAGAAACTTTTGTATGAAAAAAAACCTATAGCCAGACACTTCAAGGATTTTCATGCATGTAATCCTAGAGCCCTAAAGGTTAAAGCGATTGACTATATTAAGCCGAACCTGAGAGCAGGCAATATTCCAAAAAAATTGGCCCAAAAAGAAAGCCGTAGGATTTGGACCCTTGGAACATTACGTCCAGGAGGTCTTAATGAGAATCTGGGTTTCTCCTCATTCCTCTAATCACTGGTGCCACTACTGTGGGTTCCCTTATATACTCCCATTTTAATTTTTAATTTTAATTTTAATGTGATTCTGGTTTGTAACTCTATTTTCCCAATTTTTTTGCTTTAGAATACCTACCATGGAGGACAGCTTATGTTTCTCGCTTGTCACCTGAAGGCTACTTTACCTGAAATGTGATATACATACAACTTGGCATGCTTCATGCTGCTTAGCCGTATTGGTCTCATTGGCCCTCACCTAATACATCTGGACTTGGATATGTTGCACCATATATATTTTATATATACTTTTAAGTCCTTTATGTTTTTAAAAAAAAAAACTTTTTTTTTTTTTTTTTTTTTTAAGGATGCTCGGCTCTATTGGGCCCATTGGCCTGCACTATATATATTTTGACTTGGATATGGTGCATTGCATTTATTTTATATATACTTTCTATATAGATTCACAAGTTATTTTGGTGCTAATTCATCTCCACTTCCACTTCATTTCGCTTTTCTTCACTTTTTTATTTTGCACTATACACATTCATTATTTGTTTTGACAACACCAAATTTTTAACCTTTTTTCACCAGCATCATCCTTCACTACACCATATTCTTTTGATACCTTTGACACAAGACTTTAATATAGTCCTTCTTCCAATATTCCACAAATTCTTTGTTTGTCTTACCTTTCCCCTTCCCTCCCCTTCCTCCTTCCCTTCCCCCCCTGTTCCCTGTTCCCTGTTTTCCCACACATTTTTCACGATTCTCACTTTTTTATCCATTTCACTTACTTTCTCAGGTATACTTATTTCATTGTATTTATTTTATTTCATTGAATTCAAGTATTGTATTATTCGCTGTCACTTTTGTGTACACACATTTATACACTTATGCCACAACAGCAATATTTGTATGTATATAGTACTGCTGCTGGTATTATATATTTGTATAATACTCCCTGTTTCTGCACATTACATTTTGTAAACTACACTCTATATTTGATTTCACTTCAGAGTGTAATATATATTCACATTTCCTTCTATATTATATGTATTTTAAAGTTTGCAACAAGGCAGAGCATCGAAAGTGTTAATAATAACATAGTGATAAGTGGGCTAACTGCAACATGGTGATTACGAAAGTTGCTACTGCATTAGACATATGTGCCGTCTACTCTCTCAAATGTGTCACATCCCAATCATGTGATTTTCCTGCCCGACATGGCACGCGCACATTGCGGGGCCGCGCTCTGTGTCTCTCCTCCCGGCGTCTCCATGCCAACCAGGCGCGTCACGTGATTTTTGTCACGTGTTCTGCGTCATGGCATGACGCCCGGGGGCAGGACCACGGAGCTCTGACCGCCGCATTCTGTGCAGCCTTTTATGTTTGGGTGAGGCAAATCATTTGTAAGCTGCTCCCCCATTGGCCAGAGGTAGTTTAAAAGAGTTCTCCCACAGTGATGGCGTTACCCCCAGACGAAGGCACGCCGAAACGCGCGTCAGGGTAGCGCTATCCCAGTTCCACAGGTCTCAGCTACATTTGGGTAAGTTCCCTGCACACCCATACAGGTGTGCAACACTACGAGTAGATAACTTTGTGTTAGACCATTTTGGAATACTTATAAGTGTGAGGGACTGCTGATGCTGGGGCAGGTTACACTAGTTGCAGCTCCATTTTTGGCAGCCCCTGCAATATTCGCAATATGTGTCTTTCCCTATATGCATATGTTTTGTTGAAACTTATGCTTTGCACAATGTACTGATAGGATGCACTGTACTACTATACATAAATGACAACTCATTGCATGTATATATGTTTGCTGAATGTGTGCACCTGAGTCAGTCACCTGTGGCGCTGGGATGGTGTTCTTTGCTCCCTATTTTCCCTTATTTTAACAATGGTATATTATTATGTATTATGTGATAATAAAGTTTCATATATCTTTCCATACTTGGAAGTCTTTGAGCTCGAGTTTTTTTTCCTTCTTTGTTTTTTGTGTATGAAAAAAAGAGGGCTGACTATTCATAGACAAAATTGAGTTTCTTGCAGGATTTTGTAATGTACAGTAAGCTGTATGAAACTAAGACAGGGACCAGTTTATCACTCACTCTCTATGCTAAGCCTCCAAAATGTACCCATCTTTATTTCTCTCCCTTTAGTGTTTAGTGTTTCTAGTAGCTGGCTTGTGTCTCTAATTGTTTTTTTGTAAGGCGCAGCCACAACACATCCTCTCATATCCACAGCTCTATGAACAGAATGGCTTCTGGCTCGACTGGCTAAATAGACTGTCTGTTGGCCTCTGAGCCAACCAGAGAAAGCCAACTCCCCCCCCCCCCCCATGTGATCCTCCATATTCTTCTTTTCTGTTATTTTCCTCTCCAATTCCCATTGTAAAATGGTGCTGGGTGCCGTTTTTGCATAATTCATCTGAAACAAATTTGTTTGGTAGATGACACCTCTCCTCTCTAGTCGTCTTATGAAATAGGGTTCAGAAGATTTCATGACCCCTGTAATTTATTAGGTTAGGGCAGTGCTAAAATCTACCCATTAGTGCAGGTGACATCACTGGGATCACTGCTAGGCGGAAGCCTCTGCCTAGCATAGCCCAGTATGTCACTGGATCTCAAGAAAAAGCCCTGCGCTACACAGCGCAAAGCAAGGGAGAGCATCAGAGTATGACATTTTCTGATGCTGAACTCGGAGGGGCTGAATGGGGAAAGAAGGAGTTAGGTCTAGGTTCAGCTTTGAACCCAGAAAACGCCTTTAATGCTTATAGGTTTAGAATTAGATGTCATAAAAGCTCCTTTAGGTGTAATGTATAGTGTCCCAATACTTTTCGAAATAAAGAGGAACATTTATCAAACTGACAGATATGTCAGTTTTGTGGCTTAACTAAAGTCGCAGCCATGGCATCTGCACCGTTTTCTGAGACATTTTGTCAATTTTTGTGACTTCTGGTTGTTCCTTGCCACTTTTCAATGGGGTCTATGTTTAAAAGGTGAAAGTGAGATTAGACCTGGATTATGGTTTATTTACTATATGCGACTTTTGCAAAAAGTTGCAACCCATGCCAGGCAAACCCCTGCTGTACTTTTACACATATAGGTGTAAGCCACATTATACCTACACCGTATACATTATTAAGGTGAACCAGTTCTTAAATTTGAGGCAGGCACACAAAGCAAAGACAGACTTAAAACTGACACAAAAACAACCATAAAAGATAAATGTTCCCTAAAGTGTATAAATGTCGTATTATCTACCCATTTGTCAGTCTATCTATCTGAATGTCTACCAGTTATTCAAAACACTCTGTAGGAATCTGCATTATAATATGAGGATTTATTTAGTAATCTTTTCTACATCAGCCCTCCATGTAA
Source organism: Bufotes viridis (assembly GCA_033119425.1). NCBI lineage: Eukaryota > Metazoa > Chordata > Amphibia > Anura > Bufonidae > Bufotes > Bufotes viridis. Next base: position 46,588,747 of record CM065591.1, on the reverse strand, counting down.
TAAATCACTGGTTAAGGGCTCATGCACACGACCGTATGTATTTTGGAGTCCGCAAAACACAGATCCGCAAAAAATACGAATGGCGTCTGTGTGCATTTCGTATTTTGCAGAACGGAACAGTTGGTCCCTTATAGAACAGTCCTATCCTCGTCTGTAATGCGGACAATAATAGGACATGTTCTATTTTTTGTGGATCGGACATGCGGACACACAGAAACGGAATGCACACGGAGTAACTGTGCATGAGCCCTCTAACAGACAGACGATACATAGAAAAATAATATAGTCAGTCCATACAGACTGCAGTGTAATCCAACTGCTGTTTTGATAGTAGTCTACCAACCCACTATTCATTGTGAGACATGCATTGTGGTGATAACTGTGATGTTTTAGCAGCTTGTCAGACTGGTTTAATGGAACTCGTTGTGATGTCACTGCACTTTACTTTAATGAAACCCACTTTTGATATCATTGCATTTTACCTCAACGGAACCCACTTGTGATGTCACTGCACTTCACCTTCATGGAACCCACTTGTGATGTCACTGCACTTCACCTTCATGGAACCCACTTGTCATGTCACTGTACTTTACCTTCATGGAACCCACTTGTCATGTCATTGAAGTTTACTGTCACGGAACATCATTGAACTTTACCTCACTGGAACCCACTTGTGATGTCATTGAACTTTACCTCACTGGAACCCACTTGTGATGTCATTGAACTTTACCTCACTGGAACCCACTTTACTTCAATGAGTGAAACACAACTGTGATGTCAGAGTAGTCATATTCTACTTGTAATATTACAGCATCTGACCTGACTGAAACCCACTCGCGATGGCGTGGCAGCTTACAGACTGAAACTGCCTTGTGATGCCACAGCAACTTACCTGACAATATCTTGTGATGTCAGATCAACCTACGTGACAAAAAATACCTTTGTGACGTTAAGTGGCTTACCTGACTAAAACACCTTGGTTTTATTGTAGTATCTTACCCAGGGTCAGGCACCAACCTCTGACCACTGTCATATTGTCATAGGTTATATGCTAACATTGGTGTGCTATCCATAGAAGACCTCAAATCTCTCACTGGTGTACGAATCAACAAGCAAATTGCGGATCCCTAAAACACGGATGCTGGCAATGTGCATTCCACATTATGCGGATCGCTGCATCCTGCCCTATGTTAGAACTGCCTATTCGTATCTATAAAACCGACAACAATAGGACATGTTCTATTTTTTTCTGTGGGACTGTGTGCTGTCCGCATCTTTCGCGACCGCATTGAAATGAATGAGTCCGCATCCAGTGAGCAAGAAATTCGGATGCGGATCAGATGCGGACAAAAACCATGGTCGTGTGCATGAGGCCTTTTTCTGTTTTTATTCCTCTAACTTAGTCTATGTCCACACGTGACTGAAACACACGTGACTTCGGATTTGCCATTGGGAATTTCTGTGCGGTAAATCCACAGGATTAGCAAAGTCGAGGAGATTTTACGTAATCTCATCAACATGCTGGATTAAAAAATTTGCTAGGGCTCATGCGCACGACGTATTGTTTTGCGGTCCGCAAATCGAGGATCCCGGCTGTGTGCATGTTGGCATTTTCTTTTTCACTTTAATAGAAATTTCCTTTCCTTTTCTGCAAAACAGACAACAATAGGACATGTTCTATCTTTTTTGCGGACGGAAGGGATGTGCGAATGCGGGCAGGACTAGGTGCTGTCCGTGTCTTTTGCAGACCCATTGAAACTAATGAGTTCACATCTGATTCGCAAAAAATGCGGATCGGGTTCAGACCAAACATATGTCCGTGTGCATGAGCCCTAAATTGTTCTACGGTGCAGATTTGAAATCTGTAGCATTTTAATTTATTCTGCGGTTGTCCACCACGGATTTCACCCTTTTACAATGCGGAGGGTTAAATCCATTTCAGTAGCAAAAGACAAGTAATTCTCATGGCTTTTGCTGCAGTTTTGTCACAGAACCATGGCAAAAACCACAGTGGACAATTCCTCTGTATTGTCAACCACGTGTGAACACAACCTTAGGGTACTTCTACATGGGACATAAAGCCCTCCAGAATATCTGCTGTGACTCCGCTGCAACGAATCCACGACAAATGCATGCATGACTTACATGTGGATTCGCTGCGGATCACCTGCATTGCTGAGGGTGAAATCTGTTTTTTGAATCCGTAGCATAAATTCATATTTTGTGGATTTAAAATATGAATTTAGGTGAATTTAGGCAACCAACTGCTGTGCACAGGAAATGCCTGGACATGTCAGTGGATGAAAGGTCCAGCAGCACATTTCAGAGGGTCATAAAGCAGAGGTATATCTCTTCATTGCAAGGTCATGTTTTGATGACTGACCCTAGAATTGAGGTCTTTACTGAAATGGTCATATCCCATTATAGATTTCATATGTACAGTAAATGTGAAACACTAAAACCGATAATATGTTACCATCCCAACATCTCTAGAGCTATTACATGGTTCCTTGGGTCAGTCACACTTTACCTGCTGACAGGTTCCTTTTAGGGTATGTCCTTAGGGTTGTATATGCTGCAGATTTTCCTTTGTGGAATTGCAGCTGGAGCATTTGCCACATTTCACAGGATCAGCAAAGTGGATGAGATTAAAACAAATCTCACGTGCATGTTGTAGAAAAAGTGGAGGCAGAATCTGCACAGAAATGGACATGCGATACGGTTTTTAAGGCTAGGGCTACATGGACCTACACAATTACAATTTTTTGCAATGATAGTCTATAGTGTTGCACTGCGACATGCAATATGCTGCGACTGCAAGACGACAGGCACACAGAAATCCAACTTGGATGGATTATTTGCGACTGTCATGTAACAGTCGCAGAATGTCGCATGTCGCAGTGCAACACCTTTCCCTATTTGGCCTTTACACTCCTATAATTTAGCCCACTGGCCCCTGGTATTACCCATATGGCACAGGTAGGTGAGTGTTAGGTCCCGAGCTACTTGAGAAACCTTGGCGTGGTGCTCGGGCTTAGACATGTCCTCCACCGCAGGATATGTTGACCAATCTCTAAATTTTAACATCAGTTTGAGGGCTTAGTAAGACCGCAGTGTGCTCCTGTCTTGTCATTTGTTATTGCTATATTGTTATATTATTTATCACATCCACACAATTGCCATCTTGTGTAGGATGTCTATTGTGGTACTTGTGGTCCGCTGCGGGCATCCTCCGCCGTATGCATTTTTGCTGGGGATCGCCATTAGCAATGGGCCACAAGTGCAGGATCTGCTCCTCTGTATATATATGTACAACTGCATTTTGGGTTGAGCACCTCCTGCTTCATGCCACCTTTCAGTTGTCTTGCCATAAATTACCTGACTTCTTTGGCTCTCCGTGTGATGGAATGAAATCTACGCCAGCTCGGAGCTGCCATAGATTTCAGTCATTATTGATACCAGTTTCTGGCTTAAATAATGATGAATTGGCCAGAGCTGGTGGTCCCACCCTCACTCTGCTCCTGGAAATGTCCTTTTTTTAGGCTCGGTGAGAGTGGTATAAAATACAGAAGGTTTTAAACTAAAGTTTTCAAATCTAGTAGATTTTCAACTTTTCTGCGACAAAAAGAGACATTAGGGAATGATAAATTCCCCCGCTATAATACAACAATTGTTCTTCACGTAAAAAATCTAGAAACCTGATTTAGACAATATGTCACTTCTCAATGGTATACTCTCCATAAAATTAGAATCACAGAACAAAAGGTCAGTTTTATACTCGTATAACTGGTACCACGTACATTGCTGTGGCTGAGTTGACCTTTTGGCTGACTGCAGAAAAACATAACGAATAACACAAAAAATGTGATAGATCATGACAGCCGATGCACAAATCTGAATACGGTCAATCATCAGCCCAAATCCACACAGACAGCCTTGACAAACATCTAGCTGTTAGGATGTTGATTAGGCTCTTACACTGTCATTTTCCTACCATTGATTCTGCAGACCCAAAATGAATGCACTTAGGCTGCCAAGACGGTGACTTCAAAGCAAGAGTTTATTTCAGGCAGCTACATTATTTATTTCAGTGCGGTAGCTAGAAAACACACAGAGAATGGTTGAAGGGTCTCTGATAATGGTTATCCTCAGACCAATCACATATTAGGAGCACATATGTCAGCATCTTTCTTAAACAAAGTTTAAAGGCTGTGGACAACCTTTGGGGCAATTATTTTTTATTATTGCTTTGTACTCATTTTGAGCTAAAAATCTTTTTTTCACTTGGTGCTTATTAAAAATGTTGAGCCTTTTTCTCTGTATAATCTTGAGATTCTCTAGTAGCAAGCTCTCAGTTGACAGCGCCTTATCTCTGATCTCTGACCTCCTAAACATTCACGTTGCGACGGCGAGCAGGTAAACAATGAAGAGAAAGGAACAATCACAGGAGCGAAGCCTTCTCTTCAAACAGCTAATCGCAAGGATGCCAGGAGTAGGTCCCCCACCGGCCTGATATTGATGACCTATCCTGAGGATAGGTCATCCGTATTTGTTTCAAAAAACTCCATTCACCTTCTGTAGAGGTTCAATACTTCTCTCCCTGATAGGTTAACTCTTAGTGCAGTGCTTTTCCTACCAGCTTTTTTCCTCACAGGGTTGGTGTTTTCCTGGATCGGAATTCTACTTTCATTTCACTACAGCTCCTTCGTTCAGCATCCACGCACTCACTGAAGACTGCTGCACAGGCCAGGATACTAGGTACAACTGTACACAGCTTTTTTCTGGTTTGCTCACTAGCAAGAACTACATATATTTTCTCTTTGGCCTACTTACCAGAGGGACGAGACCAGCCTACCACCTGGCAACCACCTGCCAGTTATCTACTTCTTTCCCATACAAGATACAAGTGCATAATAAAGCCACATTAACCATTTTTTTTTACCACTCATAGTGCTTAGTCAGTATATATGTTAACCATTAGTAGCAATAAACATCTCAGCGGTTTTATCAATGTTAGCAGTGAACCCCTGGGACCCCCACCGTATCATAAGCCCTGAACCCCCTGCAGCCCCCTGAAATGAACGGAGTGGTGGCTGTACTCAGCTTTCTCCTGAACTCCCATAGAAATGAATGGAGCGGCCACTCATGTACAACTAGCCTCTCCGTTCATTTTAGAGGGGCTTTTGGGGGGACCCCATTATCGTGATTGGTGAAGAGTCCAAGTGGCAGGCTATCCTGTGGATAGGGGATAATTTAATCTCACCGGAATACCCTTTTAAGCAAGACTGCCTTGGCTGTCCTATAACTAATAGAACATACAGTACATAAATGTGACCCTCCAGCTCAAGAAAAAAGAATTATATTCATTGGGGAACGAACAAAACACTTACGTGGTTTCCTCCTTTTCATGTTTTCAGCTGATCTGCCGATTCCCGGACTTCTCTTCTTCGGTCATAAATAATGGCTGTACCACCTCTCAGACTACATTCAGACTGTGCATTTGGCTGTACAAAACAGTTCCTGCTTGTCCAGCCCTGCCCTTGGATTGGCCAACACTGATCATGTGAGCAATGCTGGCCAATCCAAGGGCAGAAGGAAGTGTCTTGGTCTGAGTCACTTCAGATACCCCAAACATCGCGATATATCACATGGGAATTTGTCTTGCCGTTCATACAGCCATGTGTTTTTCTATGCAAATTTGACATGTCCCTTCAAGATGCGCTGTAGGCAGATTTAGATCCATCCGAGGGTCAGTCTTGAATTTCTGCCACAGATTCAACACCAGGGTTTTCACATCACCAAATAGTCGAGTGGACCACCATTAACATGCGCACTTGGCTTTTGAGCCCACTTGGTACCTGCTTTCAGATCCTCCAGGCTTTGTTGAGGCAGAGCATAGGAATGCCCCGACCCAGGTGAAATGGAAATCACTGGACTCATGATAATGTGCCTTGCTCCTAGGGCATAGACTGGAGGCAGAAGCAAGTCGGAGGTGGCCACTCTCTTCATTCCCGGTTCTGGCAGCATGGTTAGCTCTGCTAACCATGACGCTGATCGGGCCTGGGATATTTATGGCCATCCTAAAGATTCCGCTGCCACCCAGGTTGGATGCGGCCATCCCTGCCCAATCTGAGGCATGGGCCTGTCTGGTTTGTCAGGCCTGGGCATCGCAGCACACTGCTATATGGAGAGTTTTGTGTGCAAACTGGTGTTGCAGCTTGTCGGCAAGCTTTCCCTCTAGGAGAGAGGGGAGCCATGGCCCTAATTTCTCTTGGGACGACTTGTAGGTTGAATAGAACCGGAACGAGCATAGAGCATCAGTCTGACTCCACTTCTACTCATATCTTACTCACTGGAGACAGTGGCAGCGAGTCTTTTGAGCTGGGTAGTCTTCCCGCCATCTTGAGCACATGGCAGACTCTTCTGCCTTCGGTCTCCAGCAGTGCTGCGAAACGGCTACTTCTGGTGACGGGCAAACTCTCCGCCCAAGGCACAAAAGATTATTCTGGGCTTAAGGCCCTTCAGTCTTTGCAAAATAATAAATTAGAGCCCAGTTGAGGGTACTGGACTCCCACACCCAGCGAAGCATCAGGCAGACACGTATTGCCTGCTCCACAGCTCAGCGTTCTCTCTGGTTTCCCACTATGGAGGGGTGGTGCTTTAATGCGTCTATGCACGTGGCACGAATTTGAGATGGCCAATTAACCCCTTTTGTGCTGGTGTGTGATGAGTGGAGCATTTCTGGGCCTTTGTAGTAGGCGATGGTGAATTTGAAACCCCCACACAGAGTCTTGTTAACACGATATGGCTGTAGCTTTCACTGAATTTCCTCCACTAAGGCAATAAAGTCTCTTTTGGGGTCCATACACAATTAGGTCAATGATAGTAAGGCACGGAGGAACATTCCTGTTCGTGACCTCAAGTTCAATGCAGTGATCAACTGACTAGCTGGGGTAGAGGATAGGTGGTACTGGCCCTGATGAAGTGTTGTCACGGTGTATTCCCTAGGCTGTTGCTCCCTGGGGATCGGTGCAGTGGAAATATAAAACTGACAAAGGAGACCAGAGTTAAACATAAAGTCTTTTTTACTAAGTGCAATGTAGAACTTGAAATATATACTGTAGAAGCAAGCTTTAAGTGCAGAAGCGGCATGGCCATAGACCCTACAGGGAATTTTCCCAGTGGGCCGATGACCAAACAGCCACACGAACTACTGGGGGCACTATATGGGTCATTATTAGAGGTAGTCCAGGCAGCTTGCTGAAGGTAGTGCTTGCTTGGTGTTGTGGTTCACATCTCACCTGCTAAGCCCCTTGCCCCATATCTTAGCTAGAGAAAAATGGAGGAGAAGGCCAGAACTTGGCAGCTATTGATGGCCACCACAGAGGGACAGCCTCTGGGGAGGTATTTTGTGCTGCACTGTGGTATTTGGTTCTGTGGGATGGTATTCTGTGCTGCACTATGGTATTGCTAACCCTGTAATAGGGGTACAGATGTATGGGAGGGTTAAAGAGGGGAGCGTCCGTTATTTGGGAAAGTGGTGCGAGAAGGGAACATGTTATTTAACTGTTATTGCTGAATTGTTATAAAAATGTGAATTGTCATGTCTCTTGATCCCTGCAAGCCGGTAGGGGTGTAGTGAGAGAGTTGGCCACTAGAGGGACCCCTAGGATAGGTACAAAAGGCTTAGTGAGGGGAGGAGGAGTTTCAGTTCAGTTCAGTGGAGTGAAGTTAAGATGTAGTTGGAGTTAGTTCAGTTCAGGCCCCTGAGCCTGGTGAAGCCAGGGAGACCTGGGTCTATGGCCTGGGGAAGGGTGTGCAGTTGAGGAAACAGCCGGAAGGGTCCTGCCTGGAGGTGAATATATATGCAGTGATGAGACCCGGTTGAGGCCTTTCCCCAGGTCCGTTGAGGAGGCCCAGGCAATACCGTGGCGGCCTTTGAAAATCGTCACTGCCGACGGTTTCCAATTGTGGCCAGCTCGCCCAGAGCAATTGTTGGTTCCCCGCAAGACTGACTCCCCGGATAGCGAGCCGGAGGAGTACGACACGTACTTGTGAGAGACGGAAGGTGTCTAAACTTGTTGCTTAACAGGAGCCATTTGTTTGCCAGGCTGGTGGAAGCTATCTGCCAGTTCCCCCACGGCCGGTGGCAGCGTTGTTGAGGATCTGCCCCAGGAGTACCACTGCTCCCAGCCTGACCTGTTGTTCGATTGCCGGATCCTGTTGTGATGTCCCAGTTGTGCTAGTTGCACTTTATTTCCCCTGTTTTAACCCCCATTTCAGGTTGACAGGGATCTGCGTATGTCAGCGTTTTACAGGGACCGCAGAGTTCGCCAGGATTACGTGCCCCTGGTATTGTTAGAACTCTGCATTGTTTTAGATAAATGCTGCTGACATACGGTGTTTGCAACTGTTTTAAGGTAAAGGTGCCCAGAGGTGGACTTTCAGGTGTGGACCTCTGTGTTTTATATTTATATAATATGAGGACTGTTGTATGTATAAAGGACTATCCTGGCGTACGCAGTGCCAGGACAACGCCGTGTTCCAGACCTGTTTCCTGTGAGAAGAGGACGGCGCCCCTGTCATTGAACTTTATCCCTTGCCAGTGTATCCGGATGTGAAAAGTTGAGAGCAGATGTTATGCGTTGTTGGGTATATGCGTATATGTGCCTGCTAACTTTTTATTTACAGGTCCCGGAAAGGTAGAGCTAGTGAGCACGGGGACGTGCTCAATTTAAGCGGTGGGGAAATGTAATAAGGGTACAGATGTATGGGAGGGTTAAAGAGGGGAGCGTCCGTTTTTTGGGAAAGTGGTGCGAGAAGGGAACATGTTATTTAACTGTTATTGCTGAATTGTTATAAAAATGTGAATTGTCATGTCTCTTGATCCCTGCAAGCCGGTAGGGGTGTAGTGAGAGAGTTGGCCACTAGAGGGACCCCTAGGATAGGTACAAAAGGCTTAGTGAGGGGAGGAGGAGTTTCAGTTCAGTTCAGTGGAGTGAAGTTAAGATGTAGTTGGAGTTAGTTCAGTTCAGGCCCCTGAGCCTGGTGAAGCCAGGGAGACCTGGGTCTATGGCCTGGGGAAGGGTGTGCAGTTGAGGAAACAGCCGGAAGAGTCCTGCCTGGAGGTGAATATATACAGCCGGAGATAGGAGGACGCCAGTTCCAAGGGCCAAAGTGGAACAATACCCTTAGGCCGGGCTGAGAGACTGAGAAACAGAGCAGGGAAGGAAAAGAATCACTGGATACCAGCCAGACGGGGCTGAGGACACAGAGCAGAGCCTTAGTGAGGAGAAACACAGGAAGGGCGCAGGGATCAGGAGGTATGCTACCCATGTCCTGCATTGATGGCCCGTTGGTGTACCGTTCACTGGAAAAGGTCTGCTGTGATAAAGACGTGATTGTTCCCTGGTTAAGTGTGTGGCCGGCAGAGGAATCTGCTTGAGGTTGGGAAACGTTTTGCAACCCTTTAAGTAAAGACTTTGACAATTTAACTGAATCGCCTGGTCTTCAATTATTCCCGCTAGCAGGGGAGTGCTACAGCTGCTATACACTGAGACCACCATCTGGAGCAGAACACGGAAGGGATCCATAAGTCCATCAAAGCATACCTCTCAGGTGGGTGACGCACTGCACCACAACACCCAGCATGTCCTGGTCCCCCCTGACCCGCAGGTAGCTTACAACCCTGCAAACATTTATTGGCCCCATCTACTGGTGTTGCTCTGTCTTCTGTCAATTTGGACCCACCTAAAACATTGGGGACACTTTTAGTTTTTTCTAGGGCTACTTTAAATTCCCAGCCCACCCCTGTTTAAGTGCAATTCTTCTCTGGCACCAGCAAGAATATAAAGGTAGATTGGTAGCAAATCTGCATATAGGTGATACTGGCCTAGTAATTGTTTGTTGATGCGTGGCTTGGCTGTAGTCTCTCACCTTACAGCAGTGTCTGTAGATGCAGAGGTAGCAGTTCACTCGGCTCTCTTATCCTTAAGGTTTTACCCAAGGACAGGAAATAAACAGTAAAATACAAAACATAATATAAACAGGTCTGGGGTATTACATATCTGATATGCCCAATCCCTCTTTTTCCCCCAACATAAGTGGACAGTTTGGAGATCCCTATCCACATGAGATCGTTGGCTTATCTCGCCTATCACAGGGACCAGGAATCTGAGATATAGGCCCCTTTTCACACAAACGAGTTTTCCGCGCGGGTATGATGCGTGATGTGAACGCATAGCACCCGCACTGAATCCTGACCCATTCATTTCAATGGGTCTGTGTACATGAGCGTTTTTTTCACGCATCACTTCTGCGTTGAGTGAAAATCGCAGCATGCTCTATATTCTATGTTTTTCATGCAGCTCTGGCCCCATAGAAGTGAATGGGGCTGCGTGAAAAACGCATTGCATCCGCAAGCAAGTGCGGGTGCGTTGCGTTTTTCACTGATGGTTGCTAGGAGATGTTGTTTGTAAACCTTCAGTTTTTTTATCACGAGCGTGAAAAAAACGCATCAAAACGCATTGCACCGGCGCGGAAAAAACTGAACAACTGAACGCAATCGCAGGCAAAACTGAATGGCTTTGGCTGTGAAATCGCACAGTTTTCACTGAACGCATCCACAACGCATCTGGACCTAATCCGGACACGCTCGTGTTAAAGAGGCCATAATGAGTTATTCAATGGGTGGAGTAAAAGGAACATGCACATACATGTATATGTAAAAATGCTAGTTTAATAGTGAAACTAATACCAGTTGTTAAAATGAACCATCAGTTTTCAAAAACATGATACAGATGAATGATGCCTTCCAGCCTAGCCCTGACATCTGAGGCTCCCTGGAAAGTCAGGAATGTGCCGAGATGCCTACGAAGAAGTTTTGAACCCTATTCTCACCAGTTGTCACCGTTTCTTTGTTATTTCTAGTCTATGAATGAAATATGTGTTTATCATATCACTCCCTTAACGGTTTTCGACACCCTTGTCTATGTTGGCAGCACTCCAGGCCTGTCCCATGGCTTTCTTGATCTCACATAATGAATATAGGACATTACTGCTCTAATTATACGATAACACAAAACATGATGAACAAGGCTTTTCACTTTTGTTTCTATGATTCAGAGATCAAAAAGGACACAAACAGACAGAAAATTATAAATGTCTCCTTATTTTTGTTGGAGGATGATCCCGGGGGGAGCATGGAGCCAATAATCCATGCTACACAGCAGGTATTGTTTGATCTGACTATGTCTTAGTTCCTCCCAGGACAATCTGGGCTTTGCTGCTGGAAGTCTTTACGTTAAATACTTTTTTTTCCCACAAAATATCGCCTTTGACTAACCTCGATTATGAATAGGGGTTGGTCCTGTTTATTCTCATTACTATTGTCCCAGAGACTTATATTGGAGGGGAAGGGCAGTGTCTTGCCCAAGAATCTCAAGTTCAGAACCTATAGTTATTAGCCAGTTTTAAGAGAGGATACAAAGATGGTCTTTTTCTCTCTGGAGGACCCGGCATGTTTGTGATTTACACGGACCGCCATTTGATTTCAAAGGCCTCCATATAATGCTTAATTTCTCCTGTGGTGGCACTGAGGGAGAATTGAGAGAAATTACTGCCCCTGTTCTTTTGGCTCACGAAAAATATTATACATTTTTAAAATCGTCCCCCAGATCTAAATACCATCCTTAAAGGGGTTCTCCAGGAATTAAGAAAATGAAAATACTTAAATATTACTTTATTATAAATATATTCCAAAATACCTTTCATTAGTTAGAAAGGCTCGTTTTATCTGTGGAGCAATCCTGAGGGGAAATAAAATGGTCGACGTCCTATTAGTACACACAAAACCTGTCCTAATTACAGAGAACAAGTTACTTCACAACACAAAGCTACCTCATCCTCCTCTCTGCTCTACTTGCCAGGGATTATGATCCTGAATACAGCTGATAAGATCTTCAGCTGTATCTATGTAGGAATTGAGTTCATCAGGAGACATGACGTATAGAGAGGATAGTGGGGGTGTAGATAATGAGCAGCAGCACTTGTATGCAGTCTCCATTACCACAGCCCCACATTACAACAGTCTGTCCTGTCCATCCTCTCTGTACTTCATGTCTCCTCATGAACTCCATTCCTACAGAGATTCAGCTAAAGATCTGTATTCACAATTATAATCCCTGACAAGCAGAGCAGGGAGGAAGATGAGACAGCGTTTCACATCAGTGTTATGAAGTAATTTGTCCTCCTGTGTGATTAGGACAGGTTTTGTGTGTATTAATAGGACAGCAGCAATTATATTTCACCTTATTATTGCTCCCTAGACAAAGCCATTATAACTAATGAAAGGTCATGCTAGACCTTCTGGGGCTCTTTCCTAATGGTGGCTGGGCTGCTCTGAAAGTTAGGTAGATGGGTGCAAGGCAGGAGGGCAGAAGTAGGTAGGGTCTGGCAGATGATTGCTGAGTCAATGACCATGTGTCAAGGACGTTCACGCGACAGGTGGCAGGAGATCGGTGAGACTGGCAACACGTGGTTTGATCTGACGTGTTTTCTGTTTGGATCAAATGATGTCTGTGTTGTTTCTGGTGTTTGCCCCACCTTCTTTCCCAAGGTGTGGCTATTATGGTCATTTGACCTTCTCTTTTTATTGTTGTTTCTCCCATTATGCTATGTGGTTTAAAGCTTCAGTTTGAGTTGTGGATAGCTGGTGTGTGGATCTCTGAGTTCCTGGTGCTGCCATAGCCACTTGAAGTTAAGTGTTTTCTTTCCCTTTTGTTTGATTAATTTGTGTGTTGCATTTCCCTGTCATTTGTATTAAGGCCTGAGGGAGACTCCTGTTCGTCCTTCCTTTTGGAGGAACAGGTTGTCTCAGTCCTGACATTAGTACGTTGATTTCTGGCAGCTTTCAGTCTTAAGGATTCTCTGGAATAGGTTTCTCTCCAGGCCAACTCAGGAGCTCACACATGCACGTTTAGCCTCTAGCTCTGCTGAACAGACGTTCCCTCTACTCTAGTTAGGGGGAGGTCCAGCCTGTATTCTAGCAAACTACCTAGGACTGCCCATGCATAACCATTTGGGATATACATAGTGTATAGAAAAGAGGACTTTAACATCAAATCACAAAATTTAACTCTTTAGCATAATGTTAACATCTATAGCATTAAAGGGTTTCTGTCACCAGATTTAACCCTATGAAGTTGGCTGACATTAGCGATGTGCTAATGCCAGCTAAACCTAACTAGCCTATTCTTACTTTTCTCAGTGCCTGCATTAACCTAAAAATCGAACTTTTATAATATGCTAATGAGGCTCTAGAAGCAGGGGGGGCGTTGTTCCTGCTCCTAGAGCCTCCGTTCTCCCACCTTGGTCTCCTCCCTTCAAGTCTTAATTGACAGGGCCAGGCAGCGCTTGCGTCTGTCTGCCAGCCCTGTGCTCGGATGAAATCTCGCGCCGTTCTGAACTCAGCGCAGGCGCGGTGAGGGAAAGACGCTCGTCGGCTGCCAGGTTCCTCACCTCGCCTGCGCTGAGTTCGTAACGGCGCGAGACTACATCCAAGCACAGGGCTGGCAGACAGACGCAAGCGCTGCCTGGCCCTGTCAATCAAAACTTGGAGGGAGGAGACCAAGGTGGGAGAACGGAGGCTCTAGGAGCAGGAACAACGCCCCCCCTGCTCCTAGAGCCTCATTAGCATATTATAAAAGTTCGATTTTTAGGTTAATGCAGGCACTGAGAAAAGTAAGAATAGGCTAGTTAGGTTTAGCTGGCATTAGCACATCGCTAATGTCAGCTAACTTCATAGGGTTAAATCAGGTGACAGAAACCCTTTAAATTAATCTTTTGTAGTGATCCTCTGGGTCACTGCATTTACAGTTGGCACAATGCAGAGTGGCAGTTAATGTTCTCCTGCCATCGCCAGCTCAGATTCTTCCATCAGACCGCCAGATAGAGAACATGTTTCCACTGCTCCAGAGTCCAGTGCTTGGTAATGTTAGGCTTACATGCAGCTCCCGGTGCATAGTTTTTGTGCTGATGTAAATGCCAGGGGAGGTTTGGACTCTGCAGTTACGGAGTCAGCAGAATATTGGTGACTTTTATGCACTATGCTCCTCAGCAGTCGGCAACCCCTCTCTGTAAACCGACTTGTTACAATGGTGAAATCCTATTAAAGGACCAAACTGGAATTCAGTAAGCTCTTTACAACAAGCCATTCTTTACCAAATGTTTGTAAAGGCAGGCTACATGGCTAGGGGCTGGATTGTATACACCGTTGGCAAATGGATTTAATACCTTTATCCATATAGTGTGTATACTGTATGTATTGTGGCAGTGGAGCTGCCAGAGGGACATTAAAATGGTGTATCTCACCCAGAGGAAGCTGGATGAGAAGAATAAGAAAGGCTGGGAAAATAGCGTTTTCCTCTGTGTGTATCAGCCAGGCTGTTAATGAGAGGTAATTAGCAGACAGGTAAAGGTGGGCTGGGATCCTCAATCAGGGCTCCCTGTCTGGGGAAGGAGCCGGCTGTGCCAAGGCCTGTGGGAGCCAGGACCCTCTAACCCTGTGTGGGGTAAGCACTGAGTGGTGTTTTGGGGAGCTGGGTGGTAGACCCAGATCCCGATAGAGAGGGAAAATTACTGGGTAGTCAGTGGACAGACAGCTGAGGATTTATGTTTGGTCTGCTGTAAAAGTGACTATAAAGCTGGTTGCGGCCAGTTTGCACCCAAATTTTCAGTGTTGGGGTGGATTCTTGTGGTGTGCCAACTGTCTAAGCGGAGAAGACGGCGATCATGGAGAGCTAAGTGACCCCGAGTTGTCACAGTATATTATACACAATTAGACATTATGCCCGTTACAATAACGGGCGCTAGAACATTAGTGCTGGCACTGTTATGGGGGATCTGTGCATGGCACTGTTATGGGGATCTGTTGGTGGCACTGTTATGGGGGATCTGTTGGTGGCACACAGTTATGGGGGGGATCTGTGAATGGCACTGTTATGGGGTCTATGGCTGACACTGTTATAGGTGATCTGTGGATGCCACTGTTATGTGGGATCTGTGGCTGAAACTGTTATGGAGGGGATCTGTGGCTGACACTGTTATGGGGGGTCTATGGCTGACACTGGTATAGGGGATCTGTGGATGCCACTGATATGTGGGATCTGTGGCTGAAACTGTTATGGAGGGGATCTGTGGCTGACACTGTTATGGGGGATCTGTGGATGGCACTGTTATGGGGATCTGTGGATGGCACACTGTTTTGGGGGGATCTGTGAATGGCACTGTTATGGGGGGTCTATGGCTGACACTGTTATGGGGATCTGTGTATGACACACTGTTATGGGGATCTGTGTATGACACACTGTTATGAGGGGGATCTGTGGATGACACTTTTATGGGGATCTGTGGATGATACTGTTATGGGGGATCTGTGGATGGCACACTGTTATGGGGGATCTCTGGATGACACACTGTTATGGGGGGATCTGTAGCTGACAATGTTATGGGGGCACTGTGGCTATCAATGTTATGGGGGCACTGTGGCTGACACTGTTATGGGGGGGTCTGTGGCTGGCACTGTCATGGGGGTATCTGTGGCTGACACTGTTATGGGGGGGGGATCTGTGGCTGACACTTATGGAGGTCTGTGGCTGACACTTATGGGGGTCTGTGGCTGACACTTTTATGGCGGATCTGTGGATGGCACACTGTTATTGGGGATCTGTGAATGGAACACTGCTATGGGGGATCTGTGGATGGCACACTGTTATGGGGGTCTGTGGCTGACACTTATGGGGGTCTGTGGCTGACACTTATGGAGGTTTGTGGCTGACACTGTTATGGGGGCACTGTCGCTGACACTGTTATGGGGGATCTGTGGATGACACTGTTATGGGGGGGTTTGTGGATAACACTGTTATGGGGGGATCTGTGGATGACACTGTTATAGGGGAGATCTGTGGATGACACTGTTATGGGGGATCTGTGGATGACACTGTTATGAGGGGGATCTGTGGATGACACTGTTATGGAGGTCTGTGGCTGACACTGCTATGGGGGTATCTGTGGATGACACATAGCATCTTATGCTATGTGTCATCCACAGATCCCCCCATAAGAGTGTTGCTGTTCAGTGTTAATGTAATGGCATCGGGCCCGGTGCAGTCACTGTATTGCACCGGGCCCTGCACAGAGTAGTAATACTATGAATAACTGCAATAATAAGAACAATCTTCACTCCTTCACTTACTACACGGTGAGGCAGTAATACCAGAATACCAGAAAAATACGCTTTCGTTTTGTCCCTATTCATTGTCAATGGGGACAAAACGTAACTGAACAGAACGGAGTGCACCAAAATGTGCTCGGTTCTCATACCGAAGAGCAAACCGCAGAATGCTGCATTTTTCTTTCCATTCTGGGATGCAGAGCAAAACGGATCCGTCATGACCCACAATGTAAGTCAATAGGGACGTTTTCTCTGACATAATAAAACTGATCCGTCCCCCATTGACTTTCAGTTGAGTTTATAACAGATCCATCTAGGGTGTGTTAAAGATAATACAACCAGATCCGTTCATAACAGATGCAGACGGTTATATTATCAGTAACAAAAGCGTTTTTGCTGAACCCTGCCGGATCCATCAAAAACGCTAGTGTGAAAGTAGCCTTCCATAACAGACAGGTATCCATGACTGTCATCATCAGTATAATATAGGGTGTGCAAAGATAACCGTTTTTGTGAGATTCGGCAGGTTGTTTCGGCAAGGAATCGCCTGCCTGGTCTCTCTAGATCTGGCATTGCTAAAAGCCACTAAGTTCCTGTCCAGCTCCATTAAACTATATTGGGGACTGGCGAAAATCCGCAACCCTGCCAGATAGTGTGAAATCGGGCGCATCGGATCCGCCCCCAGCTCACCTTCTGGGCTGAAAAATCTTCCCTCTCCTCCCACTGTTGTTTTCCGTCTGTCAGTCGGGGCGTGGCTTTGCCGTGCCGGGGGCGTGGCTTTGTGTGATTTGCTGTGTGATGGGCGTGTCTTGGGGTGTGGTGGGCGTGACATGGGCGTGGCCGGTGAGGTCTGGCTTTCTAGGGTGAAGCAAGTGGCCACCCTAGGGCCCATCCTGTGTAAAGAATGCGCCTGGACCCCTTCATCCCCCATGCCCGATTCTAAACCTAACCTATTCCCTCCTAACATTACATACAGCAATACAAAAAATATAGAGTAAGGCTACTTTCACACCTGCAGCACTACAATCCATCAACCTGATCAGGCAGAGAATGCAAGGAATCGGCCCGCATGCAGCAGTTTGTGTCCCGCAAATTCTCCACATTTTTGGCAGATTGTGGCCAGATCTCTGCTGGACCTCATTATAGTTAATGGGGCCGGTGGGCATTCTGTCTGCATCCAACAGTGCCTGATCTGGTGAATCCCTAACAGATGTGAAAGTAGCCTAATACAGTGCCCTGTACCTCTTACATCCAATGATGTATTTTTTCATGTAGATGTTCTCTTTCCTTATCTTCTCCATTCAGACCAGACCACCATGATGATTTCTTTCAGCCATCTCTCATCTCTGCAGAGTTTGACAGACAGACATCTTGATTTCCTAGTTTTCCATCATCCTCCCCACTTTCTCAACATCCCCAATACTATGCCAACTGTGCTCCCCAATACTAGACTGTAGAAACAGATAAACCCCCAGAAAATACTAGTAACACAGATAGTGCCCCTTCAATAATTATTGGCATGCAGTGCCCTAAAAATACAGTGCACCCAGCAAAGTGTCCCTGACACTAACAGTGTAAACATAATGTCCCCAAAAAAGCATTGTGCTAAGCTGATACTGTGCAAAGGTGCCCCCCACAGTAATAGTGCTCCCAAAGTCCCAACAATAGTAATAATTCTCTGCCAGAGTGCACTTAGTAGTAATATTCCCAGTGCCCCCAACCGTAGAAATTCTCTTTATAATGTGTGACAGTTGAAAAATGCCCCTTAGAATGTGCGCCCCAGTACAAAAAATGCCCCGTTATGTGGCAGTAAAAAAAAAAACTCCCCTTAGTGCTCCCAGTAGAGCCAATGTTCCCATCGTGCCCTCATAATGTGTGCCAATGCCCACTACTGTGCCAGTACAAAAAAAACAAAGCTTGGGTGCCCACAGTGCCCCTATAATTTGTGCCAGTATAAGGTACTCCTATATAGTGCCCCATAATGTGCCAGTATAAAATATCCCTATAGAGTGCCCCAAGTAGATGCCCCCATAATGTTCCTCTCCCCATTGTGCCTCCAAAATGTGTACCAGTATAAAATGCCCTATAGTGCTCATCCCTACCCCCATAGGTAACAGATTGTGCATGCTGGCTTAAAATGCCCCCCAGTAGATGCCCCCATAGTGGTCCTTTCCCCCACTTCTCCATAGTGCCCCCTTAACAGTGCTCCATAGTGCCCCCTTATAATGCTAACATATAATGCCCCCATAGTGCTCATCTCCCCTACTTCTACATAGTGCCCCCTATAATTTGCGTCAGTATATAATGGCAATATATATAATGCCCCCATAATGCCCCTCTTCCCCACTTCTCCATAGTGCCCCCCATGATGTGTGCCAGTATAAAATGCCCCTATATAATGTCCCCCAGTAGATGCCCCCGTAGTGATCCTCTCCCCCACTTCTCCATAGTGCCCCCATAATTAGGGATGAACGAATAGACTTCGGATGAAACATCTGAAGTTGATTCGCATAAAACTTCATTAGAATACTGTTCGGAGTGAGCGCTCTGTATAGTATTAGAATATATTGGCTCCTATGAGCCAAAGTTATTACTTTGTGAAGTCTTGCCGGACTTCGGGTAATAACTTCACAAATTAATTTCTACTGCCTGTTTCTACTCGGGTTCAGTTCTAAGGTACCACAGTAATAACTTCGGCTCATCTGAACCAACACATTCTAATACTGTAGAGAGCGCTCGCTCTGTACAGTATTCTAACGAAGTTTTATGCGAATCGACTTCGGTTGTTTCATCCGAAGTCAATTCGCTCATTCCTACCCATGATGTGTGCCAGTATATAGTGCCCCCCCTTCCCCATGCTGGGCAACAGCATAGTTAAAAAATAATTTAAAAAAATAAACATATACTGTACCTACCTCCATGCTGCTTTCAGCAATGCGATACAGGCCTCTTCTGGCCTGTGTCCTGTGCTGTACGCTGCCCGACTCAGGCCGTCTACGCCAGCCTCTGATAGGCTACAGGCACTAGGCCAGAAGCCTATGAGAGGAACAGGGAAAGGAGACACCGCTCACCTACCCTGCCGCAGCAGTCATCTGTATTGCCGTCCTAAGGACGGTGATACAGTTGATTATAAAGAAATTAGTGCCTCCACTATAGAAGCGCTGGACCGGCTGCACAGGCGGTATGTCCGCCCCTGTATAAAGGATATATGCACCTTCACTTTAAAAGGGCATCTGTCAGCAGTTTTGTACCTGGCTGACCTGTTACATGTGCAGTTGGCAAGTGAAGACATCTGTGTTGGTCCCATATTCATAAGTGCCCGAAATGCTGAGAAAAATGTGCTATTATATGCAAATGAGCCTCTAGGAGCAACAGGGGCGTTGTCATTACACCTAGAGGCTCTGCTCTCTCTGCAACTGCCGCGTCCTCTCCAGTTTGATTGTCAGGACCAGGCAGTGAAAACGTCACCACATCTGCCTGGTCCTGTCAATCAAAGTGCAGAGAGAGCAGAGCCTCTGGGTGTAATGACACTTTACATTACATGTTGCTCCTAGAGGCTCATTTGCATATAATAAAACATTTTTCTCAGTAAGGCGGGCAGATAGGAACATGGGACCAACACAGATGCCTTCAGCTGCCGAGTGCTCATCTAACAGGTCAGCCGGTGTCATAGGTACAAAACTGCTGACAGATGCCCTTTAAGTTACTTTGGTTATCACTGCATATTCGAGACTTATCATCAATAAGGTTTAACAGGATATCTGGCGGTTATTAATTCCAAGGTCAGCTCCAAATAATCTTCTGCTAGACATTAGGAGCCCTGTTTTATGAGGGGCCCATTACTGTGTCAGAGCTTGGTCCTCTGGTACTCCGGTGGGCCAGTCCGACCCTGGTTTCTGTACATGACAATATTCCCCTGTAATACTTTTACTGTCGGTTAAACCACTGCTGCACATCCTCATGCCCTGAACTTTGAGGCCATAAAGTCTGGGCAGGATATCAAATGTCCTGTTTATACTAATCACAACCACGGAGCAGGTTCAGTTTTATATGACATAATGGAGACATTATTGTAGGTTCACTGGGAAGAGCAGGAACCTCGTCATTAGATAAATATGCAGCTACAATGTATGAATAGAGAGTCACTGCTGCAGACACAGGACTTCTTCATTATTCCCTAACCCCAAGTGGTAAGTTACGGAAGAACCTGTCCAGCAGGTTATAATCAACGAATCGAGGGTTCAGATTTCATTTCCAGTCTATGCAAGCTGGTGGCCCACCGCTCAGAAGACAGAACATGACCCTGGAATACAATGGATTCTTTAATGCTTTCATTTAAAGACGTAGCACCATTTATCTGTCATTGCAACACAAAACTCGACCAGTCACCTCTCCTGACATGTCTGTGTTAGTAACTACCTACATCCCCCATTGAATAATAATTCTGGAGCATTTCTTTATCATGGCTCCCTAAATCCTGGTGTGCTTGATAAATGCAGCTTTCCACTTGTCCTTCCATTGGTGTCTTCCTTTAAATCCTGCAGTGCCCGATAAGTCACATACATATCAATATGAAATTCGTAGTTGTGTTTTCACATGCACAGTTCTGCTCTCCTAGGTGCTCATCTTTAAAGGTTATGGACACCTTTGGGGGCAATTTTTATTATTCTTATTATTATTATTGCACTAGCTGATGACCCGACGTTGCTCGGGTATTTATTTATTTATTGCAGTGACTTTCACAATGGCTGCCCCTTTAACGATGACTCCCTCTTTAACAGTGACTTTCACAGTGGCCAGGCCTTTAACAGTGACTTTGGCCCCCCCTTTAACAGTGACCGCCCCTTTAATGGTGACTTTCACAGTGGCTGCCCCTTTAACAGTGACCCCCACAATAACAGTGACTTTCACAGTGGCCGCCCCTTTAACAGTGACTTTCACGGTGAACGCCCCTTTAACAGTGACTTTCACGGTGGACGCCCCTTTAACAGTGACTTTCGCGGTGGACGCCCCTTTAGCAGTGGCTTCCACGGTGAACGCCCCTTTAACAGTGACTTTCACAGTGGCTGCCCCTTTAACGGTGACTTTCACAGTGGATGCCCCTTTAATGGTGACTGCTCCTTTAACAGTGACTTTCACAGTGGCCGCCCCTTTAGCAGTGGCTTCCACAGTGGTTGCCCCTTTAACGGTGACTGCCCCTTTAACAGTGACTTTCACGGTGGCCACCCCTTTAGCAGTGGCTTTCACGGTTAATGCCCCTTTAACAGTGACTTTCACAGTGACCACCCCTTTAACAGTGACTGCCCCTTTAACGGTGACTTTCACAGTGGCCGCCCCTTTAACAGTGACTGCCCCTTTAACAGTGACTTTCACAGTGGCTGCCCCTTTAACAGTGACCACCCCTTTAACAGTGAACTCCACAGTGCTCCTCCGTTTAATAGTGGCCCCTGCCCTATGCATGTAACAGTGCGAACTGGTCAAAGCTCAGATCAGTTGTTATGGAAACCTGGTGTAGAACTTGTGAGCTTCTATTGGCTGATAAGGGACATGTGACCGTGGGTATGGCAGTTAGGATTTAAGTGAAAGGCTGGCAGGCTTGTATTGGATATAATGCAGGTCATTTTTTGGGAATATCTTGGGAACGGTACGTCCTAGAGAGCTGAGACCCCCACGGGATTTCTTTCCTGGTAGCAAGGGATGTGTATACCAAGTTTCGTTGAAAAGGATGGTTGCGTTTTTGAGTTTTTGCGGAACATATATACACACATACATATATACGTCCTTTTTTATATATATAGATTGTATTCATTTTGAGCTAAAAATCTTTTTTTCAATTGGTCTTTATCAAAATGTTGATCCCCTTTCTCTGTACAGCCTTGAGATTCTCTAGTAGCAGACATTCATTATAGGTCAGTTTTTATCTTACTGATAAGAATGTGTCTTAAATAAGTGTTTATGACCTAATTTAGAGATAAGGGTTATTAGATGACAGGCACAAAGTGAAAGTAGCTAGACAGTTAACCCTTTGTAACAGAACTGCTTAATAGTTTTAGTAAAGACCAAATGAAAAAAAATATTTTTAGCCCAAAATAAGTAAAATTTAATCATTAAAAAAAATTGTCCCCAAAGGTGTACATAGCCTGGACTTTGTGCTTACTCTGCCTATAGATACCATCTGAGGATTACCATTTCACTGCTGCAGTTCACTTTATGTTTGGCAATGGATAAATTATTAATAAAATGTGACATTTAAACTGAATGTAAAACTCATCTCAAGGATGTTACAAAAATAAAACCATCATTGAAAATAAATGATAAAACATAACAAGGCCACCAGCAGAAAATCACTGAAAAACAGACGAAAACAAAATGAAAACCCAGTATAAGCATAACCCTGAACTATTCAGAGATATGTGAAATTTCCTGACCCCTGGCTTGTTGTGCTAATAGCATTACTAACTGCTACAATAAGTCTGGCCTCAGTAAATGGCATTTATCATGTAGAAAGTTAAAACAAGGCACTTACTATTGTATTGTGATTGTCCATATTGCCTCCTTTTCTGGCTTGATTCATATTTCCATCACTTTATACACTGCTCGTTTCAAGGGGTTACGACCGCCCTGCAATCCAGCAGAGGCACCATACTTGCACACTATAGGAAAGAAGCGCCAGCCAATGGTGGGAGCGCATATGGTAGCCAGTGTAGAGGATGGGAGTGGTAGGTGCCCTGATGTAGTGTAGTGTCACGGTGTCCTACCTCAGGCCGGCTCACGACAGGGTGCGTTGCAGTGAGAGTTATAGCACTGAAGAAAGAGGGCAGAGTTGAAAGTAACAAAGTCCTTTTTACTAAGTGCCATGTAGATCTTGAAATACATACAGTAGCAGCAGGCTTTAGTGCAATTCTTCTCTGGAACAAGCCGAGGAGGTATGGGGGCAGGTTGGATGGCTGCAATTCTGCACTTATATGTTCATGGCTTAGTACAGTAATGGTTTGGTAAACCCTGACCTCACAGCAGGGTCTGTAAGAGTGTTGTCTCAGTTCACTCTGCTGTCTGGAATCTCAAGGATTCACTTGAGTTCTTCCTTCAAATCTTGAAAGTGGGTGCTCTACGAGCTACTTCCCGACCCTGTGGCAGAAGAAGGATAATTTGGATCCTGAACTTCTCTCAAAGAGGAAATGATACGGATCTTGGGAGTAGGTGCTCTATGATCTGCTTGCTCCCCCACTATCTGGACAGAACCTCTCTCATTCCCTCTCTGCCTAAGGCCTCTTGCACATGACCGTATGCCCCCCTGAGACATACCGTCCGTGAGCAGACCATATGTCTAGAAGCGGCAATAACCATGCACACGTGAGCTCACAGCATCATAGATTACAATGATGCTGTGCACGTCGGGCCACCCGCCGGACTATTGTCCCGCACTTATATGATCGTAGCGGAACCAGTGTAAAGTTTCATAGGCTGTGCGTGCCCCAGCAGGCAGGCATGATTGCACCTGCTGACCTAAGAAGGATAGATAGAGCACAAGCTGAAGGATGATGTTCTCCATTCCTTGGAGGAACAGGGCTATGTGAATATTACTTTTTTTATTTTACTAGAACTACAGGGGCTTCACTATTATTAGGGGGCACTAAAGGGGAAAACACTGTTGTAAGGGGGGCACTAAGGGGGATGCACTATTGTGAGGCGAGAACTAAGTGGGCAACACTATTGTAAGGGGGCATGGCGAATGTAAGGGGACATCCTATTGTGAAGATAGCACTAAGGGGCAATAACTACTCTGGGGGCATCGGAGGGGGGGCATTACTACTGTGTGAAGACACTATGAAAGGATATGCCCTGAGCTGCCAGCCTCAAATAGATCTAGCAGACAGTTGAAGCAATGATTGGGGAGATCTCTGGACAGGGCCGGTTCTAGTTTTGTTAGACGGAGGTCATCATTTACTAGGATGTCTGATTTTCACTTTTTTTTTTACGTCAATTATGAGATAATCCCTTTAATGCTTGGAAACACAGACTAATGTCTGAGATCACAAAGTGTTAATGATAGGAAATATTTTAGGCTATGGGATAATTCTCTTTAATTGCAAGTTATTACATCCTACATGACTGCAGTCCACGGTTTGAGTTCATCTCCTCCCATAGGAACATGATTACATGATATGTGGGACTAAGATATGTGCTTCTACAAAGTGTTTTTCTGTTACCACTGTATCCACCTAAAAGTGATCCCTAAAAAGAGATTTTCCAAAACTATATCCTTAAGATAGTGGTTTCTAGTTATCATTAACTTTACAGCCAGCAAATGTAAAATCTGGCATCTTCAGAATTTGTCTTCATTACCCTCGCTGCACCAGCAGAAAACTGGCAGTATAACTAACGTTTACATTTGTTTTTGCTAATGGTTGGGGCAAGTGATAGGTAATATTTTTCTAATATACTATTTTATCCAAAACGTTTATTTTGATCAGAAAACTGGGGCTGAAATGGCCCTGAGCACCACTCTTTGAAATGAGCGTTGCTAATGGCCATCCGTCTCCAACTTATAAAGGGGAGACGGGCTGTGCAGGCGCTGTGCTTCTGCCTCCCGTGCTCCCCCGGTGGCCACAGGCGTCTTAGGAGTTAAAATTACAGCTATAGTCCCCCTTTCGATAAAATCTAATCCTCTTGTTAGGGTTGGTCAATAAACCGGTAGCTACGATATACCGCGATATTAGAAAACAGCGATATTGCGATATCACTGTTTTCTAATAATCGGGGTATTCTGTGACGTCATGCGCTCTGTCTGTGGCGCCTTCCTCACTCACCACCCGCCGGCCGCCGCACATTAAAAATCATTGCCAGCTCCTGCGTCTGCGTCCCTGGCTCCGCCTCCTCCTACCCGGCGCATTGCTGCCCACATTCTCGGGGGGGTGCAATTGCCCCTTTGCCTCTCTCCCCCCCTGGATCCCCCCCTGGATCCGCCGGAAGACTCACACAGGCGCACTGGCAGAGGCATTGAAGTGCGCATGCGCCTGCCAGTGCGCCCGTGTGAGTCTTCCGCGCTTCTCTTCTCAGGCAAGTGAAGTGAATAATAATTACCTACAACGGCGCTGGGCTGGGAGGAGGCGGCGCTGGGCAGGTAGGGAATCTGTTAATGACACTGGGGGAATCTGTGGATGACACTGGATGGGGGGAATCTGTGGATGACACTGGATGGGGGAATCTGTGGATGACACTGAGGGGGAATCTGTGGATGACACTGAGAGGGGGGAATCTGTGGATGACACTGAGAGGGGGGAATCTGTGGATGACACTGAGAGGGGGAAATCTGTGGATGACACTGAGAGGGGGGGGGAATCTGTGGATGACACTGAGAGGGGGGGGATCTGTGGATGACACTGAATGGGGGGGGATCTGTGGATGACACTGGGTGGGGGGGATCTGTGGATGACACTGGGTGGGGGGGATCTGTGGATGGCACTTAAGGGGGAGGGATCTGTGGATGGCACTTAAGGGGGGTTTGTGGATGGCACTTAAGGGGGGAGTGGATCTGTGGATGACGTCTCCTTGTAGCTGCCGCTGCCCCCATACAGTATAACGTCTCCTTGTGGCTGCCCCCATACAGTATAACGTCTCCTTGTGGCTGCCCCATACAGTATAACGTCTCCTTGCGCTGCCCCATACAGTATAACGTCTCCTTGTGGCTGCCCCCATACAGTATAACGTCTCCTTGCGCTGCCCCCTGTAAGAGGGTGCAAGGTATCATATGCGATGGCAGGTACGTGTCACCGAGGTTGCTGGCCTCGGTGAGGTGAGAGCCGGGTTTTTTGTCTGCAGCAGCTTATGCTGCTAGACTTTGTTACTTAGTTTGGCTGCAAAGCTAATCCGGGCCGGCTCTTACTGGGAGTAGGTAAAGTGTAGGGTGGGTGCCTACTCCCCACGGTCCAGTCCTGGTTTTGGGCTGGGTATAAAACACAGCCAGCAGCTGTGTCTGGGTGGTGATTATCCTGGAGCCTGCTAACAGGGCTGTGGGGTTCTCTGTGCTGGAGGACGGAGCTCAGCAAGGTGGTGTTTCCCTGCAACCTAAAGGTGGAATCGCCTGCGGCTGGGCCAACTGCTAGGTGTGAACCCGCACCTAAACCACCCAGGTGACTGGACCCTGTGTTGGCCTGTTTTTGTTTTGCCACGTTATTTCCGTTGTGTGTGAACTGTCACCAAGAGACTGTTTTTCATTTATGGTGTGCAAGTGTGAATAAAACACTGTTTGTTGCACAATCTGGACTCCTTGTTTTGCCTCTAAACTGCACCCGCACCGCTGTCTACCAGAGCGACTCCCCACATTTGGTGGAGGATGCGGGCATGCGCAGTGAGGCTGGCGTGAACGCCGAAGTTTTGTTTTTCTAAAGTGCATGGAATATATTAAGCCAGCAAAGCTGCAAGCAGGAGTTTCTGGCAACATGGAGGCTGCTGTGAAGGCTCTCATAGAGGCTAACGTGCAGCAGCGGGAGACCAACCAACTACTGCTACAACATGTGATGGCGTTACAGGCGGCAGGAGCGTCCCACCACGTCCATGATGCCCGGAAAGCGGTCCGTGCGGCGATCCCAAAAATGACCCCCGCAGACGACGTTGAGACGTACCTGGCGGTTTTTGAGAAGGTCGCCGTGAGGGAAAAGTTACCCCGTGACCAGTGGGCTGAGGTGGTCGCTCCGTTCCTGGCTTCCGGACCCCAGCAGGTGTTTTTCGACTTGTCGGACGACCAGCGGCAGATTATGACACCGTGAAAGGAGAGATCCTAGCCAGACTGGGCGTGAACGTGCTGGTCCGCGCCCAAAGAGTCCACCAGTGGGACTTTAAAACGACTGAACCCGCTAGGCCGCAGTACTACGATCTGCTGCACAGGCTGCAAAAGTGGCTGCAGCCCGATCTACTAAGTCCCACTGCCATGCTGGATCGACTGTTGGCGGACATCTTTTGGAGGGCCCTGCCTTATCCCCTCCAGCACTGGATCGGCCAGGTATCGCCCACCAATGCCCTGGAGATGGTCAACCTGGTGGAGCGCTACGAGGCCACCAGAAACCTGCAGGGGACTCTTGCGGGGAAGGGGTCAGTCAAACCCCGGAGGCCTCTGCCCCAGTTCCGACGTCCGGCGACAGAGCGGCCTGCACGGAATATACCCCCTGCGAGCCCGCCTCCCGTGGTATGCTGGAGGTGTCAGGAGCCAGGCCACATCAGGGCCGACTGTCCGCATCGGGATGAGCTGATGGAGGTGAACTACGGGGGTCGTCACTCCCTGTATGCACGGAAGCTGTGCGCAACTGGCACCCGTGAGGTGCAGGACCATAACCACCTGTGTCAGGTAGAGGTGGGAGACTCTCTGGCGGTGGCTCTGCTGGACTCCGGGAGTTTAGTCTCCCTGGTAAGGGCTGCCCTTGTACGGCCTGCGGAGTATACTGGCCGTAAAGTCGGGGTCCTGTGCATCCACGGAGACCTGAAAGACTACCCCACTGCACTAGTGACTTTGTCCACCGCGGCTGGTAGGTGGACCCACGAGGTGGCTGTCGCTACTAAACTCCCACACGAACTGATACTTGGGAGGGACTTCCCGGTTTTCCGGCGCTGTGGCCGGTAATAAAGGTATCTGAGGGACCCGAGACAGGGGTGACCCTAGTGGAGTGGCCTGATACCACTGGAAGGCCAGAACCCTGGGAGCCCGAGTCTGAAGGGCCGGCGGTAGGGGTGACCACTGCTCCAGCGGTAGAGGGGGAGACAACCCCACTGAGTGTAATGGTGGGAGACACGGAGGACTTGCCACCGGGACCTGAGTTGGCAGACCTCAATGTCTCCGGGAAAATTTTGGGACCGCACAACACGGGACCAAACCCTAACCAGGGCCTGGGAGAATGTGCTGGAAATTGATGGGAAACCCCAGAAACCAGGGGCTGAATTAATGTTCCCACGATTTATTGTTCTGCAGGATATGTTGTATCGGGTGAACCAAATCCGAGGCGAACCTGTTGAACAGTTGGTGGTGCCCACAGCGTATCGCAAGCTTGTCATGGAGCTTGCCCACCAACATGTTCTTGGGGGACACCTGGGGTGGCAGAAAACCCAGGACCGCATACTGCAGCGATTTTATTGGCCCAGTGTGTTCAAGGAGGTAGAGAATTATTGTAAGTCCTGTCCGACCTGTCAGATAACTAGCCCCCAGCCACATTTCCGTAGTCCTCTGGTACCTCTGCCAATTATTGAAGTACCGTTTGAGCGAATCGCGATGGATTTAATTGGGCCTGTACCAAAGTTCTGCCAGGGGCCACCAACACATTCTGGTAGTTCTCGACTATGCCACTCGGTATCCGGAGGCGGTGCCTCTGCGACATACCTCAGCTAAGCTCATTGCCAAAGAGTTAATGGAGATGTTTTCCCGTGTGGGCCTGCCAAAAGAGGTTCTGACAGACCAAGGGACCCCTTTTATGTCCAAAGTAATGAGGGAACTGTGTAAATTATTGCGTATAAAGCAGTTACGGACGTCCGTTTACCATCCGCAAACAGACGGTCTTGTGGAGAGGTTTAACCAAACTCTAAAAAATATGTTAAAGAGGGTGGTGTCTAGAGATGGGAAGGACTGGGATCTGCTTCTGCCCTATCTCATGTTCGCAGTGCGAGAGGTGCCCCAGGCCTCTACTGGGTTCTCGCCCTTCGAACTGCTTTATGGCAGACACCCTCGGGGCCTGTTGGATATCGCCAAGGAAGCATGGGAACAACAGCCTGTCCCCCACAAAAGTGTCATTGAGTATGTCGCCCAGATGCAGGAACGGATGGAAAGGGTGTTGCCCTTGGTCCGGGAGCATATGGAGGCAGCGCAACAAGCCCAGAGTAGGGTGTACAATCGTCAGGCTCGGGTACGGGACTTCAATCCGGGAGATCGGGTTTTGGTTCTGGTGCCCACCCTTGACAGCAAGTTCCTAGCTAGGTGGCAGGGCCCCTATGAGGTGATCGAGAAGGTAGGGGAAGTAAATTACAAAGTACACCAGCCAGGGCGGCGCAAGCCGGAGCAGGTGTACCACGTGAATTTACTTAAGCCGTGGAAAGATAGGGACGCGGCCGACGACCACAGCCCCCGGCCAGGGCTTCTAGGTCAAAAGGGTCCTGTGAAGGCCTGTGAAGCCGTAACCACGGTAAAAATTGCAGACAGCCTGTCTTCCAAACAAGTTCAGGAAGTCAGGGAGTTCCTCAGTCGGAACACGGATGTGTTCTCGGACCTCCCTGGCCGCACGTCTCTCATCCGACATGACATCGTCACTGAGCCTCAGGCCAAGGTCCGGTTAAAACCATACCGGGTACCCGAGGCTCGGCGGCGGGCCATCGCGGAGGAAGTGCAGTTAATGTTGAAGCTCGATGTCATTGAGGAGTCGAAAAGTGAGTGGGCCAGTCCCATAGTCCTAATACCCAAGCCGGATGGGACGCTGCGGTTCTGCAACGACTTTCGCAAGTTAAATGAAGTATCCAAGTTTGACACGTATCCCATGCCCCGAGTAGACGAGCTTGTTGAAAGTTTAGGACAAGCCCGTTATTTTTCTGTGCTGGACCTCACTAAAGGGTACTGGCAGGTACCCTTAACGGAATCGGCTAAGGAAAAACCGCATTTGTTACCCGCAGGGCCTGTATCACTACAAGGTGTTACCCTTTGGCCTGCATGGCGCCCCGCCACTTTCCAAAGGTTAATGGACATAGTGCTGCGACCACATCGTCCGTACGCCTCGGCCTACTTAGATGATGTAGTCATCCACAGCACCGACTGGGAAAGCCATTTACCCAAGGTGCAGGCGGTAGTGGATGCCCTGAGGAAAGCCGGACTGACCGCTAACCCAAAGAAGTGCTCCATAGGGTTAGAGGAGACAAAATATCTGGGATATGTAATTGGGCGGGAGTCATCAAACCTCAGGTAACTAAGGTAGAGGCCATTCGTAACTGGCCCCGACCGGTCACCACCAGGCAGGTAAAGTCGTTCCTGGGGATTGTAGGTTACTACATGAGGTTTGTGCCCCACTTTGCCACAATAGCAGCGCCATTGACAGACCTGTTGAAGGGCGAAAGTCTGGGAGGGTTAGCTGGAGTGAGAAGGCGGAGGAGGCTTTCTCCGCGTTGAAGTCGGCCCTGTGTGGGTCCCCGGTTTTGGTGACACCCGACTTCAACAAGGAGTTTGTCGTACAGACCGACGCCTCGGAGGTAGGCCTCGGTGCGGTACTGTCGCAGGAGGTCAACGGGGAAGAACATCCCGTTGTCTTCCTGAGCCGTAAGCTCAGCCCCGCCGAGTCCAGATATAGTATAGTGGAGAGGGAGTGCCTGGCTATCAAGTGGGCACTCGACAGTCTCCGCTACTACCTGTTAGGAGGAGGTTCCGTCTGGTGACCGACCATTCCCCCTCAAATGGATGAGTCAGGCCAAGGAGAGGAATGCTCGGGTCACCAGGTGGTTCCTATCGCTTCAAAATTTCAAATTCTCCGTGGAACACAGGGCAGGCCGCTTGCAGGGCAACGCAGATGCCCTGTCCCGCGTCCACTGCCTCACGTGTGTTCACCCCTCAGGGTTGAACAAATGGGGGTGTGTAAGAGGGTGCAAGGTATCATATGCGATGGCAGGTACGTGTCACCGAGGTTGCTGGCCTCGGTGAGGTGAGAGCCGGGTTTTTGTCTGCAGCAGCTTATGCTGCTAGACTTTGTTACTTAGTTTGGCTGCAAAGCTAATCCGGGCCGGCTCTTACTGGGAGTAGGTAAAGTGTAGGGTGGGTGCCTACTCCCCACGGTCCAGTCCTGGTTTTGGGCTGGGTATAAAACACAGCCAGCAGCTGTGTCTGGGTGGTGATTATCCTGGAGCCTGCTAACAGGGCTGTGGGGTTCTCTGTGCTGGAGGACGGAGCTCAGCAAGGTGGTGTTTCCCTGCAACCTGAAGGTGGAATCGCCTGCGGCTGGGCCGACTGCTAGGTGTGAACCCGCACCTAAACCACCCAGGTGACTGGACCCTGTGTTGGCCTGTTTTTGTTTTGCCACGTTATTTCCGTTGTGTGTGAACTGTCACCAAGAGACTGTTTTTCATTTATGGTGTGCAAGTGTGAATAAAACACTGTTTGTTGCACAATCTGGACTCCTTGTTTTGCCTCTAAACTGCACCCGCACCGCTGTCTACCAGAGCGACTCCCCACACCCCATACAGTATAACGTCTCCTTGTGGCTGCTCCATACAGTATAAAGTCTCCTTGTGGCTGCCCCCATACAGTATATTGTCTCCTTGTGGCCCCCATACAGTATAACGTCTCCTTGCGGCTGCCCCCATACAGTATATTGTCTCCTTGTGGCCCCCATACAGTATAACGTCTAGTTGTGGCTGCCCCCATACAGTATATTGTCTCCTTGCGCTGCTCCCATACAGTATAATGTCTCCTTGCGCTGCTCCCATAAAGTATAACGTCTCCTTGCACTGCCCCCATACATGTCTCCAAGTGTTTTTTTCTTCTAAATGGGCATTTATCGTGATATATATCGTTATCGCGATACATTTCTTAATATCGTTATCGTGGCAATATTTTTGATATCGCCCAACCCTACCTCTTGTACATTTACTAACCGGCGATAATTAATCATGAAGCAGCCGCCGGAAGAAAGCGCTGACTGCACACACTGCTTCTACGTCCAGTGGCTGCTTCATGAGTAATTATCGCAGGGATCACAGGTTAGTGAGGCCATTTCAGCTCCAGTTTTCTGATAAAAATAAACGTTTTGGATAAAAAAAAAGTATATTAGAAAAATGTTACCTATCACTTGCCCAAACCATTAGCAAAAAAAAAAATTTGAAAGTCAGTTACACTTTAATGCGTATGATGCCGTTTGTGAATAGGCCAGACAACCCAGCTGACTAAACAAAAAATACATGAAAACTAAATAATAAACTGAATATCACTTACATTGGGCATTTATGTGTTAATAATCTAGGGGTAGGTGTTTGTGTGCCAGCCAGACAAATGGCCCATTTAGAGCAGAAGACCATAATACAGTCAAAAGACCAAGCAGAGACAGACGATAAGAAAAAGAGATCCGTCAACAGCAGTTTGACAAATGTGTCATGAAAGCAATGGGAGAAGTGGAGCTGGCATAAAAGCTAATGAATACACATTGTAAAGACGCTGTATTTTACACCTGCAAAGGAAAAACTTCTCTGAGGTCCCCATAGATTACAGTGACAGAAGCAGAATGGCTTGTTGCGGATAATCACATATTTTATATATAAAAAAAATATTAATTTACTAATAAACTTGTAGAATGTGGAACAGCACAGTTCATTCTGATCCCCCAGATATGCCCATTAAGCCCCCTTGAACCTCCTTGGGACACATTTTGCCTAGGGATCACCTAGTACAGAATATGGATATCCAAGAGGGGCACCCTACTCTGGACACCCTTTATGAGCCAGAATGGAGAAATACTCCCTAACCATAAGAGCAGCTCCCATTGTGGTGGACCAGACTTAGAGATGAGCGAATCGACTTCAAGTGAAACATCCGAAGTCGATTCGCATAAAACTTCGTTCTAATACTGTACGGAGCAGGAGCTCCGTACAGTATTAGAATGTATTGGCTCCGATGAGCCAAAGTTATTGCTATGCGAAGTCTTGTGATTAAATTAGTCTCACAAATTAGTTTGTACTGTAAAAAAACATTTCCCGAACTCGAGTTCGGTTTCAAGGTACCATGTTTCATCCGAAATCGATTCGCTTATCCCTAACTACACTGCTACTCTGCATAGTCTGGGGATACTGGACTGCAGATTGATTAATCTCTCCCAATGAGGTTTATTAACATTGGTGCAAGGGGTAATAGAAGGAGTTTCTAATCGCAACCAATCAGATTCCAGCGTTAAAGAACTTTTTGGAAAATGAGAGCAGCAATCTGATTGGTTGTTATTGTCAGCTTTTGTCTCCAAACTCTTAGTCGACCATAGTTACAAATGTGATTTCCGCAGAGGGAAAAATAAACGTCTAAGAAAACTTTTTCTTTCAATATTGATTTGATACAAGAGGACAAAATGCTTACACACTACAGATATTATATGGAAACGGTTCTGTTTTTTGTAGTTTGTATATGGAAGTCAGTTCTATTACAGTGATTGACATCTCATGCTTTGTAGCTCAAGCAATATAGGACCCCTTATACTACACACTGCAACCACTGCAGATCCTCTTTGGGAAGAAGGGGGAATGTCATGTCACAACCTGTTAACATCTATTGATTGATTGTTTCTGATTTTGTGCAGGGGCCTAACTAGAAAAGGCTGGGCTCCAGAGTAAATTTTTTACAGGAACCCACCCTCCCTTTCCTCACAACCTCCCCCCCTGCGGCTAGACAAGACCACCCACACCCACTATAGAACCTCCCTTCCCCTCACTCATGTGAAAAAAAACATGAAAATAAAAAGTTTACTAGTGCTGAAAGAGTGTAGGACTTCACGGTGCCCCTTCACGGTAGAATGTTACCTTTATAGAAGTGCTGGCCCCATAGCGCCCCCTTAATGTAGTGATGACCCCTCAGTGTCCCCACATAGTAGTTGTGTCCCCTTAATGCCCCTGTTACAATAGCCCTGCCCCTTACTGACCCACTTAGGATAGTACGGCCTTAAGCTAAACGTCGTTTCGGCACATCGCCGGATCCGACGTTCAGCTTTTTCTCAATGGTTACCATGGCAGCCAGGACACTAAAGTCCCGGCTGCCATGGTAAAGTGTAGTGGGGAGCGGGGGAACAGTATACTTACCATCCGTGCGGCTCCCGGGGCGCTCCAGAGTGACGTCAGGGCGCCCCACACGCATGGATCACGTGATCGCATGGATCACGTGATCCATGCGCATGGGGCGCTCTGACGTCATTCTGCTCCCCCTCTCCCCACTACTACTATGGCAACCAGGACTTTAATAGTGGCCTGGCTGCCATGGCAACCTCAAAGCATTTCGAAGACTGATCAGGATCCTGATCAGTCTTCTAATGCTTTCAGGCGACTTGCATTCTGCCGGATCCTCAGAACGCAAGTGTGAAAGAGGCCTTACGTCACCACACTGAGATAAAGAGCTTCCTCATCCTCCTCTCTGCTCTGCTTGCCAGGGATTATCCTTTTTTTGCAATGGAGATTAATGTGATTAGGACAGGTTTTATGTGTACTAATAGGGTGGTGGCCATTTTGTTTCTCCCTATCATTGCTCCCTAGACAAAACAATCCATTATAAATAATGAAAGGTATTTGGGAATATATTTATAATAAAGTAATATTTACGTATTTTTATTTTCTTAATTCCCAGAGAACCCCTTTAAGGTGATATATGGCAGGGTCCTGAAAGGGTTAAGCCAAGAACAATAAGCCCAGAAAACACTTTAAAGTCAAAGTGATCATAATAGTATATTATGTATGTGTAATGAGTACAACCTGATTTGCATATACATAGGGAAGGAGCAACTAATGTGCAAAAGTGCACCCAAAAATGAATACTTTATTAAAAAATTACATGATTAAAAATAAATCACTCTACAAGAAGAGGATCATATTCCCACAAGAAGTGTGAAGCAAATACATATAGAAAAATAAATATTTACTTGAAAAGATACATATGGGCAAGAATCTATACTAATAAAATCTGTGTGTGAGTGGCGTCCATGCGTGTGTGCCGAATACTCAAGTGCGCATGCCCGGCGCACTGACCAATCAGCATACACTCCACGGACACTACAGTGCGACATCCTATTATAATGGCAGCGGCCGGGGCCCAGTGCAGTCAATGTATTGCACTGGGCCCCGCTCAGAGAAGTAATACTATGAGTAGCTGTAATAATAATAACAATCTTCTCTTCTTAACTTACTACATGGTGAGGCAGGAGGCCGGGCGGGCAGTCACTGGCAGCGTAACTCACTAAGTGACGCCCCTGCTCCGCCCACTTCATGAATGAAGCAGGCGGCGCAGGAGCATGACGTAGTGAGTTACGCTGCCAGTGACAGGACGCCCGGCCTCCTGCCTCACCATGTAGTAAGTTAAGAAGAGATCGTTATTATTATTACAGCTACTCATAGTATTACTTCTCTGAGCTGGGCCCGGTGCAATACAGTGACTGCACCGGGCCCCTCTGCCATTACATTCACACTATACAGTGACACTGTTATGGGGGGATCTGTGAATGACACATAGCACAAGATGCTATGTGTCATCCACAGATACCCCCATAACAGTGTCAGCCACAGACCACCCCCATAACAGTGTCAGCCACAGATACCCCCATATTAGTGTTAGCCACAGATACCCCCTTAACAGTGTCTGCCACAGACCCCCATAAGTGTCAGCCACAGATCCCCCCCCTATAACAGTGACATCCACAGTGCCCCCATAACAGTGTCAGCCACAGATACCCCCATATTAGTGTTAGCCACAGATACCCCCATAACAGTGTCTGCCACAGACCCCCATAAGTGTCAGCCACAGATCCCCTCTATAACAGTGACATCCACAGTGCCCCCATAACAGTGTCAGCCACAGACCCCCATAAGTGTCAGCCACAGACCCCCATAAGTGTCAGCCACAGATCCCCCATAACAGTGACATCCACAGTGCCCCCATAACAGTGACATCCACAGTGCCCCCATAACAGTGTCAGCCACAGTGCCCCCATAACAGTGTCAGCCACAGTGCCCCCATAACAGTGTCAGCCACAGATACCCCCATACCAGTGTCAGCCACAGAGCCCCCATAACAGTGTCAGCCACAGATCCCCCATAAGTGTCAGCCACAGATCCCCCATAACAGTGTCAGCCACAGATCCCCCATAACAGTGTCAGCCACAGACCCCCCATAACAGTGTCAGCCACAGATCCCCCATAACAGTGTCAGCCACAGACCCCCCATAACAGTGCCAGCCATAGACCCCCATAACAGTGTGTCCTCCACAGATCCCCCCATAACAGTGTCAGTCACAGATCCCCTTCACAACAGTGCCATCCACAACCCCCCCCATAACAGTGCCAGCACTAATGTTCTAGCGCCCATTATTGTACCGGGCCTAATGTCTAGTTTATTAAATAAAGTGCAAAATGCATATAAATAATGTGGTGCAAGGTTCACAAAAATATAAAAGGTGATGCTGAAAAGATAAACAATATAAAAGAAGTGCGCAGCCCTGACAAAACAGAAGGCCAGATTGTAATACGGCACCATAAAATAAATTCATAAGTAAAGTAAAACTGAAATAGATGATCGAGAGATATGATAATGCAAAATTACCACCCCACATGATGGACAGATCTGTAGGGGAATGTGTCCACCCATACACGCGTTTCGGCTGCTGCCTTCTGCTGTGTGCGAGAAACTTTTTTTTGAAGACACAAATCTCAAATTTTGGTAAACAGATACATGATATAATACTCACCTTCTGTTTATGTGGCGCATGCGCTTACAGCTATGAAGACCCCATCCCCAATGCCGAAAAGGGCACGTAGGAAGTGAGCGCGACAGAAGTGCGGTCACATGCCCACCACACCAGCGTACCCCATCAGCCCAGGGGAGGAAGAACCATACAGATTGCAGCACATGCGCACACGGTGGGAACTAATGCGCCATACTGGAGAAGAGCAGAGCGACTCAGGGAAAGGAGAGAGAGCCAAAGGAAAACTTAAAGGGGATGTCCCACGAAAAATGTTTTACAGTTTTCAAACCAGCCCCTGGATCTGAATACTTTTTTAATTGCATGTAAATAAACATTTAGTATAGCCATAGTTATTCAATAAAATGTGTCTGTATAGCGCCACCTGGTGTGTTTTTTGTCTTATTTCTTTGTCCTGCTCACTGAGAAGGCCGCACATGCTCAGTTTCATCCGTCACCTGCCTCCTGAGCTGTGATAGGTGGAGCATGGACACTCCCCCGGAGCTGCAGCAGAAAAGACACTCCCCCTGAGCTGCAGCAGAAAAGACACTCCCCCTGAGCGGTCAGCTTGATATAAATCTAGCAGAGCAATGAATGGGGAGATCTCTGGATCTATGTGAGGTACAGGGCTGGTTCTAGCTTTCTTAGAAAGAGGGTATCATGTACTATGTACATTTTTTACATTAGTTATGGGATAAACTCTTTAAATGGAAATAAGAACTATTAGATATGGATAATAACACATTGTTGTGAATAGAGTGTAATGATGAATAAGATGTGATGAACACAAAATCTGTGTAAAATTGGCGGGGGGTGAATGTGGGAACAAAAAAAAGTGTATATCAGAAAACATGAAGAAAAGTGAGAGTGAGTGGTGAAAGAAAGATTACTCAAATCAAAAAAGGTGAAAAAAAAAATGTATTTTGTTATAAGAATATATTTAAAAAAGTGCCTCTTGAATATTAATGATCTATAAGATTGCACTTGTTATTTTCGGCTTTTGTAGTGTAAAGTTTGCTGACATTATCAAAGCCTTGGCTGTTCAAGGTGACTATGTTATTACCGTCTTTCCAATATTCTAGAGACCTTCCTGAGGACGAATTGTTTATGTCAGGCTGGCTGTGAACCCCCCAGAGCCATCAATATGATGCATCATCCTCGCATCCTCATGATAATTTAATGCTTCTGATGGACGTTTTTTCTACGTTGTAACCACAAGTAAGACGGTTTGTGCTATTTTGGTTAAATAAATGATTTGCTCCCCGTAAAGCTCCAGCGCGGGATGACAACAGCCTGCCACAATGTATTGGTTTTTCAAGTGAAGACCATGTGGAGAGGAGCTGATTCGTGTGAACGGGGCACAGAGGAAAGAGAGAATGTGTGATGTGGAATAACTAAGATATTGCTGAAATGTGATTGTGGTATACACCCTATAATCCGCCAGGCTGTCACAAGGGCAAATTGAGTTTGGGTTGTTGATCAGGAACAGACCTGGCCTTCCAAGGCTACCCTACTGGATGTCCACACTAGACCATTGGGGCCACAAACTACACTTGAAAATGCTAGTGCTGCTATATCACCAGTACTTCTTTATTATTTTTTCAGGAACATGACCCTCTGTCCCCAAGGCTGTAAGGTTAGAAATGTCAAGAAGACCACCACTTTGAGAAGGCCACCCCTCATCCAGACCAGATTTGCTTGTGACAGATTTTCAGCCCCAACATACTGTATATTACGAAGCCAGTCTATAGACCACACGATGGGAGATCACTTTTCCATGCAGTTTTGGGTGGTTGTCTCACTGTATATAAATGTATGTGAGGTTTATTATGTGCACTAAGTTAATAATATATGTTGTGATAGACGTACGATGTACATGCTTGCCTCATTTTCCTCTTCAGGTTGTGAACAACATACCTCGCCTAGATCCATTCTGCTCTTCGGCCATCACCTCTCTGGTCTATATAGTGAGGCTGGATGGCGCGCACCCAGGCCGCACAGTACCATACTGAAATCCACTGCCTGGTATAGTGGGCTGTGCCCTGTACTGTGCCTTGATGTTGCCCTTGTAGACATTGACTATTGTTCCTTTCCAATATGACTAAGGCTAGTTTTTCACTTTTCATCCATCTCTTCTGTGTACTCAAATGATTATCGGGCCCCAGCTGGGCAACTCAGAATTTTCATTGCTACCAGCAGGCACTTGCCCCATTAAAGGGGTATTCTGGTAAAGTAACTTAATTTTTGAAAAACTGCATTAAGGCTGCAAGCTGTGACCCAACCAGAACCCATACCTATACACATAACCAGAGTTTTACCTTGCAATCCATTTGTCTAGCTCCTGTGTGAGCCTGGAGCACACTGAGAGTATCATGGCGCCTGATCGTCCCTCACAAAGACTACAATCCCCACTATCCCAAGCTTTCCTGCTGTGAGTGTTCATGTTTACTGATTGTCTGCCTGAAATACAGTCCAGTCACGCCCCCTCTGCTCAGTAATCACCAGCACACTAACACGCCCTTTGTTTCACAAGACATTTAGCTAGAGAATTGATAGCAGCACACTGAGCATGCTCGACCTAACAAAGGCTCAGAACTACAGGTCTGTGCCATGGTAATTTATGAGGAAACATAGTGGGAAGCACGGTAAATATGTGAAAATTACATTATATTAGGTAATTATAGATGAGGAATTAGTCTAAAAGATAAGTTATATTTATGGTAACCGGAATACCCCTTTAACCACTACAGGACCGCCTAACGCACGGATGCGTCCGGCGGGCGGTCCTGTAGTTTTGAGTTGGCGCGTCGGCGCGTCATCTTGCGAGACGCGAGACTTCCTGTGAACGCGCGCGCGTTCACAGTGCCGCGCGTCTCAAAACTTGTACTGCAGCCTGCCAGCGATGATCAATCGCTGGCAGGCTGTAGATGCGAAATAAATCACATCAAACAAGAATATCAGACGCTATTTTGATAACAGCGTCTGATATACCTGCTACCTGGTCCTCTGGTGGTCCCTTTTGCTGGGATCGACCACCAGAGGACCAGGTACCTATGTAAAGTAGCACCAAGGACCACACTACACCCCCCCCCCCGGTCACTTATTAACCCCTTGTTAACCCCTTGATCACCCCATCTAGATTCCCTGATCACCCCCCTGTCATTGATCACACCCCTTGTAAGGCTCCATTCAGACGTCCATATGTGTTTTGCGGATCCGTGGATCCGCGGATCTGATCCACGGACCCGCGGATCCGCAGATCTTCAAAACACGGACACCGGCAATGTGCTTTCCGCATTTTGTAGATCCGCACATTGCCAGAACTATATAGAAAATGCTTTTTCTTGTCCGCAATTGCGGACAAGAATAGGACATGTTCTATATTTTGCGGAACGGAAGTGCAGACCCGGAAGCGCGGATCCGTAATTCCGGATCCGAGCGGGACAAAGTCTGTCCCCATAAAAATAAATGGGTCCGCAATTCCGTTCCGCAAACAGAATTGCGGATGTGTGAATAGGGCATAAGGGTCCCTTATCACCGCCAGTTAGTTAGCTACTTGTTAGGTAGCTAGCGCCCAGCCCACCGCACCGCAGTCACTGATTTTGGCAGAGATTTTCTCATCCACGATGATCGATGCGAATGAAAAAATCTGTGCTGTTCATTTTTTTTTTTTTTTCAGCCCAGAGGCTGAATGGAAAAAAATAATCTCATTACCCGTATGCTCAATATAAGGAGAATCGCAGAAACTCCTAATGCTGGCCATACGTGTAATGATTGCGGAGACCCTCAAATGCCAGGGCAGTACAAAAACCTCACAAGTGACCCCATTTTAGAAAGAAGACACCCCAAGGTATTCCGTGAGGGGTATGGTGAGTTCATGTAAAATTTTATTTTTTGTCACAAGTTAGTGGAATATGAGACTTTGTAAAAAAATATATATATATATCAATTTCCGCTAACTTGTGCAAAAATTTTTTTTTCTGTGAACTCGCCATGCCCCTTACAGAATACCTTGGGGTGTCTTCTTTCCAAAATGGGGTCACTTGTGGGGTATTTATACTGCCCTGGCATTTTAGGGGTCCTAAAGCGTGAGAATCCAAATGCGTAAAAATGCCCTGTGAAATCCTAAAGGTACTCATTGGTTTTAGGGCCCCTTTGCGCATCTTGGCTGCAAAAAAGTGGCACACATGTGGTATCGCCGTACTCAGGAGAAGTAGGGCAATGAGTTTTGGGGTGTATTTTTATATATACCCATACTTTGTGTGATATCGCTGTAAACGACAACTTTTTAATTTTTTTTATACAAAGTTGTCAATTTACAGAGATATTTCTCTCACCCAACATGAGTATATGTAAAAATACACCCCAAAACACATTGCCCCACTTCTCCTGAGTACGGCGATACCACATGTGTGCCACTTTTTTGCAGCCTGGGTGCGCAAAGGGGCCCAAATTCCAATGAGTACCTTTAGGTTTTACACGGCTGCTCACAATTTAGCCCCACCCAAAATGCCAGAACAGTAAACACACCCCACAAATGACCCCATTTTAGAAAGAAGACACCCCAAGGTATTTGCTGAGGGGCATAGTGAGTCCATGAAAAATTCTACTTTTTGTCAAAAGTTAGCGGAAAGGAAGACTTTGTGAGAAAAAACAATAAAAAATCGATTTCCGCTAAAAAAAAAATAAAAAAGTTGTCGTTTACAGCGATATTTCTCACACACAGTATGGGTATATGCACAGAGCAATTTCACAGGCATGAGATTGACAGGGCGAGGTGAGATGTCTGGCCCTGTCAGTCAAGGGGGAGTCTCTTGAGAAGTGGGGCAGCCTTTCGCTGCTCAAGAAGTGTTGGAAAGGGATTCGTTGATCTCGAC
This sequence comes from Bufotes viridis, assembly GCA_033119425.1. Taxonomy (NCBI): domain Eukaryota; kingdom Metazoa; phylum Chordata; class Amphibia; order Anura; family Bufonidae; genus Bufotes; species Bufotes viridis. The sequence goes on along the minus strand of CM065591.1, from coordinate 46,547,210 downwards.
TCCACACACCTTTCATTCATTCCTCTATACTTCTAAATTCAGTAGCTATATCTCTCTGGACAGTGCAGAAGGAAACTCTGGGGGCGTTACATACCTTATATATACCTGAGGCTCTGTTCTCTCTGCAACTGCTGCGTCCTCTGCACTTCGATTGTCAGGCTGTGAAAACGTCATCACACCTGGCCCTGTCAATCACGGTGCAGAGAGCTCGGCAGTTGCAGAGAGAGCAGAGCCTCTAGGTGCAATGGTAACGCCCCTGTTGCTCCTAAAGGCTCATTTGCATATATTAAAACATAATTTTTCTCAGCAATGCAGCCACATATGAACATGGGACCAACACAGATGTCTTCAGCTGCCAAGCGCACATGTAACAGGTCAGACAGTGTCATAGGGACAAAGCTGCTGACAGATGCCCTTTAAGGTATATTTATATGGCGAAAATACGCTGAATACTTAAATGTGTACAGACTGGGTAACTATATGAATATACACTCACCTAAAGAATTATTAGGAACACCTGTTCTATTTCTCATTAATGCAATTATCTAGTCAAGCAATCACATGGCAGTTGCTTCAATGCATTTCGGGGTGAGGTCCTGGTCCAGACAATCTCCTGAACTCCAAACTGAATGTCAGAATGGGAAAGAAAGGTGATTTAAGCAATTTTGAGCGTGGCATGGTTGTTGGTGCCAGACGGGCCGGTCTGATTATTTCACAATCTGCTCAGTTACTGGGATTTTCATGCACAACCATTTCTAGGGTTTACAAAGAATGGTGTGAAAGGGGAAAAACATCCAGTATGCGGCAGTCCTGTGGGCGAAAATGCCTTGTTGATGCTAGAGGTCAGAGGAGAATGGGCCGACTGATTCAAGCTGATAGAAGAGCAACGTTGACTGAAATAACCACTCGTTACAGCCGAGGTATGCAGCAAAGCATTTGTGAAGCCACAACATGCACAACCTTGAGGTGGATGGGCTACAACAGCAGAAGACCCCACCGGGTACCACTCATCTCCACTACAAACAGGGAAAAGAGGATAGAATTTGCACGAGCTCACCAAAATTGGACTGTTGAAGAGTGGAAAAATATTGCCTGGTCTGATGAGTCTCGATTTCTGTTGAGACATCCGAGTCCGAATTTGGCGTAAACAGAATGAGTACATGTATCCATCATGCCTTGTTACCACTGTGCAGGCTGGTGGTGTTATAATGGTGTGGGGGATGTTTTCTGGGAACACTTTAGGCCCCTTACTGCCAATTGGGCATCGTTTAAATGCCATGGGCTACCTGAGCATTGTTTCTGACCATGTCCATCCCTTCATGACCACCATGTACCCATCCTCTGATGGCTACTTCCAGCAGGATAATGCACATATCACAAAGCTCGAATCATTTCAAATTGGTTCCTTGAACATGACAATGAGTTCACTGTACTAAAATGGCCCCACAGTCACCAGATCTCAACCCAATACAGCATCTCTGGGATGTGGTGAAACGGGAGCTTCGTGCCCTGGATGTGCATCCCTCAAATCTCCATCAACTGCAAGATGCTATCCTATCAATATGGGCCAACATTTCTAAAGAATGCTATCAGCACCTTGTTGAATCAATGCCACGTAGAATTAAGGTAGTTCTGAAGGCAAAAGGGGGTCCAACCCCGTATTAGTATGGTGTTCCTAATAATTCTTTAGGTGAGTGTATATCACTGAACAGTATTTTACCCTTAAAACTTCACTTTTAATGATAACATCTAAAAATATATAATATACCCACTTCAGAAAACAAAAATAAACGGAATTAAATAAAATGGTACTTATTATCACAAGATGGGACTGATAATCCGTTTGGTGACATACGATTTTTACTCACAGTACTGTGGGATTCCGTAATAGAGGGATTGATTTCACCATATAGCTCAGTGTAGATCACTTGAATAACGGTGGTTCAGCTTGTCGTCCACAATTCTCCAAGTGTTGACAGAAAATACAGATGATTGTTGTACACAGTCCGCTTTTAGGTATCGGGATTCTATTCCTATATTAGGGCCCGTTCACACTAGCGTTATTCTTTTCCGGCATAGAGTTACGTCCTAGGGGCTCAATACCGGAAAAGAACTGATCAGTTTTATCCTAATGCATTCTGAATGGAGAGAAATCCGTTCAGGATGCATCAGGAAGTCTTCAGTTCAGTCACTGCACGTTTTTTGGACGGAGAAAATACTGCAGCATGCTGCGGTATTATCTCCGTCCAAAATTCCGAAACACTTCCGGAATGCCGGATCCGGCATTAAAAATACCCCATTGACGGACCCGTTCTTCCGGTCTGCGCACCTTTAAAAATGTAAAAAAATAAAAAACAGATCCGTTTTTCCGGATGACAACCGGAGAGACAGATCCGCTATTGCAATGCATTTGCGATACTGATCCGCACCTGGATCTGCCTACAAATGCTGTCCGTTTGCATACAGATTGCCGGAACTGCTTGCCGGATCCTAACAACGCAAGTGTGAAAGTACCCTTACTATGCTGTCCCTGCCTAAAAGCGGAGTAATCGCCCCGAAAGGGGCGGCCCCACTTATCTGTGGCTGTGCCCTCACCTCGAAGTCCCTATCTGTCCAAAGGTTCCAAGTCCCAGTGATGCCTTGTCTTTCAAACAGCCCCCCATAGTTGTGAAAAAGACTCCAATCATCTGTATTTTCTGTCAACACTTGGAGAATTCTGGACGACAAGCTGAACCACCGTTATTCAAGTGATCTACACTGAGCTATACGGGGAAATCAATCCCTCTACTAGTACTGTGAGTAATAATTGTATGTCACCAAACGGATTATCAGTCCCATCTTGTGATAATAAGTACCTCCATTTTATTTAATTCTGTTTATTTTTGTTTTCTGATGTGGGTATATTATATATTTTTAGATGTTAGCGTTAAAAGTGAAGTTTTAAGGGTATAATACTGTTTAGTGATATATATGGCGTCATAAGATGGCTGCAAAGATACGACACTGATATCAAGAAAAATCGGCCTCATTTTCAGAATCGTTTTTCTGCTGCAAAAATGCACAAAATACACAAAAATGTCCACAGCCACTCCCTTACGTGTGGATGAGGTGAGCGGTGATCACATAGGGGGTTCATTATCCACTGCTATGTAACATGCAAAATGATTGATAGTGCAAATGACAAAATAATATATCAGTACACAGGGGCGTAGGAAGCCCCAAAAATCTGGGGGGGACAGCACTTATGGGGCCCCTGTGTCCCCGCCCACCCTCAAGCCACACCCACATTTCTCCGCCCCCCCTCCTGGGGACGGCGATACAGATGACTATGGAGATGAACGCTTCCACAATGGAAGCGTTCATCTCCCTGTGCCCTGCCACCGCCGCACACAATGCCCTGCGAAAGCTGGGGGGGATTTTTGCATACCCGTCCCCCCCGCATTATTTCTTGGGGGGGATCCGACCCCCCCCGTCCCCCCCGCTTCCTACGCCCGTGTCAGTACATACGTATATATAAAATCACACAAGTATAAATAGCTCACGGTTTACTATTCAGAAATCCATGAATTGGCAGAAGGACATTAAGTGACACAAACACAAAAGTATTCCAGGTATTAGTCCAGCAGTAAAGTGGGCGGCACATGCTGCGACTAGTCGTAATTACAGGTATACAGAAATTGCTTGATTCATACTGGTCATAATTTGGTTTTATTGCGAACAATCTAATGATATATACACTCATTGATGACAAAAAGAATAAAAATAACGCACCCAGAAAGAAATGTCCGTGTCATGGCAGGGCTTCCAATTGGCATTTGCTCGCCCGGGATTCCCAGGAACGTCCCGGCTATATTATAACACTGCCTGCCCGGTCACCAGGTTTATGGGATGCAGCTTCTGTAACCTATGAGTGTGCAGGACCTACAGGCCTAGCTGCAACATCTGTGGGCAAACGTGCCACAGGAGACCACACAGAACCTGAATGCCTCCATGCCCAACCATATCTCATCTGGTATCAAGCCCAACGGGGTCCTAGAGCCTCCTTTCGATTGTACAGTTTTCACCAATAAACGTATCCTTTCCCTCTAATATTACAATCTCATATGTGTATATATAATAATTACATACATACAAAGTTTCAGTCCAACAGCTCCTTCTAGAGGTGTTATTTTTTTTATACATGTATATGATATTATCTTTTTTTTGTCAGTTCAGTATTTTTTTCTGTGCAGTGTAACTGCAGAACTATTTGATGTTCATTCATGGAAACCATAAGCAAGTTTCTTATTGGGATCAGTGTCGGACTGGGGTGCCTAGGGCCCACCAGTAAAATGTATTTTGGGGGCCCACCTTACGGATATATTCAAATATCACCTGCTCACATAGCAGTAAGATGCTTCCAGATGATTGAATATGGGAGTCCCTGCAGGAACTTTGAGAAGGTAGGTCCTGTGGAGAAGAGGACACTGGCAGCTTTCCTCTATACCCAGAAGTCATCTCAGCTCTGATCATCGTGTCATGGGCCTACCTTGCTCAGAGGACCACCGGGGATTCACCGGTACCCCTGTGGGCCAGTCCGAGCCTGCTTGGGATTGTCTGGTACATGTAACCCCTTTTAAAATTGAAGTGGGACATACATGCACCCGCGCGATAAAAACTGAACAACTAGACGCGATCGCAAACAAAACTGAATGGACTTGCTTGCGCAATCGCGCAGTTTTCACTGAACGTATCCGCAACGCTTCTGGACCTTATCCGCTCATGCTCGTCTGCAAGGGGCCTTACACCCTGTTTTCTACAACAATGAAACACCTTTCCCTAATAAAGTATATTACACCCCTGTCCTACACTATATTAAAAATAAACTGAAACGAGATTTACACTTACATCGTAGACTGCAGTTTTTTCCAGCTTATAAAGAATATTAGTTTCTGGTTTGTTTCCTATGATCTATATATTCTGAAGAAGACCCAACAAGGGTCTTATTGACAGTGCCCTGGACTCCCCGTTTTGGCCTACTCCGGCTGCCCCATTACATTACAGTGGGTATTAGCTAAAGTGCAACAGGAATGTTATATGTATCAGCGGACACAGCTTTGGGTCATTGGATGTCATTGGATATGAAGCAATGTATGTCCCTGTAATAACCCACTCCAGCAAAGGCAGAAGTACCATAGAAGCAGACCGTGAGGATGTTATAGGGCCCTGGAGAGAGCAGCCATCACTGGCCTTTATTGTAATGGGTTGGTGAGAACCAGGGCCACTTTAACCATAGGGCCCACCAGCGTCACCTCACATGACCCTTCCTCCCAAACACCTAAATCCGGTGGAATGCTTGTGAGGATGCAGTATGTCCCGTATTCAACTCTATCTACATCCTGATGAAGCAGCCGTCAGAGCTCCCTGCTTCACCGTTCCTCGTCCTGCGCATTCCCCAGTAGCAGGTGCAATGGAGTGATGTCATCGTGCCTGCTGCACTGAGCAAAGAAAGCACAAGCTGGGGAGAATGTGCTCCATTCATCAGGGGAGAAGGCTAGGTGAGTAGTACTTTTTTATATTATTATAACTACCGGAGCACTAAGCAGCAGTGATGTGAGGGGCATTGAGGGGGAAAAGTATTGTAAGGGGGGGGGGGGGGGACTAAGCAGGCATATCTACAGTGTGGGGACACAAAGGGGACATATCTACTGTGAGTGGGCACTAAGAGGGCATTTCTTTTTTGTGGGGGTATTAAGGGGGCATATCTACTGTGTGGGGACACTAACGGAAGGCCCACTCAAGAAATTTCTGCACTGTTGACCAATGTACTAAAATGGCTCTGGTGCGAATACATTCATGGATTCCCACTACACGGGCTGTAGGGCATCAAGTCGTCTGTTGATTAGGGTTATGAGGGTATTAACCAGTATTAGCTGGGGGCCCATTTTTATCTTTGCTATGGGCCTCTTTACCTCTATGCATGTCCACTGCTCCATTTTGCTCTGTAAGGGTTCTGAAGTTAGCCAAGCATTTTTACTCCAGCAGTCCTTTGGAGCTGAATAGAGCAACATCGTGCTTGCCTAACCGACGCTTCATTCAAATGGGGCCCCAATCTCATGATCGTGGGGGACGCAGTATCAGAAAGCAGCTGATCAGACACTTAAAGGGGCTGTCCACTTTCTTAATATTGTTAACCTAGGTCATCAATATTAGATCGGCGGGGTTCGACACCCAGCACCCTCTCCGATCAGCTATTTGAAGAGAAGGCTGCACTCATGCAAGCGCTGCCTTCCCTTTAATGTTTACTTGCTCGCCATCGACATACACTTGAATGGGAAGGAGCCATCGCATAGAAGTGAATGGGACGGCTTAGCTTTAGTTACACTTGCTCACCACTGTGATGTCAACAGCAAGCAGGTAAACAATGACAAGAAGGCTGCGCTTCTCTTCAGCTGATCGGAGGGGGTGCCGGTTATCGGACCTCCACTGATCTGATATTGATGACCTATCCTGAGGATAGATGATCAATATTAAAAAAGTGGCCAACCCTTTTAACCCTATCCTGTGGGTATGGGATAAGTTGTGGTAACGGGAGACACCTTTAAGGTTAAAGTGTAATGTAATATTACAAGATGAAATTTCTTGAGGAATCTTTTATTTGCATTGATGTGTTTTTTTGTAGTATTTGTATCAATGTGTTTTCTTCTATGTTTTCTGGTAGTATTTGTATCTATTTCCTTGTATCTACGTGTTTTCTTGCATCTGTGTATTTTCAGAGCTTACACGGGTGGAGCATAGGGGAATTATAAGTGTCTTACTAGGTAGGAAGTCACGAATCTATACAAGACAATAAGCGGTTTCAGGTATCCAATGTTGTTTCTAGATAAAGAGACAGATTCAGCTACATTGTCACTGTAATGGTTCCAATATTGTAACTTTCTGATCTTCGAGCAGATTTGGTTTATTCAAACTTTCTTCAGAAAAATGGTGAAGTGTACACATGACTATATCAATATTATGTTATGCTTCATTCTGGATTAGTAATGCGGGGATTATGTGCTGCTCGTAGAACAGGGAGTGGCGAGCACCAGGAACACAACTCTGAGCAGAGGATAAAGTTCACTCATCTGGTGTAATGACACCAGTAATATATCTGTCATACGGGATGACGGGAGTGCTAAAAGCTCAGACAGATATCCCCTTTAAATATCTCATTATCACAGCTGAGTTACTGTTATGCTGTTTATGCAAAAAAACATCTGGTAAAGCTCAGACATCTGGGTATGTCATCTACATTAACCCTATAGAGTCACTGAGGATGCGTACTATCAATGATGCTGAAATAGTTTTATACTTATAGGCCTCACACATAGAATGGAGACGTGTGCGTAGCCTGTGCAGAGACGCACACAGTCCCCGTGTCTCTTGGCATATTAATCTATGTACCGCCATATAGTGGCTTTGTATAGCACCATATTGTAGAGATATTCTCAATGTTACAGCAGAGGGTGTGGAACCCCTGTGTCTACCAACAGATTTGGCTAATCCTGAGGGTGTAATCCTGGCAGTCCCCTGTTTTCACCCTTTAACCCCTGGGATCTAGACCTGGGATCTAGACTTCGCTGCAGGGGAACCACCAGGCCACTGTCTCCTAGAGTTGTTTCTGTGTGATTTACAGCTGACCCACAGAGGGTCAGAGACACCAATGCCAGGCCAATCCATAGTCAGGGAGTACATCTGATAAACCGTTGAGGTCAGGGTAAGCAGCAAAGGGTCAATATGGAGATCAGGCACAGATCTGGTCAGGCAGTGGGGAGTCAGAATCCAGGAAACGGCAGAAAATCGGTACATGGGCAGACTGCAGAAACAGCACACAGGTGCGCCAAGGTAGCTAGCCATGCCTGGAGCAGATTAGGAGGACACACGCTGGTTCTGTAAGAACCAGAGGTAGCGCGTCTTATGGGCAGAGGAGAAGAGCCCTTGCCAGAGGAGAAGAGCCCTACATGGAGGGACAGACCAACCCCAGCTGCAAGACAGGAGGCTTGGTGTGGGACACAGAAACCTGGGACCGGTAAAAAGAGCAGCCGCGGCTACCGCTGTGATGTCCCCAAAATACAATATCTGCACATTTTTGGCTTCATATGTGAGCATGACATCTAAGAGTTGGCAACTTGTTTAGAATCAAATATAGAGAGTCTGATGTGTGAAGGGGGCACAATGTGGGCATAACTATTGCGAAGGAGCACATATCTGGTCACAGTGGTGTATCTTGGTTTTGTGCTGCCCTAGGCGAGACTAAACTCGGGCAACCCCCTAATATAAATTTGACCCACCCCTTCCTGTCAAGAACAAACCCCTTCCTCTGTAAACCCCACCCCTTCATCTTTACACTCCACCCTTTCCTGTTAGAGCTTCAGATCTTCCTTTCTGTATTTAAAAGTGAATAACGAAGGCCAATATTTTGTGCTTTCTGTACCAAATATTGCATCTATTATTTAAAGAGAATCTTTAGATATAATAATATAAAGTGTAAATTCAACGACTTTACAAAGATCAGTCATCCATGATCCACAGATCCCCCTCCCCATAACAGTGCCATCCCCAGATCCATCCTAAACAGTGCAATCCACAGATCCCCCTCCCCATGACAGTGTCATCCACAGATCCCCCACCCATGACAGTGTCATCCACAGAACCCCCACCCATGACTGTGCCATCCACAGATCCCCCCCCCCCCTTTCCCATGACTGTGCCATCCACAGATCCCCCCCCCCCTTTCCCATGACTGTACCATCCACAGATTCCCCCTCCCCGCCGCTCACAGGATTATACATTTATTAACTGTAATCTGTAACTTTAACTTTAAATGAGCACTTATCTCTTTACTAGGGTATCTTACTCTCAGCTCCGGTAACAGGCAGTGTGGGCTGCACTTACTCACTGACATCACGCCCCTGCGCCGCCTAGTGGGAGGAGCAGGCACGTGACATCAGTGAGTGAGCGCCGCCCGCACTGCCTGTTACCGGAGCTGAGAGTAAGATACCCTAGTAAAGAGATAAGCGCTCATTTAAAGTTAAAGTTACAGATTACAGTTAATAAATGTATAATCCTGTGAGCGGCGGGGCCCTGTATATTCTAACCCCCAGGCAAGCGTCCCCGTCACCGTGGGATTGCCTGGCTGGGGGTTAGAACATACCATCGGATCTGAGTATACCGGCATTTTGCCGCCCCATTGGCAAGTGCCGCCCTAGGCAAATGCCTTGTTTGCCTCGTGATAGATACACCCCTGTCTGGTCATAACTACTGTGAATGGGGCACAATGTGGGCATTGCTACTGTGAGGGGGCACAATGTGGGCATTGTTAATGTGAGGGGCACAATGTGGGCATTGCTAATGTGAAGGGCACAATGTGGGCACTGCTACTGTGAGGGGCATAATGTGGGCATAACTACTGTGAAGGGCGCACATGTGGACATAACTATTGTGAGGAGCACAATGTGGGCATATCTACTTTGTGGTGCCATAAAGGGGAAATAATTATTATCATAGGGGCATTAAGGAGGACTGGGTGTGGTTGAGTGTGTATAGTTATGATTTGGGCGGAGTTAGAGGCGTGGCCTAGTAGGAAAGATCTGCAGCGGCATGCTACGCATATTGCCCCTCTCAGTGATTTTTAAAAGTTGGACAGTATGTGCTACTCTGTGAAAAAGGTATGCAAATTAGCCCTCTTTCCAAAAGAAAAGAAAGCTGAGCGTCTGATACCACAAAATGTAAGGTAGCTATAAGTCAGTGCTTGACCTTTTAAACAGGCCTTGAGACATAATTGAGCATTACAGCTAAACCAGGACAGCTGTTTCAGGGTGTTTTCCCCTCATCAGTGTAGAGCAGGAAGAACTGAATTACAGTGACTGGGTGAGAGGCCTAGGTCAGGCTTCATGGGATTTTGTTTCTCCTCATGGAGAGCACCTAGTACAGGAGGTGTAAGGAGTCTTAAGGGTAGCACCAACAATCCACATTACCTTGGCCTGATTATTTAGATATAAGGCAAGGGAATCAAAATGAGGCCTTATTCATACTTCTGATGGAGCATGCAAACTCAATCCTTCGTGCATTACACTGTTCTGTATAGACTCATAGATGTAATGGACTATTATATGTATTAGACTGTTCTGTATAGACTCATAGATGTATTAGACTGTTCTGTATAGACTCATATATGTATTAGACTGTTCTGTATAGACTCATAGCTGCATTAGACTGTTCACTTTAGACTCATAGATGTATTAGACTGTTCACTTTAGACTCATAGATGTATTAGACTATTCACTTTAGACTCATAGATGTATTAGACTGTTCTGTATAGACTCGTAGCTGCATTAGACTGTTCTCTATAGACTTGTAACTGCATTAGACTGTTCTGTATAGACCCGTAGATGTATTAGACTGTTCTGTATAGACCCGTAGATGTATTAGACTGTTCTGTATAGACCCGTAGATGTATTAGACTGTCCTGTATAGACTTGTAGCTGCATTAGACTGTTCTGTATAGACTAGTAGATATATTAGACTGTTCTGTATAGACTTGTAGCTGCATTAGACTGTTCTGTATAGACTCGTAGATGTATTAGACTGTTCTGTATGGACTTGAAGCTGCATTAGACTGTTCTGTATAGACTAGTAGATATATTAGACTGTTCTGTATAGACTCGTAGCTGCATTAGACTGTTCTGTATAGACTTGTAGCTGCATTAGACTGTTCTGTATAGACCCGTAGATGTATTAGACTGTTCTGTATAGACTCGTAGCTGCATTAGACTGTTCTGTATAGACTCGTAGATGTATTAGACTGTTCTGTATAGACTTGTAGATGTATTAGACTGTTCTGTATAGACTCGTAGATGTATTAGACTGTTCTCTATAGACATGTAGCTGTATTAGACTGTTCTGTATAGACTTGTAGCTGCATTAGACTGTTCTGTATAGACTCGTAGCTGCATTAGACTGTTCTGTATAGACTCGTAGATGTATTAGACTGTTCTGTATAGACTTGTAGATGTATTAGACTCTTCTGTATAGACTTGTAGCTGCATTAGACTGTTCTGTATAGACTAGTAGATATATTAGACTGTTCTGTATAGACTCGTAGCTGCATTAGACTGTTCTGTATAGACTCGTAGATGTATTAGACTGTTCTGTATTGACCCGTAGATGTATTAGACTGTTCTGTATAGACTTGTAGCTGCATTAGACTGTTCTGTATAGACTAGTAGATATATTAGACTGTTCTGTATAGACTTGTAGCTGCATTAGACTGTTCTGTATAGACTCGTAGATGTATTAGACTGTTCTGTATAGACTTGTAGCTGCATTAGACTGTTCTGTATAGACTAGTAGATATATTAGACTGTTCTGTATAGACTCGTAGCTGCATTAGACTGTTCTGTATAGACTTGTAGATGTATTAGACTGTTCTGTATAGACTTGTAGATGTATTAGACTGTTCTGTATAGACTTATAGCTGCATTAGACCGTTACAGAGACCTGAAGGTTATGAATAAAGCACAAACAATTTGCAGGAGAATCCCAGCAACTTCAGAGCAGCCCCAGCCCCCACCTAGTGCCAGGGACTTCAAGAGCTGTTATCTGAGGAATGCAGACAGATTAAGCTGGCACCCTCCAGCACAGAGACCACCAGGGACATTCTACATTAACCCCCAACATCCACTTTAACCTGTAACCCGGAGGAAGGGGTTATAGAACTACAATGTATAAATAGAAAAATCTATACGGGAAATGGTCCCTGGTGAAGCCTTCCACAACCGCTCTCATCAGCAGAGCTGGATTAATGGGACCCGAGTGTCCACCCAACATGTGTGAGAACAGATACACGGCTTTCATAGCACAGGATGCCCTTTATGTGTTATGTATGCATCACGGCATCAGGAGAAAGTCGGCTGCATCTGACCACTTTGGCTGAGATAAGCATGCGCGTATATGCGGTAGTCAGAAGAAATGGTTGTCGGCCAAATGAGTATTTGATGGCTATCTAAGGTGTATGGTAAAGATGACAGGAGTCAAGGAATTGCTTGAATAACAATTCCCTACCAGCGTTATTTTTTTAATAGGCACCTAATTAGTCTCTTTTATGCTTCCATACGCACCCTACAGATTGGCATTAACACCTATCATACGGCAGCAAAGCGTCCTCTGTACTGGATCATTATTACAGATCCATACTGTTATTAGAGAAGAACCAGGAACACATTTCAGGTGTGTACAATAGAGGAACATGAACAGAAGTGCATGAGAAAGCCACCTAGCGCCACTATCTGTGCACCACAGTCCTCTCGGAAGGTGGCTACTAGAGACGAGCAAAGTATTCAAAAATTCGATTTGGCTGCTTTGCCGAACTTTACAAAAAAATTTGCTTTGCGATTAATTATTTTGCCACAAATCGCATTTCTTTGTAAGTAGTGGGTGCGATGCTCCCCGCCATTGTACCCCATCAGATGCCGCGTTTATAGCGGATCAGGGCATCTAAAAGTAATAATACTGTGCAAAATGTAAAAAAAAAAAAAATTACATCATACTTCATCGATTTGCTCGCAACCGGCCGGCAGCCGCCATTGGTTGAAGATCTGGCGCGAAATCTTGCACGGCCCGTGATGGCGTCATCACATCAGCCAGCGTGGTGATGTCATACGTTACCACGCACAGGATTTCGTGCAAGGTCTTTAATCAAGATGGTGTCGGCTGGTCCATCGCGAGCAAATGGATGAAATACGTATTTTTTTTTCTTTTTTACACCATTTCAGGGAAAATTGATCAGCTGCTACGAAGCATGAGGAGATTCACAGAGATCCGAATTTTCCCTGAAATTCGGATCGAAGTCCACTCGCTCAACCCTAGTGGCTAAACACCTACAATGGCTGTTGGCCAAACACTCATTCGGCTGACAGCTATTCCTTCCACCCTACCTCTCCATATACATGCATGCTTGGTTTGGCCATGTGTGCATGTGTTCTAGATAAGTAGAGAGGAATAAGCCACTGTCAGTCACCTCTAGCAGCAGCTTCTCTACCTTCAGGACAAAAGGATTGGACATGTTCAAAGCCAGCATGCCGATCTCTTCTTCATCCAACGTTTGCTGTCAGGGGAGAGTGAGAAACGCCCCATAACACATTAGATGGTAGGCTGGTCTTGCCGAATTCAGCTGGTCCTACTAATATTGGCAAATGAGGCCGGCAGCAGTCCAATGGACCATTGGAGCATGAGCTTAATTTATGATGAAATGCAGGCCTACATTAAGGGGGTTTCCCGGAGTTTTACACTGATGAATAGGTCATCAATATCTGATCAGTCTATGTCCAACATCTGGGACCCCCACTGATCAGCTGCTTGAGAAGGTACCGACGCTCACAGCCATCTCACAGCTTTCCTTAGGCCAATTACCTCTTGTTCATTTGTCACAAGGCCTACGAGCAGCTCAGTCCTATTGAAGTGAATGATACCAAACACAACCGCCATATAATGTACAGCGCTGTGCTTGGTTGGCAGCTGCTGTGAGCGCCAGTGCCTTCTCAAACATCTGATCGGTGGGGGTCCTGGGTGTTAAACCCCCACCGATCAGATACTGATGACTTATCCAGAGGATAGGTCATCATAGTAAAACTCCCAGAAAACCCCTTTAAGTGCACCCTCTGGCAGTCCCTGCATCTAAACTGAAATTTAAGCCAACTACAGGATTTCAGTCATTTAGGCCAGAAAACTGGCGTAAATGACGATAAATGTGCCCGATGGTGGCATAGAAATGGCATATATATCTAGATTTGGGTGCAATGGCATTTAAAGTGTGGCAAACCTGGGTCAACTTTTTTTACGCCACTGGAAAAGTGACTGTGGAGGGATGATAAATCCCCACCATGGTTTTCACCCTTTTTTGCAGTATATCCGTTTTATGTATGTGTGTAGTGTGTAGTTTTTTAAATGTGTAGTACAAACAGGAGGAGTTTTTCACTAATTACTAATTAACCTTTAATTACTAATTAACCTGATTACAACAGGATCCCATTCTTGCTTATAGATGGGTGGGAGGCCGCTCATGCGCAGTTGCTCCCCTATAGAAGTTAAAGTTTTCTTTGCATTGATCCCGCAGAATCTTGCTTACAGACAACTGGCTATATAACACAATGGGGCAGATTTATGCAACTGACTAAAAAGAAAAACTGTCTTTGTTGCTCATTTCAACCAATCACAGCATAGCTTTCATTTTCCAAGAGCAGAATATAAACTTAAAGCTCTGCTGTGATTAGTTGCTATGGGCAACAAAGACTTCAGCATAAATATTCCTTATTGGCTCTCACTTAAACCAGACCAGAAGAAAAAAATTGCCCATAGCAACCAATCAGAGCTCAGCTTACATTTCTTAAACTGTTCTGCAAAACTGTAAGCCTAGCTCTGATTGGATGCTAAGGGCAACATGGGCAGTTTTCCTGTTGGACAAGTTTGGACAAGTTTATAATATATCCATGCAGCTTGAGAGGAAGAGGAGTCGAAGCTTGTATTCTCCCCACAATTAACATATTCTTTACTTTTTAATTAAACTGTTTAGTCTCTACATACTGGAGCGGTGTTTTATATGCTGTTTATAAGTAGTAGACTATAAAGATATAAACTTCTGTGCACACCAAGCAGTACCTCAGTGTGCTGACTGCAGGAGAAGCATGTCACGTAGATGTAAAATGCAGAGTTCATATTATTATTATAAAATGTGCGGTATGTGCTACTCCTACAGAGATTACTCACTGGGAAAGCTGGGAATGGAAGGTTTACTGGTCTCGGCAAAGAAGGGCGCGGAGACAGAGTGATATAGGTTTAGCTGCAAAGGGATGGATAGATAGATAGATAGATAGATAGATAGATAGATAGATAGATATAGATATACAGTAGATAGATAGATATAGAGATAGATATGAGATAGATAGATAGATAGATAGATAGATAGATAGATAGATATACAGTAGATAGATAGATAGATAGTGGATAGATAGATAGATAGATCTGAGATAGATAGATAGATAGAGATAGGTAGATAGATAGATAGATAGATAGATAGATAGATAGATAGATAGATATGAGATATATATTAGATAGATAAATAGATAGATAGATAGATATACAGTAGATAGATAGATAGATAGTGGATAGATAGATAGATAGATAGATCTGAGATAGATAGATAGATAGATAGATAGATAGAGATAGGTAGATAGACGATAGATAGATAGATATAGAGATAGATATGAGATAGATAGATAGATAGATAGATAGATAGATATGAGATATATATTAGATAGATAAATAGATAGATAGATAGATATACAGTAGATAGATAGATAGATAGTGGATAGATAGATAGATAGATCTGAGATAGATAGATAGATAGATAGATAGAGATAGGTAGATAGACGATAGATAGATATAGAGATAGATATGAGATAGATAGATAGATAGATAGATAGATAGATAGATAGATAGATCTGAGATAGATAGATACATAGATTGATAGATAGATAGATAGATAGATAGACGATAGATAGATATAGAGATAGATATGAGATAGATAGATAGATAGATAAATAGATTGATAGATAGATTGATAGATAGATAGATAGATAGATAGATAGACGATAGATAGATATAGAGATAGATCTGAGATAGATAGATAGATAGATACATAGATAGAGAGATAGATAGATATGAGATAGATAGATAGATAGATAGATAGATATAGATATACAGTAGATAGATAGATAGATAGATAGATAGATAGATAGATAGATAGATATAGAGATAGATATGAGATAGATAGATAGATAAATGATAGATAGATAGATAGATAGATAGATAGATAGATAGATAGATAGGAGATAGATATGAGATAGATAGATAGATAGATAGATAGATATAGGTAGGTAGATAGATAGATAGATAGATAGATATAGAGATAGATATGACATAGATAGCGGCACATTGCGCTGGCAGTGAATACGCCGAAGTTATGAAGCGGCGCCGGCCTCTCCATAACTTTGTTGCATCCAGTGCCGGTTCTAGATGTAAGACTGCTTCCGAGCTGTCTTACATTTGGACCTTTTTATACACCTAAACCAGGTGAGAGAGGGGAAAAGTCACAGATTATGCTGCAACTAGCTTCTGAACTCTGCAATCTGAACCTGAAATACGCTTAATATAGGCGTATTTCAGCTTAATAAATAACCCCCATAGGAGATCATCGATGGATAGATGGATGGATGGATGGATAGATAGACAGACAGACAGACAGACAGATAGATAGATAGATAGATAGATGATAGATAATAGATAGATAGATAGATAGATAGATAGATAGATAGATGATAGATAATAGATAGATAGATAGATAGATAGATAGAGAGATGCCATCTGCAGGATTAGTAAATCTGGCCATTATCTTGAGGATATTACAAAAGTAGTTCAGAATGTGTAACAAGAGTATTTAAGAGAGGGCTTAAAGGGGTGGTCCGGCCTGGTAGCTGAAACCTCAGTGGTCCTAACCTGTACCCCATTAAAAGCACACACTTACCTGTCCGCAGTTCCGCTGCAGTAATCCACAGCGCAAAGAGATGTCACCCTGAGGGCTTTGATTGGTCACAGCGGTCACAGAACCAAGCCACATCCTGGTCCTGCGGAGATCAGAAGAAGCAGGGAATGCCTCAGATTCATGGGCACGGCTGGACGGTGGGCAGGGGAGTATGGTTTTTTTGGGGCACAGGTTAGGAGGATCATTGGTTGGGGCCAATGGGGTTTTACACTTTGGCACAATTTCCCTTTTCACAACAGGAAGGTGTGAATCCCCCCTAAACTTTGGGATTTATTGTTTCAGGTTTCTTTTCTAAGATACGTTGTTTTTTTGTATTAAACATACAGTATATATATTTTATTTGTTTTGTGTACATTATCTTTTACGGAATACTGTCTCTTTAATTACCAGTTTGGGGGCTATAGACACAACCAATTAATCTCAAGCATCGTTAGGCGGTTCATTCTATGAGGACAATACATCTCCATAAATCTACTCCCTCCTAATTGTTTTCTCTCATTGATTTTGGTTGAATTGTCCATTACTGGCCGGGATTGGGGCAGGAATCCATTATTCACTTTGTTAGCGCCAGAATGATGCTGGAGCGCTGAGATACTTGTCCATAAGAGGTCTATTCATCAAAGCTGTGAAAGTATGTGAGTCACCCTACTGGCTGCAAATTCCCAGTCTTTTGGGATTTTCTTTTTCTTAAATCTTAAGATTCAGTCGTAAAATATCAGCTGCAAAATCTGAGCCAAATCCGCAGGAAAATTTGCATGCGTTACATCCAGAATTATACAAGAAAGTTCTTCTTAGGTTCTTTGTGATCTTTGTAATCCTGTGAAGCATACAGTTTTGGTTGGTCAGAGATGTCCCTATCGGGGCAGCACCACCCTGCCCCCATTTAACCAGCACTGAACCAGCTGCAATCAGATCTAAAGCCACAATGCGCCGATTACATTACTTTGAATACACAGGATAGGGGATAGCTATTAGATGGGTGGGGGTCCTACCTTTGGGACTCCCGCTGATTACAAGAACAGGGAACCAGTACCCTGTAGAGCCTCCTAAAATGAACAGAGCAGTAGGTCGAGCAGGCCACTCCATTCATCTATATGGGTTCTGCTGGAAAGAGCCAAGTGCTGTATCTCACAGTGTGAATGCTCGGCCTGCCACTCCACTCATTTTGGGGGCCCCCATTTTCATGATCGGTAGGGGCTCCAGCGGTAGGACATCCACCAGGCTAATAGTTAATCCCTATCCTGTGGATAGGTGATAGCTTCAAAATATTGGTATACCCTTTTAATCATCCTGAGACTTCGACACAGGCCTCGGCACTGTTCAATCATTTCAGTCAATAACATTTACTAATTATATTAGAAGATAAAATAATATACGACGGCAAAGCCAAATTTTGATTAATTTAGGAAAACTAAACTTCAGGAAAATCAGCCGGTAAAAGTTATACAATGGTGATTGATGAAGAACATTCATGTAAACTACATGATTCATTCAAAAATCCCATCATTGGCAAAACGTACTGAAACTGGCCTGAGAAAAACATGACGTGTGGTTGCCAATGTTCTTTTGGCATAGGTAGGCTTGTTATCTGCAGGGCAATCCTCAGGATAATAGTAAAGTGTAGAATTAGGATAACAGTTTGACAGTTCTGTAATTCTCTTGATAGACCTAGATAAAGATGTCCACAGAACATGTAATGCTCTAATGGAATCACTACAGGGGGGCTTTCTCTGATTCTCTGATAGTCTGACTGAGAGAGTTACAGAACCAAGATTGGAAGTACAATACGGTGACTTTTTTCGTGTTTTGTTACATTATAGCCTTAAGTTCAATGTTTTGTTAATCTGAATTCTAAGTGATGGATCAGAACTCAATAGTCTAAGTTGGTGAAGTGAAATGAGAAAAATATATAAATAAAACTATTGTTTAGAAATAGAAAACAGAACATTGGCATGTGCGTATGTATTTACCCCCTTTGTTAGGAAGCCCATAAAAAGATCCGGTGCAACCAATTACCTTCAGAAGTCACATAATTAGTGACATGATGTCCGCCTGTGTGCAATCTAAGTGTTACATGATCTGTCATTACATATTCACACATTTTTTGAAAAGCCCCAGAGGCTGCAACACCTAAACAAGAGGCATCACTAACCAAACACCGCCATGAAGACCAAGGAACTCTCCAAACAAGTAAGGGACAATGTTGTTGAGAAGTACAAGTCAGGGTTAGGTTATGAAAAAATATTCAAATCTTTGATGATCCCCAGGAGCACCATCAAATCTATCCTAACCAAATGGAAAGAACATGGCACAACAGCAAACCTGCCAAGAGACGGCCGCCCACCAAAACTCACGGACCGGGCAAGGAGGGCATTAATCAGAGAGGCAGCACAGAGACCTAAGGTAACCCTGGAGGAGCTGCAGAGTTCCACAGCAGAAACTGGAGTAGGACGACAATAAGCCGTACGCTCCATAGAGTTAGACTTTATGGCAGAGTCTCCAGAAGAAAGCCATTACTTTCAGCTAAAAACCAAAAGGCACCTTGTAAGTTTGTGAAAAGCCATGTGGGAGACTCCCAAAATGTATGGAGGAAGGTGCTCTGGTCTGAGGAGACTAAAATGTAACTTTTCGGCCATCAAAGAAAACGCTATGTCTGGTGCAAACCCGACACATCACATCACCCAAAGAATAAAATCCCCACAGTGAGACATGGTGGTGGCAGCATCATGGGGGGGATGGGACTGGGAAACTGGTCAGAGTTGAGGGAAAGATGGATGGTGCTAAATACAGGGATATTCTTGAGAAAAACCTGTACCACGTGTGCGTGATTTGAGGCTAGGACGGAGGGTCACCTTCCAGCAGGACTGACCCTAAACATACTGCTAAAGCGATACTTGAGTGGTTTAAGGGGAAACATGTAAATGTGTTGGAATGGCCGAGTCACAGCCCAGATCTCAGTCGAATAGAAAATCTGTGGTCACACGTAAAGATTGCTGTTCACAAGCGCAAACCATCCAACCTGAAGGAGCTGGAGCAGTTCTGCAAGGAGGAATGGGCAAAAACCTCAGTGGTAAGATGTGGCAAGCTCATAGAGACTGATCCAAAGCGACTTGGAGCTGTGATTGCTGCAAAAGGTGGTGGGCCGGGCTGCACTCTACTGTCCTGAATGCCTACAGCATCAGGATGTACAGCGCGCACTATGACCTGTCGCTGCAGGCAGTCAGGTGACTATGCAGCTCTGGCCCATAGCAGGAGAGGTAAGTCAGTTTATGTGTGATCTGAGAGCTGATACTTGGGAGGGGGTGGAATCTGACATGGATGTCTGATATGGGGGTCCCGTCTCAAACGGAGTCCTGATCTGAGGTCCGACATGGAGGTCTGAAGGGATTTGATATTGGGGTTAGGTTTGACATGGAGTCCTGATCTGAGGTCTGATATGGGTGTCTCACATGGAGGTCTAATCTGAGGTCTGATATGGGGGTCTGGCATACAGGTCTAATGGGGGTCAGATCTGAGGTCTGAAATTGGGTTCTGATCTGAGGTCTGATATGGGGGTCTGACATGGAGGTCTAAAGGGGTCTGATCTGAGGTCTGATATGGGGGGTCTAACATGAAGGTCTGATGGGGGGTCTCATGTGAGGTTTGATATGGGGGTCTGATCTGAGGATCTGTTTTGGGGGTCTGAGGATCTGATATGTACCGACACATTATAAGGAGGTATTTTTTGTGCTGGGGCGCACATGCTTTGTCTATTCTGCAGGCATGACCAAACTGCGGCCCTCCAGCTGTTGCAAAACTACAACTCCCAGCATGCCCTAATAGCTGTAGGCTATCCAGGCATGCTGGGAGTTGTAGTTTTGCAACAGCTGGAGGGCCACAGTTTGGACATGGCTGGTCTATTGTAATTGGCAACATCTATAACATATGCAGTTTCATTGCCGTGTGCGTCGTGCAAAATGCCACAAGGGGGCCCACATGAACCTGGAGTTGGCCCTGCAGTACATAATGTTGTCACGCAGAGTAACATGCCTCCATTTTGAGTAACTTGCATCCCTTTTCTGCCTAGTCCTGGTAATTTTGCAGTTCTTCCATTCTGTTCATGAACCTGGAAGACCAGGATGAACTGAGCAATTTGTCTCATGTAAGGGATGCTGTGATGCATTGAAGCGTGGTAACTACCGGGGGTAATTATATGGTAGACTGAATACATATGAAACAAACATAAATGACAGTGTTACTCATTGCAGTTATTCACGTGGCTCTCAGGCCTCCTGTTGGCAGCTGCCGATGCTTTGGGGCTTCAAAGTCACCATAAGCTATATCCTCGGGCGATGGCTCTGGTCTCTCAGACACATCCAAGGTGGACAAATTAACATTTAATCACTGATGCAGATCATGTTTGTCATGGTCAACCAAGAATGAGAGAGATGGGAATGTATTTAAAGGTGGGGTCTCCTAAAGACAAGCCTTGCCCATGTACCCTATTAGAGATCTCATTGGAACCCCTTCTATGAGCCAGAGAAGGAATCTGCTATGTAAGGTTCATATCAAGTGTTAAGGTCCCTTTACAGAGGACCTCTCCCCTCTCCCCTCTCCTGACATGCCTGTTTTTATAGCTTCATGCATTCCCCATGTAATAACAATTCTGGAGCATCTATTCTTATGTCTGTAAGTTGTGCTATTCCATTATTTCTTCTAGAAGTTATGAATGAATTGCTAGCAGTCTGCAGTAAGGGCACAGAGGGGTGGTAACAAATTGGGGGGCTGTCCTGGCACAGTCTAAAAATGGCAGCACTGATTGGATAGAGTGAGTCTGTACAGGTACACACCCCCAACCGGTTACCACCCCCCTGTACCCTTACTGCAGACTGCTAGCAATTCATTCACAACTTCTATAAGGAATGACACAACACAGAGCCATAAGAATAGAGGTTCCAGAATTGTTATTACATGGGAAAAGCATGAAGCTATTAAAACAGGCATGTCAGGGGTGGTGAAAGGTCCTCTTTAAACAGGACAATTTAGCAGGCGGCAAGTACCTGCTCGTCAGTGAAGGAGGCCGCAGTATTTGCATGCAGCGATCTCCTCCACAGTATGGGGAGGACAAATCACTAATGTCATCGCTCATCCCCATACTGACTTATTGTTTGCCGGAAGCAAAGTGCGATTACACAGCTCGATCTGCCAGCAAATGACAATTTAGGTGCCTGGACAAATGAACATATTACCAGACAAACGAGAATTTAGCTTGTTCATCGGGTAATTGCCATCACCATTACAACGGCAGATAATCGCTTGTCCAGTGTAAAGGAGCCTATGGCCAGGAATTGGACTTACAGCAATTGGCTGAACTCCTAGGGACGCTATCCTTATAGAGGGGGTCGTCATCATGAAACAACTCAATCTTCTGCTGCAGCTGAAAAGTAGAAGGGGAATACTCTCTCAGTGGTCCCCAACCTTTTTTGTGCCAACTGCCAAGGAACGGTTTCACACAAAACTATTTTCTTGTGGAAGGGGTGGGGGTCAAAATAGAGTAATTAATAAACCCGTGTAGGTCCCCACTCAGTGACTTACAGGTGATGTGTCCTCTGACTGGAGTTGTCCTCTTTCCTTTTTTTTCCTGAGTCTCCTGACCACAACTGTTTTCTGCATAACTAAACAAACAGAACACGGATATTTAGTGTTAATGCCTACTTTTATGCCCCTATTTAAGAATCATCCCCATTTAGGCCCCAGTAGATATAATGCCCCCCCCCCCCCCTCAGTAGTGCCCACTTCACATTTAACGCCCCCCCGGACGTACAGAGTTATACGGACCCTAGGTGACAAGAGATCTGTGAGACTAACAACACGTGGTTTGTTCTGACATGTTTTCTTTTTGGGTCAAATGATGTCTGTGTTGTTTCTGGTGCTTGCTACACCTTCTTTCCCCAGGTGTGGCTATTGTGGTCATTTTACCTTCTCTATTTATTGTTGTTTCTCCCACAATGCTGTGCGGTTTATAGCTTTTGTTGGACTTGTGGTTAGCTTGTGTTTGGTTTTCAGCTGAGTTCCTGGTACTACCAAAGCTTCATTGAAGATAAGTGTTTCCTTTCCTTTTTGTATTTTGTTTATATATATATATATATATATATATATATATATGTGTTGCCTTTCCCTGTTGTTTGTCATTAGACCTGAGGGAGACTCCTGTTCGTCCTTTCTTGTGGAGGAACAGGTATCCCCTTTCCCTCCTATGCTCGGTGTGGTTTTCCTCCCACACACGAACGTGACACAGGGTCTCTGGCGGTCTCTAGTGGCCTTTAGCCTATGAAGCTAACCAATGGGGCACAGGGGCCAACAGATTCCTGTCCCCGCCATTCAACACTGACACTATCAGGCTATTCCGCGGCCTGGTGATTGGGGACCGTTGCTCTAGGTGACTGGGTGACAAAGAAATTAGCCCCATGTGAGCTAATTTGTATGACCTTGGTAACAATCAGCTATTTCTTGTACCAGAAACTGGAGGCAAAAGAAGTCTGGAGCAAAAATGTCAAAGAGAAGAAGTCTACATTAATGGGGTTATCACAAGGCAAAAACCTATCCATAACCCCAGGATAGGGGATCAGTATCTGATTAGTGTGGGAGGGGATTCTGACTGCTGGCACTCCACCATCCCCGAATGAATGGAGCGGGGGTCAAGCATGTGCACTGCTGCTCCATTGATTGTCTATGGGACTAGCCAAGTACAGCACTTAGAGAGGAATGGAGTGGCCCCAGGTAATATTTTGGGATAACCTCTTTTTCGTTTTAGGCTGAAGATATGCTTTAGACTCCATGCACATGACCGTATCCGTTTTGTGGTCTGCAAATTGCAGATCCACAAAATATAGCTAAGGTCCATCCATATTTTTTTGCAGACCCATTGACTTCGTTTTGCGGGCATAGTCTATCTTTTTGCAGAACGGACATACGGATGCAGAAAGCACACAAATGATCCGTATGTCCTTTCTGCAAAAAAAACAAAAAACAGAACATGTCCTATACTTGTCTGCAAAATGCGGACCACGTGCCCCCTGAAGTCAATGGGCCTGCGAAACGTAGCCGTATTTTGCGGACCATAAAATACATACGTCATGTGCATGAGGCCTTAGCAATTTAAATTAATTCAACGTACGCAATAATAAGGGACTGCTAGAGGGAAGCCAATATATATTTTTTCACAATACGGTATCCTGGCAGTACTGAGTGATTCACTGCATCCAGCAAAACACATAGGAATGTTAATCAGGACTCACTCAAGTATGACGGACTGTGACATGATGCAGTTACGTCATTTCTATAGAACGTAGTCTCAGGCCATGAAGGATTGTATGAAAGTACACCTAGCACTGTACAGTATATGCAGAAGGATCAGGAACAGAGCATGGAAGGCAGGACAGGATTTCACCTGCTGCTGACAGAGGACAGAATGCCTAGGCTGCTACATTGTGACAAACTCTCAGTTGTGTGTGTGGGACTGGGCCAGGAGTTTTTTGGTCTATGTGAGAATTGGTTGATAATGTTTTTTAACCTTCAGTTTAAAGAATGAATGCATCAATTTACTGACAGCAAGCAGACATCTTGAAAAACAATTGAATTGAACAGGGAATTAAAACTCAGACTTAGGCCTCATGCACACGACCGTTGTTTGATTCCGTGTCCGTTGCTCCGTTTTTCGTGATTTTCTGCGGACCCATTGGTTTTCAATGGGTCCGTGGAAACCTCGGCAAATGCACCGTTTGTCCCCCGCGTCCGTGGTCCGTGATTCCAGTCCGTCAAAAAAATATAACCTGTCCTATTCTTGTCCGTGAAAAACGGTTCACGGACCCATTCAAGTCAATGGGTCCGTGAAAAAATGCGGATGGCCATCCGTGTGTCATCCGCGTTCCGTGTCCGTTTTTTTTGCGGATCCCTTGGCAGGCACTTGGGAAACATTGTCAGCCTGTCTTTTGGTAAAATCTTTTGGGTCATGTCCGCTAAAAAAAACGGAAGACACACGGAAACACAACAGAAGGAAAAAACGGACACGGATCACTGAACAACGGAACCCCTTTTTGTGGACAGCATAAAAAAACGGTCGTGTGCATGAGGCCTTATCATAACAAGACTTTTAAAATTAGTTTTGCAGGAATCTGTGTTGCCATAATTTTCAACAAACTTATCAAATGCCACACAATGTTTAATAAATTTGGTGCATTGAAAGGGATAATCACACGACTGCTTTTTTAAGGGAACTTTGGTGCGGACCTGCCGGAGGGAACGTCCTTTCTGCCTCCAATACAGCTGTACATCTTTCTGGCTCCTATACGGCTAAAAGCCGCGATTCTCAGCCCTGCCTCCCATTTAGGGCTCATGCCCACGGCCGTGTGCTGTCCAGGCCCGTGCTGCGGACCGCAAATTGTGGTTCGCAATGCACGGGCACGACCATGGGCCAGCCGCATGCGGATCGCGGACCCATTCTCTTGAATGGGATCCGCGATACGCATCGATGGTCTGCACCGCAAAAAAGTAGTGCAAGCACAGAACGGAACACCATGGTTCCGTTCCGTTCCACATCTCCGGATTTGCGGACCCATTCAAGTGAATGGGTCCGCATCCATGATGCGGAATGCACACGGCCGGTGCCCCATGTATTGCGGACCCACCGTATGCGGGCTGCAATACGGCCATGGCAGGGCAACGGCCGTGGGCATGAGCCCTTAGATGTATGGGAGGAAGAAAGGAGGCAGCCGCCAGCAGATTTTCAGCAAAATTTCGGCCTCAGCTGTCTTCACCAAAATTGAAAATGCTGTCACATGAACGAACCCTAACACTTCGGTCTTGACACGTTACTCCACTTCCTCCAACACACCTTTACTGTAGTAAAAGTTAGACAATTTTGCAACTTTTTAAAAAAGTTGCAGGTGATACATCTGGCTTAAATCAGTTTGGTAATCACAGTCACTTTCCTGATCACTTTTCAAAACTGGAATGGTATAAAAAAAACAAAGTCCCCTAATTTGCTACTTTTTGAAGCCAGAATTCTGGAGTGCAGTGGCTGATAAATGCCCCCCAAAGTGAATGAAGGGGTATCAAAACTAGGACCAGCCTTACCCTGGATGATGCACTCTGCAGTACCTTCTTTTACCGCTTCCCCTCTTGGTACAGTGTCACACAGGGACACACCCCCAACTGGTTACCGCCCCTCTGTACCCTTACTGCAGACTGCTAGCAATTCATTCATAACTTCTAGTAGAAATATTAAAGGAATGGCACAACATACAGACATAAGAATAGATGTTCCAGAATTGTTATTACATGGGGAATGCATATAGCTATTAAAACAGACATGTCGGGGAGAGGTCCTCTTTAATAATATCCTGCTATCTCAGCAGTTGAAATACAGCGGAATCCAAACTTAAAGGTTATCTTGATGACAATATATTTGCCATTGGTTGCCAAACACCATCACTAACCCTAAGTTCACACCTGAGCGTTTTACAGCGCGTTCAAACGCGCTGTAAAACGCTCAACACATGAAAACCAATGCTTCCCTATGGCCCTGGTTCTCACTTGAGTGTTTTACAGCGCGTTTAAACGCGCTGTAAAACGCCCGACGCATAAACAAGTACTTTAGCTTTTTTTGGGGCGTTTGTCGCGTGCTTTGTGATTGACACCACAGTAGTCAATCACAAGAACGCGCGTACGAACGCGCGTTTCCTATTTGCAAAAACGCGCTGAAATACGCGCGTCAAAAACGAGCGTAAAACGCGCGTTTTAAAAACGCTCAGGTCTGAACTCAGGGTAAGAGTAGGTTCACATACAGAGCATGAAATCCGGTAGTCTGTTCCGACAGAGACTACTGGAGTTATGGGGCATAGCCGGACACCTCTACGCAACGCTGTATCCCCTCTGATTATAATGTGATGCGATGAGGATCCAGTGGACTTCCGGCTTAAATGCCGGCTTTTGGACGGATAAGTACTGCAGCAGTATTTTTTGTCTGGTGAAAGCTAGCATTTATGCTGAAAACCTGCCAGATCCCAGGTCAGCGAGGTGGTGCCTGGCTATGCCGGATATGGTAAACTCCAGTACTCTGTACTCTGTACCTCTGGTGGAGCAGACTAGCAGAGTTCATGCTGCATATGCCAACCTACCCTAAGTTTGGAAATTGATTGCATCCATTGTTACAATTATATCAGATCTGTTATCACTATGGCGATGAATGCAGAATAAATGGTATTAATAATGAAATTTGTGCATGTAATTTTTCTTTACTTTTTTAGAATTTTGAGACCCAAAAGGAAATATTTTATATTTATTTGTAATAGAGATGAGGCCATTTGTAAAAATTCACTCTTCCGGAATTTGACTGATAGGCGAATTTCCTGTTATCCTCAGCGTTCACTGTAATGAATATCGGTTAGGGCTAGGCGATTCTGTGAAGGGAAATTTACCTGTCAGCTAAAGTCAATTTTCACAGATTTGCTCATCTTTAATTTGTATTTCACACTGTACGGCGCGGAAGAGCCCTGAGGCCGTGTAAAGCAGAAAGCGAGCAGACACGGCGTCAGAGTTCAGCTGGTCTGGGAGCCATGTGTGTTCTCATCCACAAGACCCTCTGAGTCACTTCGGTCAGAGCAACCCTCACATAAAGGCTCATGCACACAAACTTATTTCCGTGTCCATTCCGATTTCTTTGCGACCCGTATGCGGAACCATTTCAATAGGTCCGCAAAAAAACGGAAGTTACCACGTGTGCATTCCGTTTCCGTATGTCCGTTCTGCAAAAAAAACAGAACATGTCCGCATTACGGACAAGGATAGGACTGTTCTATTAGGGGTCGGTTGTTCCGTTCCGCAAAATAAGGAATGCACACAGACGTCACCCATATTTTTTGTGGATCCGTGTTCTGCAGACCACAAAATACGGTCGTGTGCCTGAGCCCTAAGAATGTGATTTCACACCAGGCAACCTCTACACCAACTAGATGGACGTATTACACACGCGTTTAGTTGCCATTTGCACTTGGATCAGTTACATTTTGTGCTATCGCTACATGTTCTGTTTGGCTATAATATGAAATATACTCATTAAATGTTTTACAATGTGCAATTGTTCCTTAAGACGAGGTGTACAGAGGTCATACCGCGCGAAAACGTGGTCAAAACAGGTACAAGTCTGTTAAAGAGAGTGCGTCACCAGGGAATTCAAGTGTAAACCGGGCACCATGGCCTGTAGGGATAGCTCAGCTGAATGTAATGATACCTTTCACTTAGGCTAGGTCTACACGACGACATGTGTCGCGCGACACATAGGGCACAACTACACTGCAACATTTATCGCGTGACATTTTATCGCAACAATTTTGCGCAACAATTTTTATAATGATAGTCTATGGTGTCGCGCTGCAACATGCAACATACTGTGACTGCGAAGCGACAGTCGCAGAAAAATCCATTTCGAATGGATGTTTTGCTACTGTTGTGTCACAGTCGCAGCATGTCGCAGTGCGACACCATAGACTATCATTATAAAAATTGTCGCGCGACATTGGTGCGACAAATGTCGTTGTGTAGACCTAGCATTAGTGATCCCTTGCTTCATTCCGGAGAACAAAATAATTTTGAATCCATATGCAATAGGGAAATTAAGTGCACCGAAGGCGGGCCCAAGCCTCTCTGTGCACCCTTGCTTCTTCTGCTTCCTCTGCCAACCCCTCCCTCTCCATCCTGATTGTCAGCGTCAGACGAGATGATTATACAGGAACTTTTGCAGCATTTTTTAGCCCAAAACTCTCCAGGTGGGGAAACAAAACCCAGAACAAACAAACAGGCTTTTTTTAAGTACTGCTTTTTATAACCTTGAGGTGGTTTTTTAAAGCCTCATTCACACGTCAGTGTTTGGTCAGTGATTTCCATCAGTGATTGTGAGCCAAAACCAGGACTGGAGCCTCCACAGACATAAGGTATAAGGGAAAGATCTGCTTGTGTTCTGTGTTTAGAGCCGCACCTGGTTTTAGATCAAAATCACTGACCGAACACTGACTGTGTAAAATTTACACTGTAAATGGATAAAACGCAGGAGAAAAAAATAAGAAAAAAGTTGTGTGACTAAAAAATGGCACCTCTTAAAAAAAGCTTGTAAAATACCCCAAAACCTGAATTTTCGGGCATTTTTTACAAGCAACAAAAAAAAAAGCTTAACCCCTTAGGGTCCATTCAGACGTCCGTATGTGTTTTGTGGATCCACGGATCCGCAAAACACGGACACCGGCAATGTGCTTTCCGCATTTTGCGGATCCGCACATTGCCAGAACTATATAGAAAATGTATTTTCTTGTCCGCAATTGCGGAACCGAAGTGCGGACCCGGAAGTGCGGATCCGCAATTCCGGATCCGAGCAGGACAAAGTCTGTCCCCATAGAAATAAATGGGTCCGCAATTCCGTTCCGCAAAATGCGGAACAGAATTGAGGACGTGTATATGGGGCCTTAAGGACCCACGCCATATATGTACGGCGCAAGTGGACGTTACTTAAGGGCCAGCGCTGTACATGTACGACGCAAGGTCCGCCGGGTGCTGGGGGAATCGGGGCACCATGGCTGCTCTTACCGGCAGGCGTCCATGCTGGGTAAGGGCAGCATGGTGCAGCACCACCCCCTGCATATCCAAGCACCGCGATTGGCTAGTCAATGAAGACCGACATATCGCAGCACTGTACGCTAAAAAAAAAACTGTGGGGCGGGTCGGGAGGAGGGGGTCAGGGGGAGGTGACCAGTGCTGAACTGGTCAGCACCTGTCTGCTCCTTGGGGAGGTAGGGGACACCAGTGTTTGGCGTCGCCTGCCAGCGCTGCGATTGGCTGGAACAACGCTTTTATTTTTTAATTATTTTTTTATTTGCAGCTGTTCCAGATCTCTTAACCACCCTCCGTCCCTGTTACTTTTTTTTTTTTTTTTGTTCAAAGAGAAGAAATTGTAGTTAGGGCTTAATATAAATATATTTAAAGTTCTATATTTCTATATCTATAGATATAAGTGAATTTTTAGCCAGTGTTCACTTTTTTAACAGTGTAGTGAATTTTTATACTACAGTTTTTGCACGCAGGCACGATCTGTGTGCATGTGTGCTGCAGAGCACCGATCAGTAGTGTGCTCATTTATATCTGCACAGTTTTTGATTTTATTTTTTTTTACTTTTTTGTGTTAAAAAAGACCTGCAGTTAGTGGTAGTTAGTTATATATATAAATTTCAGTTAGGGTGCTTTCACACTTGCGTTTTTACTTTCCGGCGTAAAGATCAGTCGTCGAGTCTCTACGCCGGAAAGAAACTGATCAGGCTTATCCTAATGCATTCTGAATGGAGAGAAATCAATTCAGGATGCATCAGGATGTCTTCAGTTCAGGATCGGAACGTTTTTTTGGACGTTGACAAAACCGTAGCATGCTGAGGATTTGTCTCCGTCCTAAAATCAGGAAAACATGCCGTAACGTCGGATCTGGAATTAATGCCCATTGAAGTGCATTAATCCGGATCCAGAATTAAACTAAACGCCGTTTCGGTGCATCGCCGGATCTGACGTTTAGCTCTGTGCATGCGCAGCAGCAGTTCCGATCAGGGCCCCAGTGTAAGCTGTGGCTCCGATCGGTTACCATGGCAGCCAGGACACTACTGAAGTCCTGGCTGCCATGGTAAGTACTCCGCAGCAGTGTACATACCTGTGCTGCGGCCTCCGGGCGCTCCTTCATGACGTCACAGGTCCAAGCGGCGCATTGATCTGTGCGCCGCGGGGACCTGTGACGTCACTAAGGAGCGCCCAGCGGCCGCAGCGCAGGTAAGTACACTGCTGCGGAGTACTTACCATGGCAGCCAGGACTTCAGGAGCGTCCTGGCTGCCATGGTAACCTGAAAGAATTTCGAAGACTGATCAGGATCCTGATCAGTCTTTAAATGCTTTCAGGCGACTTGCATTCTGACGGATCCGGCGAGACGGAAGTGCCTGCCGGATCCTCAGAACGCAAGTGTGAAAGAGCCCTTAGGCCCCTTTCACACGGGCGAGTTTTCTGCGCGGGTGCAATGCGTGAGGAGGACGCATTGCACCCGCACTGAATCCGGACCCATTCATTTCTATGGGGCTGTGCACATGAGCGGTGATTTTCACGCATCACTTCTGCGTTGCGTGAAAATCGCAGCATGTTCTATATTCTGCGTTTTTCACGCAACGCAGGCCCCATAGAAGTGAATGGGGCTGCGGGAAAATCGCAAGCATCCGCAACCAAGTGCGGATGCGTTGCGATTTTCCCGCATTGTTGCTTAGCAACGGGACCCAATCTCTATTATTTCCCCTTATAACATGGTTATAAGGGGAAATAATAGCATTCTTAATAAAGAATGCATTGTTAAATGAAGAGGAAGGGGTTAAAAATAATAAAAGTTAACTTACCTTAGCCACTTGATCGCGTAGTTGCGATCTGTCCTCTCTTTCCCTGCAGCATCTATGATCTGAAAGGACCTGTGATGATGTCACATCACATGGTCCAATCACATGGTCCATCTTACTGCTATTATTTCCCCTTATAACCATGTTATAAGGGGAAATAATCAATTCTCCAGTATACCCGAAACCAGACTTCAGTGATGAAGTCCGGCTTCGGGTTGGGTACCAAACATGGTGTTTTTTCTCAAGCGCGTGCAAAACGTGTTGCAAACGTTTGCACCCGCGCGGGAAAAACGCACATATTCCCGCAACGCACCCGCCTCTTATCCGGGCGTCAAACATGACGCCCGTGTGAAAGAGGCCTTTGTGTCAGTTTAGAATTTTGCACGAACGCACCATCTGTGTACGTACCTTTTGCAACCACTGAGCATCAGTAGTGTCCGTACTTTTTTTTCAGAAAACATTTTTTACAAATTTGTTTTCTCCTTTATTTTCTTCTAAATTTAATTTCAAATTTATTACAAGCCCCTTCACATGTGAAAACACAACATACACACCCCTCACACAAAATAAAGGTTTACACATTTCACACGTCACACCCCAATAAAATTAAAATGACCCGTCCATCCCAACGAGTATACTCAGCTGAAGAGGCATACGCCATGCTTGCCTCTGATACTGCCAGTGAGGGAGAAGAGGATGCCACGTTCCTCTGCTCCTCTACCCCCTCATCATCATCATCCGGTGATGAGTGACCCTCTAGAAGGAGCCCCAGGGTAGCAGCAGAGGCAGCCCCCCAGAGTCAACCCTATGGAACCCACCCCCTGACGATTATCAGATGACACGACCGTGATAGGCCTAATCTCCAACGATAATGAAACAGCCTATAGGAAAGAGGTTGAGAACCTAGAGAGATGGAGTAAGAACAACAACCTCATACTCAATACCAAGAAAACAAAGTAGCTGATTCTGGATTTTAGGAAGAAAAAACGAAATGGACACCATCCAATTAGCATTAATGGTGGAAACATGGAGATAGTTCAAAGTTTCAGATTCTTGGGAGTTCATATTGTAGCGGACTGGACCCTGTACCAGAGTCTGCCCCAGTTTCCTGGAAGGGACTGCTTGCTCGCCTCCTGCCCTGCGACTATGGCCCCATGTATGCTTGTCCTGTTTGAGCGGTGATACCCCAGATAGCTCTGCTATGGAGCCCATTCGTATAAGGAAAGACTATGGGAAAGACTTTAGCTCCATGGCAATTGAACTGGATATGTGTGGTCTGAGCGCCATTCAATAATGTGCGCTCAGACCTAAGCTATCTGGGGATATGTTGCATGTATATGTTTTATGTAGTAATTGTAACATTGTGTAATTTTATGTCCTTTTGCAACCATGTGCTCAATGGAGTCTGCCTCTATCCTTGGATATATTGAGCGCTCAGATCCAAGCCATCTGGGGATATGTTAAATGTCTGTGTGCTGTGAAGGGTGGGACATTGTGTATTGAATAGTGATGTCTGTCCTATTGTCCCCACATGTGTATTGGCGATTTCCCTTTGTCCTGGGAGATAATTGAATGACTCCTCAATTGTCTCCAGGACAGAAGACATTGTGTATTCTCCTGCCTGTGATGATTACATTACCCATGTGGGGTAATTGTATCACAGGCAGAGGGGAGGGATATGCTGGGGGTGTCTGTATTGTCCCAATGTGTGTGATTGGCTGCTGTATCCCCTGTGTCGCAGTCTTCCTTCTGGTCCCCTAGGGGAGTGTCCACCAGGTGGGAGACCTGCATAAATACCGGGCAGGTAGCCCTCAATAGACAGAGTTCCTGTTTAACCCTCAAAGTGAAGTGTCGTCTCATTATTGGGGGAGGAGTTATTGGATGCTGTTCCAGTCTGCCTGCTAGGAGTGCAAACCTATTCGTATGGTTCCTATTCCACTGTCTACAGCATTCAGAGGCTTGAGAGGATTCGTATGCTTCTCAGGTTCGGTGGTTGTGGTGTCGTCTAGAGCGCTTGGAATCCTCAAGAAGCGCTAGGAGCATCTTTCAACGGAGGTACCCAGTCGGGGTGCCAGGCGATCTGTTACATTGGTGGCAATCGGTGGGATGGTGTCCTAGTGCGAGGTAAAGCAGCTCATTCGTGGAATTACAAATTGAGGGCAACGCTAGCACTCATACCCAACTTCAGGAGAACAAGCATGGCACCCAGCTACACGCAGGAGGAATTTGACAGAGTGCTGAGATCACGGCTGATTTTCTTCGGACCCAACCCCTCGGAGAAATCTGTGCAGTTCGTGAGGAGGTTAACAGCAGAGTACCTGCAGTTCATGGCAGATGGTATCGTCCGCCCTCCCCAGCGGCTGAGTGCGTTCCAGAGAGCTGAAGGTGCCGTCCTTCCCCCCCAGCGGCCGTGTGAGTTACAGAAAGCCGAAGGTGTCGTCCTTTCCCCCCAGCGGCCGTGTGAGTTACAGAGGGCCGAAGGTGTCGTCCTTCCCCCCCAGCGGCAGTGTGAAGTCCAGGGGGCCGAAGGTGTCGTCCTTCCTCCCCAGCAGCCGTGTGAGTTACAGAGGGCCGAAGGTGTCGTCCTTCCCCCCCAGCGGCCGTGTGAGTTACAGAGGGCCGAAGGTGTCGTCCTTCCCCCCCAGCGGCCGTGTGAGTTACAGAAGGCCGAAGGTGTCGTCCTTTCCCCCCAGCGGCCGTGTGAGTTACAGAGGGCCGAAGGTGTCGTCCTTCCCCCCCAGCGGCAGTGTGAAGTCCAGGGGGCCGAAGGTGTCGTCCTTCCTCCCCAGCAGCCGTGTGAGTTACAGAGGGCCGAAGGTGTCGTCCTTCCCCCCCAGCGGCCGTGTGAGTTACAGAGGGCCGAAGGTGTCGTCCTTCCCCCCCAGCGGCCGTGTGAGTTACAGAGGGCCGAAGGTGTCGTCCTTCCCCCCCAGCGGCCGTGTGAGTTACAGAGGGCCGAAGGTGTCGTCCTTCCCCCCCAGCGGCAGTGTGAGTTACAGAGGGCCGAAGGTGCCGTCCCTTCTCCCCAGCCGCAGTGTGTACCCCCGGGAGCTGAAGGTGCCGTCCCTTCTCCCCAGCCGCAGTGTGTACCCCCGAGAGCTGAAGGTGCCGTCCCTTCTCCTCAGCCGCAGTGTGTACCCCTGGGAGCTGAAGGTGTCGTTCTTTCTCCCCAGCGGCAGTGTGTACCCCAGGGAGCTGAAGGTGCTGTCCTTCCTCCCCAGCGGCAGTGTGTACCCCCGGGAGCTGAAGGTGCCGTCCCTTCTGCCCAGCAGCAGTCTACTGTTCAGGGGGAGGAGCTGGTTACCCCCTCTCCCCAGCAGAAGCATAACCCACCAAGGGGAGACACTAAGCCCCACACCAGCGCAGATGGGACCGCGGTCTCTGCGCCCAAGCTACAGGGAGTACGGAGGGTCAGCCCTGCTCCCCAGCGGCAGAATCTTTTACCAGGAGGGGAGAGTCTTGTCCCTCCTCCCCAGCGGCAGCCTGGCCCACCAAGGGGAGACAGTAAACCCCACAACAGTGCAGATGGGACCATAATCTCTGCACCTGCATCACTGGAGATATGGACAGTCTGTCCTGGTCCCCAACAACAGGACAAGGTATTGGAAGAGAAGGCGGTTTGTTTTCCCGTAATACAAGAGAGGACGTCGCATGGAGAGGAGCCTGTTACCCCTTCTCCCCAGCAACCGCTTTATCCAACCAGGAGAGAGGACACCCTGGTTACTTTTTTCCCAGACTATGGATTTCCCACTGGATACATGTGGCAGGAGAACACCAGGACAGCTACACCGGGTAAGAAAGGCCGACCGACTATCAGAGCCCCAGACCGATTGGAGGTCTGGAGTCTGGATAGTCTCTTTGGTAAAGGGGAGAAATGTAGCGGACTGGACCCTGTACCAGAGTCTGCCCCAGTTTCCTGGAAGGGACTGCTTGCTCGCCTCCTGCCCTGCGACTATGGCCCCATGTATGCTTGTCCTGTTTGAGCGGTGATACCCCAGATAGCTCTGCTATGGAGCCCATTCGTATAAGGAAAGACTATGGGAAAGACTTTAGCTCCATGGCAATTGAACTGGATATGTGTGGTCTGAGCGCCATTCAATAATGTGCGCTCAGACCTAAGCTATCTGGGGATATGTTGCATGTATATGTTTTATGTAGTAATTGTAACATTGTGTAATTTTATGTCCTTTTGCAACCATGTGCTCAATGGAGTCTGCCTCTATCCTTGGATATATTGAGCGCTCAGATCCAAGCCATCTGGGGATATGTTATGTCTGTGTACTGTAAAGGGTGGGACATTGTGTATTGAATAGTGATGTCTGTCCTATTGTCCCCACATGTGTATTGGCGATTTCCCTTTGTCCTGGGAGATAATTGAATGACTCCTCAATTGTCTCCAGGACAGAAGACATTGTGTATTCTCCTGCCTGTGATGATTACATTACCCATGTGGGGTAATTGTATCACAGGCAGAGGGGAGGGATATGCTGGGGGTGTCTGTATTGTCCCAATGTGTGTGATTGGCTGCTGTATCCCCTGTGTCGCAGTCTTCCTTCTGGTCCCCTAGGGGAGTGTCCACCAGGTGGGAGACCTGCATAAATACCGGGCAGGTAGCCCTCAATAGACAGAGTTCCTGTTTAACCCTCAAAGTGAAGTGTCGTCTCATTATTGGGGGAGGAGTTATTGGATGCTGTTCCAGTCTGCCTGCTAGGAGTGCAAACCTATTCGTATGGTTCCTATTCCACTGTCTACAGCATTCAGAGGCTTGAGAGGATTCGTATGCTTCTCAGGTTCGGTGGTTGTGGTGTCGTCTAGAGCGCTTGGAATCCTCAAGAAGCGCTAGGAGCATCTTTCAACGGAGGTACCCAGTCGGGGTGCCAGGCGATCCGTTACACATATCAGTCAGGACCTGTCATGGATAAAAAACACAATGGAAATGACCAAAAAACACCTTCAGAGCCTTCATTTTCTGAGGGGTCTGAAGAAAGCACAACTTCCAAAACAGCTGCAAGTCAGTTTTTCCAGGTGCCCCATAGAATCTGTTCTCACATACTGCATTACAGGGTGGTCCTCCGGGTGCTCTTCTGAGGAGAAGAAGACCCTCTAGCGCATCATCAGAACGTCTGGAAGAATCGCTGGTACCATCACTGGATGACATCTTCACTGCTCGTTGCAGCAACAGGGCAAAGATTATCTGCGGGGATCCAACTCATCGCAGCCACAGCCTTTTCACCCCCCTACCCTCTGGTAGGCGTCTTAGAGCCCTACATGCCCGCACCACTAGGCTGAAGACCAGCTCTTACCCCAAAGCAATCAGTCTCCTCAATGCTGAGAGATTATTGCCCCTTCCTAGGATAGAAACCACCACAGACTGAAGTGACTGCTGCCTTCGTGACCCCATGAAGATCTCTTGTCTGCAGTGGGGTCTGAACCAGTTTCCATATATATTCAGAAGCACTTCCTACTTTGCTCTTGCTATATATATATATATATATATATATATATATATATATATGCAGTGAATAGTAATGCTTTCTAGTGCAATGCTTCAGTTTAAATGTCAGTTCTTTGTTCCTCTGTCCATGGCATCTAGGATTGCTCCAAACAACATTTCATTGTATTGTACAGTGACAATAACGGCATCTTATCAGCCCAAAATTCCGGATTTTGTGGGCAGCTCTGGAATACAGATAGACTGTGCTGGCTTCACTGAACTAGATTTTTTAAAATATTCTTCTCTGAAGATTTTGTAAATGTAATGGTGGCCCAAACCAATTTATACGCCCAACAATTCATTGATCAGAACCCTACATCGACATACTCTAGACCCCTAGGTTGGACCCCAGTAAGTGCAGCAGAGATGATGAAGTTTTGGGGACTCGTGCTGCATATGGACGTTGTAAAGAAGCCAAACGTTAGACAATATTGGAGTTCAGACATTTTCTACCAGACTCCAATTTACAGTAAGACCATGACCCGGAAGAGATTTGAGTCAATTAGGAAATTCCTACACTACAATGACAATGCACAGTGCCCACCCCAAAACGACCCAACATTTGACCGTCTGTCCAAGGTTAGGCCTGTCATTGACCACTTTAACACCAAGTTTGCTGAGGTGTACAACCCAGATAAAAATGTCAGTGTAGATGAGTCCCTATTACTTTTCACAGGGAGGATTAGATTCCGCCAATACCTGCCTAGCAAACGGGCAAGGTATGGCATAAAGATACACAAACTTTGTGAGAGTTTCTCCGGGTACATCCACAAGTTCCGCATTTACGAAGGGAAAGATTCTTGGATAGAACCCCCAGAATACCCCCCCACCCTATGAGTTAGTGGGAAGATCGTGTGGGACTTACTGCACGCACTGCTAGATAAGGCCTCTTTCACACTTGCGTTGTGTGGATCCGGCGTGCACTTCCATCGCCGGAAATGCCCGCCGGATCCATCACAGTGCAAGACAACTGAAAGCATTTGAAGACTGATCAGTCTTGCACTTCAATGGACATTAATTCCGGATCTGGCGTTATGGCATGTCTTCCGGATTTTTGGACGGAGACAAATCTGCAGCATGCTACGGTTTTGTCAACGTCCAAAAAACGTTCACATACTGAACGGAAGACATCCTGATGCATCCTGAACGGATTTCTCTTTATTCAGGATGCATTAGGATAAATCCTGATCAGTATCTTTCCGTCCTAGAGCCCCAAGGACGGAACTCTAGGACGGAAAGATAAAACGCAAGTGTGAAAGAGCCCTAAGGGTTACCACCTCTATGTGGATAACTATTATAGCAGCATACCCCTATTCATGTCCCTAACTGCCAGAGGTACTGTGGCTTGCGGCACAGTGCGCAAAATTCAGAGAGGCCTCCCTAGATCCCTGGTAGGGCAACCACTGAGAATGGGGAAAAGTAGGCCTCTCCTCCATGAGAACATGATGGTGGTTAAGTACAAGGACAAGAGGGACGTCCTTGTACTGACCACCATTCACACTAACACCAGCTCCCCTGCTCCTGTACGAGCTACCACAACCACTACTAAAAATCCATGTCTATTTATTCAAGCCTGCAAAAACAATATTTTTCACTTTGCTTCTAGAGTCCTGCTGTGTCCCCTACAGCAGGCTACAAGCACATATTGGGTGTTTCCTAAATGGGGAGAAAATGGGGAACACATACTGGGGTGCATTTGCTCCTTTAACCCCTTGTGAAAGTGAAAAATTAGGGTCTGCTAGTAATTTTTCATTTTCACAAATGTGTGCTTTGAAATCCTTTAACAAGTGTTTCTGCTTTCTGTGAGACACCTGTTTACTGAAAAGTACCCTTTCCACCACTTAAAATGTTTGTTCGGGGGTGCTCTTTCCAAAATGGAGTCAATTATTGGGGTTTTTAATTTCTGTGGACCTCAGGAATCTTTTAAATGCGACATGGCACCTAAAATCAATGTCTGACAATTCAGGTCAGCAAAATCCATATTTTGCTGTTTGACTCTAGAGCCCTGCTGTGCGCCCATACATCTAGAGCCCATACATCATTTTTTGAGCACATATGGGGTGTTGCCGTATTCAGGGGGAAATGGGGAACAAAATGTGGGGTGTATTTTGTCCTGTTACTCTTTGGGAAAGTGAAAAATGTGGGTGTAAAGCAACTTTTTTTGTAAAAAAAAAAAATCACAATTTTTCTTTTTCACTGCCAAGTGTTTCCTAATTTTGGGAAACACCTTTGAGGTCAAAGTGCTCACTACACACCTTGAAAGATTCCATAAAGGGGTGTTTTTTTCCAAAATGGGGTCACTTTTTGGGGTTTTCCACTGTAGGGCCACCTCAGGGTGTCTTCATATGCGACATAGCTCCCAATTACCATTCCAGCTAAATCCGCTCTCCAAAAGCCATATGGTGCTCCTTCCACTCTGAAGCCGACTGTGCGCCCATACATTTTTTGAGCACCCATGGGGTGTTGCCATATTAGGGGGGAAATGGGGAACAAAATGTGGGTTTCATTTTGTCCTGTTACCCTTTGGGAAAGTGAAAAATGTTGATGTAAATCAACTTTTTTGAGCACATATGGAGTGTTTCTGTAAAATCCAGATTCAGGGTGATAGATTTTGAGTTTTGTTTGGCTGTTAACCCTTGATGTGTTGCAGAAAAAATAGATTAAACTTTAAAATCTGCAAAAAAAAAGTGAAATTTTGAAATCTCATTCCCGATTTCCTTTACCCTCAGTTCACACTTGCGCGTTTTACAGCGCGTTCGAACGCGCTGTAAAACGCTCAACAGGAGAAAACTCATGGTTCCCTATGGGCATGGTTCTCACCTGAGCGTTTTACAGCGCGTTTGAACGCGCTGTAAAACGCCCTACGCTCAAAGAAGTTCTTGAGCTTCTTTGGGGCGTTTTGTCACGCGTTTGCACCCATAGACTTCAATGGGAACGCGCGTAAAATGCGCGTTTAACACGCGTTAAAGTGTAGATATGCCTTTTTCAATTGGTCTCCAGAGTCACGAACGCGCGCGTATGATGTGCGTTTCCTATTTGCAAAAACGCGCTGTAATACGCGCGTCTCAGAAACGTTCAGGTGTGAACCCAGGGTTAATTCTTCTGGGCCCTAAAGGGTTAACAAAGTTTGTAAAATAAGTTTTAAACAGCATGAGGGGTGTAGTTTCTAAAATGGGGAGATTTATGGGTGGTTTCTAATATGTAGGCCCCAGAAAGTGACTGCATAACTGAACTGGTCCTGAAAAATTAGGTTTTGGAAATTTTCTTAAAAATTTTAAGATTTGCCTCTAAACTTCTAAGCTTTCTAACATCCCCAAAAAATAAAATGTATTTTCAAAATGATCCAAACATGAAGTAGACATATGGGGAATGTAAAGTAATAACTATTTTTGGAGGTATTACTATCTATTATAAAAGTAAAGAAATTGAAATTAGTAAATTTGCTAATTTTTCCCAATTTTTTGTAAATTTGGTATTTTTTTTATAAATAAAAATGAAATATTTTGACTCAATATTACCACTGTCATGAAGTACAATATGTGACGAGAAATGGCTTAAAATGGCCTGGATAAGTAAAATCACCACATAGTGACACTGGTCAGATTTGAAAAATATGGCCGGGTCCTTAAGGTGAAAAATGGCAGGGTCCTGAAGGTGTTAAAGGGTCATTACATGCATTAATCAGGTTCTGTTTTTTTTTTTCACTTGTAAAAAA
Source organism: Bufotes viridis (assembly GCA_033119425.1). Lineage (NCBI taxonomy): Eukaryota > Metazoa > Chordata > Amphibia > Anura > Bufonidae > Bufotes > Bufotes viridis. The sequence goes on along the minus strand of CM065591.1, from coordinate 46,506,941 downwards.
AAAATAAAAAAAAATACATCATTGCATTTTTAAGGTTACTTTCACATATGCGTTTTTGCCTGATCTGTTATTGATAATACAACCGGCTGCATCGTTTATGAACGGATCTGGTTGTATTATCTTTAAAATAGCATTAATACCATTGTAAGTCAATGGGTGCCAGATCCGTTTTCTATAGTGTCCGAGAAAACGGATCCAGCACCATTGACTTGCATTGTGTGTCATGCTGGATCCGTTTTCTCCGCATTCCCATGCCGGATAGGAAGCTGCTGCTTGCAGCGTGGGAACGGAACCAAACGGAACGGAATACATTTTGGAGTACTCTGTTCTGTTCGGTTTTGTCCCCATTAACGATGTACGGGGACAAAACAGAAGCGTTTTTTTTCTTTGGTATTGAGATCCTCTGCTGAATCTCAAAACCGGAAAAGAAAAACGCAGATGTGAAAGTGGCCTAATTTTTTTTTTATACCTGGATTTTTTGATGCAGCTTTTGTGACTTTTTTTGCACAGTGTGTCTTACCACATGCGTTTTCGTCATGGTGTTTTTACCCTATAGCGAAGGTATTGTCAAAATGCCTGAAAAAATGGCAAAAGCTCCAGAATGCTGCATTTTTGAAAAAAAGCCAGAAAGATTTAAAAAACGCCTAATCAACAAGAATGCCAGGAGCAAAAAAACACTTGTGTGTCCTGCGTTTCATATTTCCCATAGACTGCAGCTAACATCTGGAGCTGACAAGGTTTTGGCTGCTTGGTTCAAATGGAGGTGGGTGGTGGGGGGCTTAACTAGTAACTTGTGGGGTCACTTATCAGACTGGTGTAAAGAAGAACTGGATCAGATTCCACCTTTCATTTTTGACAGCTCCTTTGGAAGCTGATTGGCTGCTATGGGCAACTAAGCCAGTTCTACTTTACACCAGTTTGATAAATGACCCCATTGGTTTTAGCCTAGGTATCTATAGTAGGTCACAGAGTTGTATGCATAGGGGGTGCAGAGGTTGCAGTCCTTGGTGCCACAGTTCCTCTAAGGGCACAGCCACATGCTCAAGATTCCTGATGCAGTTTTGGAAGCAAAGATCAGGAATAGATCATAAGAATAGATATGACTAGGGATGAGCTAATCGACTTCGGATGAAACATCCAAAGTCGATTCACATAAAACTTTATTTCAATACTGTACGGAGCGAGCGCTCCATTGAGTATTAGAATGTATTGGCTCCAATGAGCCGGAGTTATTACTTCGCGAAGTCTTGAGAGACTTTGCATAATAACTTCAGAAATTGATTTAGGCCTCTTGCACATGTAGGTTTTTTTTTCCGTTTACGTTCCGTATTTTGCGTTCTGTATACGGACCCATTCATTTCAATGGATCCGCAAAAAAACGTAAGGTACTTCTTATGCCTTCCGTATTTCCGTTCTGTTCAAAGATAGAACATGTCCTATTATTGTCCACGGACAAGGATAGTACTGTTCTATTAGGGGCCAGCTGTTCCGTTCCGCAAAAATCGGAATGCACACGGACGTCATCCGTAATTTATGCGGATCCGTTTTTTGCGGACCACAAAATACTGAAAAAGCCATACGGTCGTTTGGATGAGGCCTTATACTGTAAAAAACCATTTCCCGAACTCGGGTTCGGTTCCAAGGTACCACTTGGAACCAAACCCAAGTTCAGGAAATGTTTTTTTACAGTATAAATCAATTTCTGAATCTGAAGTTATTATGCGAAGTCTCGCAAGACTTCAAGAAGTAATAACTTCGGCTCATCGGAGCCAATACATTCTAATACTGTACCCAGCGCTCGCTCCATACAGTATTGAAATGAAGTTTTATGTGAATCATTCGAAGTCGATTGGCTCATCCATAGTCATGACTTCTCCTTTTTTGAATACACTCCTGGCTTCGCACTAGGAAACCTCATCGTGTGGCCGTACGTTTACACACAAGAAGACCACCGTATTATGAATGGCACATGGTAGGCGGGGGCCGTGTAACAGGGGCCCAGTGCTTCATGTCATTGAAGTCATCTAAATCTGTGCCCCAAAGCAAACTTGTTTCCTAAAAACTACAAAAACCTTTGGCATCACCTACAGGAGCACATTCAGGACCGAGGGTCAATCCCTGCTGTTATTGACAAGCGTTTCCTTTCCGATGATACAATATTATATATTTCACTTGTTTTTTTTCTGGGAATCTCTTGCTGATTTCAACTGCAAACAAAGAAATGTATCCAAACCTCCATTAGATATGTCTTATCCAATTACAGGATATTACCATGACAGGCAGGAGGGAGGACTTTTAGCCGCTCTCTAACAAGGGAGCATTATTTCCCATCACAATCATCCGGCTGACTAAGGGGTTTGAAGTAACAAAGATTTGCTCTGAGCGCTAATCCGTCGCAGCTCATCATGTTGTGAGCAGGAAAAACATGACTACGCAATCTGTCACAAAACATGAACGTCCACGCACAGAGTTTAGATATTTAGTAAGTACGGAGACGTTTGTCTGAGTTTGGAAAGTCATAAAGTACAATATAAATGATAGAATATAAGGTTGCTCTCCTCTGGGATCATCGCGTCCAGGCTGTCTTGGTGCAGAGTCGTCACCATTAGTTCATTATAAAAGGGGTTTTATGGGTGTTCAGAAAACTCCTTTAACTAAATTACGGTAAATTAGGAAGTAATATCATTCCCAGATTTGTACAAAGATTAGTTACAATGTCCAATAAAAAGCAAGACAATCGTTTGTAGTGTGTATACATAAACATAAGGCAACTAAAGGTCCCTTTACACGGGACAATTCAGCAGGCGGTCGTTGGGAAGAAAGCGTTCCTTCTCAGCAAGTGCCTGCTCGTCAGAATGGGGAGGCGAGACCCCTAATGCCATCGCTCGTCCCCATACATAATCATTGTTTGCCGGCAGCAGGGGGCTGTTTAGCCGGCACGATCTGCTGCTGGCAAACGATGATCTAGGTGATTGCATGAAAGATGCGATTACCTGATGAATGAGCGTTTCGCTCGGTAGTTCGAGGCACTGTTAGACCGCCAGATAATCACTAACGAGCATTTCTATGAACGGTTGTTAGCAGCTATCTGGCCAAGAATTGGCCCATGTAAAGCGGCCTAAAAGGGTTTTCTGGGATCTTCAGGATAGGTCATCAATATCAGATGGGTGGGGGTCCGATACCCGGGACTCCCTCCGATCATCTGGTTGAAGAGAAGGCTGTGCTCTGTGTGAGGACAGCCTTTCCATTATTGTTTACCTGCTCGCCTTCGACATAGCAGCGGTGAGCAGGTGTAATTACATAGAAGGGAATGGGACGGCTTGTAATTACACCTGCTCACCGCTGCGCTGTCGAAGGCAAACAGGTAAACAATAATGGGAAGGCTGTGCTCGCATGGGGTGCAGCCTTCTTTTTAACTAGCTGATCGGAGGTGGTCGGACCCCGCCCATCTGATATTGATGATGACCTATCCTGAGCATAGGTCATCAATATAAAAATCCCGGAAAACCCCTTTAAGGCCGCTTTACATGGGCCGATTCTTGGCCAGATAGTTGCTAACAGGCGTCCACAGAAATGCTCGTTAGTGATTCTCTGGTGGTCTACTGTACAGGTGCCTCCAACTACCGAGCGAAACGCTCATTCATCAGGGAATCGCCTTTTTCATGCGGTCACCTAAATGCTGGTTAGTCAGTAGAGACATCACGGTGCAAGCAGTGGGAGTCTAACTTCTGCAAACAAAGTAGAAGGAGCACTAAAAAAGAAAAACCCCATGCCTCTGGCCCCGGCTTCTGTTTATTCCACTCAACTTTTTGGAGGCCTCATGTTGAATGATCTTCTATATATTAAGAACTTAGCCTCTTGTGTTTCCTCATATACTAACCTACCTAAATCTGACATTTCCATCGCAGTGTGGCACCATCATGCCTAGGCAGCATGCCTGCTATCTCTGTGTTATATTTGACACTGATCTCTCGTTCAGCCCCTATATTCAATCGCTCGCCCGCTCATGTCCCCTTCACCTGAAAAACATTTCTAGAATCCACCCTTTTTTTTAATGTGGAAGCAACAAAAACTTTCATCCCTGATCCATTTTATCATGATTAGTGTAACTCATTACTAATTTGTATCCCCCTCACTAAACAACCCCTATTCTGAATGCAGGAGCCAGGCTCATTTATCTATCCAACCGCTACAACCAGTTTCTCATCAGTCACTGCACTGGTTGCCCATAAAGTATAGGATTCAATTTAAACTTCTCACTGTCATACACAAAACTCTACATGGAGCTGCATCCTTCTATATCCACACTCATCTCCGTCTACCATCCTACCCATGATCAATGCTCTGCAAATGATCTAAGACCAACATCCACCATAATCCGAACCTCTCACTCTTGTCTCCAAGACTTCTCTCAAGCTGCACCAGTTCTCTGGAATGTGCTCTCCCGATCAGTTTGATTCCCAACTTCTACAGTTATAGGTGCTCACTAAGAACACATCTTTTTAGTGTGGCCTACCATGTCCCCTAATCTAACTCTTCTACTTTCACCACCCCTTATTCTTCTGAGCCTGATCCATCATCCAACTGTATCCACCACAGCCCATGCACTGAAAAGCACTACAGGTATCGGTTGGTGACGGCTCATACAGCTTTGTATCTACTCCCTTATTGTGTTAAGATGGCCGGAGCATTGTACACAACAAGCAGTTTTTTTACGTTTTTCTGCCTCCCCTACTTCCTCATAGATTGTAAGCTCTCACAAGCAGGACCCTCATTCTTCTTGTTCTAATAGTTGACTTGTTTGTTATAGCGCTGTGGAATACAGTAGCGCTATATAAGTGCATAACATAAATAATGTATGATCAGTGGCGTAGCTATTGGGGAAGCAGGGGAAGCGACTGCTTCGGGGCCCGAGCTCAGTAGGGGCCCGGGAGCAGTAGCAGGAATGTGGCCAGCAGGGCAATATTTCTAACAATTACATTTTTTTTTTACATTTCCCGTCTCTCCCTGTCTTGGGGTGGGGGGGGGGTGATTCGTAACTCTGCGTACTGAAACAAGAGGAGAGGAGAGAGCGGGATTTTCCTACCTCTCCTCTGCGCTGCTGCATTGTGCTATCTGATTGGTGGAGCAGCAGTGAGTGGAAGCTGCTGCTCCACCAATCGTTTCAAGTAATACTTCAGTCACAAACAGGGCCCGCTCCCAGACTCCTAGGAGCTCCATGCAAACCCTTCCCGCCCGCCTCGCTTGTAGTGCCAGCTGACCTCCTGCTCTGGCCGTAACAGACATCCAAGAAGCAGGAGCAACCCAGAGCATCGCTGCAGCCTGCCTGCCAGCCAATGCTGCCGACCTTCAGACTCACTGCCAGCCTGACCAACAATGGTAAGTCTGTGCCCCCTGCCCTGTACTATGCCCCCTATGCTATATTCTGCCTCCTGCCCTGTACTGTGCCCCCTATGCTGCACTGTGTGTACCCCCTGCCCTGTACTATGCCCCCTATGCTGCACTGTGTGTTCCTCCAGTCCTGCCGTGTACTGTACCCACCATGCTGCACGGTGTGTACCCCCTGGAATGTACTGTACCCCCTATGCTACACTATGTGTACCCCCTGCCCTGTACTGTACCCCTATGCTGTATTTTGGCCACTGCCCTGTACTGTGCCCCCCATGCTGCACTGTGTGTGCCTCCTGCCCTGTACTGTACCACCTATAATGCACTGTGCCCCCCTATGCTGCACTGTGTGTGCCCCCTGCCCTGTATTGTGCCCGCTATGCTGTACTGTGCCTCCTGACTTGTACTGTACCCCCTACCTTGTACTGTGCCCCCATGCTGCATTGTACCCCCTATGCTGCACTGTGTATCCCCCCTTGCCCTGTATTGTGCCCCCTGTCCTAAACTGTACCCCCTATGCGGTATTGAGCCCCTTGCCCTGTACCGTGCCCCCTGCCCTGTACCGTGCCCTATACCCTGCACTATGTCCCATTATAATACACTGTAGGAGGCACATTACCGGAGCATAAGGGGATACCCCTTTTACTGTACCTACTAACCTGTACTATGCCCTTATACCCTACATTGTGCCCCCTTACCTTAACCTGTACAGTGCCCCTAATCATACCATGTACTGTGCCCTCTTATATTCCATACTATCCCCCGGGTCAAAATATGTACTGTGTCCCCTTATACCCGGCTATCCAGTCACTGTATGGCGGTGTTAACCAGTCACTGTATGGCGGTGTTAACCAGTCACTGTATGGCGGTGTTATCCAGTCACTGTATGGCGGTGTTATCCAGTCACTGTATGGCGGTGTTATCCAGTCACTGTATGGTGGTGTTAACCAGTCACTGTATGGCAGTGTTAACCAGTCACTGTATGGCGGTGTTATCCAGTCACTGTATGGCAGTGTTATCCAGTCACTGTATGGCAGTGTTATCCAGTCACTGTATGGCAGTGTTATTCAGTCACTGTTTGGTGGTGTTATCCAGTCACTGTATGGCAGTGTTATCCAGTCACTGTATGGCGGTGTTATCCAGTCACTGTATGGCGGTGTTATCCAGTCACTGTATGGCGGTGTTATCCAGTCACTGTATGGCAGTGTTATTCAGTCACTGTTTGGTGGTGTTATCCAGTCACTGTATGGCGGTGTTATCCAGTCACTGTATGGCGGTGTTATCCAGTCACTGTATGGCAGTGTTATCCAGTCACTGTATGGCAGTGTTATTCAGTCACTGTTTGGTGGTGTTATCCAGTCACTGTATGGCAGTGTTATCCAGTCACTGTATGGCGGTGTTATCCAGTCACTGTATGGCGGTGTTATCCAGTCACTGTATGGCGGTGTTATCCAGTCACTGTATGGCAGTGTTATTCAGTCACTGTTTGGTGGTGTTATCCAGTCACTGTATGGCGGTGTTATCCAGTCACTGTATGGCGGTGTTATCCAGTCACTGTATGGCGGTGTTATCCAGTCACTGTATGGCAGTGTTATTCAGTCACTGTTTGGTGGTGTTATCCAGTCATGATATGGAGCTATAACATTATATTGCTTTGTTATCCATTCATGGTATGATATATTATCCAATATGGCGGTACTATTTAGTCTCTATATGTTGGTAATTATATAGTCACTAAATCTATTATTATTTGCGGGTAGGGCTAATATCTTTATAGTATTTACTGTAGATTACAGTCCACACCACAGATCACCAGGACCAGGCTGTGCGCTCTGCCAGCCTTCTGTACTATAGCATGCAATACGTTGCAGCCTCCCTTCTTTGCCTCTGGTGTTTGGCACTTGGCACTATCATGGCACACTAAGGCTGGTTTCACATCACGTTTTGCCATTTGTCTAATGCAGGAGTAGGCAACCTACGGCACTCCAGCTGTTGTGAAACTACAACTCCCAGCATGCATTATTGCTCTGCTCTTCTCATAACTCCCATAGAAATAAATGGAACATGCTGGGAATTGTAGTTTCACAACAGCTGGAGTGCCGAAGGTTGCTGACCCCTGGTAATGTATACATAAAATGTATATGTTAACAGGTGACTCAGACTGACACTATATAGTGGCATCTGTCACCACAGAGCACCGCTGTAAAAAAAAAAAAAAAAAAAAAGATATGTTAATGTATACTTTTTAACAGACTTTGCAGGATACAAAAGCGTTGTGTGCTGTGCTTTTGTTTCCCATTTTCCAACATAAGCATCAAACGGATGGCAAAAATGTAATGTGAACTTTCCCTTACATATGCACATATAGGATGCCAGGATAGTCATGAAAGGGGGGGCATATAAAATTTTGCTGTGGGGCCCAGTCAGTTCTAGCTACGCCCCTGTGTATGATTTTGAACATGTTGGAGCCATAATAACTAAAGATTATTATTACGAAGGGTTCTCCAAAGGGTAAGCTCATTACAGTAGGTCCTGCTCCTGAGAAACCGGAACCATGGAAGAACTTGGCAGCAATTGTTCAATTTATATAATAAAAAAGAGATGCTCACCACGCCGCTCCGCTTCAATCACAAGCCAGGTCAGCTACTACCCTGCAGCTAATTCAGTCCACTCTTATACAACATAAGACTAGCTCAAGTGAGTGGAATCGAAATAATATTTAATACATCAGTGAATATATTAAAAAACATATTAAAAATCAACAAAAGGAACAGTCTTGGTCCCGCTAGAGAACCGTGGTCGGGCCCACACTACTGCGGTTCTAACTTCTTTACTGCATGAATTCCAGTTAAAATAGCCTGCGGTGACCAGTCTATAACTGGAACATTGGGTCTCAGCTCATTATAATATACTGTATATTGCCCGGCCGCTCTGTGCATTGGGGAACGCAATCCGTGCGGCCATTCAACTTGAACGGGTCAGTGATCCATCCGCACCGCAAAGAATAGAGCAAGTTCCATTTTTTTTAGCAGTGCGGAGGCACGGACAGAAACACCGCGGAAACGTGCCTCCGTTCCACACTTTTTGGATTAGGGACCCATTCAAGTGAATGGGTCTGCATCGGTGATGTGTTGTGCACATGGCCGGTGCCCGTATATCGCGGACCCAGCCATGAAATAGATGCCTAACCGCATAGGTAGGACCTGCCTTACTGAGAGCACCTTGGCGCTGGTAGGCGGGTACAGATGTGTTTTGATCAAAATATATTGGCTGAGAGTCTCCGATTTTACCATATCAGAGTGAGGCTTAGTCCATATATAATTCTTGCATCTATTGTATGAGTGCAGTATTTTCTGTTTTTTCACTAGTTGTTTAAACAGTAATTATGTTTAACAAATTAGGTCGCTTAGGCCTCTTTCACACGCGTGAAGCAAACGCATACATCGGGACTGAATCCTGATCCATTCATTTCAATGGGTCTGTGCACGAGCGTTGCTTTTCACGCTTCATTTTTGCGTTCAGGAAAAATCGCAGCATGTTCTATATTTTGTGGTTTTCATGCAGCCCTGGCTCCATAGAAGTGAATGGGGCTTGTGTAAAAAACGGATTGGGTTTTTCCCTGATGGTTGCTAGGAGATGCAGTTTGTAATTCTTCAGTCTTTTTTCAGGTGCGTGAAAAACACTTCAAAAACTGATTGCACCTGTGTGAAAAAAACTAAAACACTGAACGCAATCGCAGACAAAACTCACTGAACTTGGGTGCAAAACCATCAGTTTTTTCCTGAACAGATCCGGACACAATCCGTATCGTTGGTGTGAAAGAGGCCTTACTGTATATAGATGTGGCGCTGGGAAGCGCATCTCACCCTCCTCGTAGGTCTTCAGGCGATGCTGCGCCCAGTAGTTCCACACGGCACTGCTCTCAGGTTTGTCCACTGTTGCCGGGAACGACTCTGCGTCTCACCGCATGGCGGACCGCTGTAGCTAGTGCCTCCTCGCTCCACGTGTGTTCAGAGCTAGATGTAGTTTCCGGAGCAGGCTGATCTACGCTCCTCATGAATGCAATCTCCATATAATGTTGCAGGTGGGTTTTGAAAATCCCTTGTTCCTTCCTCAGTGGCTAAACTGGTAATAAAGTGTTCAATTTCCCTCACTAGGGTGTCCATGTAACGCGTGGTCTCTGCTCTGGACAATAGGTAAGGGTCCTAAAAAAAGAGATACCGTAATTTCTATATGGTTAAAAGGGTTGTCCGAGCTTCAGATATTGGTGATCTGTCCTCAAATCAGCAGTGGCATCCCTACAGGTCAGCTGTTTTGGTCCGCAGAAACCGTACAGTGCATGAAGCAGAAGGAGTCATGGGGGCGGAGTCACTCAGTGATTGACAGGTTGATCTGCATGACCAAGCACAGAGGGCTGACTGTCAATCACTGGTTAGGACCGTCCTAAAATGCCATTATATTCCGTTATGACGAAACACAATAATGGAATTAGGAACGCTAATGTCTACAGAATATGGGGGGGGGGGGGGTGACCCCTGACCCTCGTTCCTTCAGGTGAGGTGGCCATATACAGGGGGTGACACATATGCATGGTTCTCTCCAGGAAGAGTCCAGCAAAGAGTAGTAGGGATCAGGGATCTCTGCTCTCCTCTAGGCAGGGATATGGTATAGGCCCAATGTTGTGCGTATGTCATAAATGATTGGTGATGTGAAAAAAACTTTTATAGGATATATGTCAGCTGGATCAACCCTATTATTCAAGGCATAATGCCTGGTATAGTTGATCCTGCTGATTAAAATGATACCTGCCTTGTGAAAATCGATTGTGGCATTTCCAGGGGAAAAAAAAATACTTTGCTTCTTTATACAAGTGACGGCTTCGGTGCACTGAAGGCCGAGCCCCTTGTGCACTCATGTCCGCACTTGCATAAAGAATAAACATCTTTTTCTTTTTTTTTTTCTCAGGAATGCCGCAATTGATTTTCACAAGACAGGTATCATTTTATTCAGCAGGATCAACCTGACCAGGAAGAAAGCCTGGTTTATTAAGGTGGATCCTGCTGGCAGATGCCCTTTAAGACTTTCTAATATTATCATTTAAAGGGTTTTACAATCTTAAGAAGTGATGGGATATGCCTTCACATTGTGGGTGGAGGTCCAACTCTGGGACCCCAATAGATCCTGAGAATGAAGGGGCCACAGTTCTAAATCCGCCCTGGAGCCACTGTACAGGCAAAAAACAAAGACAGGAGTGCAGCAGTGAAGTGCTGATGTATAGTGTTTCTATACTGCTATCATAGGGTTCCCCCTTGACTAATGTAAAAAGTGAAAATCAGACATCATACAGTACATGACAATCTCCTTCATAAAAAAGCTAGAACCAGCCCTGTACCTCACATGGATCCTGAGATCTCCCTATTCATTGCTCTATATCAAGCTGGCAACTTAAGAGGACGTGGCCTTTCTGCTGCAATTCTCACACAGTTCACAGTTCAGAAGACAGTTGAAGAATGAAACTGAGCATGTGCGACCATCTCAGTGAGCCGGACAAAGAAATAAGAAAAAAAGCAAACAGCAGGAGGCGCTATACAGATACATGTTATCGAGTCAGTGTCTGTGCTAAATTTTTAATTACATACAATTCAAAGTATTCAGAGCCCGCTGGTGGTTTGAAAACTGTAGAATATTTTTAATGGGACAACCCCTTTAAAGTGGTATTCCGGTTAGGTTAACATATACCCTATCCACAGGATAGAAGATAACTATTAGATCAGATGGGTCCTACTGCTGGGACCCCCAACGATGATGAGAATGGGAGCCCTGTACCCCCCCTAATAGTTATCACCTATTCTGTGGATAGCGGATAACATAATCTAACTGGACTACCCCTTTAAAGCGAACCTGTCACCTGGAATTCACATTATAAACCAATAAAAGTACCTTATAGCTGATGACCAGTGTGTTGTCCTCATGTTTTTTTCCGCTTTTCTGCACCTATAATTCATGAAAAAAACGTCTTTTAAACTGCTCTTTTTCTACAGACAAAGTCATGATAGAAGTCAAGGAGGCAGACACTCCTTGACTCCAGGATGTGCCTCCCCCGCCCTAACCCCGCCTCTCAGCAGTTTAATTGACACTCGGCTCCCTGGCCGGGACCGCGATTGTACAGGCGGCGCATGTGCCGTCGCCCTCCTTTGCAGCGCGGAGTCAAGCGCGATCCTTTCGCTTATGGACGCATGGAGCCTGAGGATCCAGGCGCGCGCGCGTGAGCGACAGAAGACTGGCCGGCGTCGGGGGATGGCGCATGCGCGAATAAGCGAAAGGATCACGCTGCAAAGGAGGGTGATGGCGCATGCGCCGCCTGTACAAGCGTGGTCCCGGCCAGGGAGCCGAGTGTCAATTAAACTGCTGAGAGGCGGGGTTAGGGCGGGGGAGGCACATCCTGGAGTCAAGGAGTGTCTGCCTCCTTGACTGCCGTCCGTTACGTTTTTTTTTTGTGTGGATAGGATGCGGACCCATTCATTTCAATAGGTCCGCAAAAAATGCTGACAGCACACCGTGTACTATCCGCATCCGTATGTCCGTTCTGTAGCCCCGCAAAAAAAATAGAGCATGTCCTATTCTTGTCCGTTTTGCGAACAAGGATAGGCATTATTGCAATGGATCCGCAAAAAAACGGATGCCATACGGATGTCATCCTTTTTTTTTTTTTTTTGCGGACCTGCAATTTGCGGACCGCAAAACACATACGTTCGTGTACATGTAGCCTAACAGTGAGTGCTTTCAGGGGTTAATCTGGTAAAAAATAAAAAATACTCACCTTATCCAATTGATCACGTAGAGGCCGCCGCGGCCATCTTGATTAAACACCAATTGACGTCATATGTCACCATGCGCGAGATTTTGTGCGGCGGCCGCCTCTCCGCGCGCAAACGGATGATGTGAGTATGTTGTTTTTTCCCCGCCTTTGATTTGTTACCATGAGGAAATTCGGCTTCGCGGCGAATAGAATTTTTCCTGAAATTCAGATCGAAGTCAGTTCGTTTGAGTTCGATTCGCGCAACGCTAATCACTATATAAACAGATTCGCGTTTTGGCGGCACTCCGGGAAAGTTGGACGACAACTTCTATGGGATGCGTAACGAGGGGGATAGTAGTTGTCAGCCAGCCGAACAGGATATTAGAGGACTTGATAAAGGACACACCGCGGGCTGATATTTTCAGGGGAAGGTCTCTTTATTACAGCCATGTCAGTCCATAGTATTCTGATTTTGCCCTTGCGTTCGTGGAATACGTCTCGTTCGCCTTCCGCACATTTTATATTTAGCTGCTAATTGATAATGATTCAGCGTCACCTCCGAAGAAGCTGCTACCTGCCCCGGCTCACAGTGTGGGTGTACTGAGAAGTAACACAGGAGCCGTGATCTCTCCACAAAGTTTGCTGATACGCTCGCTGATAAAATTGTTATTTCTATCCCCTCAGGCTTTTCTGCTCTGGTTATTATTTTGTACTATAATTTATACCGCTAGGAACAAGCAGCGCGCATTACACCGTCTAATTACACTTCTCCGCACATCCAGGCTAATGCACTTCGGGGTCTTGACAGCAAATACGGAATTGAGTTGTTTTTATATTCAAACTAGAATTTTAAAAATACATTAATTATTGCTTATATTTCTGCAGATTACATCACCACTTCACTTCATCGGGGTCCTTAAAGGGGTATTCCGGTTATTTGAAGTTATTCCAACTATTAGATCGGTGGGGGTCCCACCAATCACAAGAACGGGGGCACCGTACCCTCTGCAGCCCCCCTGAAATGAGTGGAGCGGCTAGTTTCCATTCATTTCTATGGGAGTTCCAGAAATAGCGGAGTACGGTGTGCGGCTATCTCTGGAATTCCCATAGAAATAAATGGAGCAGCCACACACATGCCAGACCAGCCGCTCTGTTCATTTCAGGGGGGCTGCAGCGGGTAGAGGGCCTCTGCTCCTGTGATCAGTGGGGGTCCCAGTGGTAGGAACCCGCCAATCTAATAAATATCTCCTTTTCTGTGAATAGGGTACAACTTCAAGCAACCGAAGACCCCTTTAGTATCCAAGACCATGGTTCCAAATATTCAGGAATAGGACCAGCATCCTATGGGGAGGTCTCCCTTTTATGAGCCAGCACCGCCAGTTATCATACAAGGAGCTGGGGCTCATACACACCTGTAAAGACACATGCCTATATACATACAGTGACTTTTTTTGTGTTTTGTTACATTACAGCCTTAAGTTCAATATTTTGTTAATCTGAATTTTATGTGATGGATCAGAACACAATAGTCTAAGTTGGTGAAGTGAAATGAGAAAAATATATAAAAATATATAAATAAAACTATTGTTTAGAAATAGAAAAGAGAAAATTGGCATGTGCGTATGTATTCACCCCCTTTGTTTGGAAGACCATAAAAAGCTCCGGTGCAACCATTTACCTTCAGAACTCACATAATTAGTGACATGATGTCCCCCTGTGTGCAATCTAAGTGTCACATGATCTGTCATTACATATTCACACCTTTTTTTAAAAGCCCCAGAGGCTGCAACACCTAAGCAAGAGGCATCACTAACCAAACACCGCCATGAAGACCAAGGATCTCTCCAAACAAGTAAGGGACAATGTTGATAAGAAGTACAAGTCAGGGTTAGGTTATAAAAAAATATCCAAATCCCCAGGAGCACCATCAAATCTATCATAACCAAATGGAAAGAACATGGCACAACAGCAAACCTGCCAAGAGACGGCCGCCCACCAAAACTCATGGCCCGGGCAAGGGGGGCATTAATCAGAGAGGCAGCACAGAGACCTAAGGTAACCCTGGAGGAGCTGCAGAGTTCCACAGCAGAAACTGGAGTATATGTATATAGGAGGACAATAAGCTGTACGCTCCATAGAGTTGGGTTTTATGGCAGAGTGGTCGGAAGAAAGCCATTACTTTCAGCTAAAGACAAAAGGGCACCTTGTGAGTTTGCAATAAAGAATGTGGGAGACTCCCAAAATGTATGGAGGAAGGAGCTCTGGTCTCATGAGACTAAAATTTAACTTTTCAGCCATCAAAGAAAACGCTATGTCTGGTGCAAACCCGACACATCACATCAACCAAAGAACACCATCCCCGCAGTGAGACATGGTGGTGGCAGCATCATGGGGGGGATGGGACTGGGAAACTGGTCAGAGTTGAGGGAAAGATGGATGGTGCTAAATACAGGGATATTCTTGAGCAGAACCTGCACCACTCTGTGCATGATTTGAGGCTAGGACGGAGGGTCACCTTCCAGCAGGACAATGACCCCAAACATACTGCTAAAGCGATACTTGAGTGGTTTAAGGGGAAACATGTAAATGTGTTGGAATGACTTAGTCACAGCCCAGATCTCAGTCGAATAGAAAATCTGTGGTCAGACTTAAAGATCGCTGTTCACAAGCGCAAACCATCCAACCTGAAGGAGCTGGAGCAGTTCTGCAAGGAGGAATGGGCAAAAATCCCAGTGGTAAGATGTGGCAAGCTCATAGAGCTTATCCAAAGCGACTTGGAGCTGTGATTGCTGCAAAAGGTGATTCTACAAAGTATTGACGTTAGGCGGGGGATGACTAGTTATGCACATTGACTTTTTCTGTTATTTTTTTTTGTGTTATATCTTCAAAGTTGTGGGCATGTTCTGTAAATTACATGATGCAAATCCTCAAACAATCCATGATAATTCCAGGTTGTGAGGCACCAAAACATGAAAAAAGTCAAGGGGGTGAATACTTTTGCAAGGCACTGTAGATCCTCCATGGCAAGGATGCTCAACCTGCGGCCCTCCAGCTACAACTCACAGCATGCCTAGACAGCTTACAGCTATCCGCCTACAGCAAGGCATGGTGGGAGTAGTAGTTCTACAACAGCTGGAGGGCTGCGGGTTGAGCATCTCTGCCCCACGGCGATTCCCTATTAGAGCCAGTGGTAGTCATGTTTGACGATGGTTCCCGAGGCTGGACCAAAATGCTCAATATTAACGTAAAGGTGTTTAAATGGGCTTTTACTGAAGGTCAGGAATCTTCTAAAATAAAATAAATTACCCTGAGGCCGCATTCATACGACCACAGGGCCGCCGTGCTCGTGCTGTGGACTGCAAACCGTAGGTGGTGGCAGCAGTCACGTGGAGTAGACAGGCGCGTCATAGTCACAGACCACCAGCAATGGAACCACAGGGGGCTGAGCACGAGACTATGGCGTCCTTTATGTCTTGGTAAATTTTGGGGGGTTCTGGAAATCCCCTTTAAGCGCTAGAGAGATGTAGTGCAGTCTGTAGCTCTCGCCCAGACCAGGAGGAGACAACCTGCAGCACTCCAACTGTTGTGAAACTACAACTCCCAGCATGCATACTTGCTCTGCTCTTCTTAGAATTCTCATAGAAATGAAAGGAGCATGCTGGGAATTGTAGTTGCACAACAGCTGGAGTGCCGGAGGTTGCTGACCCGTGTGGCCGGCGGTATGGTGGTATTCCGGTTTTCCATGTTCTCCATGACCTGAATCAAAAAGGATTCTGCCAGACGTTGCCGCCATTACTGACGTCACTTGTTTTCCAACCTTTCTGCCTCTTGTACGGCACCGTCTGGTTTTATGGGGGTCCGGACACTAATCAGCAGCCAGATTGCAGCTAGCAGGGATCGGGCACGCCCCCGCTCTTTCTGGCAAAGTCTATGGCAATGGCGGATACAGCCAAGCACAGCGCTCAGCAGTTTCTGTCCCCTGTTCTGGTGACCGACCCCCTCTAATATAGTGTTTATTGCCTCCCCAGCAGTGCCGGACTGGGGTACCTAGGGCCCACCAGTAAAATTTATTTTGGGGGCCCACCGTATGGATACATTCAAATATAATAAATAATTCATCAAGTTTTTTATGTAAACAAAGGCTTGTTGAGATGCTGTACATTGAATATATGTATGTAGTACAGTAAGTCTACTGTGTTATGTGCCACTTGTGCAGGGGGTGGGAGACTAGGGGCCCACCTCGCTGAGGAGCCCACCGGGGGATTCCCCTGTTCCCCTGTGGGCCAGTCCGAGCCTGCTCCCCAGGATCGGTCATCAATATCAGATCAATAGGGGGTCTGACAACTGACACCCCCCACGATCAGCTGTGACTCAGGGTGGGCATGTCACTGCTGCAGCGGTGGCACACGTCACCCCTGTGAAACCGGATGTTTATGAGCAGGGAATGGAGCGCATAAATGGCAGGAGGGGACCGAAGGAACCGCAGGTCTGGAGAGGAGGTGGTTGTGGGTCTGGTAGAACGGTCCTCAAACTGGACAACCCCTTTAAATAGTACATTAGAATGGAAAAGGACCAGCTCAGAATGCGTCAGTTTGCCTCCGATCAGTCACCATTCAAAGCGTTGCCTGTAGTGTTTTTCCGTCCGCGATGTGGTGCGGAGTCGAACAGATCCGTCCTGGCACACAATGTAAGTCAATGGGGGACGGATCCGTTTTCTATTGTGTCAGAGAAAATGGATCCGTTCCCAGTGACTTACATTGTGTGCCAGGACGGATCTGTTTGGCGATAAACGTTTTGAATGGTGACTGATCGGAGGCAAACTGATCCGTTTTGGACCTCTTCATGGCTATAGAAGACATAATACAGCCGGATCCGTTCATGGCGGATGCATGTGTTTGTATTATTGTAACAGAAGCGTTTTTGCAGATCTATGGCGGATCCGCAAAAAACGCTAGTGTGAAAATAGCCTAAACTAAATGCGTTAAGCACCTTCAATTGCTTTTCAATGGCTTTTGTTTCAAGATAAGGCGATGAGTTAAGAAATGTGAGTTAGGGGTTTGTGTGTTACCCCTGCTAAATCTCGTATAACTCCCAGGGTCCATCCCAGCCAAAAAAAGTCTGTATTTGACTTTGACACCGGAGACAACCTGTGGCTGGACACCTGCTGCGCTGCTTCTGCAGAAGTGAATGTCCTCTCTTCTCCCGGCGGGACAGAGGGGAAGCTGGGACATGTAGTCCAGCAGGACAGGTGTACTGGGAGGTCACGTGACAGGTGCTCTGTAAATCATCACCCCGTAGTAACGGGGGGGCTGGGAGTGTCCGGCCGGAAGTGACGTCACCGTTCACCTGCTGCTGGCTGGGCAGAGCCGGGAGGCAGCTTGTAGAGAGCGGAGCAGACGGCGCTGCGGTCCTGTGCCTCGGAGACTACCAGTGCGGAGATTACTGCGGGATGGCGCTGCGGGGCTCCTCACCTCTACGGCTCTTTCTCATCAGCCTGGGCTGTGGTAAGTACCCGCAACGGGTCCAAAATGTCTCACCTTCACTCACGTACGGGTCATCTCTTATAGCCTGTGAAGTCACTAAACCGCCTAGCGTTATACCTGCGACCTTTTCCTTCAATGTCGGCAATTTGGCGCAGCAATAGATTTTCCTCCTTTACCTAAACGAGTTGCCTGCCGTGTCCCCGATAGTGTCTGCCGCCGTGGGGTCATTTCCATAGAGCTCCAGTATAATGTATGATCTGATATAGCGGTCTGTAGTCATGGCCACAGCCGGCGACAGTCCACAAAGTTTTGGCCACGGCGGGCAGGGTCTCTGGTGGGGATGGGCTAGTGTTTTTGTTTATGATGGATTACTGCACTAAAGGGTTAATCTCCTATAACCTGTGATAAGTGCCCCCCACACCTCAAGGGGGCATACGTATACGATCATACCCCCAGGGCGCGGTATCTTTGTTTTTAGTAGGGGGCAAGCTTAGTTACTTGAGAAATATTAAGTTAGGATGAAAGACTTTCTTGACGGGGGAGGGCCCCACTATCTGCTGGGGGGCACGTTACCCTCTACAAGTCTACGTGGTGCCCATTGAACCCAATGTATGCCCATGGCTGGGCTGAGTCTGCCGGTGTGAGAGGTTGTCCCTGCGGTGGGTATGTCCCAATAAGTCATGAAGTGGACAGCCCCTTTAAGACTAGAAGTTTCTGGTGTGGAGTGGTATGGCACAGTGAGGTGACCCGTCTGGTGGGGGTGACATAATGGTAAGGAAGCCGCAACCTCCCCACCTTTAGGGAATGCGCAGTATGTGGCACATAATACCGTCTCACCCCTGCTGTACTCCAGGGTTTCTGATAACACCCCCCCCCCCTCATATGAGGCTCTAACGCCCCCCTATGTAAGGCTCTGCTCCACCAGGGCCCCTGATGACGCCCCCCTATGTAAGGCTCTGCTCCACCAGGGCCCCTGATGACGCCCCCCTATGTAAGGCTCTGCTCCACCAGGGCCCCTGATGACGCCCCCCTATGTAAGGCTCTGCTCCACCAGGGCCCCTGATGACGCCCCCTATGTAAGGCTCTGCTCCACCAGGGCCCCTGATGACGCCCCTATGTAGGCTCTGCTCCACCAGGGCCCCTGATGACGCCCCCCTATGTAAGGCTCTGCTCCACCAGGGCCCCTGATGACGCCCCCCTATGTAAGGCTCTGCTCCACCAGGGCCCCTGATAACGCCCCCCCCTATGTGAGGCTCTGCTCCACCAGGTTCCCTGATAACGCCCCCCTATGTAAGGCTCTGCTCCACCGGGGTCTCTGATAACGCCCCCCTATGTAAGGCTCTGCTTCATTACGGCCCCTGATAACGCCCCCTATGTGAGGCTCTGCTCCGTGGTCCTGTTTGTTTTCCTAAACTTAGTTACCAGCCTCCCCCTCCTGCAGGGTCCATGTGCTTTCTTTTCCTCTGTCGTCTTCCCATCACTGTGGGGGGGTTTACATTGGGGGAGGGTGACAGAGACCTGATCCTATTAAACAATAAATAAGAGGGTCTGCAGTGGGGGGGGAGGGGGCTGCCTGACAAAGAGTCTGCTGCTCCTCATCTTTTCTTATGAAACATTCATTGGGTGTCAGGACGTATCAGTTATTCACCCGATGGTAACGGCATCGTTACTGGCGAGGACATCAGAACCGCCGTACGGCTCGCGGCTTTATACGGATTTGAGGGGAGATGCTGACCAGATGCGTCCTACCTGTAGACGGCGAAGAGGAGACGTGTATGGTCGGATACTTCCCATTAAACAAGCGGAAGGAGAAGTTGTGCGGGAAAATCCAGGGGTGGGCCCTGTGCTCCCCCAGGACCCTCGGTGTGCTGCCATATAGTGTCTCGTGGGCAGTGCCGCCTCTTACGTGGCTTGCAGCGGAGCAGGGCACACGGATGGATGGTATTTGCCCATGGAAGGCTATGGGTGCCTTATGTAATGTCTGTCTGCGGGGGCACTAAGCTTGTGCCTGCTGGGAGGGGAAATATTGTGGCGCAGCTCACACGGCAAGAAACTGGACAACCGTGCAGGAGCCCCAGAGTCTGTGACCGCTCTGGATGTACTGCAGAGGTCACAGAGACCCCCTCCCCCAAATTAGGAAAACTTTGAAGTTGTAGCATTAGTCGTGGTTCAGCTACAGGTTTACAATTCAGGCAAGAACAAGACAACAAAAGCACCTTCTCTACTATGCAAAGTACGGATTGATTATTTATTGCACTTATACAGCGCTGACATATTCCGCAGTGCTTTACAGACACTAGCATCACGCTGACCCCACTGGAGCTCCCGGGGTCCCTATCAGGATGTCTATGGAGTGTGGGAGGAATCCGCAGGACCCGGAGGAAACCCACACAGACTCCATGCAGACGTTGTCCTTGGTCGGGTTCTAACCCAGGACCCCAGCGCTGCACCAGTGCTAACCACTGAGCCGCCGCGCCATCCACACTTGTTTATGGAACGGACTTATGGGTGCGGACAGCACACGGGTGACACCCATGTGCCGTCTGCCTCCGCAGATTACAGAACCGGTCGTGGTCGGCACTCCAGCTGGTAAGAGACCGACAGCTCCCGGGATACTTCATTCACTTCTACGGCAGTTAGAACACGTGTCCTGCTGGGAGTTGTAGTCTCACAGCAGCAGTATGGGTCATCAGTATAAAAGTCTTGGAAAACCCCTTTAATGTACTTCTGGGTGACTTCCTTACAGCGCTGATGTCGCTCTGCTTTCACAGTTCTGAATGGTACGTTTGCCTAGTTATGCACAAAATCAACAAACGGGAGTGTCCGTTCAGGACTCTGGGAAAGCAGGGTGACTCCCCCCGCTGTAATGGCGGATGTATCTTGCTGCCCCTTTTCTGTAAGCGGTGAGTAAAGAAAACCTCTAGGGGTCCATTCACACGTCAGTACTTTGTAATCCCATTCATTTCAACGGCCCCGCAAAAAAAAATAGAGCTTGTCCTACTATTGTGCGCAAAATGCGGTCCGTGGTCCCATTGTAGTCAATTGGTCCGCAAAAATGCGGAATGCATCAATGTGTCATCCACCATTGCGGATCCTTTTTTTTTTTTGTGCCGTAGCAACATATATTCCTCCTTCGTCTCCTTGTTTTGTTTTTGTGGAAACAGAAGGTTTTTGCGGAAACACGGATCTGCAAAAAAATAAAAAACGGAATGGAAATCTGGAAAAGAAAATCCTGACGTGTGACTGGGCCCTAAAGGATGAGGTGACAGAAGAGGGTGCTGCGTGTGCCCAGTATCTGTAGGTGCCCGTGTTTGCTGAGCGGCGGGATCCTCCCAGCTGGCACGGTGAATTATTTATTCAGCTCAGGCGATGTCATTTACCTTCCTCCTTCTCGTGTCTAATTATTCCTGCTAAGTGCTCCTCCGTTATCTCGTTTTTCCAGAAGACGCCTCCAGCCCCCATTGTCACTGAGGTGCAATCTGTCATTAGTGAGGACGGTTGTTTGTTTTCTAGGCTGCATGGTTGACCGTAATGCCCTTAAAGGGGTTGTCCTCAGAACCTGAGGAGATGGCCATCCTCACCAAGTCCCCGCCATTCGGCTCTGTCCGGATCCTGGCTTCACTGGACTCGTGTTTGTCGACTTCCTGCACAAATGGGGTCGTGTGCACCGCTGCAGCCAAAGACTGGCCTCAGCAGTGACGCGTCTCCCAAACCATTGCTTGTGGACACATCACCGACACGGTCAGACATGGACTATATAACAGCGACCGACTGGGACCAGAAGTCCAGTAAAGGCGGCCAGGGAGCCGGGACCGACCAGTGGGTGTGGATTTTTCCACCGGACCTAATGGGGCAGATTAAAATGTTATCAAAATGGACAATTTCAACCAAAACAGTAGTTGGTCGGGTGACCGATTGTTTTAGCCGTCCGATGGCAGACCAACATTGGACATGTTTGAAATCTGTTTCAGAAGGATCGTTTGCCCTTCGCTGGTGTCATTGACCACGTGTGGCCGATTTGGAGGACTATAATGGGCAGTGTGGGACTGTATCTGCAGAATGGTGGTCCATCCCACGGTGGTCCAGCCTACTTGTGTGTGTGACCTTTTGTCTTAAGGTGGCCAGACATGTCATGGAAGACGCAGCCTACACATTTGAGTCCATATTGGCCATAACCATCGTTCAGACTGGCCAGGCATGTTCCATGACGAAGGGAACAACTAACGGAAGATCTTTCCTTATCGACCTAATGTCCGTTGGAGGTTTCACCGGATGAATAATCCTTTTGATGGAAATTGTCAGTTTTGGTCAACTTTAGGCTAATGTGCAACCTGTGGCTCTACAGAGAGAGACAGTCTGCTTTGACAGTCTGTGACCGACTACACTCATTTCCTCCTGGACAGTCTTGTTTCCTAGTCATTAAAGGGATCGTCTCACTTTAGCAAATGGCGTTTATCATGTATAGAAAGTTAGTACCAGGCACTTACTAATGCACTGTGATTCTCCATATTGCCTCCTTTGCCGGCTGGATTCATTTTTCCATCACATTATACACTGCTCGTATCCATGGTTACGACCACCCTGCAATCCAGCAGCAGTGGTGGTCATGCTTGCACACTTTCGGAAAAATTCTGTCCTATGCGCGTGGTCCCGGGCACCAGGGAGGCCGGCACTTTTCCCTATAGTGCACAAGAACGACCCCCACTGGGGGATTCCAGGGTGGTCGTATGAGCAGTGTATGATGTAATGGAAAAATGAATCCGGCCAGCAAAGGAGGCAATATGGACAATCACAATACATTAGTAAGTGCCTTGTATTCACTTCCTCTACATGATAAATGGCACTGCCTGAGGTGGGACAACCCCTTTAAGGTGCATTTTTCCATGGCATCGATGACATTTCAACCTAATCTGCCAGATGAGGCGACCACCAGATCGACCAACAATTTTCTTATGTAGAAGGAATATAAAATGGACCCAGCGCTTGGGATTTGTTATAGAAGTCCATTTATATGTATGTGAAAAGAAGACTTTCGAGTCTTCAGATGGAAAATGGCAGAAGACTCGGTGTAGGAACGTACAGTTCACCAGGAGGCCCCAGGTTCATCCGCTGAAGATTTCTTCTTCTCCTGCAGACGTTCCCTCGTGTTTGATAAAAACAGCCGTCCCTTTCAGACGTGTCTCATACATATCCCGAATGTTTCCCTGTAGTGTAAATGTGGAGACTGACAGTCAGCAGTATCAGAGACTCTCTTCAGTCCTGGGTAGTTGTCGTCACCTAGAACTTCTACACAGTAGATCTTGGTGGTAACGGCTGTGCACCCTTCACCATTGTCTTCTGCTGGAGGGCCACTTCAAGGAGAGAGACTGCAGGTCTGCAAAGGTCATATCTAGATCTCTGCATGATAATGGTTGAGTGGTCCTCTATTCGGCTGTGCTCCCTCCTCTGGTGTTGGTTGTCGGGTCCTCTCTTCGGCTGTGCTCCCTCCTCTGGTGTGCGGTGGGGCTTCACTACACCTTTGTCTTCAGGCGGTGGTTGGAGTATACGAGTCTTGTACAGCAGGAATACGTCCTGTGTGTGGCTGTAAACCGGTTTCTGAACGCTCGTTAGCGATAATCTACCCGGACGTTGGGCAATGTAAAGGGCCCCTTACCCCTCGTCTAGTGACCTGTTTCTGGGTGGGCGTCTTGGCTCAATGTGTGCAGAATACATGTAAAGTATAGGAGTGAAACTGGATCGCACATCCTCGGTACTACGCTTTTATCTAATGACTGCTGCTCAGCATAATACCATCGCTCCTCAGCACAATTCATAGTATAGTGAGTGGGCCTATGCGCTGAGTAGCGGTTATTATGCTGAGCAGTAGTCATTAGATAAAAGCCTAGTATTGAGGGTGTGCGATCCAGTTTCACGCTTATATTTTTACATGGTGTGCAGAATACAAATGGTTAAAGGGAAACTGTCACCTAAAAAACGCTTATAAAGCTGTTCATATTACCTTATGGTGCCCCATAGTAGTGTTCTAAAGCGCTTTTTCTTACTTTTTCAGCATTTAGGCTCATAGAGAAATCTATGTTTTATTCAGCCGCTGCCCTGTGCTTGAAGTCAAGGGTCCAGCGGCCTAGGCGTCTTCAGTCCTGCTCTCCCCGCCTCCTTCTGCCTTGATTGACATCCAGCATCTCAGTGCCAGGACCGCGCTCTCAGCCTGCATGCGCAGTAAAGGGCGGCAGGAGCGCGGTCCCTGCTCTGGCACGTACATTTAGCCGGCTTCATTCTTGCTACAGCGCATGCGCCCGCCTGTCTGTCACGATCGCGCCGGCATCTATTCTACCTGCGCATATTGAGCGTCATCTCCGGCACGCAGCAGAGGCCAGCCGCACGGGCACGATTGTGTCAGACTGGCGGGCGCATGCAGGCTTTACTGTGCATGCGGGCTGAGAGCGCGGTCCCGGCACTGAGATGCTGGATGTCAATTAAGGCAGCGGGAGGCGGGGAGAGCAGGACTGAAGACGCCTAGGCCGCTGCCCCCTTGACTTCAAGCCTGACTTGACGGGGCAGCGGTTGAATAAAACATCAATTTCTCTATGAGCCTAAATGCTGGAAAAGTAAGAAAAAGCGCTTTAGAAAACTACTATGGGGCACTATAAGGTAATATGAACAGCTTTATAAGCGTTTTTTAGGTGACAGGTTCCCTTTAAAGTTTCTTGTTCCACCCTTATGATCTGACTCTGTCCAGCTTAGGCTTTTTTCACACTTGCGGCATAGCTATCCGGCAGGCTGTTCCGGCGGGTGAACAGCCTGCCAAATCCGCCATGCCGCAAGTACCCGTGCGTTGCTGGGCTGCCGCTCTGTCCCCATTGACTATAATGGTGCTGGAGGCAGAGCTACGGCGCAGCGCGTCTGTGCACGGCAGAGATCGCCGGACTGGAACTGCAGTACTTTTTATTCCGGCGATCACTGCCATAGCTCCGCCCCCGCCCCATTATAGTCAATGGGGACGGAGCGGCAGCACACAGGTACTTGCGGCCTGGCGGATCCGGCAGGATATTCACCTGCCGGATAGCTTCGCCGCTTGTGTGAAAGTACCCTTATACATCCTCGTGTATCATAAAAGCTCAGTGAAATCTAAAAGAAGGTATTTCTTGGAAAATGGGGACCGGTTGGGCCCCATGCACGTGGTCATTCGTTTTAAAAATGTCCACATCTGTATGTGCGTCCCGCCATTCTGCAAAGAAAGCCAAGACATGTCCTATTCTTGTCCGCTTTGTGGACCAGAATAGGCATAATATAAGTATCCATATCTGCGGATCTGCAGTTTGTTCCCACCTTTGTGAGCCTTTTAAAAAGCATCTCTCTCTGCAGGAACTGCTCCGCCCTGAAATACCCCGGCAGGACACTGTGTAATGCCTCATTTCCCCTGTGGTGGCGCTGCAGGCAAATTAAACAGGTTATTGCCAGGTTTATGTGATTCCTGGCGACCCCTGCAGGGAGACGTAGGGGAAATTTAACAAGACTGGCGCTTTCTTGATATCCCCTGCGCCAATTTATGACCAGGCGCAGACCTCTCCATAAATTAGGCGCGTCCCTGCGCCTGACCAGAAATCTACAGCACCTCGGAGCTGCCGCAGGTTTCCAGAGTACTGTCGTCATTTATGGTGTGTACAGTTTGTATTGTGAAATAGTTTCTGTGGAGGCCGGGCCCCCTCCCTCCCCTGTGCTGCTTGCTGCGAGCGAGCGCCCTTTGTCCTCCTGGAGCTGGGCTTATCTTCCAGTCATTGGGCATCTGTGGATTTTCAGTCCTCGGCTCTGCGTTATGTGCTGACAAACCACGGCTCTCGCCTCTTATCTCTGCTGATGTCATCTGTGAAATGTAAGCTCTGCCTGGAAACTCATATCTTTACCTCCCGCTTTGATGGTACCTGCCAAGAATTTGGACAACGTGTAGGAAGCTTCCAGCATCTTTAAATGCTAATGATCCTCCTTCCAACTTTTACTACCACATCCTGCCGCTGAAGACAACCCCCCCCGGATCTCGCCCATTATATGGCTGAGGACAGTGAAAGTATCGCCCAGCGAGCCGCCCATTCAATGCGGGACCTTACACAATAAGTATCTGTGGAGGCTTTTCTTCTCTGGTGGCCATGGACAGTTCACTCGGGTTCCCTTTGTCTGGCTGAAGATGGTCATAAACAGGAAGAGTTACCCCGGTCCGACCACTGTTGTGATGCTATTTATCAGATGCCGGTTGTCAGAGATGTTTTTCACGTGTTTTATACCCATGAAGGCGTCTGAGTGGAGAAAATGTTGTCAGTGTCAAAAACCGGCTGCTGGCCAGGCGAGAAGAAGTCAAGTTAGGTGTCAACGGCAAATTCTAGAGATGTTGGCTATCTGACTCTTTTTTTTTTTTTTTTTTTTTTTTTTTTTTGTGCCCCTTTCTCAGAATTTTTTAATCTTCTAGAGTCCGATCTCTTTAAACTCAAGTATACATTTTCAGACAATCCTACCACACATCGGGGGGCACGCTCCCCAAAACAGCTGCTTGGCTCGTTGCCTTGCCCCAAGTCTTGTTTAAAAAGTTGTCCACTTCCAAAAAGTGGGAGATACACTGGCGAGACTCCAGCTCCCAGTCTGTTACCACTGGTCCGTGGCATCTGCTGTCTGGAAAAACGAGAGCTTTAATCTGATTAGGTGGTGCGGGCATGACATCTCCACCATTGTGGACTCGTTAGTCACGGCATTGTCCTCGGTGGACTCTTTTCATTAACGGAAACGCGTCTGCGGCTCTTCTGGTTTGGTGTAGTAGTTGTGATTAGATCCCTATCATGTGAGACGCTTGCAGCAATTTCACGCCATGACTCTTCCTGCCTCGTGACGCGTGATGGCCTGAAATAATGAGAGGTTCGCTGCTAGGAGCGGATTGATGTGGTCTGCCCCCGGTGTGCCCAGATCAACACGTTCCTAAATAACCGTGCAAGTCACCACCATCTGCTGTAACCAGAGCAATTAATGAGCGGGAGCACGCACGGGGAGTGGAGCAATGTGCAGAATGTGTTACAGGGCCTGGAAATACTGGGAATACAAACTGCGTGTTTGCAGTCTTTTGGGAATTGACATAAAAGGTTGAAGGTGCACATATGCATTACAAGTATCAAGCATGTTGAATTTTCCAGTTTAAAAGCCATGTACACCTTGAGGGCAAGTTTTTCACAGTTGAATTTTACTCATTTGTGGCTACAAATTATTTTTTCAATTAGTGTTTATTAAAAATTTTCAAATGTTCAGCTCTTAGATAAAAGGGTTAACAAGGGTTAAAAAAAGTCTGTCTGCAAGCTGTCAGTTTGTTTTCTTTGAATCCCATCAGCTGATTGCTCATGTCCTCCTTACCTCTGACCTCAAACACTCACTATAGCTCAATTATCAGACTGATCAGAACATGGCTTAAATAAGTGTTTAAGGTCAGGAGGTCAGAGATGGACACATGAGCCATCAGATAACTGGATTCAGAAAAAACTAACTAAGATTTTTAGCCCGAAATGAGTAACTACACGTTACAAGCTATAATATATATCGGAGAGAGTGAGACGCATCAGAGGTTTTGATTGATGGCGATCCAAGCTCTGAGATCCTCACTGATATGAGGAGTTTGAGGAGAGACAGCACTCAGCTCAATACTTCAATGTCTATAGAAAGTATTGGTGAGGCGGCACCCCTCCTTCCCCTCTTGGTGAGGCGGCACCCCTCCTTCCCCTCTTGGTGAGGCGGCACCCCTCCTTCCCCTCTTGGTGAGGCGGCTCCCCTCTTGGTGAGGCGGCACCCCTCCTTCCCCTCTTGGTGAGGCGGCACCCTGCTCTCGATCAAAACCTTTCCTATGTTGCTATATCATAGCAAAAGTTTGGATGATGGACTACAATCTGATCTGGCGGGAATCTGGATACTATCTGGTATGTGATGCCATGGGACTCGGCTGCACAAAAATTGCTGCATGCAACAGTTTTTGCAGGATTGTTCTGGAGAACTAGAGCAGGCTGTTCCTCTACCGCCTCACCACGACTTCCAGCATGCTGGGAGTTGTAGTTTTGCAACAGCTGGAGGGCTGCAGTTTGGACATGCCTGGTCTATATAATCTGCTCCCCCCCTCACACACACACACACACACACACACATACACATTTTGTCGATTGCTTCTGCTAGTACAAAGCCTTCAGGCCTTTGCTGTGGACATTAAAGGGGTTGTTGAGGATCCACAGGATGGACCATCAATGTCAAATTGGCAGGGGTCTGATTACCCGCACCCCCTGATCAGTTATTTTGCAGTAGTTCCACCGGTGGATCTATAGCGCCATCCTTTGTGTAGTGGACAGAGCTGGTAACGGCACTTAAGTGAATGGGCCCGGCACTGAAGTTACCACCTCCATCCGGTACGTTTCCCCTGCAGCGGCCAACATTCAGATGACTGACCAGAGATATAACACGTGGATGGTCTGAGTCCTTCAGGTTGAGAGCTGCTGCTTTTTAATGGCTTTAGCGCCAGCGGGCAATATAGAAAGAGTTTATCCGAACAAATCTTGAATTTTGGAGAAAAAAAGGAGTGACTGATTTTAGTGGAAGTGGTGGCAGCATCTCCAGTTGTAGGAGGGTGGTGTCTGCACATAAGGTTACGTGTCACCTGTGCGCTACTGGGGAAATGTTCATCATCAGCTCTGATAGAAGACAAATCCGGAAGAGGAAGGTCCTGCCTCCGCTTCCTGCACATGTTCTGGACCAGCGGAGGTGCCAGATGTTTACTGAGCTCATTCTCCTGCTTCATTTTACTGCCCTATGTTGTATGAGCTCTTATTATTCAGTTTCCAGTGTTACATTCCTAATTACACGTCTGCACTTGCCGCGCGTCCTCGTTACACGTGTAGGCACCCGTCAGATGGTGGATCGGTTCCTTTTTAGTGCACGGGTTTGCAATGTGGCTTTCCTTCAGCTGCGTTTGGCACTATTCTTGTCGTATCCATCGACTGATTCATTTTTAGGCCTCATTTACACG
The DNA here is from genome assembly GCA_033119425.1 of Bufotes viridis. NCBI lineage: Eukaryota > Metazoa > Chordata > Amphibia > Anura > Bufonidae > Bufotes > Bufotes viridis. Next base: position 46,478,236 of record CM065591.1, on the reverse strand, counting down.
ACCATATATTCTGTCTATGTCCGATCCACATTTTCTGCAGACCCGTTCATTTCTATGGGGCGGCCAGCACATGAATGTCTGAGGCAGTGCCGCAAATGTTAGAACCTGTCCTATTCTTGTCCGGACAAGTGTAATGCTGGGGCTCCGATCGGTTAGCATGGCAACCAGGACGCTACTGAAGTCCTGGCTGCCACGGTAAGCTCCCTGCTGCTGTGTGTACTGTGCACAGGGCAGCAGGGAGAGTGTGAAGCCCTATTCACTCTAATAGAGCTCTATTGGGGTGTATAGGATGAAAATGATCCCAAGTTCTAGCCCCTAAGGGCGGGAAAGTTAATAAATAAACTGTAAAGAAAAGTCTTAAAAAGTTTGTCGCCTTGTCCCCAGTCCTCCCCCCCCCCCCCCCCCAAAAAAAAAATAATAATATGGGACTGGACTATTGTATTATGGCTCGGACGTTCCATAAAATGTGGAATGCACGTGACTTTTTTTTTTTGGGCATTTTATTTTTTTCCGCGTGGTATAGAGTATCGCAATACTTTTTTATGGTATCGATACCCAATGAAAATTTTGGGATCAATACAACTCTAGTTGCAATGCACCATTTCTGTACCTCTGACACAAAAATATAATGGTTAATCCGTCTGTTCGATGGGTGACATATACCCATTTTTGGTGTGAGGTACATGTGCGCACACAGTGCCACCAGCACAGCAAAAGAGGGAGCAGTGTGCAAAAGCAGAGCCTGTCCCCTAGACCAGTGTTTCCCAACCAGTGTGCCTCCAGCTGTTGCAAAACTACAACTCCCAGCATGCCTGCACAGCCAACGGCTGTCCGGGCATGCTGGGAGTTGTAGTTTTGCAACAGCTGGAGGCAAACTGGTTGGGGAATAAAGCTGCCCTAGACAGTATGCCTGCTACTGCCCACCGCACCCAGGGACCGAGCACACCAAGACGACTAGACGCGAGTGGTTTGCACGATGTACAATCAGAGCCTGAAGCTCTGCATGACCAGGCTTCTAAATGCAAAGCACGAGCTGCTGTGGAGTAAACACCTGAAAAACCACAAAAGAGTTCAGGCTGCCCCTGCTCCCTCTTCTGCTGCGGTCTCGACCTCTTCCTCCCCCTCTGGAGTGACAGTGGCACCTGCCACCCCGCAAACAGAGTATGTGGCAGCAACGCCACCATGTCTGTGCATGCTTTCGGTGTTCTCACCCTGCCGCTGCTCGCCTTTCTGCGCTGCAGCGTAACTTCGGCCTTCCCGCTCACCGCCTTATATGCAACGTGCCCACCAGGTGTGGATATCCACCTTACATATCCCGGAGAGACTGTGCGAGCCGCAGCAGGCCATAGTGGAGTTTCAGCTGCAGCACGCACGGGTCAGTCAAACTGCGGAACAGCACCACTTCACCAACAACGAGTGGGCCTCCATGCGAGACTGGTGTGCCATATTGTGCTGTTTTGAGTACTCCACCAACATGGCCAGTGGCGATGACACCGTTATCAGCGTTACAATACCACTTCTAGGTCTCATTGAAAAAGCACTTCGGGTGATGATGGAAGATGATGTGACACAGGAGGAAGAGGGATCATTTCCATGGTTATCAGGCCAGTCATTCACAGGTGGCTCGGAGGGTGGGTTCCTGCACCACAATTGTCCAGGCAGGGCACGGTTCTAGAGGAGAAGGATGATGAGGAGGAACTGTGTTCACAGCAGGGTGGCACCCAAAGCAGCTCATGGGCATCACTGGAGCGTGGCTGGGGGGATACAGAGGACACAGACGATACGCCTCCCACAGAGGACAGCTTGTCTTGGCCTCTGGGCAGCCTGGCACACATGAGCGACTACATGCGTCATTGCCTGCGCAACGACTGCTAAGTTGCCTACATTCTAACCAGTGCTGATTTCTGGGTGGCCACCCTGCTGGATTCCCGCTACAAGGACAACGTGCCGTACTTAATTCCCGCACTGGAGCGTGATTGGAAGATGTACGAGTACCAGTGCATGCTGGTTGACGCGCTGCTGGTGGCATTCCCAACTGACAGCGGGGGCTTAGTGGAAGCACAAGGCAGAGGAGGAGGAAGAGGTCGCCAACGCAGCTGCGGCACTGCCAGCACCTCAGAAGCATGGCCAAAACATGGAAAAGCTTTGTCAGCCCGCCACAACAACCAGCGCCACCAGCTTATATGGAACGTCTTAGCAGGAGGCAGCATTTCAGCAACATGGTGGAGCAGTATGTGTGCACATGCCTACACATACTGATGGAGGGGTCTGCTCCAGTCAACTTCTGGGTCTCCAAATTAGGCACATGGCCTGAGCTTTCCCTTTATGCCTTGGAGGTGCTGGCCTGCCCTGCAGCAAGTGTATTCTCTGAACGTGTGTTTAGCATGGCAAGGGGCGTTATCACCGACAAGCGCAGCCGCCTGTCCACAGCCAATGTGGACAAGCTCACGTTTATTAAAATGAACCAGGCATGGATCCCTCAGGACCTGTCCGTACCTTGTGCTGAGTAGCAAGTATACCGGCCGCACCCAGCCATTGTTATACTCCAGTGCATTTTCTCTTCTATTTCCCAATGTTTTGGGGTCTTCCCAAATTTATAAAAAAACGGTGTTGGCTACCTTCTCCTCCACCAATGGTTCTGCCTACACCGCCACGTCCACCGCCTCCTCAACCTCCTACTCCACTTTGACCTCTGCCTCTTAGTTCAGGATTTTTTTTTTTTTTTTTCTATTCTGTTATTTTAAGTCATTTCCCTATCCACATTTGTTTGCAGGGCAATTGTCCTGCTCTTACCCCCATTTTGCAGCCCTCTAGCCCTTACTACGACTATTTTACAGCCATTAGTGCACCAAAGTTCAGGCCCCCATTAACTTCAATGGGGTTCGGGTCAAGTTCAGGACCCGAACATCCAAGGGTCCGCTCATCCCTAGCCATAACCTAATCTTACCCCACCCCCCCATCAAATTGTAGCCTTTTGTATATGGCGGGTCGAGATGCGTCTCATTGCCTCCCATGTCGCGCTCCGCTACAGTAAATGGCGCAAACCTCTGATCTGCCCAAGCCCCTCGTTACTGGAAGCGGTCAGATCTGTGGTGGTTTGCCTAGGATGTAGTGTCAGGCTGCCAGTAAGCTCGGCTCTGCTATGTAGACGTGTAGACAAGCTGCTCTGATCTTCTCTTCTGACTGTTTTTCTTTGTGATGTAAATTAGTTTTTTAGTGCAGTTCTTTAGCCAGAAGTGGATGTAGGAGGATGGAAAGACTGATATGTACACCCCCCCCCCCCCCTTAAAGGGAGTTGTCCGCGATTATTAAAAATCTCAAACAGCCAGTACAATTGCTCAGGGGATGTCCCATGAAAGATATTCTACATTTTTCCAACCAGCACCTCAATACTTTTGTAATTAGAAATTTTGTATAGCCACGATGATGATGATGATGATTTTTATTATTATTCACTGAAATCTATATCTATAGCCACCTGCTGTTTGCCATTTTTATTTTCTAAATTCTCTCACTGACTCTGTTATACATGCTCAGTTCCATCCTGCAAGTGCCACCAGCTGTAGCAGAAGGTGCACGCCCCCTAAACCGCCAGCTTGAAATAAATCTAGCACAGCAATTGGAGCAATGAACGGTGAGATCTCTGGATCCATGTGAGGTACAGGGCTGGTAATAGCTTTGTTAGGAAGAGATTGTCATGTACTGTATGATGTCTGATTTTCATTTATGCATTGCTTATGGGATAACCCATTTAAAAAATAAAAAAAGTGGTATAAGGGGGGGGGGGGCACGAGATGTTGCACCTCTTAATAAATCTGGTGCATCTTCTGGCAGTCTGTTCTCCAGCTATGAGCTGGCATGGGTTTGTGCTATAATTTGCAGTGTGGGCATTGCCAGCATCATTACGGCAGCCGTGAGGCAGGTATAAAGTTTATTTATTTATTTTTTTTTTTAAACATTTTTACATTAATTTTACTCACTTATAGCGCTGACATAATCCGCAGCTCTTTACAGTCTTATCACTCACTGTCCCCAATGGGGCTCACAATCTAAGGTCTCCTGCACACGACCGTATAGCTTTCAGTATTTTGCGGTCCGCAAAAAAGACGGATGATGTCCGTGTGCATTACGTTTTTTGCGGAACGGAACAGCTGGCCCCTGATGGAACAGTACTATCCTTGTCCGTTATGCAGACAATAATAGGACGTGTTCTATCTTTGAACGGAAATACGGAAGGCATACGGAGTACCTGCCGTGTTTTTTTTTTTGTGTGTGTGCATCCGTTGAAATGTATGGTTCCGTATACAGAACGCAAAAAACGAAACAGGAAAAAAAACACTTTCGTGTGCAAGAGGCCTAAGTTCCCTATCATTATGTCTTTGGATTCTGGGAGGAAACCGGAGTATCGGGAGGAAACCCACGCAAACACGGGGAAAACCTTGGACCCCAGCGCAGATTTGAACCCAGGGCCCCCGGTACCAGTGCTGACCACTGAGCCACCATACGGCCCCCGGTACCAGTGCTGACCACTGAGCCACCATACGGCCCCCGGTACCAGTGCTGACCACTGAGCCACCATACGGCCCCCGGTACCAGTGCTGACCACTGAGCCACCATACGGCCCCCGGTACCAGTGCTGACCACTGAGCCACCATACGGCCCCCGGTACCAGTGCTGACCACTGAGCCACCATACGGCCCCCGGTACCAGTGCTGACCACTGAGCCACCATACTGCCCTTTTAATTCTGCTGTTAGTGGTCCCCCGATTCGGCACAATCTCGCCGATCCCATCATATTCGCAGAAAATCCCTTGAAGTGCCGCCGCTCACTTTGATGTGGAGACCAGGATCTGCCACATTGTGACAGCAGCTTCATTAGCAGACAGTAAGAAGCAGTCTTTCCAGTCCTGACTGGTGGTTGCTCTGCTTGATGCACTGGTTTCCAGTTTGTACAGTAAATCAGTGTATTCACAGCATGTAGCCCAGTGCACAGGTGTAGTGCTGCGGGGAGAGTATGTACGGTATAATGTAGCGGTGCTGTGCGTGTTTTCCCTCATGGCTCTGTGCTGTCGGCTCCCGTCCTGGATGGGTGTTGTAATCCTGCGGAGCCGGGGGGGTCATCCCTCTACTTGTTGCTTAGGAACCTAGAGAGCAGCTAAACGTGTCTCCCGGGGAGGCGCAGCTCTGGGCCGGGGACATATGGCAGGGCTCCTATTGAAACAGCCCGATATTACATCACTTTGGGGGATTAGAAGTTATTTTTTTTTAACAAGGTCTTTGTACAAATTGCAGCTCGGCTTTATGTGACTCTACAGTGTAAGGAGAGTGGCGTTGTGAGACTTGTCAAAAACTATATATTTTTGGATTGTTTACGGAGCATCATGGTAATTTTATACCTCAAGACCGGGGTAGGGCGCAGCCGGATAATGTCTTCTGGGCATGCACGTCGGCGTACGGGGAGCAGCACCGAACCTCTTCAATCTAATCACCCATAACTGGTCTTCTGGGGGTAGAAGGATGCTGTGCATGTGTCCATACTTGTATACCTACCGCCTATAGCGAGAGAGGCTCTAATGATCAGCCTTTTATTTGGTTATTTTTTTCTATATTTTTTATTGCATGTTTGTAAATAAGGGACATGTTTGTGTTGCAATATTTTTTTATTTTTTTAGTTACCGGTTTCCTGCAGTCATTGTCCCATCTGGAGTCGCCCTTGTCCTAAGTCCATTGCCACAGATCAGGCGCCAACTCGTACAGTGTATATCTGTCAGACTGTGTAATCCGTATTAAATAGGAGTGCATAGGGTTAAAGTGTGCAGATAGAGAGGCGACCTCCCCGCAGGAGAGCTGTGTGTCTGTGCCACAGAATACCTAGTGGACTCTGCCCCGTGGTGTATGTGTCCTATCCGTGCCATTGATATGCGGATCTCCGCCAGGCATGTCGCCTCTCTTCTTGTATACTCATTTTTAACCTTCTGTATTTGTATAGTTAATGAGGATTGCTGGGGGAGGGGGTTTATCCAGGGGGGGGGGGGGTTTGAGGTCTGTGTTGCTTGAGGCTCCGTTTACTTTGCACCAGATTTATCAGATGTCGCACATTAACTTTGGTAGGTCTTTAATCTTAACACTTTTGTGTAGAAATGTCACTACAGTTTTCTTTTGTCACAACCGCCAACCCCCTGGAGTGAATTAACTTTTTCACAAATTTTAGGAGTAAAACTAATTAAAGGGAATCCTTCATCACATATGTTCATATCTGTATGATATCTTGATTTTTTTTTTTTTTTTATGCTTCTTGCCGCTGCGACACATTGCACCTGAAGCTCTGCTCGCTTCCTTGCTGGCCGAGCCTGTGTGTTCGCCTGTAGGATTGCTGCACATGCAGTATAGGCCTGCCAGACAAAAGGAATCCGTACTGCGCAGGTGACATCTGGAGGAAGCGAGCATCTTGGGCACATGAGCAGTACACATTCCTTCTGCCCTGCAAGCTCAAGGCCTGTACCGGGCAAATGCGTGGACACTGCCTGGCCCTGTCGCTGAAAAGTGCGAGGAAGGGCGCAAGCGGGCGGGAATAGTGAACAGAACTTTAGATGCCACGAGAAGCAGCAGCGATGCCCTTGTTGCACCAAGGAGCTCATTTTCAATTTGAAATCAGCTGGCAAGTGCCCGTCTAAAAGGATTGGTATTCAGGTGTGCAATGACAGATTTCCTTTAACATGGTGGAACCAAGACCAGTTTCCCTCCACTTTCCAAAGCTGCGCACAATTTTTGGCTTGGGCAGTATCCGGCAGGCTGTTCTGGCTCTGCGCTGCCGGCTGGATCTCCACCAGTCCCCATTATAGTGTATGGGCCGGACTGAATGCCGGCAGCACATGGGATGGATCCGACAGGCTGTTCCCAAATGTGAAACAAGCCTAAGTAACCCCAAAATTAGCAAAAAAAAAAAAAAAAAGTCGAGCGCAATGTTGGATAACTTACCCCCAATATGTTTTGTGATACACATGTCGTGTGAGTCGGCCATTTCTAGGCCTTCCAGTTTGAGATGTGATGATTACTTTACTGTATAGGTGCGGTATATAGCTGCTCGCTTGGGTTGTGTTCACATGCAGCAGAATTCTTGCTAAAAGGGCTTTTCCAGGACATGGATATTGATATGTCCTATCCTCGGGATGGGTCCTCAATTTCAGATCAGTGGGGGTCCGACACCTAGCACCCCCACTGATCGCTTGGATGGGAGCTGAGCTGCAGTAGTCCGGCACAACTATGTGTATGGAGCCTTCTGCTTCCAGCTCCGTGCACCGGTGGCGGCCCCGAACAGCTGATCAGGGGGCATGTCGGGTGATGACCCCCACCGACCTGACATTGATGACCTGTCAATAGATCAAAGTCCTGGAGAACCCCTTTAAATTTCCAGTCCATTCTTCTCCATGCGGTTGGTTCTGTAACATGCCCATTGATTTCTGCAATCCCCATTGCCGTAAATAAAGCGGTTTCAGAAATTTCCGCAACACCTCTGCTGTGTGTGAACGTATTCCAGTAAATGTTACATAGAGAGAAGCCAGCTGTACACATCTGCTTCTGTCTGGAAGAGAAGGAGTTAAAGCTTGTGACATTTTTAGGCACCGCTTTAAATACGGATTAATGTGATTCACTGCTGAAGCTATTCCTGCTCCAATTAACTTCATCAGCGCTCTGCTCGGATTACCGCTCGCATGCCGGAGCCGCACGTATGTGTTACCAGTAATTAACCTGGTTCTCCAGACTACGGCATCTCTCCCTACTAGCCTGGCTCCATAACATATATGCCTATTTGAGGGGGAATATGGCATTTTGATTATTTTACTTGTTTCATATGTATGGGGATCACTCGAGCAATCCCCCCCCCCCCCAAAGAAAAAGTCAGCAGTAAAAAAAGACGCCCTGCATATTGCAAGTTTTACAGAAATTTTCCTCGCAAAGCTGTATATCAGTCTCCCCGCTCCTCCTGCGCTATAACATGCCGCTTGCAGGTTGCACTGCGGCAGGGCTTAATAGAAAGATGGCAGAATCCCCATAGACTGCAGTAGTAAATTATTGCAGTCTATGGTCTAAGTCGGGGATGGGCAAACTCTGCCCTCCAGCTGTTGTAAAACTACAATTCCCACCATGCCTTGCTGTAGGCTGATGGCTGTAAGCAGTCTTTGCATGCAGGGAGTTGTAGTTTTGCAACAGCTGGAGGGCCGAGTTTGCCCATCCCTGGTCTAAGTAATCGAATCAGGTTCAAGTGTCTAGGAAAACTAAAAATATTAAAAAAAGTAAAGTTGTTAAAGAACATGGCCCAGTAACAGGGCCTGAAGTGAAGGCGGTCACACCGTACATGCGCGGGTGCTCTCCATTCACTGCTGTGGTAGTTCTGAAAATACCGCGGCTGGCTGTTTTTGGAAGTCCAGAAGTGGTGAATGGAGATTGCATGGATCAAGTACGGGCGTGTCTCCGTTCACCTCTATGGGGTTGACAGAAAAAGCCAAACCAGCGGACGGCTATTTTTGGCACTACAATAGCGGTGAAAGGGGGCCGGCTGTGCCTGCGCGGTGTGCTCTCACTCACTTCGGGGCAGCCTGTTCTGGAGAAAGGTACAAGTCCACATTACTGAGAAAAATGTTTTAGGAGCAATGGGGGCGTTATCTTTACACCTACAGGCTCAGCTCTCTCTGAAACTGCGCTGTCCACGTTTTTTAACAGCACCAGGCAGGCGTGATGACCGTTACACTGCCTGGTCCTGTCAGTGCAGGTTCATCCCACGAAGAATCTTTTATATGATATAGTAAATTAAATGCTGCCATTAAAAAATACAACTTGTTCCGCAAAAAAACTAGTCCTCGTTTGGGTATGTGCACAGAAAAGTAACTTCTGGCTCTTGGAAGGTGCAGAGGGCAAAACAATATTTTGGTCTGAGGGGTTACAGTTTTATTGTCAGAAAAGCCTTAACGCCCTTTCCCCTCCAGACCTGGATTTTTCTAGTAAATGGCCCAGTGAAAAAATAGCCCCCGGTGGATTTCCCCATTTGTGCAGAGCCAGTTTTTCTTCTCTCTGCGGCCGCTCTTGAAGTTCTCTCGCGTCTTGTGTGTATTGTGTATTTTACAGGTAGCTGCTATTACCCGTCCGTGCTCATTCACCACTGCTGTGTACATGACCTGCACCTCTGTGATGTCACCTGTCATCGCTCTCGGGTTCTTTCACTGTCACAGAAATCTGCAAGTTGTCCTCTTCTGTCAGGCCACGAATATTTCAAGTTGAGAATGACTTGGGTGACAACCAATATAGCCACAGGATAGGCCATCAGTATCAGATCGCAGGGGGAGGGCTGACCGCCGGGCCCCCCAGCGATCTCCTGTGGGCACCGTGGCCTTCCCTCGGCTCGCCGCACATTGTATAGTGGCTGTGCTTGGTATTGCAGCCCAGCCCTATTCACTTCTGTGGGGCTGAGCTGCGCCTAGGCCACGTGACCGATAAACGTGTGGCCTAGGAAAAGCTGAGAGAAATATTAAAGTCTCCGAAAACCCCTTTAAGGAAGAAATGTGTGGGTTTCTTATTTTCCTTGTCTAGTGTCTCTTAAGCATGAGCGTTCTGATGGGAATTCAGGCTCCCGGGTGCAGTCCGGCTGTTTGTGCATCGCTCCGCAGGTCCACACCGAAACTTGTAAAAGTAAGCCCGTCTACCGAGAGCAGCCTCGTGGATTTCAGTTCTATGCTTATGATTTTTTTTGTAATTGTGGCTCATGCGAGACGTCACAGTGGGAGGTATACAATAAACATATAGAAACAAAGATATGAAAATATGCTGAAAAAATCTAATCAATAAAATGCCAATAAAAACTGGATGTAGAATATTGACCAGTCCGGGAGACTGATCCCCATGTGGTCAGTAACGGTAGATACTTGTAAATTAATGTTACTGTATGACGCTATTGCGCACCTCATCGCTCTGATGAATTCTCCGTGTATACTTGGTTGTGGGGTAACGCCTGGCGGTTGTGCGGTGAATGCTGCTCGGCGCCCCCGTCAGACCTCTGGGCAGGCACTGTAATAGTCTATAGGCGCCAAACACTTGCAGTCCTTCCATGAAAATGATGGCGCCGGAGTAGTAGGTGACTTGCGGTAGTAACTTAAGTACGGTATATCTGCTTGTAAATTTTTAAAAAAAAATGCTTAGGAGTCTTAAATATTTTTAACATAAAATTCTTTATTTAAACAATAGGTCATTTTCTGAAAAAGGTTGAACATTGATTTATTGGATATCTACCTGACATCTGGTAGCATTAGAGGCTCCGCTTGTTAAAGGGGTTGTCCAGCCACTATATCCTTGGGATAGGTCATCAGTATCTGATCAATAGGGATCCGACTGCCAGCTCCCCCGACCATCAGCTTTTTGAAGAGGCGGTGGCGTTCGTACAAGCTCTTCCAGATTACACTGTCGTCTCGGCGGGGCAGTGTAACTACAAGTGCTTGTTGCGTCCGTTTTTCACTGAAGATTAATAGATTTTTTTTTTTTTTTATTCATTTTAACCTGAGCAACGTCTGTGAGTTACAGATGACACACGGATGGTAAAAACGGTCATACGGAACAATGGATCCTTCACGGACATCTTCACAGATGAAACGCATACGCTTTTTTTTTTTTTTACGGACGTGACACTGACTGATGCGGAAGTGTGAACAAGGCCTGACACCAGGGAGCCCTACCAGTCAGCTGCTAGCCGCAGCCATGGTTTTGGAATAAAGAGTATGTTCACATGATGGATTTTTGGAACGGGTTTCGGGGCGGATCCGGCCCTAGATCTCACTGAGAATGTACCTGTCCATTCATAGTGTGGTTCCTCGGAAAGCTGCGCTTTAGCTCTATTCAGTGGAGTTAAACTCGCAGGGGGACCGCCCTAATCACAATAAAAAAACAACACGGTAGAAACCACAGAGATTTTGGCCATGGCAATACAAGGCAGATTTTTACACAAGATCCATCACGTGAACATACCCCAAACCGTGTATAGAGCGTGAACACTGCGGCGCTCTACACTGCATAGTGGCCGTTCTCGGGTACTGCAGCACTGCTCCCATTCACTTGAGTAATTCTCACCCATGTCCTTTTTTTTTATATTTCAGCCTTTTTGAATGCTTTAGATCTTCTTCCATCAGAAAAGAGGTATGAAGGGATTCAAGGTGATAAAATGATGCTGGATTGCAAGTTTACTCTACTGCCAGAAGATACAGGAACCCTGGATATTGAATGGTTTCTGGTGGCCCCTGATTCCCAACAAGCTGATAAAATGGTATGTATGCGTCTCCTGCACACTGTGCGTACCCCACAATAGTAATCAACCCCGGAGGAATTTGGGTACGTTAGATATATATAATTACACCGTATATAATACGGAATCTAGGAGCCAGCTAAAATAGTTAGGAGGCAGACTGAGCCGCGCCATAAAGCCCCCAGTAGATGCCCCCATAGTGCTCCTTCCCCTCCTCCATAGTGGCCCCCTTATTGTGCCAGTATATAGGGCCCCCACCCCCCTTCTTACAACAGTATACTATAAATAATAAAAACAATGAACTCGTATACTTTCCTTATGCTCAGTGATGCGATGCAGGCCTCTTCCGACCTGTGTCCCACACTGTACGGCTCAGGCGGCGTGATGACGTCATCGCGCTGCCTGCACCGTCCTCTGATAGGCTACAGGCACTAGGCCTGTAGCCTATCAGAAGAACGGGCAAGGGAGACACCTCTCCCCTTATCTCTGATACTGGAATTTACAGAAAATGTAGGAAGAGATTAGAAGCTGAGAAAATGACTCTGTGGGGGTCTGGAGAGGGTATGTGTCTCTCAGTATCCAGTAGATGGGGCTCTAGATGATAAAATACACTTGTCTCAATGTTTTTTATTATTTGCAGTTGCTCCTTTTTATATTCCTCTAACTCTTTTATTCTCTTTTTAAATCAGATCATTAGTTTTACTGGCATGCCGTATCCTCAGGATGGGCCGCTGAAGGGCAGGGTCGATTTTGTGTCCCCTACTCCTGAAGAAGGCGACGCGTCCATTATCATCTCTAACTTGAAGGAATCGGACTCTGGTACTTATCAGTGCAAGGTGAAGAAGCTCCCAGGGTCTCAAAACAAGAAAGTGGCGCTGAATGTCTACGGTGAGTTAGCAATGCTGCCTCTTGTTCGCCGATGTGTCTCCATATATTTACCTTCTGCTTTTCCAGGCTTGAGGTTTTCTCCGGGGCCAGTGCTTCTCACGACGATGGTACTGGCGTGGGGGCAGTATAGATGGAAGCGATCATATGTGGTCCATCTCTGGCTGCACTAAGTGTGATGTATTTGATTACTCTCTCACCTTTTTAGATTATATACTGGATTCCAGAGGTAAATGAATGGTAAAAAAAACATTCATTTTTAATTTTATAATGGATTTTGAAAAGTGATAAAACCCAGGTTTCGGCATGTTCTGGATCTACCATGAACGGCCAAAGTTTTAAAAAAAAAAAAATGGGTAAAATATTGCTTGAAGTGGTGTAAGATTAGCACTTGGTAATATTCATAATCTCTTGATTTATAATGATTCTCTCAAGGACGATTATCTTGATGGTTTGAAACATGGGTACAGCGAGCTAAGCCGCCCATCAACCGTAGATCTCACCTGCCCTTAGTGAGATCTTTCCATCAGAGACCTGGTTGAACTAGATGGATCTGGATGTACCTTCTGGTCCGAATGATTACATACTTGTAGTTAACAGAGAACCTGTCGGCACAGTTTCGGCCTCCAAACCTCCCGGAGTATCTTAAGAGGCGGCTCGTGTTGTCCCGGATGGTGTTCTTATATTCTTCTGTCTTGCGAAAGCAGCAAAAAATGCCACTAATCGGCGTTTGAAGTCAAGTTTGCTTGATGTTTCCTAGCACAGGCAATGTTATCCCAGGACCTCTTCTTGCCTGTGCTAGGGATCGTCCGTCATCGAGAAGGGGCACAACAAATTTAACTTCAGGCAAGAAACCACCAGAGACCTGGAAAGTAGATTTTTTTTATTTATTTTTTTCATCTCCAGAGACTTGATCAGAAGGAATGGTAACCCAGTCCCGGTGTTTTTCCAGTTAGTTCAGCTTCGGGAGAAGCCAGAAATAGATTTGTTTGCCTCCAGGTCCAACAGGAAGGTGGTAAAGTTTTTCTCCCTGGATCCCAGGGATTTCCCAATAGCATTAGACGTTTTTCTTCAGTCCTGGGCCTGAGGTCTGTCTTATGGTTTTCCTCCCTTCCAGCCGATTCCCAGGGTTTTGAGGAAGAGAAAGGAAGACGAGGGTGAGAGGCATTCTAATAGCTCCCTTCTGGCCCCATAGACCGTGGTTTACATGGCTCCATGTGCTGATCTTCAGCAGCGGGGTTCTATAGTGCATCCTCAGGTGAAGGGTCTGCACTTCGGCATGGCTTTTGATTGGGGATTGTTAGAGGACTTTCTGACTCTGTATTCTCCAGTTACTTCCAAGATATATGCTGTTAGCTGGTTTGCTTCCATATTTTTTATTTTTTTTTGTGGCCATCGCGATATAGGAATTGCAGGTAGAGTTGAGCGAACTTGTGTTTAAAGTTCTGCTTCCATAGTTCAGGTTCGGGTTATCGAAGAATCCCGTAATGGATTCCAAATTCCATTGTGGTCCGTGGTAGCGGAATCCATAACGGGATTCTTCTATAACCCGAACTTTGGACGCAGAACTTAAAACACAAGTTCACTCAACACTAATTGCAGGCTGTATCCGTTACCCCTCTTTATACTTCTACCCAGGAAGAAAGCATTGATCTTAGACCACCCCCAGCTTTTCTGCCTAAGGTGGTCTCTGGGTTTCATAAATCTCAGGAGGCAGTACTTCCCTCCTTTGGAACAGTCCTAAATCACAGAAGGAAAGGGAGTTTAAAGCCTGTTTCAAATGAGCGTGTCCTGTGCGGGAATCGTGTGTCTGATTCCTCGTTATGGGCGCTGCTCGTTTCTCAGGAGTGCCCGTTATGGGCGCAGCTCGTTTCTCAGGAGTGCCCGTTATGGGCGCTGCTCGTTTCTCAGGAGTGCCCGTTATGGGCGCTGCTCGTTTCTCAGGAGTGCCCGTTATGGGCGCTGCTCGTTTCTCAGGAGTGCCCGTTGGGGGCGCTGCTCGTTTCTCAGGAGTGCCCGTTGGGGGCGCTGCTCGTTTCTCAGGAGTGCCCGTTGGGGGCGCTGCTCGTTTCTCAGGAGTGCCCGTTGGGGGCGCTGCTCGTTTCTCAGGAGTGCCCGTTGGGGGCGCTGCTCGTTTCTCAGGAGTGCCCGTTCTGGGCGCTGCTCGTTTCTCAGGAGTGCCCGTTATGGGCGCTGCTCGTTTCTCAGGAGTGCCCGTTATGGGCGCTGCTCGTTTCTCAGGGGTGCCCGTTATGGGCGCTGCTCGTTTCTCAGGGGTGCCCGCTGGAGGCGCTGCTCGTTTCTCAGGGGTGCCCGTTGGGGGCGCTGCTCGTTTCTCAGGGGTGCCCGTTGGGGGCGCTGCTCGTTTCTCAGGGGTGCCCGTTGGGGGCGCTGCTCGTTTCTCAGGGGTGCCCGTTGGGGGCGCTGCTCGTTTCTCAGGGGTGCCCGTTGGGGGCGCTGCTCGTTTCTCAGGGGTGCCCGTTGGGGGCGCTGCTCGTTTCTCAGGGGTGCCCGTTGGGGGCGCTGCTCGTTTCTCAGGGGTGCCCTGCATCATAATGATTTTATAATGCTGTGTGTCTCTACATGACCTGTATCTGCAGAATTATACTGACCTATTGCTGTTGGCCTTTTACAGAATTATACTATGCAGAGACACACAGCATTATAAAACAAGTAGTGCAGGAACAGCACACACCGGTGCGTAGTCCTAATGGAGAGATGCAACAGCCTCGCATCAGCCAGAAAATACGTGGAAATCAAAATGGCGATGGCAGCATCCCCATTAACTTCATCTTTATTGAGGACTTCACTTCATGCTGTGAAGTCCTCAATAAAGATGGAGTTATGGGAGATGCTGCCTTCGCCATTTTGATTTCCACACAGCATTATAAATCATTATAATGCTGTGTGATCCTGAGAACCCAGCAGTGTCCATAATGGGGAATCTCACACGGAGTGTCATTCCCACACAGGACACGCTCGTCTGAAAGAGCCCTGTCTAGATGTGTCTGGAATGGAGGAGATCTTCCCTTTTAGTGCAGTTTCCAGACTCGTATAGCTGAGAAAATCAGCTAGTAAATGCATAGCTAGATGGATTAAACAGGCTATATGCTTAGCTTACCCCTTCATGCAGAAGCCTGTGCAGACGGGAACGACAGCCCACTCGACTAGATCTATTTCCACGTTTTGGGCGGAGAAATCAGAGGTCATGGGTGAAGGGAAAAAGTATACTTACTGGTAATTTGATTTTCCAGAGCCCATGACAGCACCTTTCTAATTCCCTCCCACTTTGTGTTCCTTCTTGGATGTTTTTTTGTTGAAGTGGCACTGGGTGTGCAGTAAAAGAAAACAGTAAGAAGCAAGATTTCTATTCCTCGAGGAGCATCATAGAGGCTTATCTGGATCCCTGAAATGTGGATCTGACTCTATTGATGACCTCTCTACTCTGCAAGCCACTAAGGATGGTGAGGGGGTCCGCCTTTCTATAAGGTCTCTTGCCCTGGGAGGTGGACCCTTTCTCCCGGTGCAGTCATGGGCTCTGGAAAATAATTTTCCAGTAAGTGTTGTTATCATATTTTGCTGCTTTCAGAAGACGGGAGAACAATATAGGAGCATCATACAGGACAACATAAGGTACGGTACTTCAGGCAGTTTGGGATCCAGTATCGTACTGTCAGATTCCATTTAAGAAGCAGTCTTCTATTGTCCGGCTGGGACGGTGTAGTCCATAAATGTCTGATGGCTGGGGACCCCCACGTATCGGGGAACAGGGGTCAGCTGGCTTAGCGGTCTCCTTAAATGTGTTCTCCAAGATTTTCTAGAATGTCAGGACAGTGAAAAATGAATGTGTCCTTCATTCCGAATCCTGCTGGGTCTGTAGCGATCACTTTAATTGTTTCCATGACTGCTGCAGCCAATCACAGGACATGTGAATGTGACGTCATCAGTACAGGCAGAAATGCAGGGCTTTTTAAGGTGTATTTTATCTTTTTACACTTCCCGCTGCTCCCTGACAAATTTTACTAAATCTCGGAGAGCCCCTTTAGTGTTTTTCATTGACTACACTGAAGAGTGCCACAGATGTGCAGATTCCCATTCTACCAATTTACCAGTGACTTGTGGCATATCATTTGGTGGGCAAAGAACCTTTTATAATGGGAAAATTATGACATATGATCTGTGGTCTGAAAAATAATCCGGAGTAGGTGATGTGATTTCCGTCAGAACAGAATCGGGCAGGTTTTTGCTCTAGTCCCAGCGGGGCAGCGTCCTCAGATCTGGAGGCAGCTGTTTACTGGGCAGGCATATGCTTGGTAGATGCCTCTAATCGTGGGTTTTACATTTACCGATAAGCTGGGAAAACCTCATTTTAGCGTCTCCTGTGACTCGGCTTCCACAATGAAGCTGCAAAGTGACCTAGATCGCGCTGGTCTCTGAAGTCATTATTTCTTTATTTTGACAGTCAAACCTGCAAAGACACGGTGCTTTATTGAAGGCAAGCAGGAGATCGGGCAAGATCTGAACCTCAAGTGTCAAGCCAATGAGGGGTCCTCTCCACTCACCTACACCTGGCAAAAAATCAGCGGTCTGGAAAAGCTCCCGGCAACTGCAACTTCCGGTAAGTCCTGTGGGACCTTACTCAGAAGAACCTATCATTCAACCATCCAAGCGTCCGTCTTTCCGTTTCCATGCTCCCGTCGCAGCGCTCTGTACTCCTTGTGTACACTGCAATACCTAAATAAATTTTTGGCTCTTCATCTTTGCTTCATTTAGATGTCACTGGAGGGATACTTCATGTAAAAAATGCTTCTCAGGAGTACAGTGGTACATACAGATGCTCGTCTAAAAACCGAGTGGGCACAGACGAGTGCCTCGTCATCCTCAATGTTGTGCCCCGTAAGTATTACCTTTCTTTTGTTTTACTCTGCAGTCATTTTTGAATTATCCTGTAGCTTTACGCTGCCGCCAGAATTGCATGCTGCCGTCACTGGGCCTCGCACTCCCCAAGTGTGTCGCCTCAGAGCAGGTTTTGCTTAAGATAATAAGTGGATTTGGCTGATGACCACCGTATGGCGGTTTGACGTGCACCCCCCTCCCCTCTGTCAGTTGCAGAGATGCTGGCTTGGAAAGAGGTTTATAGTACGTGGTTGGAAGATTACAAGGAGAATGCTGGCACAAGATGATAAATCGGACATTTCATGACCTGTTTGCTTTGTTCTCTCCAGCTTCGAATACAGCAGGAATTATCGCCGGAGCTGTCGTTGGGACCTTGTTGTTCCTTATTGTGTTGGCAATTTTGATCTTTTTCTGCTGCAGAAAACAGAAGGAGAAAAAATATGAAAAAGAAATACAGCATGAAATCAGGTAAAAGCGTTATTGTGATCAGAGCCGGCCTCGCTGCGGAACGCTCCCAAAAATGTCTGCGGGGAGCGGGGGGCGGGCGCTGGACATGAAATGTGTGCTTTAAAGGTGGTCAATAGTGCTGAATGATGAGCATACTTTTTAAGGGTTAGTCCTACCGATTAGGTCATGTTCAGAGGTGGGTGGAGGCGTTATAATGCATGCAAATCTGAGCATGGTGCCATGTTTACAATTCACAGCATTCGCCTTCGGGCTCGTGCACACAGCCGTTAGTGTGTTGGGGTCTGAAAATAGCTGATCCGCAAAACACGGATCCCGGGTGCCATTTTCCTTTTCACTTCAACAGCAATATCCTATCCTGGGACGCAAAACAGAGAAAACAATAGGACATGTTGTATTTCTTTTGTGGGGCCGTGGAACGGACGTTTGGATGCGGACAGTACAACATGCGCTGTCCCCGTCTTTTGCGTCCTATTAAAATTAATAGGTCTGCAATAAATGTGGATCGGATGCGGACCAAACATACGGTCGTGTGCATAAGCCCTTCTTGTGTAGAAAAGCCATGGATTTTCACTGTGGGTTTCACCCTCCAGAGCATGCTCGAGGCCTTCTGCAGCATTTATAGTAGCAGCGACGTGGATGAGATCTTAATATGGTGTGGATTTTAAATCCCTTTGCAATGAAGTGGCTGAAATCTGTGGCAAATCCACAGCAAAATCCGTAAGATTTGGTGCAGATTTTGCCATTGCATAGTTAGGCCAGGACTACTGCACATTGCTTCATGTAAAGTGACCTTACCCTTTTGATCTCCTCTTTTGAAGCTTTATACATAGAGAAGGGTTGATGGCAAAGGTGAAAATGTAGTCCCTTTTCTGGTGCTTGTTCACACCTACCCCAAGCTAACCACAGGGGACAGGACGTGTTGCTCATATAGGTCAATAATCCAATGGTTCCTTGGTTGTAGAGACTGTATAGAGATGACGTTATCCCTTCAGTCCCTTGTGTATGACGCTTTCATCATGCTTTTGAGTATTTAATATTGATGACGTAACCACAGGATAGGTCATCAGTAGTGTTGATTGCGACTACTCTAATTGCGAATTTTTATCGCGAAAATCAGCATTTCGAGAATCCGACGAAATCTAGAATATAGTGCTATGTCTTGCGGTAATAACAAATTTAGTGTAATTTGTGTTCCTTTTTATTTTATTTCAATAAAGCATTTTTTTAAACTAAGGAAATATTTTTTTTAATAGGTTTATTCTTCTCAGCTGTTAAAGGGGTTGTCCGAGGAACCCGGACATGCCTCCTTTTTCTCCCAGGCAGCCCCCCCCCCCTGACTTGAGCATCAGAGCAGTTCATGGTCCGATGCTCTCCTTTGCCCTGTGCTGAATCGCACAGGGCAAAGGCATTTTCCGGAGTTCCGTGATGAATCGGGCTCTCCATGGGGCTGCCTGGAAGCCCGGTGACGTCACCGACACTGATGGGCAGGCTTTAGCGCTGCCCTAGCCTGTAAAACGGCTAGGGCAGCGCTAAAGCCTGCCCATCAGAACCGGTGACATCACCAAACACACTGCCGGGCGGAAGCTTCCGCCTGGCAATGTGCTATTGTAAACAAAAGAGCGAGATCTAGCGCAGGGCAAGGGAGCGCATCAGAGCATGAGAGGGGGGCTGCCTGGGTGAAATTATGGGTATGTCCCCAGACAACCCCTTTAAGTGGTGGGCCAAGATGGACTAAGTTAAAGAAACGGCCCTATGCCCATAACACTCATGTTGCCAAGGGTTAAAGGGATTGTCGGCTTTGAACAAGGACTTTTTGTTAGAAGGGTCCCCTGACAGTAGATGATCAGTATGCAGCACCATGACCGGGGCGGTTTAGTATTACATAGTTCCCGTGGTCCTCCCTAGAGGGACTCTTTGTAGCCTCTCTCCATCCTAGCTGATAGATGAAGGTACTGCGCATGGAGTCTTCTCTGACTCAGAATACGATTCATAGGCCACTTCCAAACGTGTTTTCTAAACCTGTCGTCTCCTTTTAAAACGATTGTGTGAGGTTATAACAACATGGCCGCTTTCATCCAAAAACCACAGCACACTTGCCCACATGTCATGAGCGTTATTGCCGTTCAGACTCGACTTCAGTTCATTGGAGCCGGGATGTAACGCCACATGCAGCCCAGGTACAGGCGTGGCGCTGTTTTTGTAAGAAGGAAGCCATGTTTTTCGACTACTGGACAGCACCTTTAAACTGTGTCACAGGTAACCAACCATGTATTCATGAGAACAGGATCTAACTTTTCTTCTTTCTTCTATACAGAGAAGACGTGGCGCCCCCAAAGAGCCGCACTTCGACCGCACGTAGCTACATCGGAAGCAACATAGGAAGCAATCACTCATCACTAGGTTCTTTGTCTCCATCAAATATGGATGGTTACTCAAAGGCTCGATACAACCAAGTTCCCAGTGAAGAGATGGAGAAGTCGCTAAGCCAAGCACCAAGCCAAGCACCCAACTACGTACCGCCCAAGGTAGCTGGTCCAAATCTTAGTAGAATGGGAGCCATCCCTGTCATGATTCCCGCACAGAGCAAGGATGGCTCGATAGTCTAGTTCATCTCCATCTCGTGAGTAATAAGCGGTTGTCCCAGCGTCCTTCAGACTTTGTTGGTCGCGTTCCTCCCCCTACGTTCCATAGGGACGCCTTGCGCTGGGTCGTTATGGATAGACAAATCCACTCTGCGGTCACCACGACTGGTTCTGCACATTTATTCTGCTGTTTGATAGACATATCACATGGAGGCGGTTTCCTTTTTTTTGCAGTTAGGAAATTCACTGAACTAGTTAAAGATGTAATGGGGGTGGGGACCCACTACTCGAGAGAAGCGAGCTAGTGTCTCCCACACTTCCCATTATTCTCATGGGAGGTACCAGTTAAGTATTAGCATTTTTACGTGTAGGTGTATAATTTGTCTTTCTATGAATTGTAGTGTACAAAAGATGATCTTGTTTTCTAGAAAAGCCTTTGTCCATAGCATGACATGTATCGGAGTTGGTGCAAGCGCAGGAATGATGCGTTCTTATTTATTTTGCTTCAGTGCTGGTAATTAATAAGTGGACTGTAAAGTCGTTCCTTTTTTTTTTTTTGGTGTCATAAGACATCCTTTGTGAAGTTTTAGCTTCTGTCTGATCCAGCAGGACTTGAGGAAAGTAGCTAGTTGAACATGAAAAGCCCTAGGAACAGTTTTTTGGCTACCAGGGTCTTTTGTGGTTGGTCGTTCAACCGGGTTGTACTGGGCGTGTAGCAGCTTTGTTTCCCTACCATTGTCAAACCCAACAGGTAACTTTCTATATGTTGATTTAAGTCCTTGCTCAATGGGAAATCCCAGATGGAATTGGGTTGAAGGCCGCCAATAGTGCTTTACGGTATATAAGTAGACCGGGGGAGTGAGCAGTGCTGGTTCCTATAGGTGTCCATAGGCTTTAGATTATTACGGACCAACCATGTAATGTGTATGTAAGTATCCTGATCTACCCGGCTTTTGGCAGATGTCTTGGTGATTTCAACATGCCCAATCCTTTGTTCTCATTGGAGATGAGCCACTGGGAGATGTATCTGGCAGTGGCTCATTACCCTCTCCCCATTGAGAACACAGGCATTACTGGCCGAGCACAGCATGCATGTATATGGGGGGTTGGGAGGAATGTGTTTGGCAAGCTTACGTCGTGTATGTACACGCGGCTCTAAGTTTGGAGTCCCATGCATCGATCTCCATGGACGTTCATTCCTATAGGTATGGTGAACATTGACCCGCTCCTCAGCCATAGTCTTTAGGACATAGACATAGTTTACCAAGTTCAGGCAGATTTCCACAGTTTATCCATGGGGTCCTCTTCCTCCATGACCAGCTTCACAGTACTTTGCTGCAGATCACTACTGACATCATGGTCCTTTCGTCCAGCCATTGTTTGTCCAGTTAGTAGTGATGCTGGTTGGATTCTGTCACCAATCAAGACTCCTATGTAAATCTGAACAGATTTTCCATGGTCCAGGTTGTCCCGGTATCGCCACATATAGGACGACGCCACCTAGTTGTAGGTTCGGTTCCTTGCTGCAGAATAAGCCCAGTCTGCTCCAGATCTCCCTAAGATGGTGCCTTTATAAAAATGAACCTTATGCAGGAATGTAACTCTGTGACCACCCTCGTGCCTACATTTGTCTGTCTTAAGGTGCTTTAGATGTGAGGGCACAGACTTCAGGACGGGAGCTCACCTTTCTACGATGATTAATTGTCTCTGTACCAAAGCCGTTTTCATGCCCAGGAACGTCATCCCTACATAATCGGCTCCAAACCCTGTAATGTTCCTGGGTATGACGGTGGCTTGTGTGTGTTTTCCTGCTTATTTTGGCACAGTTTATCATTAAATTAATTTAAATCTCCTACAAAGAAAATAGTGGCACGCCCATCTAGGGGTTTGTACAGAGTTTGAAGAACATGGCTGCTTTCTTCCAGAAACCGCACCGCTGGTTTATGTCTGGTATTGTCGCTCGGCTCCATTGAAGTGAATGTTGTTGAGCTGTAATACCGCACACCACCTGTGAACAGATGTCGGGAGAGGCGGCAGGTCTCCTTTAAAGGGGAGTTCCACAAAATAGTATACCGCAGTCTGACTTATCTAGACTTCTCCGACAAGTGCAATGGCTCCCATATATGCCCTCAATGGAGCTCCCTTCGGCTTTTTTTTTTTTTTTTTTTATTTACTAGAATTCTGCAGTTGAGCGCTTATGGCACTGCTATGTCACGGCTGGTTTCTTCTCATTTCTTGCTTTTGAGATGCCTCAGTCCCTTTTCCAATATGATTTTAGGTGGAATTCCACTTTAAAGGCAGATTTACTATTAAAAACGCGGCAGTTTTTAAAAAATGGCCTGCATGCTTTGCCCACATTTACCAAATGTTTTAAACACTTTTCTAAGCACATTTTGCCTCGCCCTACAACGGGAGCGACTTCACAGGAATGGGGCATGACCTAAATGCACGCGGTGTGCCCAAAAAAGCAACAACATTTTGGAGCATTTTTTTTTAAGCTAATTTCTAGGCGGATTAAACTTTGGGTATTTTTGGCACATGGACAGAATACTAGCATAAATCTGGAGCAGGACTAACGATACTACAAATTCATAAGGGTCCATGCACCGGAATAGTACATTTTGTCTGTGATTCGTATTCTTAGACAGTGTAAGGTGCAGCGCTATTGGTAAATCTGCCCCGTTATGTCGGCTCACTGGGTCTCGTACATATATTTCACAGGATAGCGCCACTCAGTGTAACCGATGGGTAGGCACCACAATCATTTGATTTCATACTAAG
This sequence comes from Bufotes viridis, assembly GCA_033119425.1. NCBI lineage: Eukaryota > Metazoa > Chordata > Amphibia > Anura > Bufonidae > Bufotes > Bufotes viridis. Next base: position 46,455,340 of record CM065591.1, on the reverse strand, counting down.
ATGGACTGTGCCAAACTTTTTCTTAAGTGTAATTGCGGTAAATGTGTCTGATTCTGTTTTTCAGTCCTAACCATTTTTTTCCTGTTACAACTATTTCTCACTTCGCTGAATTCCCAAAGCAAATGTGTAAATACAGAATCATTTCTCATTGACTGATCTTTAATCTAGTGACGCTGAGGAAGCAGCAGCTCTAACTGTTAATAGTGACCACAAGCAATTGCATTACAGTTTCTACTTTTTTCAATTTTTCCCTAAAAAAAAAAAAAGTGGAAATCGTTATGGAACTGCATTGTGTGGGATGTATCCTTAAAGTGAATGTCCACCATTGTTTTTAACCCAAATGGATCTAAAGTCCTGAGATACAGAGCTCCAAATCCCTTGCATATAGCGTGAAATAATGACTGCCTGCTGCCACCACTAGAGGGAGCTTAAGAGCTGACTGCATACTGTGTTGAGTCCAAGCTGTAGGTGCTCCCTCTAGTGGTGGAAGCAGGTTGCCACAATCTAACTCTTTTTTGCAGGGGATTTTGGACTCTGTCTTATAAAATGTAAAGTTCTGGCACCTATACTGAGATGTTAAGAAATGTAATCGGCACCGGATTTGAGAACTATGACCAACATAATAAAGGGTGGAGGTTCACTTTAAAGAGGTTCCCCATCTCAACTACTTGTCCCCTAACCAAAGGGATAAGTGACTGATCAGTGAGGATTCACCCGCTGGTGCCCCTGCTGATCTCTAGAACAGGGGCTCATGTTACCCATTTGAATGAGGAAGCAACACGCATGCATGTCCGTGCTGCCTTCAGCTCTGGATATCTCCGGCATCCACATAGAGTAGAATGGAGCAGCAGAAACACGGGCTCATGTTCTAATGATCAGCAGGGGCCCCAGCGGTCGGGCTGCTGCTAATCAGACCCTTAACTTCTATCCAGTGAATTGAGGATAAGTTGTTGTCATGGCACATCCCCCATTAAAGGCGCTGTCCAGAGCTAGAAAAACATGGATGCATTCTTCCAAAAACGGCATGTCCCCTGTTCATGGGTTGTCTGCTATTGCAGCTCAGCTCCATTGCCAATGGGGCAGGGCTGTAATACCGGACACAGCCTGTGGACAGGGGTGGTGCAGTTTTTGGAAGAAGGCAGCCAAGTTTTGCTCACTCGGGACAACCCCTTTAAGTCCATTACCTGTAGCAGCTTCTGCAGGAGAATATCCCCGTTTCCTTCAGAAGACCTGGCCGAGCACGACGATTGCATCTCCTTTTTATATATAGCTTTCCTAATGAATTTCAGTGACACTTTTGTGTTGCTCTTTATCTTCTTTTTTTATGTACCCAAAGGGCTTTCCACCTTGTAAAAATTTTTTCATAGTTTTGTGAAATTATTGTACTTTTTAAAATAAAAAAAATAACCGGTGAAATCCGGGTTTGTCTCTTTCAGCATTGTGTCTGTGTTTTCTCACTTTCTGGGGGTTGAGAACTTTATTCCTTTGCTTCTGTTTCACCACTTTATAAATCATAGGTCGTGGGGGTCATGTTGGTTGGCAAGAACGATATATGAAGCAATTTAAAGACGATTATAAAGTTTGTGAACCCCAGAGAATACAATAGCTTGACCTGAATGCCCCGTACAGTAGGCTGGATTCTTAGGTCGCTGTCCACATGAAAAGTTATGGTAAAATACAGTAGGGAACACTGGTTACCCTTCACAGGGGCCATGGACGGTTTTACCAATGAACTTGACCGTAAGCAAAAGCTAAATTGAATTATTTTTTTATACTTTAAATGCATTCAAAATGTATTATTAATTTTTTTGTAATCACTGTAATATGCAGATGTTTTTCAGATAATAGAAAAGGCCTAAAAATCTCAAGTACTGAAACATTATTGAATTACCTTTGGCGTTCTGCTCCAGTCTCCATCCTCCATTATTTCCTCCACATTGGCGTTTAGATTCTGGTGCAGAGACCTGTTGTCCATAGTGATGTCCCTTCATGTGGACTATAGTATCTCACATCGATAAAAGCCCAAGTCCTACCAAAGATCCATAGATTATACTGCATGTCTTTCACTGATGAAGGCTGAGCAGTCTGAAACCGCTATATGCAAACTGGAGGGATTGGCCCTGTACTTATTACGCGGTTTCTGTGCTATACACTAGCAGTTCTTCAGTTGTCCCCTTCTGCCACTAGTGGCCAATTTCTATATCTCCACCCGCTATCCTTTATATCTTGTTTTAAAAATGCTGTTTTAATTACATTCAATTACAAAAGTATTGAGATTCAGGTACTGGTTTAAAAAATGCATATTTTTTGTTGCGCAACAACTATAAGACCACCGTTTGTACCGCTATCAGTGATAGCATTCTTTGTGTAAGTGTGTATACAGAGATAGCTGTCAGTCACTGATACCTGTACACAGGGGAGGTGTTATCAGTGATTGATGGCATTCTCTGTGTAAGTGTGTATACAGAGATAACAGTCAGTCACTGCTAGCTGTACACAGGGAGGCGGTATCAGTGATTGAGGGCATTCTCTGTGTAAGTGTGTATACAGAGATAGCTGTCAGTCACTGATAGCTGTACACGGGGAAGGTGTTATCAGTGATTGATAGTATTCTCTGTGTAAGTGTTTATACACGAATAGCTATCACTGATAAGACCACCCCTGTGTACAGTCATTAGTGACTGACTTATCTCTGTATACACACTTACACAGGGAATACTATCAATCACTGATAACACCTCCCCTGTGTACAGTCATTAGTGACTGACAGCTATCTCTGTATACACACTTACACAGGGAATACTATCAATCACTGATAACACCTCCCCTGTGTACAGGTATCAGTGACTGACAGCTATCTCTGTATACATACTTACACAGAGAATACTATCAATCACTGATAACACCTCCCCTGTGTACAGTCATTAGTGACTGACAGCTATCTCTGTATACACACTTACACAGGGAATACTATCAATCACTGATAACACCTCCCCTGTGTACAGGTATCAGTGACTGACAGCTATCTCTGTATACATACTTACACAGAGAATACTATAAATCACTGATAACACCTCCCCGTGTACAGGTATCAGTGACTTACAGCTATTCATGTATACACACTTACACAGAGAATGCTATCAATCACTGATAATACCTCCCCCATGTACAGGTATCAGTGACTGACAGATATCTCTGTATACACACTTATACAAGGAATGCCATCAATCACTGATAATACCTCCCCCATGTACAGGTATCGGTGACTGACAGCTATCTGGGTATACACACTTACACAGAGAATGCTATCAATCACTGATAACACCTCCCCTATGGACAACTGGAGTCAGAAAAAGCAGACATATAAATGTTTAAAGGGGTATTCCCATCTCTGGTATGGATGGCAAATTGCCGGGATATGCCATCAATGTCAGATAACTGTAAGTCCCACATTTGAGACAGGCTCCTATCTCCAGAATGGAGAAACTTCATCTCTTGCAGTTGCACTTGATTTGTGAGACAGAACAAACTTTTTATTCATTTATCTTCTCATAGGAGGAGGGGTGAATAGCACATTTTTCTCTTAAAGGGGTTCTTCACTTTGTTATAACTGATGATCTTCCTCTGGATAGATCATCAGCATCTGATCCGCCGGGGTCGAACACCCGAGACCCCCGCCGATCAGCTGTTTGAGAAGGCAGTGGCGCTGCAGGAGCGCCGCTGTCTTCTCACTGTTTACCGCTGCTAGCGGCTAAGCTCTGTTCACTGCTAGCAGCGATAAACAGTGAGAAGGCCGCGGTGCTCTTGCAGCGCCACTGCCCTCTCAAACAGCTGATCAGTGGGGGTCTCGGGTGTCGGACCCCGGCCGATCAGATGCTGATGATCTAACAAAGTGAAGAACCCCTTTAAGATTTTATGGAATTTGTTTAGACACTGCCAAGACTTTGAGTTGCCATTATCTTCAGTTTTAGCATTACCCCTTTCTGATATTCTCTTTTCTAAAGTTATTCTGTCGCAGCAGATTTGTAAGGCTGGGGGAACGTTAAAGTGTCACTGAACACTTTCAAAAATAGTTTTCATGTGTCGGTGACATGTCAGAAGTTTACAGCAGTGAGCCCCCCCGCCGATCGCTAGAATGAGGAGAGAGAAGCGCTCACATAACGTTCTCTCCTTGCGCCTATTGAGCCCATCTCCTACCAGTGAGTAAAGAGCATGCTCTACGTCAGCTCTCCTCGTTTTGGTGATCGTGAGACCCAACTGATCAAAAATGGGACCCAAAAGTAAAGATGGAGAAGAGGAGGGGTCCCAGGACAGAGACTTAAGGGGACACTGACAAAAAAAGTGAGATGAGGGAAGAGTGAAATGATTATCTGTATAACGTTCATCTGAGCCCCCACTGTGCACGGGCAGAAAAGTGGTGGGGATTGGCGTGATCAAAAGTAGAACTTCCCTTTAACTGCCGGTGAACCAGTCTGTTTTTATATTTCTTTCCTGACTAAAGGAGCCTTTTATTGGATGCCCTGTCTTTACGAGAACAGGCACTTCCTTCATCAACCTTTATAGCGATCGTGAACTTAAGCTCTGATTTACGGCCCTTTAATTGCTCCAGACATTCCGTGTGTCATCTCCGGTGATGTAAAGCCTCAACCGTGCTGTGGATAAGCTCGCTTCTTTACTGATCAATCCTCATTAATGGATTACTACCACCATCGTTTATTTCCCAAATTCCCAGCACTGCGATACTTTAATACTGCAAGGTTCATTAAACAGGACAATCAATGGACAGACTTCAGACAGGAGGATGATCAGGAATGTAACCCAGAGGTGACCTAAGCCTGAGGGCCAACGATCTGGCGCTCCTATTAATGTTCGTTGGCCCAATCATTGCTGCGTGTCAACATGATTGCTCTGCGTAAATGGTACACGAATGTCTAATTACTCACCGTATCGTCAGTGGACGCTCGTTTCGGGCAAAAAATTCTACCCGTGAAAACACTTGCCTATACTCCATACATAAATGTATGGGGGCACATCCTTGGTTTTTACTGTGCAAAAATAGCAGTGTCAGACAGGCACTAAACACTGCCATATAATAGTACCAGTCGTAACGCCCATGATATAGTATTGCTCTAATTTTTATTTTATTTTTTATGTGGTCCACGACATGCAACTACAGCAAAAAGACCAAACGATGCTCAAATCATAGTTCCAGATGAATGGCAAACTGTGGCTTACAGTGTAAAGTTCTGCCAAATAATGTCATGTAGTATACAAATACCAGGGCCCTACACTGCACACGTAACGGTGGCATAGGTTGTGCCCATGTAATGGCGCCATAGAGGGTGCAAATACTGCATATGGTTCCTCACCCAGGCAATCAACATCCGACATGCTTATCTGGACATAGCCAGGTGTACCCACACACCTACCGACAACCCATTCTCCTCTTCCACTGGGTCTCCTAGGCTATGCCCACATCTGAAAGCTCCGCCAGAAGCCTTCATTTTGGCTGGAAGGCTGGTGATGCATGTAGCATTGGTTTTACCATCAAAATGACAGACGAGAGGTGGTGGCAGAACCCAACTAGGCCTATTATAAGTCAACGGACTCCATTGTGTGACAGGTCTGGAAATGGGTCATCCCATAAGTAATGTCATAAAGTACAGGACCGTCTAACAAACTTAGAACCAGCTCTGGACCTTACATGGACCCAGAGATCTCCACATTCATTGTTCTGCTATATTTATTCCAAGCTGGCAGCTTAAGGGGCATGCACTTTCTGCTACAGCTGGTGGCAGTTGAAGGGATGGAACTGAGCATGTGAGCAGAACCTAGAATTTAGAAAAAGAGCAAACACCAGGTGGCGCTATACAGATAAAGATTACAATTTTAATTGCATGCAATTGCAAAAGTATTCCGACCCAGGGGCTGGTTCTGAAAACTGCAGAATATTTTCGTGGGCCAACCGGTTTAAGCTATCATTTCAGGACCTGTCCTATATCTGCATCGATCACAGCAGGACCTGTGTAATATAGGGCACTCACAATTGTGGGACGGGACTGTCGAAGTCCTTTAGTGGTGGGAAAATGTGTTCTGGTTCTCATGCTTTTAAAATGGGAGAATGTCTTGAGATTTTGACTTGCAGACGGTGGCGTCCCTTTAGTCTCCGGATATTATATGACTGAGTAAACAGCTGATAGGTTATTGTCTTAGATTAGTGATATCAGTCAGTGATTAAACAGGCTCGGAGCGGAGACGTGACCTCAGCCGACATCCAGGGTGTACTTGTATAGAAGCACATTACAGGGATAAAAGGGTTCTCTACACCTGCTCTGAACCTGAGCAATAGATGGCGCCATCTACCTGCCCTACCGCACAACTGCTGCTAATGGGCGTTCTCCAATGACTGAGGAGTGGGTCATATTGACAGAAGTAAAGAATATCTATGGTACTTGGTAGTGCAATAGTCCACATCTATCATCCAGCAGTCAGGGAACCATATCAGGTCGTCCACATGCCAGATATCTATTTTATTCAGACCAGGAATAAAAGAAATGTGGAGTTACGGATTTTTTTTTCCCAAGCTAAAGGGGATTCCGCATAAGGCTACTTTCACACTTGCGTTGCTGGATCTGGCAATCTGTATGCAAACAGACAGCATTTGTAGACAGAGGCATTGCAATACCGGATCCGTCTCTTATGTTGTCATCCGGAAAAAAACGGTGTTTATTTTTCTCACATTTTTAAAGGTTTGTGCAGACCTGATCCGTCAATGCGGTAATTTTAATGCCGCATCCGGCACTAATAAATTTAAATTAATGCCGGATCCGGCATTCCGGAAGTGTTCCGGAATTTTAGACGGAGACAAAACTGCAGCATGCTGCGGTATTTTCTCCGTCCAAAAACCGCACAGTGACTCTACTGAAGACATCCTGAACGGATTTCTCTTCATTCAGAATGCATTAGGATAAAACCGATCAGTTTTTTTCCGGTATTGAGCCCCTAGGACGGAAAGTACCTTTAGTCAGAGAGTCTTTTTTCTTTTTGTATTCCTTGCCTGAATAAAGTGGGTAACTTGGCGGCGTGCTGACGGCCGCTAGTAATTTATTGTGGATTGGGTCAAGGATCTTACAACAATAACAACCTGTTTACGAATGATGATTCACGTTTCATTTGAGGACTTTGCCTTTTATATGATTTGAAAATGTTGCCGCCACCTAGTGGAATTTGAAGGAAATGTCACCAAAAATGTTACCTGCCAGTTAAAACCAGACAGCGACAGACATAATAAGACAATACTTGTTTCAGTAGCCCCACCATATTGTTTTGAACAATTTCAGAGGGTTCATGTACAAAACAAGATCACAATGGAACTGGCTAATATACAACTGAAGTACTAGGAGTGAGGCCCTGCTCGCAAGAGCTTACACTCTATGATAATCCTGTTTTTATATTTTCTTTTTTAAATTTTCCGATTGCAGATTTTTTAAAATTCTATTACTGGACATGATTATGGGGGTGGCCCATTTTGCCTGTGCTTTTCTTAACACCATTTAGGAAGCACTGAAAAAATTGCTTTATGGCAGCCACATGGGCCATAGACACAGTGATCAGGAGGGGACCCTATTGACTTCTATGGGAGAGTTCTCTAGGCATGCTCTGTGACCTGTGCAGGGGTCATTGTACAAGGAAAGAATAGATAAGCTCTGACAATCACCCATTGTGAATGTTGGATCCTGTCTTATCTGTACACAGAGGTGATATCCGTACAGGCAGGATTAGATTGACAGATAAGCAGGTAATTGCAGTAAATTGATCTGTGCCTTAGTGGCCAGTGGCAAAACTGCAGAAATGTATGGATTTTGTTTAAATACAGATATTGACATGCAAATTAAAAAATAACATTAAAAATTCTTTAAAAATGTTAAACATAAAAACGTGATTTGAACAATAGGTCCCTTTTCTGATGACACATTCCCTTTAAGAGGTGTCCCTTTCACTAAATGTTTATAGTGTATTAAAAGATGAGCTTTTGGAGCGGTTGGCGGGCTGCAGGTTGAGCATCCCTGCGTTAGACCAATGTATAATGTGCGGATGTGCGATCATGTGGATTTTCCCACATTTGTGGCATACAGCAGACACGAACATGGTCCCTTTTTGTTTTCGACTCTGGCACATCTGACCCGTATTTTACTAGAGAAACCAGAGGCCGACATTTGGATTTCTGCCACAGATGTGCAGTTTGTGCCGCTGATCCACACAAGGATTAGCCTAATCGGCCAGGTTTTCTGGGCAGAATCTGTGTGGAATTTAGAGTATGCTACTTATTCTCGCAGATTTTATTTTCCCCACAAGGGGTTACAAACGGACGTGGCCTGGAATCCACCCCTAAATCCGACTCACATCCTCAACGTGGGCACCCGCTCTTAAAGTGACTCGTGCCGCCGTCAGTTGTGGAGGGAATTGCATCCCCATCTGAGTGAATGATGTATTGCAGTTGTCTAAAGCGTTGCCTTGCAGGGGATCATTGGGGTCCAGGCAGGTGGAGCCCCACTGATCAGTAAGTGATGTCATCATATTATAGTGATGTAACTTACTACGATGGAAAAACATTCTAATGAAAGGACTTAAATATGTTAATATGTAAATAAGGCCTTTGGTGCAATGAGGGTGTCACCATTGCTCTTGTTGCACCCAAGCTGCCCTTTTTTTATTATTTTTTTATTTTGTGGCTAGCCCCCCGCTGCTTTGGTGCAACAAGAGTAACAGCAGTGCCCGGGAATCAGCCCCTCGCCTTTCTGATATTGATAAACTATCCTGAGGATAGGTCATCCATATTAATAAAGCGGACAGCTCCTTTAAGAAAGTGTTTATAACTTGGTAACGGAGCCTCAGATCTACAACACCGTGTTTTATTCGGGTGAGCCACAGCTATGCGTCTATGCAAACGGCTGCATAGGGCAGTTGCTGGTGACAGATTCTCTTTAAGGCTACATGCACACGGCCGTATGTGTTTTGCGGTCCGCAAAAAAAACAGATGACATCTATATGCCATCCGTTTTTTTTTGCGGATCCATTGTAACTGCCTAAAACGAACAAGAATAGGACATGTTCTATTTTTTTTGTGGGGCTGCGGAACGGACATACTGATGCGGATAGCACACGGTGTGCTAACAAACAACGTTCGTGTGCATGTAGCCTAAAAGGGGTTTCTACATTGAAAAAAACCAAAAAAAAAACACAGAACAGGAGGTTATCACGTCCATCGTTAACGTGACCCCTGCAGCCAATCGTGTGTGACTGCTAAGGCCATTGACTGGCTGCAACAGTATGTGACTGCTCTGCAGGTCCAGCGGCGATCAGAGCGGTGGGACATTTAAAAGATGAGTGAGGTTTTTTTTCTTTCTTTCACACTGCCCCCTGCTTTGTGCCAAGTGTTTTAAAAAAAAAGTATTGGGAAACCCCTTTTTACAGTGGAGCCATTTTACTTTTATGAAGCACCATGTATAAAAAAAAAAAAAAAAAAAAAAAAGGTTTTTGCCAGTTACATTTATTTCCGGAAGAACATTAAAGGGGTTTCCACCTAGGACCCCCACCGATCAGCTGTTTAAGAGGGCACCGACGCTCCTGTGAGTGCCGCGGCTTCTCTCTGCTTTTCCTAGGCCATGTGATATCATAGTCATCGGTCACTAGGCCTAGGCTAAGCTCAGCCTTGTAAAAGGGAAAGCAGTACAGTGGATGGCGCTGTGCTTGGTGAGCTGAGAGAACGCCATGGCTCTTACAGGAGCGCAGGTGCCTTCTCAAGTAACTGATTGGTTGGGGGGGGGGGGGGGGCCGCGTGTCCTGGGTGTTGGACCCCCACTGATGAGATACTGATGACCTACGGAGACATATCTGCCGCATGGGGCAAATTTCATGCAGTGGTATTTCTCTGGAGGATTTTGCCACAATACCCTTGTAAAATCTGTACCTGGTCCATATGGATTTGCCACGAGTTTTGTTGTGGAGTCACCTTATGGAGGAAATTCCACAGCATGTCTGCCCCTCGTGTCCATACACCAAATATGTGAACGGTGAGAGATGAGCCTGAGGCTGCACTACTGCGAGATTCTGATGACACTTCCTGTTCGGACTGTCTGGTGACATTCTGGTCATGGAGAATTTATGTGGATGCAAAACACCATCTTCAACATCATCTACCTCTTACTGGGCCTGAATACTGCAAGTTTATATGGGAACATCAATGTTTTTGGTGATCTTTACTTCTCTGTGACAACCGTGTACTAGACAGACATCAGAACAGGAAGTGTTGTCAGTGGAATCTCAGTAGTGCAGCCTCAGGCTAATGCAATTATCTCCCAGCACAGAAGATGGATACTAAAAATTTTAGATTTCATGAACACAAATATGCTTTGATTCGTTTGCTCCAGATATGTCTCTATTGAGAACTGGTTTCTGACTGGTAAAAGATAAACGACCATCCATATTTTGATCGGCAGGGCCAGATTTACAGTTAGGGCCTATCCCTTGCACATGCGAGGACTACATTGCAGCTGCTGAATAATGCCAGGTTTTTATCTATAACAGTGTTTGGATGCCTTTCTGAACACAATATAGTGAAAATGTTCAGTCTGCGTGGAAGACACAGCTCTTTAAATTTTAAGCGGGGGTGGGGCTTCCTAATCTGTATATTGTGCATTGTCATTTTCTATTGACCTCTCAACGTCTTCTGACTTAAGGGTATAGGACTTCTGTGGCTAATGGTAAATCTGACCCAGTCTCATTTGTCTCTTGTATGTGAAAAGAAAGCATTCTGCATGCCGCCATCTAATGTCATCCATTTTGTCTCCTTCATTCAAGTATCATGGCTTAACAGTGGTGTAAATCGGACCTCCCCTCCAGTATGAGAAGCGACTGGGACATGACATTCCTTGTACTGACGCACTTTTATGTACATTAAGGTTTACTCCACAGACTTGTCTTGTTTACGCGGCCTCCTGCCCGCCCACGAGGAGTTCCTGAAGATCCGGAAGCTCATCCCTTTCTAAATACAAATGAAGGAACAATGACCGGGATTCAGAGACCTAATATCAGCTCTGTTATCACATTGTAGATCCTTCACCCCCGAAGCGAAAATCAGGAAAGTCGTTTATTGAAGAACTGATATAGGTTTCCCTGAAAAACTGACATGGAAGAGAAAAAGATGGTATCTGGTAATTTCCTCTCCAAAGTTTATGGATTGGGGCTACAGAGTAACATCTGTATTATAGACTTCAAGACCCGGCCCCCGCGCTTCTAATCAACTGTGTAATGAAATCCTTATGTGCAGTTCACTTGTACTGCGGGGGCCGGGTTCTGCAGCCATAATTTCACCTTTGGTTGTTGTTGCTTTCTTTTTTTATTTTATGGGATTTAGTAACAAATAACCCATCATTTTAATTTCATAATTTGCAAACCAGCACCTACTGAGTCAATGCTACATTTCTATGTTATAGCTCTTAGATGGGTGCGGGGGTGTTGTGAGGTGCTGTGATTTACAATCATTAGATCACCATAGTAAAGGCGGTTTTACACGCTCAGAGGAGCAGCGATTATTGGGAAAGAGTGTTCGTGTCTGCTCGTTCAGTGGGGGTGACGATCTGCATTTACATACAGCGATCACCTCCACAGTATGAGAACGATCGATCGTCCTCATGCAGCTGCATTGTTTCTGGGCGGCAGAGTGCTGGGTAGGGGACTTTCACACTTGCGTTGTGAGGATCTGGCGGGCAGTTCCGTTGCTGGAACTGGAAATCCGTGTGCAAACGGAAAGCATTTGTAGACGGATCCGTCTAACAAATGCATTGAAACACTGGATCCGTCTCTCCGGTGTCATCTGGAAAAACGGATCTGGTATTTATTTATTTTGCACCGCAGCATGTCTCGGTATTTTCTCCGCCCAAATACCGTAAGAGTGACTGAACTGAAGACATCCTGATGCTTACTGAACGGGTTGCTCTCCATTTAGGATAAAACTGATCAGTTTTTTTCCAGTATTGAGCCCCTAGGATGTAACTCAATACTGGAAAACTTTAACGCAAGTGTGAAAGTACCCTTAGGGTCCTTTCACACTGGCGTTTTTGTTTTCTGGCATAGAGTTCCATCCTCGGTGCTCTATGCTGGAAAAATCCTAATCAGGATCATCCCCATGCATTCTGAATGGAGAGAAATCCGTTGAGGATGTCTTCAGTTCAGGACCGGAACGTTTTTTGGACGCAGCATGCTGCGCTTTTTGTTCGGTCCAAAAATCCGAAACACTTGCCACAAGGCCGGATCCGGAATTAATGCCCATTGAAAGGCATTAATCCGGATCCGACGTTTAGCTTTTTCTCAATGGTTACCATGGCAGCCAGGATGCTAAAGTCCTGGTTGCCATGGTAAAGTGTAGTGGGGGAGCGGGGGAGCAGTATACTTACCATCCGTGCGGCTCCCGGGGCGCTCCAGAGTGACGTCAGGGCGCCCTACACACATGGATCACGTGATCCATAGGCATGGGGCGCTCTGACATCATTCTGGAGCGCCCCGGGAGCCGCACGGACTGTAAGTACACCGCTCCCCACTACTACTATGGCAACCATGACTTTAATAGCGTCCTGGCTGCCATAGTAACCTGAAAGCATTTCGAAGACTGATCAGGATCCTCATCAGTCTTCTAATGCTTTCAGGCGACTTGCGTTCTGACGGATCCGGCGGGACGGAAGTGTGAAAGAGGCCTTAGACAGTATGTTCTGCTGACCAGAAATGATCATTTACGGGAACGACTGTTTCACCTGATGAACGAACATTCATCGGGTGATCTGCTGCACCTTTAGAAGTGTTCGTAGGAACGTTCGGGTAAACTTTATTTATTTTTTTCCAGATCATCAAATGTTCTGGACTATCAAATGGTCATAGAAAAGTAAAACAAAACTCTAGAACAATAGCCAGGAATAAAATGCCAACATGTACAATGCTACAAACACAAACAAGTCTCATTGCTGAATAGCTACGGACTGCAGGTTGCTGCATTAATAGAATTGTACTGTTAGATGAACAATTTGATGTTATATTTCTATGAATTTACCTGCTGTGAACTGTGCATTTATAGGTGATAATGATATCTACAGTACTATGGGCTGGTGGATACAGAGGCAGGAACTTCTGGAGCAATTGGGATGGAAAGGCGTGAACTCCGCGCTGGAGTCCTGACAATGCATTTCTGGGGCCATAGCACTGCGGACGAGGTGGGGGTCGTGTGTACTGCAGGAAGGACACGGTCTCATGGATGGGGATCACCTACAGTGTGTAGCCATAAAGTGCAAAGTTATATAACCTTGGCAGAACTCCAGTTATATGGAACAAGGTCCTCACTCAAAGCCCAGAATCATACAAGTTTGGAAACAAGAATTTAAAAAAACGGCACAATAATGATGATTGACAAAAAGCCCCCCAAAAAATTAAGATGCACCAAAAGCACAACATTTACCCCCTGGAAGAAAACAAAACACAAATCTGGTCTCAGATCTCCAGTATCACTAATATTCAGGATTTGTGACCCAGTGCTACCATCATATGGATTCCTATCTCCATGTGACCAGTAACATGAGCCCTTGGGGTTTATTCACATGTAGCAGATTTATTGCAGAATTTTTTTCTAGAACACATCTGGTGCATGTGAACAGAGTCTTGTACTAACGTAAAGCCAGTGGGGTCATTACCATGCAACATCCCAGTAACTCGGACCTCATGTACACAACTGTATGCATTTTGCAAATTACGGATCTGCAAGATACAGATACCATTCATGTTGCATCTGCATTTTTTGCGGACGCATTGACTTAAGTGGTTCCGTAGTCCACATTTTGCAGAATGAACATATGGATGTGGATATAGGTTCTGCAAAATATGGATCTAGTGAAGTCAATGGGTCTGAAAAGAAAGTGCGGACGGCACATGGACCGTATCCGTATTTTGCGGACCACAAAATGGACACTGTTGTGTGCATGAGGCCTTAAATGGGAAATCCATATTAAGTGATCTGCCATGTAAGATGATGTTACACATGGGGGGTCAGTATGCATCTCCTAATTTCTAAATTGGAGGGGCTGCTTTAGGTGCACTCTGGAATGTATTAATCACGTAAACCCTCACCCTGAGCAAAGAAGTATGAATACAGCTATTACCTGCAGGATAGGCTATAAATGTATGATCTTTGGGGGGTCCAGCCCCTGGCACCCCTATGGATGTTTGTGGGAAAGGAGCAGTAGTGCACATGCATGACCACCGCTCCATGGGAGACGGCAGAGTACAGAATTAGTAATCTCTGGTAAATAATGGTGAGCGCCGTCACATACGTGTGATCAAAATAAAGAGAGAACTTGCTGTGGCCGAGGATTTACATACATTTACATCAACTGCAGCATTACAGTCAAATCAAAGACATGAAGCAGAACCGGGCCTCTGGAGCCTAGAGCAGTGATGGCTATCCTCCGGCACGCCTGCTGTGGTGAAACTACAACTCCCAGCATGGTACATTCATTTCTACGGAGTTCTGAGAAGACCCAAGTAAGTGTGCATCTTGGGAGTTGTAGTTTTACCACAGCTGGTGTACCGGAGGTTAGCCATCCCAGGCCTAGAGGATATTTTCTTACACTTTTATATGGGATTGTGACGTCAGCCTCTGTACTCTATGTAAATATAAATAAAAACGTTTTATTTCACAGTTTCCATGTTGCTGTCACAATTAAATGAATCTACAAATACTATAATACGCACAAAAACCTAATGCAGATATAAGGTACATCCACTCCCCCATTCAGGTCGATGGGGCAATAAAAACTAATAGAACACAGATGGCGTTTTCCTCTTCACTGCCTGTTAGGAGAGATGTTATTTTTACTTTTCTTTTTTCACGTGAAAATGGATGCAATATGGGTAGAAAAAAACCCGGCCCTGATTGATCACACCTTAACTTCAGAATTCTGGCTCCAAAGAGTCACGAAATGGGGATTTTTTGGCAACTTTTTGGGCTCACTTGCTCAATTATTTTGTGAATTTTTGCATTTTTACGCCACTCACTCCAGTTTTGAAATGTGTCGGGAAAAGTGTCCGATGTTCGCCATGTTAATGAGATTTACTCCAGATTTAATCACAGACTTTTTTTTTTTTTAAAGTTACAATCTCACTCCAGGAGGAGGGTGGAATAGGAAAACTGGAGTAAAGTTGTGTTTAGAGCTCATGCACATGACTATATGCCCTCCGAGAAATACGGTCCGTGAGCAGGCCATATGTCCCGGATCGGCACTGATCGTGCAGACTGCATCATATATTACACGTTGGGCTGCCCGCGGGACTATTATCCCGCACTCATATGATCTTATGAGTGCGGGACAATAGTCCCGCAGGCGGCCCAACGTGCACAGCATCATTGTAATCTATGATACTGTGTACTCCCGTGTGCACGATCGATGCCGCTCATGGACCGTATGTCTCGGAGTGCATACAGTTGTGTGCATAAGCCCTTAGGCCCCTTTCACACGGGCGAGTTTTCCGCGCAGGTGCAAAGCGTGAGGTGGACGCATTGCACCCGCACTGAATCCGGACCCATTCATTTCTATGGGGCCGTGCACATGAGCGGTGATTTTCACGCATCACTTCTGCGGATGCAGTGCGATTTTCCCGCATGGTTGCTAAGCGACAGAACCAGATCTTTATTATTTTCCCTTATAACATGGTTATAAGGGAAAATAATAGCATTCTTAATAAAGAATGCTTTGTAAAATGAGGATTAAGGGGTTAAAAATAAAAAACTTAACTTACCTTAGCCACTTGATCGCGTAGTTGGCGATCTCTCTTCTCTCTTCAAGCATTAGCTGCCGTCTAAAGGACCTGTCATGACATCATATCACATGGTCCAATCACATGGTCCGTGATGGACCATGTGATTGACGTCATCACAGGTCCTTTAGAATACAGCTAAAGCTTGGAGAGAAGAGAGATCGCCAACTACGCGATCAAGTGGCTAAGGTAAGTTAAGTTTTTTATTTTTAACCCCTTAATCCTCATTTTACAAAGCATTCTTTATTAAGAATGCTATTATTTTCCCTTATAAACATGTTATCAGGGAAAATAATAAAATCTACAGAATACTCAACCCAAACCCGAACTTCAGTGATGAAGTCCGGCTTCGGGTCTGGGTACCAAACATGGCGATTTTTCCAACGTGCGTGCAAAACGCATTACAAATGTTTGCACATGCGCGGAAAAATCACGCATATTCCCGCAACGCACCCGCATCCTATCTGGGCGTCAAACGTGACGCCGTGTGAAAGAGGCCTTAAGGATAAGACATTTATCAAACAACGTGCGACATTTGATAAATGTGGCATAAAGTACGCAAACGCAGACTCAAGCAAGACTGACTTTTGATAGTCCCCTCATGATAAATTCCCCCCTACTGTGCGTAATGACAGACAAAACCAATTCAACTTACACGCAAAATCATCCATTTTTCACTCAGCAGGCTGACAAGTTCCATATCGCTCGTGCGAAAGAGGGCTAGGGTATGTTCACACTGCGCCCACATGATGAGTACAGTACAACAGACCTACAGTCAGATAGGAGCTCGCTGCCTCATAAATCACTATGATGCAGTGAGATCAGGTCAGAGGAGCCGCGGTCAGTCTGGGAGAGGCGGCCGACACATGGACACGGTTGTGTCCATGAGCCCTAAGGTTATGCCATAAATTTGCAACTAAAAAAGTAAGGATGTGAGAAATCAGACTTATAATACGGGTGCGTTTTCTGCTGCATAAATCCCTGCAAAATACATACCAGATAGCAAACGAGTGTATTTAGGGTCTTTAACGGAAAAATCAGCTTCTAACGCTCTTCAAAGAAATGACAATTCTTGACACCTTTTTGAAAACATATAAAAATGTGTCATGAACTATGGTGCATAGTTTCCATGGAAAGCCATTTTCAAGCCCTTTCGAAGTGTATTACACAAATGGCATCAAAAATATGCTTTCCCACGTCAACACGGCCTGAAAGATCCATAAAGGCTGGATTTCCAATTCCTGTGGACAATCTAGTGTGTGGGGCTGCCAGAGCAAATATAAAACAAAACTGGTGGAAACCAAAACTGGCTTAGTTGTCCCTAAATAAATCTTGGCTATAGAGATGAGCGGCGGTATAACTAACAGGAGCCGCTTCTTTTCCGCAGTTTTACAGTTTTCAAGGAAAGGCACTGCTGTTTGTGGAGCCAGAAGTGGGTCCAGGAGGGGGGAGAGACAGAAACCTCCCCTATTCCTTTGGAATCCACTTCTGGCTTTGACTGAAAAATTGCCAAAAACCCGTGTGAAACCGCCTGATACGACACAAGCACCTCTAATAAGTTCAAGTTGTTAACATTTCTCTTCAGCAGTATGTTAGTTATGTAAGTGACATTACCTGCCAGAACTAGGAGTAACTACATGAAGCCGTGTACCTACCTGGACGTCCGATGACAGACGGACCTGCCAACTCTTATCAGCGTGGGAAAGGTTAATAGGAGGTGGATGTATACGGCCGCCGGTATGGGAGGATTATACTGCTTCACACCACACATTGTACAGGGCGACAACTAGGGCTTATTTTGGGTTCTTTCTCCCTCCATAATCATTTAGCAAAAACCTGAGTCACCAAATCAGAGGTTTTCCTTCTAACCTGATCTTAGTCGGGAAAATGTCATAGTATTCTTCACCCTCTCCAGCTGTTGTAAAACTACAACCCCCAGCATGCACAGGCCGGAGACTGTGTATACAAACAAGAACCTGACACGGGGATAAGTTCACTGGTGTTTTGTACAACGTACATTTCAAGGCTAAAGAAGAAAAAATGTGGACTACGAGGACCAGCATAATAAACTAGATCCTGGCGTTCCGACACCTCAGATTTGTTTGATAAATTTCGCTCATTTTTAAAGGAGTCGTTTGGTTTTATGATGAAACCAGACAACTTTTTGGATCAAGCTGTAATGAAGAACGGTTTAGTACTTCCAGATCCCAGACGGCCGCTCTGGCTCTCCAGGCTGGCCTCTATTTACCCAACCTCATCGGTGAGCCCAAACAGCCTAGTGATTGGCTGCAGCAGTCACATGTGGTCGACGTGATTTCACCACTGCAGCCGGGCAAAAAAAAATAATAAAAATACCAGATTCCTCCTTCCTTCTGCTATGCAGGTGTCAGCATCATCACCAAGGTGCAGGCTTCTTAGATATCACTTTGCGACCACTGCCACATAGGCTTCAGGTCACTAGGCCTCAAGCCTATGAGGTGAATGGCAGGGCTGTGGGGGAAACTATTGGCTCCTGTGCCCCGCCGCAGTATTATTGTCTTGAAGATGGCAATACTGTTGAATTCAGGAGGGTACCTGCTGGCACTGGCTGGGTACACGTAATGCTGGAAGCGGCAGAGTGTTACCACATGCAAACAACCGTATTTTCAGTCCGCAACTGCTCTGCATTTTTTGCGTATTGGATGTCGACGCATTTATTTTAATAGGGGTTGCAAAGATTGCAGAGAATGAGCTGTCCGCATCCATAGGTCCATTCTGCAGCCCCACAAGAAGAAAAAAAAAAAAAAAAGAAAGACGTCTTATTCTTTTCTGTTTTGCAGAAGAGGCATCTGTAACAGTGTGGGACCTACAGAAGGTATCCCTGTTTTGCAGAGGGCAAAAACTGATACGGTTGTGTGCATGAGGCCTTATGAACAACTTCTACCTGATGCCAAGCTGAGATTTCCGCTCTCCGCAGACATCCAAGCAAGCCAGGTACAGACTCATGGACCTTCTCCGATCCCAATTACTGCTTTCTCCAGAACGCCGATTGGAAATAAAGGGACTCAGCGCTCTGCCAAGCCTCTGCCCTTCCTTTCATTGATCAATGGGGTCTAAATCAGCCAAAACGCAACACGTCATTGCCACACATTAGAAAACAGGTAGGCTTTAACTGCCTTCCTGTATGCCAAATAGGGTCCATGCACCGCCACAGCAGTGAAAAGCGGGGTGAACTAACCATTACAATAGAAAGGGGTCCCACAAAAACCATTTACTATGTGCGCCATCCATGGCCAATTTATGAACTGCATGGCACTTGTCAGGAGGTTTCTTTCATAGGTGCCATAAGCAAAAGAGCCCCATCTCCGATTTTCTCCACAGTCCAAGCAGCCTACTATAAAACTGGTGCGCCCTTCACCTGGGGTGCTTAGACCAAGCTCTGCTGCTGCAAGTACGTTCTGTACTGCGCTGAGGTATACATCGGTGCTATGCCAATCACAAGGACCAGAACGTGCATCATCAGTACTATTTTAGTAACATTTTTATTGCATTATTACAAGTAACATCAGTCCATCATCATTACAATGTAATCTGTTCCTCTGCTGCAATACATTATTATATTAATAAAAGATCATTTATTAGTTTAATACATAAAATATCAAATTGAGATTTTCAAATAAATACATTTGGTACTGAAAAGTTCAGAATAGCAAATGAGTAACATGATTTTGTGCAAGTCGTAATATATAAATATTAAAAAATACTTAGGCACTTAACTATTAACCCTATCCTCAAAAAAGTGTTTCCGAAATTACTAGGAAAATGTCCAAAAAGTGCAACAAAGTTTGAGTTAAATAACCATAAAAAAAAAAAAAATCTAATAGAAAAAGAGGCTCCTATGATTTGGTCCAGCATTAGTTTTGGACGTAGAAGTTTAGAGATACTGATCACTTAGACTAAGCACTGGTGCCCGGCCCCCAACATATGCACGCTGGGCCAGTGGTGCCGCTCGGCCTGCATGACTGGCTGCAACCACGGCACGTGACCGTAAGCCTTGCTTCTTCCCTGCTGGTAGCTGGCGGCAAAGCGCTGCTGGTAGTGGTAATGGCCACTTTGCCTTTTCTTTGGGTTCTTGTTCCAGGGAGGAATCGGTTGAGGTCTGAATTCTGGCACCTAAGAAGTAGAGGAAGAAGGCAGAGTAAACGCGGTGCTCAGATCGCTAAGGCTGCGTCCACACGGAGCGGATACAAAGCGGATTTTCTGTCTGGATCTGCAGACAGTAAATCCACAGCGTGGCACAGTAGCGAATCTCACCCACATATTGCAAAAAACTATCCGCCAGTAAATTGTCATGTGGTGACGGACTTTAAAACCTCAGTGGGGGACATTTATTAAGACCGATGTTTTCCATGCCGGTGTCGAGTCCCTGCGATGCCAGAGGAAGCGTCAGTTATGTAGAGGAGCAAGCCTCTACGTAAGTTTGGCGCTTCGTCCTCTTGGTGGCGTAGATTTAAAGGGGTTTTCCTCCTTAATCAAAAGGTTTCACTTCTAACTGCATCATTTCTCTCTTGTTTTTAAGGGATATAAGACGTATATGGAATACCCCAAAAAAGTCTGAGATATGGTGGGAAAATTGTAAAAATTTTAAAGGGTTTTGCCTTTAATAGTGCAGTTGCTTGGCTGGCCTTGGAACTGCCAAAAAAGCGAATGGAGAGAGCCATGTATGCGTGGCCACCTCTGCTGTATATAGCCAGCAAGGGACCCCGTTCTTGAGATAGATGCAGGACCCAGAGGTGAGACTTGCGTCCTTCGGACCCCCTGAGACCCACTCTCTATTAACATCTTGAAAAAGCTTTATTTTTTTTCATGGTGTGCATAATTACTATCGATGCAAATACCTGATGAGACTCCCCGGTACGGAACATGGGTGGAGGAGTATAAATCATCTTATTCACATAGACTTCATCATCTGAGGAGGAGCCCGAGTGGTAATCTGAAGTAACTTTCTCCAGGGCGTGGTTCACTTTCTGAGAGATCTCGGTCTTATCGTCTTTACTTTCAAAGCTTGCCACCACAAATGAAGGGTTCTTCTCTCCATACCTAATGTAAGAGTTACAATCAAGTTAATGTCTTCTTTCATTCCTTTCTCATCTTGCCCCCACCCCCCTGTCTTGTTACCAACTACAATAGGTTTTACCAATTTACACTGCGGTGATATTACCTGGATATTCAGCTGTTTTAACCATCTTGTGAACACTATTATATGTTGTACATTACACAAGACGCCCCCTGTTGGAACGCCCTCTTATCTGTTTTAAAATTATTTGTGGAGGGGGAGAAACATTTTCCCTTCTCCATCTACACTTTCGGCGTGGGACAGCTCAGAGTCCTATGGCTTTCAGTATCACTTTTATGCTGATGACACACAAATCTACCTCTCTGGTCCAGACATCACCACCTTACTATCCAGAATCCCACAATGCCTATCTCGCATATCCTCCTTCTTCTCCTCTCGCTTTCTAAAACTTAACATGGATAAAACAGAATTTATCTTCTTTCCACCATCTTGCCCAACTCCCCCAACAGATCTATCACGATCAATGGCTGCACACTCTCCCCGGTCAGCTACGCCCGCTGCCTTGGAGTGACCTTGGATTCTGCCCTCTCCGTCAGACCGCACATCCAAGCCCTTTCCACCACCTGCCGCCTCCAACTCAAAAACATCTCCCGCATCTGCCCTTTTCTCATTTTTGAGTCTGCGAAACTGATTGTACATTCCCTCATCATCTCCTGTCTAGACTACTGCAACATCCTCCTCTGTGGCCTTCCATCCAGCACTCTCACACCCCTCCAATCTATCCTCAATTCTGCTGCCCGACTAATCCAGCTCTCCCCCCGTTACTCCTCTGCCTCTCCCCTCTGCCAGTCTCTTCACTGGCTCCCCATTGCCCAGCGAATTCACTTTAAAATACTAACTAACACATACAATGCCGTCCACAACCGGTCCCCTCCCTACATCTCTGAGCTACTTTCCTGATACATCCCCACACGCAATCTCCGATCCTCACAAGATCTCCTCCTCTCTTCTTCCCCCACACTCGCCTCCAAGATTTCTCCCGTGCATCCCCCACGCTCTGGAACTCTCTACCCCAACATATCAGACTCTCACCTACAGTGGATTCCTTCAAAAGAAACCTGAAAACCCACCTCTTCAGACAAGCCTACGACCAGTGACACTGCTGCCTCTATACCGCCATGACCAGCTTCACCCTCGCCTACTGTGTCCTTCCCCCATACCATGTAGATTGTAAGCCCCCGCGGGGCCCTCTATCCTTCTGTACCAGTCTGTAACCAGTCTTGTTCATGCTTAGTGCAACTGTCTGTATTATGTATGTGCACCGCTTATCATATGTACAGCGCTATGGAATGAATGGCGCTCTAATAATAAATATTTTACTTGTAGCAGCCTTTTAGGTTTTTTTTCCAGTAAACAGCGCCATCTGCTGATCACCAGACGGTACTGCACAAACCATAATAGGAAACCATGTAGATTCTGAAAGAACATTTCACAGACCAATTTCAATAGTGAGAGGCACAAGTGCCAGTCCTCCAGCCAGGTGAGGCGTTTCAATCTTCTACATAGGTAATTGAAGCTGGGAGACAAGCGGACTCTACACCGGGCCGCACAAGCTTCACTATTGCTGCAGAACATCATTTATAGACATGAGGCTCTTTGTCTAGTTTTTCATGAAATTGCATAAAACCCATTTCCCTGCGACCCCACTTAAAAGGCTTGTGCAGCACTACAATATTGTGCGAGCGCTGCTTCCGCTCCGTGAGCGCGGTCTCGCTTGTAGAGGCGGTGCAGTATAATTACATTCACTTGAATGGGACGGAGGACTTGTAATTACACTGTGCCACCTCTACAAGCGAGACGAGGCGCAGGTAATTTGGAAGCGGGGGGTGCAGGGTATCAGACTCCCACCGATCTTGTACTGATGACCTATCCGGAGGATAGCTACACCCCCTCTAAGTACTACCGGCTTCTGAGACCCCCATGGAAAGATGAGCCTCTGTTCCCGTGCTGGGGTGCTGCATGGCGGGGGCTTAGACTGGAAAAGGAGTGCAGCACTGGGACCGTCCGTGGGTAGGGGCACATTTATAAAAAGGTTGCTGTGAAATGGGCAAGTGGCATATACATTGTGATTAAAACGTGTAATAATAGGGTCAGTTTTGAGGCGGCAGCAACATATTAATGTATGACATGGGGGTGTGCCCTCCATGTCTTTTTTTTTTTGTAGTTAAAAGTCAAACCCTAAACCCCACTTTGGATGGTATTATACCATTGTGTCAAATTTTGCACTAAAATATCTGCAAATGTTAGCAATTTCAGCATTTCTTATGTGTAAAATGGGTCCTATTTCTTACTGAGCGTAGCTCAGGAGGTGCCTACAGGATGAGGACCTAGCCGGCATTCATTTCTTTCTTCCTACAATTCGACTGTTTTAAGGGGAGTCTTTCACCTAAAATCACCATTATAGAACACCAACACAGGACCTCCATCTTATAATGTTACTTTCATATTGCTGTCCATCACCTATTTTCTCAGAAAACCGCTTTTATTCCATATAATTAGCTTCTGAAGGTGCCCAGGGGCGGCGTACATGCGGCAGGTGCCCATGCCCCTCTTCAACCCAAACACCTCCCCTTTCACCCCTCTGGCCCGCCCTGGGTTCTTCTTTCTGTTTATTGCGCCGGCACGTACATCCCGATCCTGGCGCATGCGCATTAAACGCTCCGGTGCCTCTGTCCATAATGGGTAATGCTGTGCGCAGACTCGGAGATTCTGTTGAACGGCGCAGGCGCTGGATTTCTTACTGAAGGGAGGAGGTAATCAGAAGAACCCAGGGCGGGCCAGAGGGGTGAAAGGGGAGGTGTTTGGTTTGAAAAGCGCCGAGGGCATGGGCACCGGCCGCATGAACGCCGCCCCTGGGCACCTTCAGAAGCTAATTATATGGAATAAAAGCGTTTTTCTGAGAAAATGGGCGACTGACAGCAATATGAAAGTAACATTATAATATTGAGATCCTGATGTTGGTGTTCTATAATGGTGATTTTAGGTGAAAGACTCCCTTTAATAATGAATCAGGAAGCTCAGGATGAACAGCTCTATCAGTGTAGGGAAATATGTAATTTGATAAGATTATGAGATAGTTTAGACTGACTAGACCTGTACTGTACACGGCCTTACATCTCCCAGGTGATTGGGGTCCGCTATAAAGCCCACCTACCTATCAAATCATCTCCGGGAAGGTGCTTATTTTCTATACATGGTGCAGGGTTGGAATCGGATCTCTGATGGATAAATCAGCTTCCTATCAAACTGACCCTAATCTAAGCTGGAGACAGGGACGAGGACCGGTGGGAATGATGCCGATCTGTGCAGTGCAGTATCCTCTAAGCAATAAATGAATAAAAATGGCTCTTCCCTTTCCACATGGGCGCTCAGTCATTTTAAGAGACAGGGTCATTAACTAGTTAAACTGCAAAGCCCTATTTTCCCCCTAGTCCCTCCTTCCTTTGGCCCCCGCAGTATGGACTCCGGTGGGTATTTGGTACCCAGCTGCCAAACGTGTTCCTTGTTGGTTTTACATGTTCGCCCTGCTCTAATCCTGCAATTATTAGACTCTGCCAGATTACAGAATTTTCCGTAGAAGAAGGGGATGCCAAGGAAGGGGATTACAGACAGGAGCCTGCGCCATCTCTCACAATGTTCTGGATGGCATGGGGCGCTTAACCAAATAGTGACCCGCACTACAAAAAACCGACATTAATGCAGAGAATGAACCACCGGTAAGAGTGCATCATCTCAAACATCTCATACTTCCAGAAATCTTGTTCCAATGGCGTTTTCTTCAGGTTTTGTCTGAAGTTACCGCGTGTATCTCTTGGGTGGAGGGGTGCGCTCGCCAGAATATCTCCGCGCTGCAGTGTTCATCAGCGTCTGGCTGCCGATCAATGTGTCTTCCGGGTGTAAAGAGGAAAGAAATCCTCTACAGCTCCCGATCCTCCAGTAATAAGGGCCGATGCCTGATGACTAGATACTTTTCACTTTCGTTTTGTTACCCCCACCTTCCATGAACCAACACACTTCTACTTTTACCTTAACTATAACCTTATTTTTTGAGGAAAAAGTAGATTTTTTTTTTTATGGCACCAATTCATTTGCCATAATTATATATTAAATAAGTCTGCAGGGTGAAATTGAGGGGAAAAAAACTTCAATTCGGCTATTTCTTTTCAGGTTTCATTTCTGCTGCGTTCACTCTGCGTTAAAACAGACATGTTACCTCATCATGATACCAAATCTATCGTGCTTAAAGAGGACCTTTCACTGGTCCACAGTTTATCAGTTAAAGCTATCTACATTGAGAGCGGCACCCAGGGATGTCCCTGCACTTACTTGTATCCCTGGGTGCCGCTCCGTTTGTCCCCTGTAGCCCCCGGTACCGGCGCTCCTGCTGCTGTAATTTTGCCTGGGGCGGAGACTTCTTCCAGGGCATATTCAGGATATGAGCTGAGCGCTGCGATTTGCCAGCGCTCCAGCCCTGTGAGAAGGAGACGCCCAGGGCAGAAGAAGAAGTCTCCGCCCCAGGCAAAATTACAGCAGCAGGAGCGCCGGTACCGGGGGCTACAGAGGACGAATGGAGCGGCACCCAGGGATACAAGTAAGTGCAGGAACATCCCTGGGTGCCGCTCTCAATGTAGATATCTTTAACTGATAAACTGTGGACCAGTGAAAGGTCCTCTTTAAGCTTTACCATTTAAAAAAAAAAAAACGATAAAAAAAAAAAAAAAAAAAAATTATATATATATTTTACTTTTTTACCCCCGCTTATTTTTTTAGTTCTCCTAGGGGACTTCAACATGGATCGGTTCATACCATATGCTACAAGGACAACAGGGGGAGCCCCCCTCCCTACCTATAATCGCTCAGATGGCGCAGTTGCTACTAACTGACATCTGAGAGGCTAAATTATCAAAGTCAGAGTCATCTCCGAGCCTGGTCCTTGTGGACGGGTGGTAGCCACTGCGTACGGAGCAGACTCGCTTCCCGATTCCACCTTATCCTCCCGCCATTATGACCTCCATCCATGTCAAATGTCAGGAAGGGATGAAGGGAACCATAGAAATCAGCAATCACGCACTGAGAATCCAACTGGAGGTTAAACTACAAAATACAACAACCCGCCAATGATAATGAGGCATGCATGGGGGCAACAGGACGGGGCACTCCCCCAACACTATAACAACCAAGCGCTGTACTTGTGCGGTGCCGGATTAAAGGTCGGATCCCCAGCTGTCCATGGGCGCCTGGGACCCAGTGAATACAGGAAGAGGCCATGCTGCCTCCTCTACTGTACCGCGAGATCACATGATCGTCAGATGTCTCTGGTATCGCAGAGCGGCAGGGTCTTAGCGGACTTTGGATGCAAAGAAAAGAAAAAATAAAGCTGCCTATGGAAACTGTCACCATAGACGCTCTACGTGTATGAAACTATACGTTTTTTTTTATATCATAAAGGCTGACAAAGTAGGGAACTCATTTTAATTTATCTAGTGTCAGTTTGCATATTTAAAGAATAAGGAGCCGCAGTTTGAAAAAAAAAAAAAAAAAAACCTTTTTGGGCAGTTTTCCCCAAATAAAAGTAAAAACTAAAACATTCCGAGACATCTAATATATAAAGCCGAGTGTGTGTGCGCATGTCCACTAAAGAAATCCGCACCGTCACTTTTACAATCACAAACTTTTTCACAGCCGCCTCCTGTGACTCGGGGAACGTCAGACTATGTTTTGAGTGGAAATCTTCACCCTGCGATTCCTAATTATTTGCCCAAAAATATGCTTAGTAACCTAACCGCCGAACTCCAGGAGTCGTTGTCTGTTGGCCTGGATATTCATCAGGCTGCATACAGCAACCAATCACAGCTCAGCTTCTATTTTGCTACTGGTCATTAATATGAGCTCTGATTGGTTGCTATAGGCAACGAAGGACAATTTTAGTATAAGACAGCTTAAGTGTGAGTTATTTAGCCAACGTCGTTGTAGAGGCTGCTGTAACTTACATGACCTTAAGTGTATATAATTCTGTGAGGTCTTATATACTGTCAATTCAAGACAATAATGCCCCGCTGTGGAGGTCTTTGTTAGGGGGGCGGGTGGGGTGTTGTGGAGGTCACTGTTAAAGGAGCGGGCCACTGTGGAGGTCACAGTTATAGTGGATACTGTCGATATCATAACGACACACACAAATATTAAATGAAATAGATTAAATATACCCGTGTGAAGCCGGGCCCTTCTGCTAGTTATTAATAAAAAAAAAAAATATAAAAAAAAAAATGGTGTCACATAAAATACATTGAAAAAATAATTTTGGTAGTTTAAGAAATGAAGTTACAACCACTAAACCACCGCATGCGCAAAATCACTAAAAAAGTGTCTGGTCATGAAAAGGCTAAGAGGACCTGTCCTGCCCTCAGATCGCCCACCAGTTGTATACTTTTGCAGCCACATCTTCCATGATCCGGCATTTTTCTATTTCTTGTGGGCTCCATGTTTGGGAAGAAGCAGCAGCTGCTGCAAAGGTAGACGGCCAGCGGAGTTCTCTGGGGACAGGACAGGCCTTCTTCAGCGCAATCGGCAATCTTTATACAGTTATGAGATTTAGCCGCCACTTACCTACAACACACTTCACAAGGGTCTACCCACAACGTCATCTCCAGAGGCAATCCTAAATCTTCATACATAAGTCCACTGTTGAAACAAGCTTTCTGGAGCTCTGGATCCACACCCTGACATCGGTTTACACGGATGCATCTGAAAAAGAAATCGCCATATGCATAAGGCTGCAGTCACACAAACGTATTTTGTTTCCGTGTCTGTTCCTTTTTTTTGTAGATTGGATGAGGACCTATTCATTCCAATGGGGACTCACAAAATGGACAGCACACAGTGTGCTGTCCACATCTGGATGTCCGTTCCTCAGTCCCGCAAAATATATAGAACATGTCCTATTCTTGTTCGTTTGCGGAGAAGAAAAGGCATTGTTACAACAGGACCGCAAAAAACATACGGTCGTGTGAGTGCACCCTAAGGCCTCATGCACATAACCGTATTTTGGTCCATGTCCGATCTGCATTTTTTGCGGATCACACACAGACTCACTCATTTCTATGGTTCTGCAAATAAAACAGACAACACACGTGTCCCGTGTGCTGTCCGCATCCACAGGCTCTTTTAAAGCCCATTGACATGGCAGTATTTTTTGCTCGCATCCGATCCGCATTTTTTGCCGACTGGATGCGGACCTCATTTGATTGGGGCCACAAAAAATGCGGAAAGCACACTGTGTGCTATCCACATTCGCATGTCCGCTCCGCAGTCCCGTAAAAAAAAAAAAAAAAAAAAAAGTGGAACACGTCCTGTTCTTGCCCGTTTGTGGACAAAAACAGGCACTGTTACAATGGGTCCGCAAAAACAAACAGACAAAAAATGCAACTCGGACGTCATCCACATACTGTTGTGTGAATGCACCCTTATAGTTGGTCCTGCAAAAATTGCGGGATGCACATGGACCACATCCATATTTTGCAGATCTTCGATTTCCAGACTGCAAAACGGATATGGTCATGTGCAGGAGGCCTAATGGTGACCCGATGTACGACTGACTGGCCACATTCCAGCTTTACCCAGGTCTAGGAGCCAGCAAGAAGTTCCGTGAACTCACCTCCCGCTGCCAGGAAGCTATACACGGAAGCCTACTGACAGTCCCTGTATGTAGCCATCTGCATGAGGCTCTACGCCTGAGGAGCCTCCTATAGTCCTCCGAGCAGGAGTAGTCCGATCTCTCCAGCAATGAGACATGGGCCTTGTAGAAGACCGACTGTTCACAGGAATTATTTTTCTACACCACACAGGTTATGACATCCACAAGGACAAGGGTCATCGTAAGCATCTTCCCCTAGACAAACCACAATGGGGCTCCAGGTCAGTCTGGGGTCCCCTCGGACATTACCTGTACGCTTGTCCTTTCATTGGAGTTTCCGGGTACCAGTGATTGAGGTACTTGTCGTGCAGGATTCTGCTCAGTTCTTCAGAAAATATCTCAATCTCTTCTTTATGTAACTTTTTACTATTTTTCAGAAGCCTCGAGAGGAAAAATACAACCGCGGAAATTTCGTTCTTCATCTTCTACCACACGCAAAGTAAAAAACAAAGTTAAAAAAAAAAAGGACGGAGGACAGTTTTAAGGATCTGCAAGAAAAAGAGAAGAGAAGTTACTGATGTACTGAAGAGAAGCAGTTAAACATCTGGGTCAAGACTGATCGGGGTGTTAACAAGGAGCAGGTGCCCTGAGCCTTTTTACGATAGACTGAATCCTGTTTTGCCCCTATGGATTCCTACCTCACAGGGTGCAGCTGGACTATCATGAGGGGGTTAATACCGCAACATAATAGTATCCTCCCCTTATGTACTAAACAAAACAGGTACAGAGGATACAAGGAGCAAGAAAAACAAGATCAGAAGCTTTTCGTACAGTCGTGAACATATACTATGACCGGGTGACAAAAGACAGCTACCCATAGCCTTCAAAATGGCCGTCCCTGGCTTTTTCTATTCTGTTACAGTAGGAAGAGCAGCACTGAAGCACAAACTGCAGGTCTAATCAGAGAAAACCGGACACAGAGGATTCTCCGGGAATCATGCATAAAAATAGTCACTTCTATTTAAAGGGAACCGATCATCAGCTTTATGCAGACCTCACTGAGGGCAGTATAAAATAGTGACAGAAATGCTGATCTCAGCGGTGTGTCAGTCTTGAGATAAAAGTAAGTGGTTGCCGAGAACCAGCATCATAATCATTGCAGCGCAGGGCCTGAAAAGAGTCAGATCTACCTGAGAAGAGTCCTGGTTATTCCTAATCTCCCGCTCTCTCCGCCCATCTGCTGGTGATTGGCAGTTCTCTCCTAGAGAGAAAGGGAGAAAACTAGGTAGAAGTTTGCAAGTCATCAGCAGGTGGGCAGGAGAGCAGGAATTCATGAATTACCAGGACTCTGCTAAGGTGGCCGGGACTCTTTTCCAGGCCCAGTCTGTAAGGATTGTGATGCTGGTTCTCGGCAACCACTTACTATTAACTTATAAATGACAGACCGCAGAAATCAACTCACCTGTCTCTACTTTATCCTGCCATTAGTATGGGCAGCATAAAGGTGATGACAGGTTCCCTTTAATCAGTTAGGATCAGAGAAAATCTTCCAGGGAGACGCTGACGCGTTCTGGACACAGCATGTCGTCCTTAGTTATAGCATGCTGCCTAATCCAGGATACACAGTTATAAGAAAATGACATCACTTACTGTTTCTTAAGACTAGTGCTGGGCGATTCATTCGATTTCTTCGATGACCTGCTATGTGAATGAATATCAATTCTTACCAACACAGGAGCCGGCACGGACTGAAGCTGGGCTCCGATGTAATGGCCGAAATCAGAGATAACTCCCAGCCCCCTAAATGCCGCGGTCGACAGCAACTGCAGCACCAAGGCAGTTAAACAGAGGTAGGCGGCTCCCTCTGTCCCTATTAGCCCCATGAATGCAATTGCAGGATGATGATGAGGTGTCATGGCAGCTTTGGCCTAAAAAAGACCCCCTTCCCCCAGGGCTGCCATGACTATATGCTTATTAGGCTATGCCACAGAACGGTCAGTCACAGGTTACACAGCATCCGTACACCAGGCATATCAAAACATTATAAAAACCATCACAGGAGCGCATCGCGCCCGCATGGAATCCGGACCCATTCATTTCTATGGGGCTGTGTACATGAGCGTTGGTTTTCACGCATCACTTGCGCGCTGCGTATAAAATCGCAGCATGCTCTATATTCTGTGATTTTCATGCAACGCAGGCCCCATAGAAGCGAATGGGGCTGCAGGAAAATCGCATCGGCAAGCAAGTGCGGATGCGATCCGTCTTTCACAGATGGTTGCCAAGAGATGTTGTTTATAAACATTCCGTTTAAACACATTAAATCGCATTGCACCCGCGCAATAAAAACTGAATGGACTTGCTTGCAGAATCGCGCAGTTTTCGCTGAACGCACCCGGACCTAATCCGCTCACGCTCTTCTGCAAGGGGCCTAAATCCCACAACATACGGCCACAGGAATGTGGCGACCAATTTTTGTTTTTTAGCAGAATAAATGTAACATGCGGCACGATGAACGTCGTAAATGGATTTTTTATTTTTGTTACTACCTCCAATCTCTACACCAGGGATCAGCAACTTCCCGCTCTCCGGCTGTTCTGAAACTACAACTCCCAGCATGCTCCTTTCACTTCTATGGGAGTTACAAAAATAGCTGAGTAAGTTTGCATGCTGGGAGTTGTAGTTTCACAACAGCTGGAGTGCCGAAGGTTGCTGATCCCTGCACTACACAATAGATGGAGCTGTGCAGTCCGGGCGCCCGAGGTGTCAGCCCCCTCCCTATCCGATACTGATGGCCTATCCAGAGCATAAGCCATCAATCTCAACATCCCCTTTGGGCTGCGGATTCTTTTTATCCTGGCTCACGTGCACACTTGAGGAAACATTCAAGTACCTGACAGAGCGGTTATCCAATTCCAAAAATGCCACGTCACCTGTGATGCAAGGGGGCTGGTCACCGCCGCGGCCTGCTAGTGGCTGCTCCCACCGTCTGTTCAGGGATCTGGAGTGACGCGGGTGTCGGGGAGTGGGGTAAATATGATGTATAGGAGGGACATGGGCATTGCGGGGCATTTGTAGCATTGGATTACCCGTTTAGGTCTCATCTGTATGCAGAATGTGTAAGCGTAGCTTTCACGGCATGAAGATTTTGTAGGCACGCCCCCCACGCCCTTGATGCTTGTGATCACTTTCTGCTGCCGTTCTTTGCCTCCTCAGACCTCCTATTACAAATCTTTCATTGAAACTAGGCCTGCACAATATATCGCGACCACAATTTGCTGACCCAAAAATGCTGCAATTACCGTATTTTTCGCTTTATAAGACACACTTTTTCCCCCCAAAAGTGGGGGGGGGGTGGCAGTGCGTCTTATAAAGCGATGGTTGACTTTCTACGTGACACTGTATCTCCGCACACTATGCTGCACAGCGCGGCCAGCGATACATCAGTCACAGTGCGGGGAGGGAGGAGGGGCTGGAGGCAAGTCGTTACTTTAACGAACACATCTTCTTATATCTATTTTATTTATCTGTTCTGTGCAGCGCTAGTAAGAAAATGGCAAGTTTAGCATTTTGTACTTTTGCAGTAATGCAAATATGTACCAGTATTTTATTTTGAAAAACGCTGTGCATTTCAGTTCTTGAGTTCAGCATAACTACATGTCACATTATCAGTCATCTGTGTGCGCTTTTACCTTGAGAATCCAAGCAGACAGACCTCTAGCACAATTCCCTTAAAATATCGCATCGCATATCGTTATCGCAATTTTTAGGGCCCTAATCGCAATCGCACAAAATTCCCATATCGTGCAGCCCTACTAGAAACAGATGCTGGGACCAGACTCGAGGCGAGGGATTTCTCCTGGGATATGAGCAGATTTCAGTCCATCACTATCACTGTGCTGACGCGTTCCTGTCCTTACTTCCCCGGCAGGCCCTCCATTATAACGTGACGCGTTGAGCTCACCATCACTATAATCTTACATCACGTACGCTTTTTAAAGTGACTTCTTGGGTTATATTGGAGCTCAATCTACCGTATATACATTTTACAGAATATGTAATTACCGTCAAGGACCGGGACGTGAGGATATAGTCCTAGCGGCACTGTATTACTATGGTGGAGGATGATGCTTTATAAATGACATGCGGCATACACCAAAGCCTTCTCAGTCAATGGGGGCCACCCGGTGTCCAGTCCCCGCACGCTGCACTGGGCAGCTCAGGACCCCCAATCACCTGACTGTTCACGGTCCCACGCCTGACGGGAGTGAAAATCCTTTGCAGCCTGAATTACAGTGACAGTCAGACATGACGTATCACGGGTGCTGATCAAAGACAAGACGATGGAAAAATATCCTGCACTCAGCACAGGAAAGCCCACCGGAGCGACATGAGGCGTTCACATCGTGCCGGCGACTCCTCTGTAATCACATCCATCTTTACCGCTACAAGTAGGCCATCCGCAAAACTGCCTCATCTTTATTTGGAGCCGTGAAATGGTTGCGGGCTTCCCGGAGGAGATGTTCGCTGCAGAGTAGCCCAAAACTGGAACGCATTACTGAAACTATAAACAAATAAGACATGCACGGGCCAAGGGCAGACTCCCTGCAGACGTGTATTACTGGAGGGTTGTATACGGGCAAACGTCACCACACCAGGCATGCTTTCTGCATACCAATGTACACCATCCTGACGGAGGTCAAATACACCACTCAGGGTGAATGGGGCCTAGAAATATGTCCAACCTATGTGCTGGAAGCTGTCACCAGCTAAAGCTGGAGATACATGTTAGAGAGCTCGTCCAGCTGACCGGTCTCTCTCCTGACACCCCGGACACTCTCGGCTCACCCAAGAACGAATGTGCTGTAAATAGGGAGCCTTTCTCCTCAAGACCAAATGGATTGAGCATGTTGAAATCCAACTGTCTGATCCTTCACTTCACTGGCATCTGCCGTCGGAGGAGTCTCGGGAGACCCCCTCTCCTATACCCTTTAGGTCGTCAGCTGGTCCCACCGAAATAGGCGGGTTTGGCCAAACTAAATCTAAGGCTACATTCGCACAGACTGCAGATAACGTCCGTGTGCATCCCGCACACTTACTGTGGCCCACATTAATAAAAATACCTATTCTTGTCCACAAAACAGACAGGATTAGGACTGTTTTATAATTTGCAGCACGGCTGCCGTCAGTGTGCTGTCCGCATTTTTTGCAGCCACATAAAAACAAATGAGTACCCAGGCGATCTGCAAAAAACATGGATCAGATGTGAACTGAAGATATGATTGTGTGAATGAGGCCCAATTCACATCAATGCCCAGAAAAAGGGGATTTCCAAGTGTTTTTTTTACTGTTGACCTAGCCTCTGGATATGTCATCAGTATAAGATGGGTGAGGGTCCGACACCCGGGACCCCCGCCCATCAGCTGTTTGAGAAGGCACCAGTGCTCCTGTGAGAGCCACAGTCTCCCCCCCCCCTCCCCACATGTCGCAAGTCTCCCCCCCCCCTCCCCACATGTCGCAAGTCTCCCCCCCCCCTCCCCACATGTCGCAAGTCTCCCCCCTCCCACATGTCGCAAGTCTCCCCCCTCCCCACATGTCGCAAGTCTCCCCCTCCCCACATGTCGCAAGTCTCCCCCCTCCCCACATGTCGCAAGTCTCCCCCTCCCACATGTGTAGCTCTAAGTCTCCCCCCCCTCCCCACATGTCGCAAGTCTCCCCCCTCCCCACATGTCGCAAGTCTCCCCCCTCCCCACATGTCGCAAGTCTCCCCCCTCCCCACATGTCGCAAGTCTCCCCTCCCCACATGTCGCAAGTCTCCCCCCCTCCCCACATGTCGCAAGTCTCCCCCCTCCTCCACTCAGCCCCCCATGTCGTCAAGTCTCCCCCCTCCCCACATGTCGCAAGTCTAACCCCCCTCCCCACATGTCATCTCCCCCCCACATGTCGCATCTCTCCCCCACATGTCGCATCTCCCCCCACATGTCGCATCTCTCCCCCCACATGTCGCATCTCTCCCCCAATGTCACACCTCTCCCCCAATGTCACACCTCTCCCCCCATCTCTCCATTAATGGGTAAAAACCATTATGCTCACCTGATCCCGTCTGCAGCAACTCCCCTTCTCCTCTGTATGACCCTGGAATCTTGGGCTCCTGACAAGTTGTTTGAGGACCTTTCCCACTCAGCCAATCAGTGGCTGCCGCTGTGTCATGTGTCAGGCCAGTGATTGGCTAAGCAGGAAATCCCTGGCCTGACACATGAGACAGCTGCGGCCACTGATTGAGGACCTGGGAAAACTCAGCCAAACAACTTGTCGGGAGCCCAAGATACCAGGAGAGAACAGCCGCAGCTGGCTGGAGGCGCGCAAGAGATTTAGTTACATTTTTCGCCCCCTTTTTCCGTCTCTGCGTCCTAAGGCAGCCGCGGTCGGCCCTGCCACATGCCCGCAGCAGGGCTAAGCTACCAAACAAACTACCTGCCCGGCGCCTGGAACTGCATGCCCCGGGCGTCGGGCGATACAATTTCCACACCCCTGATATATATCACCCAGGCAGTGCTCCACAGGAACAGGGTCATTTCATTGGGCTCAGCTCTGTGTGAGCCTATCTTAAGCTTATACAGGGCTGAAATGTCCTATTTGGCGCAATAAGAGGACCCGTTTCTTTGGCGTGCTGCCCGGATTACATTTTTATTACCTATGGACTTTCTGGGCCATGTTCCGGTGAGGCCGGCACCATAATCTTCTCACAGTGCGGTTATTATTCTACTTTTCCGGATACATTGGACATGGTCCCGTGAAGTCTGTATGCCCCGGAGGAAGCAGAACCTGGCCAAGAACAATGAGGAGGACACGTGGACGCTCCGGGCTGTGAACCTGACGTCTGCCGACAGGCTGGAGGTCCCTCCGTGCTACCTGTCTTCCAAACACCTTCCTAAGTTATCGCCATTATCCCCCAATAGCCAAGTACCCCTTGGCTGAGGATCAGTCATCAATATTAGAAGCCTGGAAATCCTCTTTAAATCGATTCCTATGGGAGAAGCGATCAGACGATCACAAGTCCTCTAGGGGGACTTAAAGTTAAAGGGGTATTCCCATGACATACAATGGGGGCATATCACTGCACCTCTGGGACCTGCACCTACAAGGAGAACGGAGCGGGAAGAGCTGTGGCTGGGGGACAGTGGGTTTCCCGGGGTCCGTCCACCACCAAGCGCTGCTCCCATACAAGTGAATGAGAGCGCACCGCGCACACGCATCCCCTGCTCCCGATCATTTCTATGGGGCAGACGGAAATAGACGAACCAGCGCTCAGCTATTTTCGGTGGCCCCACTGAACCGAATGGAGGGCTCCATTCATTTCCCGGCTTCGTTCTCGTTGTAGGTGCGGGCCCAGAGGTGGGACCCGCACCCATCAGACAATGGGGGCATATCCTAGCGATATGTTCCCATTGTATGTGATGGGAAAACCCCTTTAACAGAAAAAAGGCAAAAAAGCTAGATATAAAAATTCTCTCTAAGTTCTCTAACATACCCAGGACGGATCCGGCTCTAAAACCACTGAAAGTCAATGGGGGACAGATTTGTTTTCTTTCGCGTCATAGAAAACGGATCAGTCGCCATTGACTTAGATTGTGAGTCATGTTATATCGGTCTGGCTCCGCATCCCAGGACGCACTCAAGAACACTGCTTGCTGCGCATCACGGGAACGCAATGAAACGTAACAGAACGCATTGTGGTGACTCCGCCCCTTCCGTTGAGTTTTGTTCCCATTGACAATGAATGGAGACAAAACGGAAGCGTTTTCTTCCGCTAGTGAGACCCCGTGACGGATCTCAATAGCGGAAAGGAAAGCGCAGGTGTGAACGCAGCCTAAGCTGTGGGGTCAGAATCGGGTGCAAAGAAAAGAGGTTGTTTTCAAAGTTTTTTTTTAAAACACAAGAAAGAATGAAGGGCACAGGGAACGCTAAAAAAACAAAACCTATAAAACTGACGGATATTTTTTTTCGCAATTCTGCCCTATTTGGAACTTTTTCCCAGCTCCCCACTACCGCGTATACAATATGAAACGGCGCCAAGTACAACTTGTCCATACGAAAATAAAAGCCGCAAAAAAAATGGAAAAATTTAAAGGTCCTTAATACAGATGAACCATCCTCTGCATAGGTCATCAATATCTGATCGGTGGGGGTCCGACCCCCGGGACCCCGACCGATCTGCTG
Source organism: Bufotes viridis (assembly GCA_033119425.1). NCBI lineage: Eukaryota > Metazoa > Chordata > Amphibia > Anura > Bufonidae > Bufotes > Bufotes viridis. The sequence continues at coordinate 46,418,519 of CM065591.1, read as the reverse complement.
TTTCCAGAGGCGGAGCCTCTTCCTAGGCGATGTGATGTCACATCCATTGGTCACATGGCCTAATCCAAATGAACGGGACAGAGCTACAATACCAAGCACTATCCAGTGGACGGCGCTGTGCTGGGTGAGCTGAGAGGAGGCGGAGCATACAGCTGATTGGCAGGGGTCCTAGGTGTCGGACCCCCACCTGTCAGATACTGACGACTTATCAGTATTAATCACCCCGATCTCTACTCGTGAGAAGGGTTCCCCACCCCCTTCTAGGACCCAACGATCGGCTATAACCTGTAACGACACCTGGCGGTAACTGTTCAGATTCCCTGCAGCTCCCCCGCAGGTGACACCGAGCATTACATCACGCTCGTTTTTAAAATCAATGGGATTTCGGTGTAATGCAGGACAGGGCAGCGCGAGAGACACAGATCACGGTCACAATCCGCACCGGAGCCTGTCCTAACTCAGAATTCCCTAATGCAGTGCATGAAAATGGGTTTTCTGAACTGGACAACCCCGTTAAGTGACCCAAAACGAGTGGACACCGTCATGTTACTCGGACATGACCTGTTTTTAGGTATTACAACCAAATCACACTTTTCTGCTAGGAAAGCGACACCATGACATGTCCATTCATACTCTGCGCCAATATTACAACCCCCATCGTGTATAAAGCTCGAAAACATACGCCGCCTTTAAATAAAGGTGCAACCATCTCCCCTCCCCAATCAGATCGCTGTATGACAGCACAAAGGCAGATTTCTACTCAAATCAATACAACGTACAGTTCTCCATATGGGATACTCCCATCGGACGACCGTCAGACGCTTCAGCGCGACAAAATGCGACTCGCGACCGATGAACGCGCAACCAGTTTGTAAGTCTTTTACCACCAGCTACACTGGTAACCACAGACTGGATATCCTAGGTCACAGCTCTGTCTGAATCCAAGGCCAGGTTTAGAAGATGACCCCCACAACCTGTTACTATGGAGCTGGCCCCAGTCTCTTCTCAACCAAACTTTACCCGGACACACAGCACCAGTCACGGCCGGTAAGCTCCCAGGCTTCTCTTACCGGAGGGAGACTTCATGGACGCCCGGCTCTGCCGCCGCTGTGACCCGGGACGAAGTGATGCTCTCAGGCAGAAACTCCCGCCTGCTCTGCCGCTCTCTGACGTCAGCCGCCATCCGGGCCACATTCCACTGTGTTTTTACTTTCCCACCACCAGATGCCGCTGTGGCGCGAAAAACGTTCCTCCAATCAGCTGGCTGAGAAACTGAGCGCCGCCGCCATGTTTAATGTGGGCAAAGCCTATAGAAGGTGTAGGCTCTAATACTTTTCAAATATACTTTCTTCATTTGTAAGATCCCTGCTTGATGTCAGTGTATAAGGTAGGAACTAGAGTTTCTTGGAAGTGATGCAAACCACACAGTTGCCAGCCTGATTTTTTATTTTTTTTGCACCACTTAAAGGGTTTGTCCAGTATTAGAAAAACATGGCTGCTTTCTTCCTCCAGGAGTGGTGAAAGCAGTGACAAATGTACTGACAAATTTGAAAACCATAGTGAATGATAAAGATTATAAGTAAAGATCTCTTTACACGAATCCCTTAATGTGAAAGGAACGTTCATAAGAATGCTTGTTCCTGATAATTGCTGTATGTAAAGGTGCCGCCGATCGCACAATAAACCGTTCATCGGGTGAAAGCATGACTGGACACATTACTATATCAACTACTGGTTGTAGCGTAGGCTACTTTCACACTAGGTTTTTTCTGGATCCGTCATGGATCAGCAAAAACTCTTCCGTTACTGATAATACAACCGCCTGCATCCGTCATGAACGGATCCGGTTGTATCATCTTTAACATAGCCAAGACGGATCCGTTATGAACTCCATAGAAAGTCAATGGGGGACAGATCCGTTTTCTATTGTGTCAGAGAAAACGGATCCGTCCCCATTGACTTACATTGTGTGCCAGGACGGATCCGTCTTGCTCCGCACCACATCGCGGACATAAAAACGCAATGGGGACGCAACCAAACGGAACAGAATGCATTCTGGTGCACTCCGTGTCGTTTAGTTCAGTTTTGTCCTCTTTGACAATGAATGGAGACAAAACGGACGCGTTTTCCCCCCGGATATTGAGATCCTATGACGGATCTCAAAAGCAGAAAAGGAAAGCGCGGATGTTAAAGTAGCCTTACTTTGAGAGAAATATTTAGCACCAAAATGTTGACACAATTTTGGCATAAAGATCACATATTAGGCCACTCCCCTTCAGTGTAAGCCCCACCCTTTTTTAGACAAGTCAGAAAACATTGGAGAAACCCTAGATGCACCAAATTGCGCCACTTTTTAGATATCGAGCCACAGGCACAGTAATAAATCTGGTGTGTGAATTACATCCCAAAAACATTGGGGAAAATTTATCCAGTGGCCTAGCATGGGGGAACAGAAGGGTGGTCGCCCTGGGGCCAAACTGCTAGGGGGCGCCCTGTGAGGGCGCTGTCATAACAATACCATTCACTCTGTAGCAGACAAAGCACTACGCGAATCCCGCCATCGCCATTCAGTGAATTATTAAAGGGGTTATCCCATGAATAATGTAAAAAAATGAAAATCAGACATCATACAGTACATGACAATCTCTTTCTAACAAAGCTAGAACCAGCCCTGTACCTCACATGGAACCAGGGATCTCCATATTCATTGCTCTGCTAGATTTTTATCAAGCTGACAGCTCAAGGGGACGTGGCCTTTCTCAGGGGGCGTACCATTTCTTCTGCAGCTCTCTCTCTTTCACATCTAAGGGTCATGCCCTTTCTCCCTACCACAGCTCAGGGTGTGTCCTTTCTGTTGCAGTTCTTTCCCTATCCCAGCTTGGGGTGGGGGCGCCTATGTTCTTTCTGATGCAGCTTTCTCCCTATAACAGCTCAGGAGGCAGTAGAAGGATGGAACTGAGCATTTCAAGTGAGCCGGTCAACGAAATAAGGCTACTTTCACACTCGCGTTTGGTGCGGATCCGTCATGGATCTGCACAACGCATCCGCTCAGATAATAGCAACTGCATGCGTCGTTCAGAACGGATCCGTTTGTATTATCTTTAACATAGCCAAGACGGATCCGTCTTGAACACCATTGAAAGTCAATGGAGGACGGATCCGTTTTCTATTGTGCCAGACTGTGTCAGTGAAAACGGATCCGTCCTGGCACACAATGTAAGTCAATGGGGACGGATCCGTTTTCACTGACACAGTCTGGCACAATAGAAAACGGATCCGTCCTCCATTGACTTTCAATGGTGTTCAAGACGGATCCGTCTTGGCTATGTTAAAGATAATACAAACGGATCCGTTCTGAACGGACGCATGCAGTTGTATTATCTGAACGGATGCGTTTGTGCAGATCCATGACGGATCCGCACCAAACGCGAGTGTGAAAGTAGCCTTATTTCGTTGACCGGCTCACTTGAAATGCTCAGTTCCATCCTTCTACTGCCTCCTGAGCTGTTATAGGGAGAAAGCTGCATCAGAAAGAACATAGGCCCCCACCCCGAGCTGGGATAGGGAAAGAACTGCAACAGAAAGGACACACCCTATTGTGCCAGATTGTGTCATTGAAAACTGATCCATCCTCATTGACTTACATTGTGTGCCAGGACAGATCCGTTTGGCTCAGTTTTGTCAGACTGACACCAAAACGCTGCAGGCAGAATGGAGACTGAACTGACGCATTCTGAGCGGATCCTTATCCATTCAGAATGCATTAGGGTAAAACTGATCCATTTTGGACCGCTTGTGAGAGCCCTGAACGGATCTCACAAACGGAAAGCCAAAACGCCAGTGTAAAAGTAGCCTAAGAAAAAATCATTCACAGTGAGGGAATAACTCAGTGGCTATGGCAATATTTTTTATTACATGCAATTACAAAAATATTCCAGTCCAGGTGCTGGTTTGAAAAATAACTCCTTTAATTGAATAGCAGGATTTGCGCGGCCTGCGACAGAGTGAGTGACATTCTCTCCATTGCACGCCATGCACTGCTCAAATGTCGGCTCAGGCTTACACCGGTCTGTGGCCTATGAGAGAACCAGGGGGCGTGCACTGATGAGCCTTCAGAGCACGCACACCCACCTGGCTGTCTCCTAGGCCGTGAGTACTACTGCCATCAATCTGTGACTCTTCTGGGCAGTGCAATCTGGTGGCAGGGGTGCATATGGCCTTTCTGCTGCCTGAGGCGAAAACTGAAAAGGCCTCCCCTCCCTAATGCCAATTTCGTAATCTAACCCCTTCCCTTCAGCCCATGGCCCTTCGGCTGCCGCTCTATTGCCCCTGCCTGGTGCTGCTTGAGGCCTCATTGGTAGTGCACACCTGCCTTGGGGTGAAAGAGCAGTATGTCAGGTTTAATAGGGTTGCTCCTGCTGACAGGTGCTCTTTAAGGGCTCATGCACATGAGAATAATGGCTCAGTGCCTGTGCTGCAGACCGCAAATAGCAGTCCGCAATGCACAAGCACTGGCCGTGCTCACTGCGTTTGCGGATGCGGACTTGAATGGGTCCACAATCCGTAACCTACGGCCAAAGTTAGAACCTGTCCCATCTTTCTGCGGTGCGGAGGCACAGACCTGAAAGCCCATGGAAGCTCTTCGTACAGCTTCCGATCCGTCCCTCCGCTCCGCAAAAGATAGTTCTATCTTCGGTCGTGTCTTGCAGATTGCGGAACCGTTCAAATCAATGGGTCCGCATCCGCACCATGGAGTGCACGTGGCCGGTCCCCGTATATTGTGGACCGGCCGTTTACAGTCCCTAATACGGGCACCGGTTCAGTACGGTCGTTAAGGGTGAAGAAGGAGGAGACTGTACACTCTGCACCACAGCGCCAAACCTACTGCGACTTAGATCATTGACATCCCCATTAAGAGACATTACTTTATCTGCCGTGGATTTCTAGATGATTGGTCTGCAAATCTGTCAGTGTTCCAATTCCTCTACTTTTTTCACAATCTCCGCTTGCTCTCAGAGAGTGAAAACATTCTTGGTTACCGCAGACCTAAGTCGCCCATTCACATACGATTTTGATCGGCCACAATGCAGTCAATCAGTCATCTGTGGGATCGTTCATACAAGCAATCCCACCAGCAGCATAGCAGTCGAAACCGGGCGATCAGGGGGTCAGTATGAGTAATCCCTTGGGCTTACACAAAGTGGCGAATCATTGTCTAAAACCAGCCCATCATCCCATACACTTACAGACATCTTCGGTGTAATTTTTTTATGATCGCATTTTACTTATTTTGGGCTAATAATCATTTTTTTATGAAAATGTTCAGCCATTTCTGAGATACAAGGGTTCGCAGGCTGTTTCTGGTTTCTTTGAATCCCGTCATCTGACGACTCATTGGCATCTCTTATCTCTGATCTCCTGACCTCATAAACAATTAAGCCACATTCTTATCAGTTTGATAAGGATTGAGCAATAATGAGGTATAATAATGTTTATGAGCTCAGGAGATCAGAGATAAGAACTACACATGAGCCGTCAGTTGACGGGATTCAAAGAAAACTGACAGCTTCCAAACAGACTGATGGTTAACCCTATTTCTCAGAAACAGCGGAACATTTTTAATAAAGACCTATTGAAAAAAATATTTTAGTCCAAAATTAGTCAAATGCATTCATGACAAAAAATTTCCCTGAGGTTTCCATAGCCTTAGGCCTCATGCACACGGCCGTTCGCGGACCCATTCACTTCCGTCTCGCGGACAAGAATAGGCATTTCTATAATGGGCCACGTTCCGTTCCGCAAATTGCGTAACGGAACGCGGAGCAGCTTCCGTGTTTTGCGGATCCGCGGTTTGCGGACCGCAAAACACCAACGGTCGTGTGCATGAGGCCCTAAAGCGAACCATGGCCTAAAATTTCCAACCTGACATCACAGTTCAGGCAGAGATCTCCCGTTAGCCATCGGGAATGATCTGCTGATGGTCATTTTGAACAACTTTTATCTTATGTGTATGGGCAGCTCTAAGCCCTGCTCACAGCTAAGAGGCGAATGTCAAGGGTAAAGTTGCCCCTTTATGCCCTCTACCTTATGTCTCCGCAGAGAGCAGGGATTTGTACTTTGGATTCTGTCTGGGGTGTTAAATCATTTTCAGCCACTAGATGGCAGCTTTGTTCAGTGACATTTTTTTTTGGCAACACAAAAATAATCCGTCTCCACAATATACAGAATGTATTAGTGGGGATAAGAGCAGTATACTGGAAATTTAAAGGGTAACTGTCATATTGTTTTTTTATTTGCTAGTTTATTAGAGCTAGGCATGTATACCCGAGTTAGGGTCCTTTCACACTTGCATTCTGAGGATGCGGCAGGCACTTCCGTCCCACCAGATCCGTCAGAACGCAAGTCGCCTGAAGCATTAGAAGACTGATCAGGATCCTGATCAGTCTTCGAAATGCTTTGAGGTTACTATGGCAGCCAGGATGCTATTAAAGTCCTGGTTGCCATAGTAGTAGTGGGGAGCGGTATACTTACAGTCCGTGCGGCTCCCGGGGCGCTCCAGAATGACGTCAGAGCGCCCCATGCCCATGGATCACGTGATCCATGCGATCACGTGATCCATGCGTGTAGGGGGCCCTGACGTCACTCTGGAGCGCCCCGGGAGCCACACGGATGGAATACTGCTCCCCCGCTCCCCACTACATTTTACCATGGCAACCAGGACTTTAGCGTCCTGGCTGCCATGGTAACCATTGATAAAAAGCTAAACGTCGGATCCGGCGATGCGCCGAAACGACGTTTAGCTTAAGGCCGGATCCGGATTAATGCCTTTCAATGGGCATTAATTCCGGATCCGGTCTTGCGGCAAGTGTTCCGGATTTTTGGACGGAACAAAAAGCGCAGCATGCTGCGGTATTTGCTGCGTCCAAAAAACATTCCGGTCCTGAACTGAAGACATCCTGATGCATCCTGAACGGATTTCTCTCCATTCAGAATGCATGGGGATGACCCTGATCAGGATTTTTCCGGCATAGAGACCCAACGACGGATCTCTAGGACGGAAAGCAAAAACGCCAGTGTGAAAGGGGCCTTAGTCTGTCAATGATTGTCAAAAGATCTGTAATGACCTTATAATAACAGCTTTCATTACTGTCCCCTGTCCCTTTCCACTGCTCTCTTGCAAGGACTTGTCTGTCTTCCTTTTACTATAAACAGAAGAGGGGCGGTCCTCCCACTGCATGCCTGCATTAGGCTTCAGAGTGGGGAGGCGTGTCTCTCAGTAATCCAATCTGATTGGCTGGCAGGGAGCTGCTGGCTACAGCAAGTGTGTATGGGAAGAGAGGGAAAGCAGTTTTGGCCTCAGAGAAGTGGCAGAGGAGCCATCTTGAGAAGACCCTTATATTGTAAATGTTTAAACAGCCGGAACTAAGGGAAAAACTCAAGGAAAACAGTGGTATGTGAAGAAACTAAAGATTGCTTTATGCATAATGCAGCAGTAACATATGCTAAAATGATTTTTTGATCAAAACACGACGGTTACCCTTTAACACCCATGGAGGTATATATATATGTGACCACATTGTGTGCAAGGGGCTGAACTGTTCACCTTTCCATGCTGAAAACACAATAAGTGGCACAAATATGCTGAGAATTCTCCTCCAAAATCCTGCATGTAGCATCTTTATTATTCCGTGCAGAAGGCAGAGTGTGCCGCCTGTATGCTTAGAACTTGCTGTGAATAATTGTTCATTAATGATAGTTATCCATGGTGGGCGCGAGGGCAGGAATGATTCATCTGGAGAAGATTTGCAGATCAGTGAAACGTGGAACGTACGTGACAAAATGAAGATCCATTGTGATTTCAGATAATAAGAATAAGACAAAGAGGATATATGGCGAGAGAATATGGGTAAGGTGAGTGAAACCAGACTAGAAGGAGACTGCAGAAAAGTATTTTTTATTTCCTGGAGGAATAACAGAGTAACAGCACAATGCAGTTCTATGACAATATTTTCAAAATGCCCTCTTTGAAAGGAGTCTGTCTGCTGTTTTGACCTTGTTCCACTTTCCTATATACAGTGACTGTTCACTTCCTTACAGTCTGTCTTCCTGTCATCTGCTCCACCCGTACCAGTGCTGCCAGCTTGCCACGGCTCATTATCTCTTTTAGCTTGCTGAGCTCCTGTATGACACACTCATCGCTACTGTTTGTGCCACCCGGCCTGGCCTTTGGTTACATGGTGCATTGTGCAAAAAGTCTTTTTGGGCTCCCCACACACGCGTGAGCACCTCTCCATTTACCGCTATGGGACTTTCAAAAGTCTGGCTATTTTCAGTAGTTCCACAGCAGTAAATGGAGAGGACGCCATGCACAGTAGTGGTGGTGCCATAACAAGCTCACTACATAAATGCATATGTAAACAGTAAAAGACCCTCTTAGTGCCCACATCCAGTAGCACTGCCCTCTTAGTGCCCACACCCAGTAGTGTTTCCCTCGTAGTTCCCCTATCCAGTAGTGTTTCCCTCTTAGTGCACCCAGTCCAGTAGTGCTGACCTCTGAGTGACCCCATCCTGAAGTGCTGGCCTCTTAGTCCCCCTTGCTAGTAGTGTTGCCCTCTTAGTCCCCCTATCCAGTAGTGTTGCCCTCTTAGTCCCCCTATCCAGTAGTGTTGCCTTCTTAGTCTCCCTATCCAGTAGTGTTGCCCTCTTAGTCCCCCTGTCCAGTAGTGTTGCCCTCTTAGTCCCCCTATCCAGTAGTGTTGCCCTCTTAGTCCCCCTATCCAGTAGTGTTGCCTTCTTAGTCCCCCTATCCAGTAGTGTTGCCCTCTTAGTGCACCCAGTCCAGTAGTGCTGACCTCTGAGTGACCCCATCCTAAAGTGCTGGCCTCTTAGTCCCCCTATCTAGTAGTGTTGCCCTCTTAGTCCCCCTATCCAGTAGTGTTGCCTTCTTAGTCCCCCTATCCAGTAGTGTTGCCCTCTTAGTCCCTCTATTCAGTAGCGTTGCCCTCTTAATGCCCCCATCCAGTAGTGCTGCCCTTTTAGACGTTGTCCCAGTCCAGTAGTGTTTCCCTCTTTGTTCCCCTATTCAGTAGCGCTGCCCTCTAAGTGCCCCCACTTCAGTAGTGTTGCCCTCTTAGTACCCCTTTATCCAGCAGTGCTGACCTCTTAGTGCCCCCATCCTGTAGTGCTGGCCTGTTAATGCCCCCATCCAGTAGTGTTGCCCTCTTAGTGCTCCCAGTTCAGTAGCGCTGCTCTTTTAGTCCCCCCATCCAATTGTGCCACTCTTTCAGTGCCCCCATTCAGTAGTTCTGCCCTCTTAGTGACCCCACCCAGAAGTGCTGCCCTTTTAATACCCTCAATACATCAGTACTGCCCGTTTAGTGCTAATAAAATAAAAACATCTAATACTTACCTAGCAGCCCCCACCCTTAGTGCACCATCCAGTAGTGTTGCCCTCTTAGTGCCAGCACCTGGCACTCTCCAGCAGCAGGCGCAATGCATTATTGCCCCTGCTAAACTGGAGACTGAACAGGCCGATTCCCATCTCCATTCTTCACTATGGCATTCAACTGTATCTACATCCTGTGGACGGAAATACAATGGAGTGCCGCGGGCGCCTGGAAACCGGGTGAATAGTTCAGGTGACTGGGTGCCAAGAAAACCCTTTTAAGAGTCCAGGGTTGTGCGTCTTGTGCGGTCACACACCCAAAAGGCCGGCCCTGAGTGCCACATCAATACATTGTCCTCCCTGTGCAGCAACATGGCAATGTGGGGGCGTTGAGGAGGAAATGGCACCTTATGCACCTCCCCTTCAACCTCTATCTATAACAGTGATTTTGGACTGGTGGAGGCCTTTACTTCCTACCTAGTGGTGGAGGTCCTGGGACATGTGGCCCAGGTGCCCTTCAAGTGAATGGGGCTGAGGAGAAAGCAGCACTCAGGATAACCTGTAAATAAAAATTGAAATCTCTGCTCATTCTGGAGTCAGGAGTCCAGTAGGCGGTCCTAAGCAGTGATTGACTGCTAACTGGATGCATATCTATGTAGGGAAGGTCTGTTAGTCACTATATAGGACCACCTACTGATGCTGTATGTAGACCTGGAGGGCAGCATTAAAATAGATACACTTCATTTCATGAAACAGGTCTCACATATCATCTACAAATGCCAATCATGTCTGAAGTGCAATGCTTACTTGGAGAGACATCACTGCTGAGGCCAGTCATTGACTACAGCAGCGGAAGTGACCCTGTCTATCCAGAATCCTTCTTTTTGAACAGTTTCTCCACATCTGACATCCAAGTCTTGGAGCTCAGTTGGTTTTCCTTCTTCAGAAAGAAGCTGTCACAATAGGGAACAATAAAAGCCTGAACTACCCGTCCCACTGTCCCTACCTACTTGTCTGATCCGCCCTAGGCAGTGGCCCACAACTGGTCGACAGTCCCTTCCTACATAAGTGCAGGGGCCTGTTAGGAAGAAAGAATGTAGTGACAGATCGTCAACCACACACAGTAATAAGCAGAACCAACTAAGGCCTCTTTCACACTTGCGTTCTGAGGATCCGGCAGGCACTTCCGTCCCGCCGGATCCGTCAGAACGCAAGTCGCCTGAAAGCAGGATCCTGATCAGTCTTCAAAATGCTTTCAGGTTACTATGGCAGCCAGGAAGCTATTAAAGTCCTGGTTGCCATAGTAGTAGTGGGGAGCAGGGGAGCGGTATACTTACAGTCCGTGCAGCTCCCTGGGCGCTCCAGAATGACGTCAGAGCGCCCCATGCGCATGGATCACGTGATCCATGCGATCACGTGATCCATGCGTGTAGGGCGCCCTGACGTCACTCTGGAGCGCCCGGGAGCCGCACGGATGGTAAGTATACTGCTCCCCGCTCCCACTACACTTTACCATGGCAACCAGGACTTTAGCGTCCTGGCTGCCATGGTAACCATTGAGAAAAGCTAAACGTCGGATCCAGCGATGCGCCGAAACGACGTTTAGCTTAAGGCCGGATCCGGATTAATGCCTTTCAATGGGCATTAATTCAGGATCCGGCCTTGCGGCAAGTGTTCCGGATTTTTGGACGGAGCAAAAAGCGCAGCATGCTGCGGTATTTGCTGCGTCCAAAAAACGTTCCGGTCCTGAACTGAAGACATCCTGATGCATCCTGAACGGATTTCTCTCCATTCAGAATGCATGGGGATGATCCTGATCAGGATTTTTCTGGCATAGAGCGCCGAGGACGGAACTCTATGCCGGAAAAGAAAAACGCCAGTGTGAAAGGACCCTAACCGGGTCAAACCAGGAGAGACCAATACAAACTAAATCAAAACCGATAAGAGTCAAAAAATTGGAAGCAGGAGTCAAAACCAAAGGAGCAATAATAGCAAATCAGAATCAGAAATGATGTCAAGCCAGAAATCAGAACCAGGAGGGCGCGTCAGGATCCAAATGGTCAGCCAAGAATCAGAGGTCACGATGCAAGAAGGGTCAGAATACTAGGATAGACGCAAAAGGCTAGGAAGGATATCCTAGGGCTGGGAGAAGACACTGATCGCAGGCAACCGGTGGCCAGCAGGTTGCCTGTTTAAATGAGCCGCACTTACTGGTCATGGGACACGTTCAGTGTCCCATGACCGATGATGTCACTGCGCCGGGTGTGTAAGTGCCGCCTTTGATTGGCTGGGGCTTCCTGCACCGAGAACCTGACAATTGAATGCCGGTGGCGCTGCCTGCTGAGGAGCATGCATGCCAGCAGAACCTGACAGAAGCCATCAGCAGCACTGCTAGAAAGACCAGACCAGGGATGACCTGTCTAAAAGATGGAGGAGATAGTTGCTCATAGCAGCCAATGAGATTCCATCTTTCATTTTCCAAAGGAGCTCTGAAAATTGAAAGGTGGAATCTGATTGGTTGCTATGGGCAACTAAGCCAGTTCTACTTTACAACAGTTTTGATAAATCTTCTCCATTTTCTATTAAAGATATATCGAATCATCACAAACACCATAGACAGGGGTTAATAAACCATGGATGTGGAAGTTATTAGACTAAAGGAGTTGTCCGACTTTTCCTTAAGTAAGTAATGTGATAAAAGAATGCGCACTCACCCATTTTAACCAACACTCTTTTCTAGCGTCACCGCTCTGATCCCAGTATGCATTCTTTTATTATTTTATGACAATTGCTGGATTGGTGGAAATTCTGATAATCCCATTAAGTAAATATTATATTCTAATCCATCAGGTGCTGCAAATGGTGGACATCAATTTTAAAGGGGTTTTCCGGGAGTAAAATATTGTTGACCTATCCTCAACGCCCCTGCTGATCAGCTGTTTGAGAAGTATTCAGCCTCATGGTGAGTGTTGCTGGCTTTCCCTAGGCCCGTGACGTCACTTTCATCGGTCTCAAGTGCAGTTCAGCCCCATTTAAGTGATGGGCCTGGGCTGCAATACCAAGCACAGCCACTATACAATGTATGGCGCTATGGTTGGTAAGCTGCGAGGAGGCCTCATCCTCTTTAAACAGCTGATCAGTGGCGGTGCCGGAGAAGTCATCCATATTCTACTCCCGGAAAAGCCCTCTAACCTCCAGATTTTTCTAGGGAATATAAGGAACAGTAAGCCAAATATTTAGTGATTGTCCACATGAATCCCTCAGGCTTCATTACATACCCAGAGAGCCCAGTGTCAGTCAGCACCTGCCAGGCTTTTGGCCTAGCCTAGGTTGCGTAGCGGGCAGGAATAAAGTAGTCAATGTAATCCACAATTTGTAGGTTTTACTGCTTGCCTTTGGTGTGCTGGGAAATGAGAATAGGGAGTTGTCCATACAGTTCCTCGTGACTTTCCCTTCAGGACAACAATATGCTACAAGCTGTTTTAGGACAGTCTGTATTCCGCTGTCCATGGCTATAGCTACATTTTGTCTCTAGATTGCCAAGAGCATCGGGCATGAATTTGTCTTGAGACCCTAAACTAACCTCACCTCAGAGCACGTTCATGTGTCAAAAATATATTTAAAAAAATAAGAGAAAAAATTCCCACTCCAACAAAACCTTCACCCTTAACACTAAACTATGCATATTATATATGCACAAAATAGGGAAGACATTTTCATAATTTATTTTGGTGTCAATATACCTATTTAAAGAATAAAGTAGTTTGCACAGTTTTCCCCAAATAAAAAAAAAAACTCTCTAAAATAAATACTAATAAAATGGCACGTTTTATATAAAAAAGGTTGCAAAAGTTATTTTGGTAGTCCAACAAGTATGAGAGTTATGGCCATTACCAGGCGGTGAGATGGTGTCATCGTAATCATCGTGCCGTCTGAGCCAGGAGGCAAGCAGATCAGGAACCAGCCGGAAGAGACCACCACATCGTGAGGTGTAGTATAGAGGATCTGTCGGCTCTCCTGTGTGGTGTAGTATAGAGGATCTGTCGGCTCTCCTATGTGGTGTAGTATAGAGGATTTGTCAGCTCTCCTGTGTGGTGTAGTATAGAGGATCTGTCAGCTCTCCTGTGTGGTGTAGTATAGAGGATCTGTCAGCTCTCCAGTGTGGTGTAGTATAGAGGATCTGTCTGCTCTCCTGTGTGGTGTAGTATAGAGGATCTGTCGGCTCTCCTGTGTGGTGTAGTATAGAGGATCTGTCTGCTCTCCTGTGTGGTGTAGTATAGAGGATCTGTCGGCTCTCCTGTGTGGTGTAGTATAGAGGATCTGTCGGCTCTCCTGTGTGGTGTAGTATAGAGGATCTGTCGGCTCTCCTGTGTGGTGTAGTATAGAGGATCTGTCGGCTCTCCTGTGTGGTGTAGTATAGAGGATCTGTCGGCTCTCCTGTGTGGTGTAGTATAGAGGATCTGTCGACTCTCCTGTGTGGTGTAGTATAGAGGATCTGTCGGCTCTCCTATGTGGTGTAGTATAGAGGATCTGTCGGCTCTCCTGTGTGGTGTAGTATAGAGGATCTGTCGGCTCTCTTGTGTGGTGTAGTATAGAGGATCTGTCGGCTCTCCTGTGTGGTGTAGTATAGAGGATCTGTCGGCTCTCCTGTGTGGTGTAGTATAGAGGATATGTCGGCTCTCCTGTGTGGTGTAGTATATAGGATCTGTCAGCTCCCCTGTGTGGTGTAGTATAGAGGATCTGTCGGCTCTCCTGTGTGGTGTAGTATAGAGGATCTGTCGGCTCTCCTGTGTGGTGTAGTATAGAGGATCTGTCGGCTCTCCTGTGTGGTGTAGTATAGAGGATCTGTCGGCTCTCCTGTGTGGTGTAGTATAGAGGATCTGTCAGCTCTCCAGTGTGGTGTAGTATAGAGGATCTGTCTGCTCTCCTGTGTGGTGTAGTATAAAGGATATGTCGGCTCTCCTGTGTGGTGTAACATAGAGGATCTGTCGGCTCTCCTGTGCGGTGTAGTATAGAGGATCTGTCGGCTCTCCTGTGCGGTGTAGTATAGAGGATCTGTCAGCTCTCCTGTGTGGTGTAGTATAGAGGATCTGTTAGCTCTCCTGTGTGGTGTAGTATAGAGGATCTGTCGGCTCTCCTGTGCGGTGTAGTATAGAGGATCTGTCGGCTCTCCTGTGCGGTGTAGTATAGAGAATCTGTCGGCTCTCCTGTGTGGTGTAGTATAGAGGATCTGTCGGCTCTCCTGTGTGGTGTAGTATAGAGGATCTGTCGGCTCTCCTGTGCGGTGTAGTATAGAGGATCTGTCGGCTCTCCTGTGTGGTGTAGTATAGAGGATCTGTCGGCTCTCCTGTGTGGTGTAGTATAGAGGATCTGTCGGCTCTCCTGTGTGGTGTAGTATAGAGGATCTGTCGGCTCTCCTGTGTGGTGTAGTATAGAGGATCTGTCGGCTCTCCTGTGTGGTGTAGTATAGAGGATCTGTCGGCTCTCCTGTGTGGTGTAGTATAGAGGATCTGTCGGCTCTCCTGTGTGGTGTAGTATAGAGGATCTGTCGGCTCTCCTGTGTGGTGTAGTATAGAGGATCTGTCGGCTCTCCTGTGTGGTGTAGTATAGAGGATCTGTCGGCTCTCCTGTGTGGTGTAGTATAGAGGATCTGTCAGCTCTCCTGTGTGGTGTGGTGTAGTATAGAGGATCTGTCAGCTCTCCTGTGTGGTGTAGTATAGAGGATCTGTCGGCTCTCCTGTGTGGTGTAGTATAGAGGATCTGTCGGCTCTCCTGTGTGGTGTAGTATAGAGGATCTGTCGGCTCTCCTGTGTGGTGTAGTATAGAGGATCTGTCAGCTCTCCTGTGTGGTGTAGTATAGAGGATCTGTCAGCTCTCCTGTGTGGTGTAGTATAGAGGATCTGTCAGCTCTCCTGTGCAGTGTAGTATAGAGGATATGTCGGCTCTCCTGTGTGGTGTAGGGTAGAGGATCTGTCGGCTCTCCTGTGTGGTGTAGTATAGAGGATCTGTCGGCTCTCCTGTGTGGTGTAGTATAGAGGATCTGTCGGCTCTCCTGTGTGGTGTAGTATAAAGGATCTGTCAGCTCTGCTGTGTGGTGTAGTATAGAGGATCTGTCAGCTCTCCTGTGTGGTGTAGTATAGAGGATCTGTCGGCTCTCCTGTGTGGTGTAGTATAGAGGATCTGTCAGTTCTCCAGTGTGGTGTAGTATAGAGGATCTGTCGGCTCTCCTGTGCGGTGTAGTATAGAGGATCTGTCGGCTCTCCTGTGTGGTGTAGTATAGAGGATCTGTCAGCTCTCCTGTGTGGTGTAGTATAGAGGATCTGTCAGCTCTCCTGTGTGGTGTAGTATAGAGGATCTGTCAGCTCTCCTGTGTGGTGTAGTATAGAGGATCTGTCAGCTCTCCTGTGTGGTGTAGTATAGAGGATCTGTCAGCTCTCCTGTGTGGTGTAGTATAGAGGATCTGTCAGCTCTCCTGTGTGGTGTAGTATAGAGGATCTGTCAGCTCTCCTGTGTGGTGTAGTATAGAGGATCTGTCAGCTCTCCTGTGTGGTGTAGTATAGAGGATCTGTCAGCTCTCCTGTGTGGTGTAGTATAGAGGATCTGTCAGCTCTCCTGTGTGGTGTAGTATAGAGGATCTGTCAGCTCTCCTGTGTGGTGTAGTATAGAGGATCTGTCAGCTCTCCTGTGTGGTGTAGTATAGAGGATCTGTCAGCTCTCCTGTGTGGTGTAGTATAGAGGATCTGTCAGCTCTCCTGTGCAGTGTAGTACAGAGGATCTGTCAGCTCTCCTGTCTAGTGTAGTGTAGAGGATCTGTTGGCTCTCCTGTGTGGTGTAGTATAGAGGATTTGTCAGCTCTCCTGTGTGGTGTAGTATAGAGGATCTGTCAGCTCTCCTGTGTGGTGTAGTATAGAGGATCTGTCAGCTCTCCTGTGTGGTGTAGTATAGAGGATCTGTCAGCTCTCCTGTGTGGTGTAGTATAGAGGATCTGTCAGCTCTCCTGTGTGGTGTAGTATAGAGGATCTGTCAGCTCTCCTGTGTGGTGTAGTATAGAGGATCTGTCGGCTCTCCTGTGTGGTGTAGTATAGAGGATCTGTCAGCTCTCCTGTGTGGTGTAGTATAGAGGATCTGTCAGCTCTCCTGTGTGGTGTAGTATAGAGGATCTGTCAGCTCTCCTGTGTGGTGTAGTATAGAGGATCTGTCAGCTCTCCTGTGTGGTGTAGTATAGAGGATCTGTCAGCTCTCCTGTGTGGTGTAGTATAGAGGATCTGTCAGCTCTCCTGTGTGGTGTAGTATAGAGGATCTGTCAGCTCTCCTGTGTGGTGTAGTATAGAGGATCTGTCGGCTCTCCTGTGTGGTGTAGTATAGAGGATCTGTTAGCTCTCCTGTGTGGTGTAGTATAGAGGATCTGTCAGCTCTCCTGTGTGGTGTAGTATAGAGGATCTGTCGGCTCTCCTGTGTAGTGTAGTATAGAGGATCTGTCGGCTCTGCTGTGTGGTGTAGTATAGAGGATCTGTCGGCTCTCCTGTGTGGTGTAGTATAGAGGATCTGTCGGCTCTCCTGTGTGGTGTAGTATAGAGGATCTGTCAGCTCTTCTGTGTGGTGTAGTATAGAGGATCTGTCAGCTCTCCTGTGTTTTGTAGTAATGAGGACTTTAAAGGGGTTGTGCCATCTCATATAAAGGGGACATATCACTATCTCTAAAACGGAGCATGCAAAGAGAAGGAGAGTGGACCAAGCATGCGCAGCTGCCCTTCATTCATGTCTATGGGAGTGCAGTAAATAGCTGAGCGGTGCACTCTGCTATTTTCAGAAGTCCCATAGAAATGAATGAGAAGCTCATCTCGCAGGTGTGGCCACCGCTCTATTCACTTCTATGGGGCTGATGGAAATAGCTGGCCACTTTTAGCAGTTTTAAAGATAGGTGTAGGTCCCAGAGGTGGGACCCATACCTATCAGACATTGGGGGCATATCCTAGCGCTATTTCCCCCCAATGTATCAGATGACACAACCCCTTTAAGTGTGCTGTCAGTTCCTCTATATGTCAAACTTATTCATAGGCTTTTGCCAAAAGTGTGTTCTCCTGACTTATATCATCTGACAGGATGTGAACATTTTAAACATGAGTTTTATTGTGTGGTATACATATGTGGACTGGTTTGGTACGTGTGCCAGGGATAGATTTCAGTCCCAGTCCTTTCTTGTATGGAGGTCACACATCCATGTCTCTTAACATCACTGTTCCTTTGCTCTCCCTCTTCCTCCGTGTCTCTGGAAGGTGTGCGTATTAGGCTACTTTACACACTAGCGTTTTTTGCCGATCCGTCATGGATCTGCAAAAACCCTTCTGTTACAATAATTCAACCGCCTGCATCCGTCATGAACGGATCCGGTTGTATTATGTCTTATATAACCATGACGGATCCGTCATGAACACCCTTTAAAGTCATTGGGGGACGGATCCATTTTCTATTGTGTCAGAGAAAACAAATCCTTCCCCATTGACTTACATTGTGTGTCAGGATGGATCCGTCTTGATCCGCACGACATCACAGACAGAAAAACGCTGCTTGCAGCTTTATTCTCTCCGCGATGGGGACGCAACCAAACGGAACGGAATACATTTTGGTGCACTCTGTTTTGTTCAGTTCAGTTTTGTCCCCATTGACAGATCTTAATAGCGGAATTAAAAAAGCTAGTGTAAAAGTAGCCTTAGATGTTGGGCAGCAGATTGCGCAGCGAAATAGAACAGCAGAGCTTTATCTGGTAGCACAGCGTTTATGTTTAACAGTCAAAAAGCATAGCACCACCTTACACCTAGTGACAGAGGGTCATTCAGGCAACTGTCATTTGAGGAAATGTCTTTGAGAATGGAGAAGAATCATAGAAACTGCAATTCTTTACAATTTATATTACAAACTGCAAGCCCTAGCAGCATCAAAACAAAGGTGCAGCACTAAATTGGGCAAGGAAATGAAAAAAAAAAAAAATACTTCTAATCTATGATGGCATCACTTGGTGAGCATTCACACACATATTGGTACTTTTCTATAGTTTTATTAGCTTTGAAACCACCTGCCTATAGCGCCTGAACGTAAACAACACTGTTTAATTTCACTGACAGTAGAAATCTTGAAAACCGATAGAAATGTAAAATAAAGTATATTGGAAAGTTGAAGAACTTTTCATTATACAATGATTCCACTTTGCTAACTTAAGAATAACCAACCGCTTTAACTGAGCCAAACTATCCAAATATTCTTGTATGGTAAGTGCAGCATTTGCAGGTGGCATCTTAGTTCCTCCTATACCGAAAGCTGAGATATGAGCAAATATATGAAAAATCATATTACAAAATCTTTCCTAGCAGAAACAAGAGAGCTAATCCATTCGGGATCTGGCTGATTAAATGATTCTTAATTATACTACTGCAGCGTTATCTGTCATTAGCACAATTTACCACAAGAGGGGGTTGTTGATTAATTGGATGCTAATTGCAAAACATCAGCGCTAAAAGGATATCATCTATCATGCTGCCGCACATTTTATTATCGGTGGGGAATTGATGGCAGGAGACTGGCTGACAATATTATTATAATCTGTCTCTGGTACGAATCCACCCACCTCCTTATCCCTCAACAAGCCCATGGACGGAACATGCAGATGTAGGAAATATCCATACTTAGGGCCAGCATATCATTAGGCTTAGTATAATCCTTGATAATTGCTCAGTATGTCACCTAAAGAATAATTGTCAAAACCAGTTGGAGAATGGGCGTAGTGGGAATAACAGGAAGATACAATAGTGAGACGCGGCCTGCCGAACACAAGATGCTTCCCATCAATTATAAGATGACAGTCAAGGAATTATAGGAATCATAGTAAATCCTCAACTGCGGAGAGACCATGCGGAGCTCACAAGTGTTCTCCCCACAGCATAGACTGATCAAGTTGCGTTTCATTACATCGAAAATGATGGGATTATAGTTTATGTAGTCGGTACAATTTCACAGAAATTTCATATTTATAAAACTCATAATGAACAATGCTTTGCCCTTTAAGGGACGTGGTTCATAATGTACCGTATGTGCTGCTTCACACAAGCTATTGTTCTCTGTACACAGACACTTCAAGTTTGGGAGGGGCTGATAGAAAATATTGTGGCCCCATTAGTATCACCAAGTTAAAGGGGTGCTATATCGCTTGGCTATGCCATCACTTTGTGATTGTGAGGGTACAACTTTTGGGACCCCCCACTGATCCTGAAAATGAAGGGGACATAAGAACTGATTTAGCACTGCATCCCCTTCACTGTTCTTTCCTGTACTTCGCACTCCCAGTTGTGCAAGGAACTACAACGTGGCCACATGATTGGGGAAGGCTGAAATCTTTGTACAGCCATTGCCCAGGAGAAGTGGATGCAGTGCTCGGGGCTGTCTACCCAATTTAGACCCCCCTCCCTCCATTTTTCCCTGACATTCCCCCTTCTATGTGCCGCTCAAATAGTTTTTTCTGTATGAAGAGGATGCAGCAGTCCATGAGCACTTATGCCTCTTCCTAGGCCATGTGATGTCACATTCATCAGCCATGGGGGCCTAGGAGCAGCTCAGCCACATTCAAGTGAATAGGGCTGAGCTGCAATACTAAGCACATCCATTATACAATGGACAATCCTGTGCTTGGTGAGCTGCGGGGAGGCCATAATGCTCACTGGAGCACTGCGGTCTCCTCAGAAAGTTGATTGGCGGGGGTGCCAGGAGTCAGAGGGACACTACCATACCTGCATTCCTATTGCTAATCTTTTCCCCCCCATTGCATTGGTTTGTACCACCAACTGTATCACCAGCGGCATAGTGTAATTTTGTTATATGCAAAAACTGTTATGTTCATGTAATGTGCCTGGTTCACCAGCAGGTGGCAGTGTATCTGGCAGAGAGTATCTTTAGTCAGAATGGAACTTACCATTCCTTTATTCCATTCTCCCCCTTTTTGGGCAGTAGTGGGCTAGTCCTGTTTCCTACCAAGGGAGGGGTTGCAGAAAGTGGTAGTTTAGTTGAGAGTTAGAGCGCGAGAGTGAAGCAGCATGGTGCGGTGAAGGAACGTTTTCCCCTCACTGCTGCAGGACCTTTGGGAAAGTAGCTCAGAGAGCACCCCACTCCTGAAATATAAAAGCACTTAATACCTCTGAGAGGGAAAACGGTGCCAAAGACACCCTACTAAGCAAAACGCGTCACAGGATACCTCACTTTCATAAGAAACAGTAACTGAACCTGATAGGAACCAGACTGAAGCCAGAGATTAGCACAGTAGCAGAGAGTATTTGAGTTCACCTGCCAGTTTACCCTTAGCCTGCTGGAGCCAAGAAAAAGATCATTGTTGTTTGGATGACACAAGTTTATGGCAAGTTTATTCAAGTAATAACCGTTAAACTTTACTAAGTCTGGACTCTACTTACTCCACCATCTACAACTCCTTTGTTGCCATGGAGCCTAACCCCGGGGAGCAACAGTATCCAGGTGGGAGCACCGGGACACAAACTATTCATCACCACTTGGCATTCCTAAAGACTGGGACTTGATCGCTTGCAGTACCTGTAGTCCTTTGCAACACACCACATAACACAGTGATAACGCTCTGACTATAGATAATGTAGTAGATATTACCTGCAGTCCTATGTAACACCGCAGATCACACAGTGATAAATCTCTGTGTACATATAATGTAGTAGTCCAATGTAATACCACTGGTAACACAGTGATAACTCTCAAAATACAGATAGTGTAGATGTTCCCTGCAGTCCTAGGTAACACCAAAGATAACACACTGATAACTCTCTGAGTACAGATAATGTAGTAGATATTGCCTGCAGTCCTATGTAACACACCATATAAGACAGTGATAACTCCTGGGTATTTATATGATGACAGTATCTATGTAATGCCGAGAGAAGGCATCATGGGACTTGTAGCTATCAGAACTACTGCCCGCAGATAGTGGTTTCTACAACTAAGAAGCTGGACTATCTACGCTGTTATATTGTAACTAAGGTTTCGGGACAGCGGGAGATACTTTATGTGTCTGCTTCAGTTTGTCTTTAAAATTAGGTTATAAAACCTTGTGATGTATTTAGTTTTTTTTTTTTTCAGGATATTCCAGATTATTTACTATTTCAAGATCTCTGCTTGCTCTCAATAGAAAGAACCATCTGTTGTCCTGTTTTACACATGCTAGAGTTTGTTACAATGTATCAGTGTAAGCAGGAAATAAAAACTAAAACTAAAGAACAAGTGTGACTGAACTACTGCCAGGGGCGTAACTACCATAGCGGCAGACCATGTGACTGCTATGGGGCCCAGGGCAAGAGGGGGCCCAGTTGGGATCATCAATTTTTCTACTGGGGGTGAAAACTAGGTCAGGACTCTACCCTTTAAAGGAACAACTGTTAGCAAATGAGGTAGTGGACAAAATGGCCCAAGGGTCATTGAAAAGAGTGTAAGCAGAAAGCCTTCTGTCCTGTGTGGGGGGCCTGGCTCGATCCTTGCTATGGGGCCCTT
This sequence comes from Bufotes viridis, assembly GCA_033119425.1. Taxonomy (NCBI): domain Eukaryota; kingdom Metazoa; phylum Chordata; class Amphibia; order Anura; family Bufonidae; genus Bufotes; species Bufotes viridis. Next base: position 46,396,582 of record CM065591.1, on the reverse strand, counting down.
ACTTCTCTATGTACGCCCCTAACTACTGCATACAGTATACCTAGAAAGTTGATCTCCACATAAACTGGAGGAGGAGAAGAAACATTCTGAGGACACCTACAGATACTTGTGTTAGTTTTTAACACTAACGTACCGAGGGAGCAAGACATATGTTCATGGTGAGGGCTGGAGGGGTTAGGAATAGAATTTACAGTTAAAGACAACAACAAAAAAATGTCTGGAAATAGAATAAATTAGCATCCAGTGGAGAAGACATTGTTGAAGGTGATTTGCATCTTATTTGCCATCTGTCATTTCTCCGCCAGATAAGAGGGAAATAAACGCTTACGATGAGCCGTTCTGCTATATCGTCCCATCAAAAGACTTATTAATGACCTCCCATGTTGTTTTCCCTCCTATTCCTATACATGGTGCGCCTCTTGTTTATAACTTAGGGACCACTGTGGTCTCTTAGTGATCTCCCACCTGCCTGTCTTCTGCTGTAAGACTGAATTTCCATGCATTTCTATCACAGACGTCTGCACGGAAAGCCTTAGTTCATTAAGACAGCAACATTGTGTTCAGCAGACTAAAGCTACTGTAGTTTTTGGACTATAAAACGCACCCCAGGATTAGAGAACAGAAAAATATCAAACCTTCCCTGGTGATTTAAAGAAGTGGAGGGGTCAAGGTCACTAACTTTGGGATCTAGCATAGAAGGGGTTAATAGTATGGGCCAGCTCTTGTTGACGTTAGTGTGACATCTGCTGACTATTGTAAGAAACAGCAATGAGCATGTGGTCACTTCATTAAAGGGTTTCTGTCACCAACTTTTGACATTATAAGCTGTCTGACATTAGCTATGTGCTAATGTCAGACCAGCTTGATAATGTCTTTTTTATAAAAATCCGCTGTATATATAGTCTGAAAAACTTACTTTTATATTATGTAAATTAGCCTCTAGGAGCAGGGGGGGCGTTGCCCTGCTCCTAGCGGCTCCGTCCGGCAACCTGCTGGCACGCCCCTTCACACTTTGATTGACAGTGCAGGGCAGCGATCCTCCTGCACTGTCTCGTTCTGAAATCGCGCGCCCGCGCCGCCGCTCTGTATTCGGCGCAGGCGCGGTGAGCAGAGGACGCTGGTGCCTGCTGTCCTCTGCTCACCGCGCCTGCGCCCGAGCATGAGCGGCGGCGCTGCATGTCAGAGCTAGACAGTGCAGGAGGATCGCTGCCTTCACTGTCAATCAAAGTGTGAAGAGCGTGCCAGCAGTTGCGACAGCCGCTAGAGCAGAGCACGCCTGCTCTAGAGGCTAATTTACATAATATAAAAGTAAGTTTTTCAGACTATATATACAGCGGATTTTTATAAAAAAGACATTATCAAGCTGGTCTGACATTAGCACATAGCTAATGTCAGACAGCTTATAATGTCAAAAGTTGGTGACAGAAACCCTTTAAATCTATCGAAGTAAATCTGTCTCCTGTCCTTGCTCTGTAGTGTCCCGGCTTGCTTGTTCTGCTAGATATTTTTAGTTTTATAGCTATTTGTGTAGTCTCCATGGTATTATACAAATATACACGCACAGCTCTGCAGCACACATATTACACACACACATCGCTCTGCAGCACACACATTATACATAAACACAAACACATATGCATAGAGCTCTACTGCATGCACCGCTGAGATATATACTCATGGGTCCTGGAACAAGAGTTCAGCTTGGGCCCCCCTCCCCCAGTGCTTTGTGACCAGGCGCAGGGAAGCACATAGCCCTTGTGCTGCCTGAGACAAAAATTTAAACACCCCTGTCACAAGTATAGGGGAGGGTAAAACACCAGAACACACACAGAAGGAAATAGACAGGAGTCTAGGCCTCAAAGCTAATGAAGAGGGATGGTGACCTCCTAGGAATCCCTAGACCTCTCCTTGACTCCTGCCAATATGAGTAGACCCTGAAGGTAGAAATACTCATACACCGGAACCTAAGCCCTGGAGACCCTGAAAATCCCTAGGAGTGGTGGCAGGGAATGAGACTACTGGTTCCTTCCCAAATGAAGGAACCAGTGTCTCCCTGAGGCATAGAAAGCAACTAGCAAAAGCAAACAACAAAATGCAAAACAAAATGCACTTAACTTAAAGCAGAATGGAGGAGCAGGAGATCCAAAGGAACAACACACCAGCTCAACCAACTCCAGCAGAAAATATCAACCGCATGGTAAGCAGTGTGACTCAGAACTAAATAGGGCCTCAGTAATGACTACAAGCTGCCCCTGGCAAGAGGTGTGGTCATTATCAAACAACAACACTGCAAGGAGAAAACAGAGAGACTGTCAGATACCCTCACATGCCACCAGTCTCTCTGATCTTCTCACCTCTGTCATGAGAGGGACCGTGAAAAGCCCCCCCCCCCCCCATGCCAAATACTTGACCTAACCCCTTCCCTCCAGCCAGAGGCGTAACTTGAAACTTGATCAACATGCACGTTCTATAATACCAGTGTCTTCTAAGGTGGCACAAGGGTCTTTGGGCCCCCTCAGGCTCCTGGACCCGGGAGCGACTGCTACCTCTGCACCCCTATAGCTACGCCCCTGCATATATATGTGCACACACAGCTCTGCTGCATACACACTTGACAAACACAGCTCTGATATACAGCTGACATATATGTATGTATGTATATATATATATATATATATACACACACACACACACACACACACAGATAGCTCTGCTGCATATACACCTGACAAATATAGCTCTGTTACACAACTGACATATATAAATAAACACACAGCCCTGCCACATACACACTTGGCAAGCACAACCTTGCTGCACAGCTAACATATATACACACATCACTGCTGTATACACTCCTGACAAACACAGGAGCACGAAAAAAGCATATGTTAATATATAGAAATATAAAGGGTCAATAATTGACAAAAAGAAGCCTTTTAAATTACTAAAACAAGAAGGTGGTGAAGAAGAGCTTAAAAATGACAACCAAACAAATTGAATATGTAATAGATAAAGGCAGCCAAGCTGGAGACAGATAAGCTCCTTGTTAAAGAGAGTAAAACTAACCCTAAACTGTTCTTCACTTATATGAATGGTAAAAAGCTTAAATCTAAAGTGCTGTCCCGTTTAAGGAGTGATAAGGAAGGAGTTATAGAGAGGAAAAAGTGAATGTATTAAAGAAGCACTCAATATGTTTTATTCTCTGGCCCATTAGAAAGGTACATGATGTAAACTATAGTGAAGGTAATCCTCCTACCAGTGACTGTATTAGTGAGTTACAGTCTCCCTTCAGATGCTCACTAACTGAAACAGGACAGGAAGTCAGTTACTTCTCTATTCATTCTTATGAGACTGATATTGAGGCTCCCATAGGAATACATAGAAAAACTGGTTTCCTGTCCACACATAAGATGCTGTGTTATTTGGAGAGTCAGCGTGTTGGTTACATGACACAGCTGAGGATCAAAAGAGAGGGGATAACTCACAAAAACAGTCACTAGTAAGAACATTATCTTCACTACAGTTTATATCATGTACCTTTCTAAAAGGTCAGAGAATAAACATTTTTGTGGGAGTGCTACTTTAAATACTTTTTTGTCTACTGTATTCCCTGAAAAAAAAAAAAAAAGAACTGTCAGATGAGATGCAGAGTGTTAAAATAAACTCGAAATTAAAAGTGCCCTGTCTAACCTAGGTAGAAGTGCAGGGGCATCTTAAAAAGCTTAAAATAGACAAATCGCCAGGATCAGATGGCATACACCCCCTTTCCTAAGAGAATTAAGTAATGACATAGCCAGAACCTTATTTCTCATATTTAAGGACTCTATATTAACAGGGAGTGTTCCGCAGGATTGGCACTTAGCAAATGTGGTGCCAGTATTCAAAAAGGAGACAAAAACAGAGCCTGGAAACTATAGACCTGTAAGTTTAACATCTGTCGTGGGTAAACTGTTTAAAAGTTTTCTAAGAGATGCTATCTTGGAGTACCCCATTAAAAATAAGCAAATAAGACCATATCAGCATGGCTTCATGAGGGATCGGTCATGTCAAACTAATTATATCCGTTTCTATGAGGAGATAAGTTCTGGACTTGACCAGGGTGAGTCAACGGATGTCGTATATCTGGACTTCTCCAAAGCATTTTACACTAAACTGTGCAAAGTAATTAACACAAAAGAGGACAGTATACTGTGTATATATATATATATATATATATATATATATATATACACATACATATACACTACAGAGGACAGTTTTCTGCTACATATGGATCTGGATAGATTGGAGGCTTGAGCAGATAAGTAGCAGATGAGGTTTAACACTGACAAATGTAAGGTTATGCACATGGGAAGGAATAATGCAAGTCATCCGTACATATTAAATGGTAAAACACTCGGTAACACTGACATGGAAAAGGACTTAGGAATTTTAGTGAACAGCAAACTAAGCTGTAGAAACCAGTGTCAGGCAGCTGCTGCCAAGGCCAATAAGATAATGGGTTGCATCAAAAGGGGCATAGATGCCCGTGATGAGAACATAGTCCTACCACTTTACACATCACTAGTCAGACCACACATGGAGTACTGTGTACAGTTCAGGGCACCTGTGAACAAGGCAGACATAGCAGAGCTGGAGAGGGATCAGAGGAGGGCAACTAAAGTAATGACTGGAATGGGTGGACTACAGTACCCTGAAAGGTTGGCAAAATTAGGGTTAATCTCTTTAGAAAAAAGACGACTGAGGGTAGATCTAATAGCTATGTATAACTATATCAGGGATCAGTACAGAGATCTCTCCCATCATCTATTAATCCCCAGAACTGTGACTGTGATGAGGGGACATCCTTTGCGTCTGGAGGAAAGAAGGTTTGTACACAAACATAGGAAAGGATTCTTTACGGTAAGAGCAGTGAGACTATGGAACTCTCTGCCTGAGGAGGTGGTGATGGTGAGTACAATAAAGGAATTCAAGAGGGGCCTGGATGTATTTCTGGAGTGTAATAATATCACAGGTTATAGCTACTAGAGAGGGGTCGTTGATCCAGGGAGTTTTTCTTATTGCCTGATTGGAGTCGGGAAGTTTCCCGGAAAATGAGGAGAATTGGCTTCTACCACATGTGAGTTTTTTGCTTGCCTCTGGATCAACTTGCAGGATGACAGGCCGAACTGGATTACAGATGTCCAATTTCACCCTTACAAACTATGTTACAATGTTCACTTGTGATAAATTCAGTTGACTGGACATGATTTGGAAAGACACACCTCTGTCTATATAACAACCTCCGGCACCTCAGCTGTTCTGAAACTACAACTCCCAGAGTGCTCATTCATTTTTGTTGGAGTTAGAAGAACAGCCAAGTATGTTTGCATGCTGGGAGTGGTAGTTTCACAGCAGCTGAAGTGCCAAAGGTTGCTGATCCCTGCTATATAAGATCTCATAGCTGACAATGCATGTCAGAGCAAAACCCAGGCCATGAGTTGTAAAGAACTGCCTGTAGAGCACAGAGACAGGATTGTCATCATAGGTAGGGAACGGTTCAGCCCTGTATTCCACCTGCAACAGTGTACCTAACAACTTGCGCGATCCGCCCACCGACCACAACTTGACAACGGACTCCGACGACTAAGTGCAGGTGACTAAACCTAATAGAGTAAAAAGAGTAGTCAGACAGAAAGTGGTCAAGACCAGACAGGCAACAGCAGGACCGGATCAGAATCCAAAAGCTCAGTCAAATACACAGCAGAGATAACATCAAAGACAAAGTCAGCAGGCAAAGGCGAGGTCACAAACTAGCAATACTAAACAGTGTTCAATATCAAGCAAGGTCACACAATATACCAGGAGGTCAGAGGCAAAATCAGAAAACAGTGGCAAAGTCAGAGAAACAGACAAAAGGTCTACATCCTTATTGCATCCTTACTCCCTGATAGGTCAACCAGTCCCACTGTCAGGAGGGCTGGTTGCCATATCAACAGAGCACCACCAACGGCGTTGCCACAGTGCGATCAGAATCACCGCTGGAGAGCAGATGGGTAAGGACATGACAAGGATTGTGTGTCGGCACAGATCTGTTGCACTGAAAGTTCCAAGAGCACAGTGGCCTCCACAATTCTTACATGGAAGAAGTTTGGAACAACCAGGATTCTTCGTAGAACTGGCTGCCACACCAAACTAAGTAATCAGGGGGGAAGGACCTTGGAAAGAGGTGTCCAAGAACCCAGTGACACTGGCTGAGCGACGAAGATGCTGTGTGCAGATGGAGGAAACTTCCAGAAGGTCAGCCATCACTGCAGCACTCCACCAATCTGGCTTTATGCTAGAGTGGCCAGAAAGAAGCCGCTCCTCAGTAAAACTTGAAAAATAAACTACTTGATAAACTACTTTTAAAATTCTAAGAATTTTAACGTCCTATTTTGTGAGGTGTCACTATGTGTCTTAAAAGCAGAGAAATTCTAATATAGAAAATTGTAAATTTGTCAAAATTTTCTGTAAATTATTATTATTTTTTTTATAAAGTTGTTATAAAGGTAAAATATAAGGACCAAAATGAAGCACTTCCATGAAGCACGATGTGTCACGAGAAAATAATCTCAGAATTGGTTGGATATGTAAAAGCATTTTAAATTTATTACCACATAAAAGTGATGCATGTCAGATTTGCAAAATTACGCTTGGTCCATAAGCTGAAAACTGTCTGTGTCCTGAAGGGGGTATTTTTTTTCCCATTTCTGACTTCAAATGTACACAATTCTCTGTTTAGGTGTGTATACAGAGATAGCTGTCAGTCACTGATACCTGTACATGGGGGAGGTGTTATCAGTGATTGATAGCATTCTCTGTGTAAGTGTGTATACAGAGATAGCCATCAGTCACTGATAGCTGTACACAGGGAAGGTGTTATCAGTGATTGATAGTATTCTCTATGTATGTGTGTATACAGAGATAGCTGTCCATCACTGATAGTTGTACATGGGGAAAGTGTTATCAGTGATTGATAGCATTCTCTGTGTAAGTGTGTATAAAGAGATAGCTGTCAGTCACTGATACCTGTACATGGGGGAGGTATTATCAGTGATTGATAGCATTCTCTGTGTAAGTGTGTATACAGAGATAGCTGTCAGTAACTGATAGCTGTACACGGGGAAGGTGTTATCAGTGATTGATAGCATTCTCTGTGTAAGTGTGTATAAAGAGATAGCTGTCAGTCACTGGTACTTGTACATGGGGGAGGTGTTATCAGTGATTGATCGCATTGTCTGTGTAAGTGTGTATACAGAGATAGCTGTCCATCACTGATAGTTGTACATGGGGGAGGTGTTATCAGTGATTGATAGCATTCTCTGTGTAAGTGTGTATACAGAGATAGCTGTCAGTAACTGATAGCTGTACACGGGGAAGGTGTTATCAGTGATTGATGGCATTCTCTGTTTAGGTGTGTATACAGAGATAGCTGTCAGTCACTGATAGTTGTACACAGGGGAGGTGTTATCAGTGATTGATGGCATTCTCTGTTTAGGTGTGTATACCAAGATAGCTGTCAGTCACTGATAGTTGTACATGGGGAGTTCTTACCAGTGATTGACAGCATTCCCTGTGTAAGTGTGTATACAGAGATAGCTGTCAGTCACTGGTAGTTGCGCACATGGACAGTCTTAAAGGGTTTCTGTCTCCAGATTTGGGCATCATAAGCTGTCTGACATTAGCTATGTGCCAATGTCAGACCATCCTAATAATGTTAATCATATGCCCCTCTGACCTTTCATAAGGTTAAAAAATGTCTTTATATTATATGCAAATTAGCCTCTAGGAGCAGGGAGGGCATTGACCCTGCTCCTAGAGGCTCCGTGTTCCCACCTGCGGCCACGCCCCTCTTCTTGTGATTGACAGGCCGGGCAGCGCAGCTCTCCTGCCCCCGACACCGTCTGCCTTCCGAAATCCCGCGCCTGCGCCGTCCGCTTGTGTATTCGGTGCAGGCACATTGAGCTGAAGACAGCAGTGCGTGGCCGTAGGTGGGAACACGGAGACTCTAGGAGCAGGGGCAATGCCCTTCCTGCTCCTAGAAGCTAATTTTCAAATAATATAAAGACGTTTTTTAGCCTTATAAAAGGTCAGAGAGGCATATGATTAACATTATTAGGATGGTCTGACATTGGCACATAGCTAATGTCAGACAGCTTATGATGCCCAAATCTGGTGACAGAAACCCTTTAAGTTTTGAAAGGGCATACATATAAATGTATAAATTACAAGTTATATTGTATAAATTACAAGTTATATTGAGTCTTTTTCCATTAAACTGTATATCAATCTGCTCAGCTCATCCTACTGTATAACATGCTTCCTGCAGATGGCACTGCATATGTGGTGACAGGTTCTCTTTACAGGACCTTTCTACGTTTCTCTCAGGTGGGCACTACATATATTAAAATAGTGGGTTGTATGTTGTGTGTTTCCAATCACCATTGTCCTATTTGAATACTTACCAACATTACAGTGGGATAAATAGACCAAGACAGTATGGGACACCCATTTATGAGCATAGCTTATATAAGAATCCCCCCACTTTCAGCTCAGGGAAGCCCATATTTGCAGGAACTGTCTCTGAAAATTAAGGACAGTTCCCGCAAATACTGGACTGTTGGCAACTATGTATTTGTATGTATCGTCTCCCTGCAGTTTAGTATTTTCTGGTGACAGGATCACTTTCATTTTTTCTGACAAGGAACTTGAATATACGTAGGAATCATCTGTCACTTTGATACTTTCATCTGTGTTGATCTAGATTCACGGATGATTGTCGGTCGCTGCTGCACGACCCAGGGAGAAGAATTCTTCACAGGTAATCGATCTGGAAATGTCTGGCAGGGATTTGAGGACTCTGACCTTCCATCAAATTACCATGATTCCTGTCGCTGCGTATGAATCACATAGTGACTTGTGAGGAAAGGAGATGAGCACAGGGAAAGCTCCAAGTCAATCCCAATCTAAACGGAAAAGTAAAATATTACTTACCAACGAGTCAATGAAAGTAATGTAGACAGCGTAATCCAGACTGAACCGCCATCTAGCACTGGAGAGTCATTCCATCAGGAGCTGGGAAATTACGGCTCCAGGTGCATTGCTTTCCATTTGTCCTCCTTGGTGCTGCTGCTAAAGTATGCTCTGGGGAGGGTTAGTCTCCTTCCTCTTCTGGCAGCAAACAGTATAGCCCTTTCTTACTTTCCCTGTAGAAGGAATCTTCTCGGCTATACTGCCATGGTACCGCAGAGGCTCTGGACCATCCCTGACAAGCAGAGAAGAACTGAGGATCAACCTGGCCATGGGTAGAGTGACTGAGCATGTGTGACCACCAGCACTGCGGCAGGTCAGAGAAAACATACTTTTGGAATTTACTGACGATGGGGAGAAGGGTCTACTGGAGAGCTCCCCTCCCGGCTTAGCTTGATAGACAGATCTTTCTCAATGTGCATATAGCATCCTCAATATATAGGGGGTCATTTTTTAGGACCAGCGTGTTAATAAACCCTATATCTGGCGGTAAATCCATCAAAGTTATAGGAGCCCGACTCTACATAACTTTGGCGCATCCAGTGCCAGTCTAAATATAAGACAGCTTTCTAGGTGGTTTACATTTAGACCATTTTCTACGCCTAACACACGCGTAGAAAATGATGAATGAGACGGGCCCGTCCACTTCCCCACCCACGGCAAGCCCACTACTATAGAGCTGGCATGAGTGGGGAAAAGTCACAGATTGCGGCGCTACCAACCTCAATCTGCTCCTGAAATACACCTAATATAGGCGTATTTCAGGTTAATAAATGACCCCCATAGTTCTTTGTAACGAGGGAGCCTGTCAGTATTTCACGATCCGGGGACAGGCTCCCTTTAAATATATTTCTTTATCTAGTATAATCTTCCATTACTAATACCCAGCATTCTGCGCTGTAACCATCACAAGCCATATTTTCTCATGCATCATGTAATCCTATTCCTGACTCTTTTCTGCAAGATGATCTTCAGTGGCTAAGACTAAACGAAGCAGAAAGAAGCCTAATCCGAGCCTCGTCAGACCACAGACGCTATAATCTGAGTCATGTTAGGAACAGGCTCCAAAATTATTTTAACTTGATCAATATAATAAAGCTGAAATTCAGAGAAAAACGTCTCAAACGTGGAAACTGCTAATTATTTGGTATAAGACGACAGGAAGAAAGGAGTAACGGGACTGGCAGGAACAGGACGGCGCAGCCCTAATTACGTGTTAAACCCATCACAGATTAGCACAGGCTGCATTAGCTAATTATCATATAGATAAAAGGCCTTGGGTAAAGCGGCATACATCTGGAGCTGGCATGGAGAAAATCTTCAGAAGTGACTAACGTAAGTCTGCAGATGTATGATGGGCTTAAATCTGTATTTCAACGTGGCCATATACTCAAAAACCATATACACCTTTATTGCTTTTAAGCCTCTTGCACACGAAAGTTTTTTTTTTTTTAGTTTTTTGCGTTCTGTATATGGATCATTTTAATGGATCCGCAAAAAGAAAAAACAGACGGTACTCCGTATGCCTTCCGTTTCCGTATTTCCATTCAAAGATAGAACATGTCCTTTTATTGTCCGCATAATGGACAAGGATAGGACTGTTCTATCAGGGGCCAGCTGTTGCGTCCTGCAAAAAACGGAATGCACACGGACGTCATCCGTATTTTGCAGACCACAAAATACTGAAAAAGCCATACGGTCGTGTGCAAGAGGCCTAACTCGGCTTAGGCAGGGCACTGAATCTCCTTAAAGGGGTTATGCCATGACCGATGTAAAAAATGAAAATCAGACATCATATAGTACATGACAATCCTTAGTTCTGTACCTCCCATGGATCCAGAGATCTCCTCATTCACTGCTCCAATTGCTCTGCTAGATTATCTTCAGCCTGGCAGCTCAGTGGGTGTGTCCTTTTTGCTGAAGCTCTCTCCCTGTAACTGCCACAACTTCTAACAGAACATATGGCTGGTGGCAGTTCAAGATTTAAACTGAGCGCGTGCGACCAGCTCAGTGAGGTGGACAAAAAAATTAAAACAAGGAAACAAACAGCAGGTGGCGCTATACAGATACAAGCTCTATAAAATGTTTAATTACATGCAATTACAAAACTATTCAGATCCAGCTGCTGGATTGAAAACTGAAGAATAAGTTTTGTGACACAACCCCTTTAAAGACACCAGTCCTGTATGGAGACTTACTGGAAGTATTCCATATTAGGGAGACTTATTGGCTCAATGGGAAAAGAATATGCAAATACGTATCTCCCAAGAAAGGTAAACCACTGTCTAAGGATGGATATCTGGTCTGGCTACATTCCCTTGTCAAATCCCAAGGCTTGTTGGAAATTTCGATCTTGTGTCCACTTCCAATGGGTGCCGCTGCCGAGAGGGTTCTCTTTCTTGTGAAACATCTCTTTGCATATACTGTGTTTTCGCCCTATAAGACGCACCTAGCTTTTAGAGGAGTACAAGAAGTAAAAAATATTTTTCATTAGACCTCAGGTCAGATCACCAATCAGAAACCCAATGTTAGTAAGACTCTTAATCCGACCTCAGATCAGACCCCCAATGTTAATAAGACCCACAATCAGACGTCAGCTCAGACGTCAACCCCAATGTGAATGATCCCCAAAGAGACCTCAGATAAGAGCCCCAGTATAAATAAGAACCCCATTCAGACCTCAGAGGAGACCCCTATGCCTTAGATCACATAAAATAAAAAATCAACTTACCTCTCCTGCTCCGGACATTGCCGCTCCTCACCTCGAACGCTCTTCCAGTCATTGGCTGTGCTGTGGCCTGGTCACAGAGCGTCCTCACACTGTGCGCAGTCATAGCACAGCCGACGGCAGAGGACCAGGAAGAGGTGAGTACAGAGCCTGGGGAGCGCAGCATTCACCACTTCCCGGTCCTTCAGTACTAATGAGCGCTTCCATAATGGAAGCGCTCATTAGTATGCACCCCATAAGACGCAGGGACATTTTCCCCCCACTTTGGGGGGGGGGGGATTTAGTCGTATGGGGCGAAAAATACGGGTACTTGCTTTTATTGCAAAGCTACAGTAACTTCAGGGTCAGTAGATTAACATGCTATTACAATCTGTATGGGGTGTAGGTGCAGCTTTGGCCAACATTGGGGATATGTAGTATTACATGGCAGCCATTAAAGGGGTATGCCCTTCTGGATTTATGGCATATTGATACTATACGCCATAAATGTCCGATAGGTGCAGGTCCCACCTCTGGGATTGGCAACTATTTGAAGAAGTAAATGGCCCAGAAGTAAATGGAGAGCAAGCTGTGCATGCATGGCCACCCTACAGTCACTGATAACGAATATGAATATAGGTAAGCGTTGGCTTTGTTATTTTCAGAATTCCCATAGCAATGAAGGAAAGGGGGGATGCATGCGCAGCTTGCTATCTTTTCACTGCCATGGGACTTCGGAAAATAGCTGTGAGCGTTTGGCTTGGCTATTTTCGGAAGCCCCATAGCATACCAGTACCCCTGTTATGAAACACATTGCTGACTCAAGTTCAAGACCCAGTGATGTCCATAAGGTCTAATGGAGCATATATATGTGGGCTCATGCACACGAACGTGCGCCGCACATTGGTGACCGCAAATTGCACAGCGCTGAAAAATAGATCATGTTCTACTTTTTTGCGATGCAGAGGCAGGGACCGAAATGCCACGGAAACGTTCCATGGCCTTCCACTCCATATTTTCCGGATTACAGACCCATTCAAGTGAACGGTTTGCATCCGGGATACAGTGCGCACAGGAGTGATGCCCGTATATTGTGGATTCGCTGTTTGCGGGCTGCAATACAGGCATGGCCGGCACATGAGCCCTAATGGTTGCCTTCAAAATAGAACACCCCCCCTCCCCCAAAAAAAGCTGGCATTGTGAAACAGTGGAAAAGTGAAACGAGGTCAGCACTGCATCCAGGTTGCACTTCACTAGGTCCCTGAGGCAGGTTACAATAGTAGTATTTTAGCATTTTAGAAAGTGTGAATTTTATTTTCATCCACTGAAAATTCCTTTAAGGGTCCATGCATTTGGCCGTATTCAAAATCCAGGGAATACCGTGTTATAGGTTAACCCTGACCCCTATCCACTGGATTAGTGGAGTCTGACCACTGGGACCGCCACTGATCATGAGAATGAGGCCTGTGCTCCCCGTTTCAGTGGACGGATGGCTGAGCATGCGCACCTCTGGCAGTTCCATAGAGATGAATGGGGCGACAGTCTTTATGCTTGTTTTGCTGTTCCATTCATATAGCAGCCCAGTTCTTGTGATCGGTGGGGCCCCAGCAGTCAAACGGTTATCGCCTAGTGGGTAGGGAATAATGTATTCTAGCCAAAATAGGGAATGTATCACCTATCCTTTTTTTTGCCAGTTAAGGGGGTTGTGTTGTAAACCACCTTTCTCTCTCAAGTTTATTTTCATCAATTATTATAAGTTCCCATTCCTCCTTGGAGTTTTGTTGCTCATGTGCCTGCTGTGCAATCATGCCTTAGGGCAGTGAGATCTGACATCAGCAGACATGTGACACTAGCCACGCCTTGTTCTTACCCATGAAGCTTCTGCGTCCTACATTATAAGGCTCCAATGCCGGATGTATCGGCTTCCTCCTACTTCCCGGTTTGTCATGAGACTGCTGTCCCATAAGGCCTCAGGGCAGTTTTTGTGTTTTCATTTTTAATCACCCTGAGCCACAACTTTTTATTTTTCCAGTCACATAGTACTATGAGGGGATTTTTTTTTTTTTGATTTTTTTTTTACAGGGCAAGTTGTATTTTGTAATGGATCCAATTCTATATTGCATATGATGTAGTGGGAAGCTGGAAAAAAATAGTTTTTACTGTGTGATAAAGCTTTCTTTTGTTTTAACCCCTTCCCAACCACCCCACGTAAATTTACACCGGCAGTCGGGCATTTAAAAAACCAAATTACTTCGGTAATTCCCTTTTCATGAATCCTCCATGACAGCATACCATGACCCGCCTCCAACCAGGTAGGGACAGGAAGTATAAAATTTGACCCTCTTTGACTCCTCCTCAGTGTCTTTCTGGACCGACAGCCTAGAGAGCCTCTTTCGAACTTCCCATTTACTCTTTTTTTTTTTTTTTTTGCACACCAACACACACACACCCCTACACCTAAGTGGGGATTATTGACATAACTATTTATTGAAAAAAACTATCAAAGGAGGTTTTTTTTTTTGTTTTTTTTTGGGGGGGGGGAATATCCCTATGCCGTCATGGAGGATTCATGAAAAGGGAATTACCGGTAAGTAATTTGGTTTTTCCCTTTCATCCTCCATGACGGCATACCATGAGATATAACATATTAAGAAGAAAAATAGGGGGGGGACAATGGCTTGAAGAACCTTTCTCCCAAAGGCTAAGTCTTGACTTGCCATTACATTAACTCTGTAATGCTTGATGAATGTATTCGGACTCGACCAGATGGCTGCCCTACAGATCTGGTCTAAGGATGCGTGAGCTTTTTCCGCCCAAGAGGTTGAGACTGATCTTGTGGAGTGTGCTGTAAACACTTCAAGGGGAATTTTCCCTATTGCCTTATAGGATTCTGAGATAGCCCCTTTTACCCATCTTGAAATGGTATTTTTTGACGCCCTTTGTCCTTTACCTGAACCTAAAAACTGAACAAAAAGAAAGTCTGTTTTTCGGAAGGATTTTGTAGCTTCTAGGTAGGTTAGTACTGCTCTGCGGACATCTAACTTATGAAACCTTTCTTCACCCTTATTTTTCGGCGTGTCGCAAAAGGAGGGGACGATTATTTATTTTTGTCTATGGAAATTAGACACAACTTTGGGCAAGAAGGAGTTGTCTAACTTAAAGGTAATCCTGTCTGAAGAAATAACACAGAACGGCTCGTTGATCTTTAGGGCTTGGATTTCACTAACCCTGCGTGCTGATGTAATTGCCACCAAAAAAAGGGTTTTTAGTGTTAAAAGTTTTAGAGAAATATCCGATAAAGGTTCAAAAGGGCTTTCTACCAGACCTGACAGGACCGTATCAAGATCCCAAGGAGGAACTGATGATCTTAGGGATGGTCTCAGTCTATCTGCCCCCTTTAAAAATCTAATGACCCAGTTATGGTTGGCGATCTTTTCGTCAAAAACTGAACTCAACGCAGAAATATGAACCCTCAGAATATTAGGACGTAGGCCTTTTTCTAGACCGGATTGCAGGAATCCTAGAATAGACAAGATAGAGAATTTTTCGGGAGAAATCTTCTCTTTAGCACACCAGGCGTTGAATGTTTGCCACACTTTACCATAGATATTGGAGGTAACTGTTTTCCTACTTGCTGTCATGGTATTAATAACAGGGTCTGACAGACCTTTTGCTTTTAAAATCATCCTCTCAGATTCCATGCCGCTAAATGCAATCTTTCCACCTCTGGATGGTGGATCGGGCCCTGTGACAACAGATCCTGGTCCCAGGGAAGGATCCATGGACTCTGAATGGACAATTTCTTCAATAGTGGAAACCAGGCTTTTTTGGGCCATAGGGGTGCTATTAAGATCACATGGGCCTTGTCTTGCCGAACTTTCTTTATTACCCTGGGTATTAGTTGGAACGGGGGGAAAGCATAGGCCAGTTTGAAATTCCACCTGATCGATAACGCGTCTATCCCTATGTTTCCGTCTCTTGGGTTGAGGGAAAAAAACGGATCCACCTTCGCGTTTACAGCTGACGCGAAAAGATCGATCTGTGGAGTTCCCCACTTTTTTATTATCTGCAAGAAAACTCCTTCTTTTAAACTCCATTCTGTTGATTTTAACTCTATCCTGCTTAGGAAATCTGCTTTTGTGTTTAAGGTCCCCTTTAGATGGACTGAAGAAAGTGACTTTGTTTTCTTCTGCCCAGCAGAAAATATTTTCTGTTATCTGGCTTAGGTGTTGGCTCCTGGTTCCACCTTGATGGTTCAGATATGCTACCACCGTGGTATTGTCTGATCTTATTTGAACATTTTTCCCTTTTATGTGTAGATCGGCTAATTTTAGCGTTTCCCACACAGCCATCAATTCTTTTTGGTTTGATGACCACAGCTTTTGGTGGTCTTTCCAAGCCCCTTGGAAACAAAGATGAGACAAGTGCGCTCCCCAGCCCCAAGGGCTTGTGTCTGTTGTGATAATCACTTGCTCTTCTGAAATCCATGGAATCCCCTGTTGCAGGTGATCCACCTGTTTCCACCATAGAAGTGAGTGATTTATGGCAGGGGGAATCGAGACTGATTGATCTAGGGAATCCTGATCTCTGTCCCAACACGCTAAAACCCAGTGTTGAAGGGTCCGTGTGTGGAACTGAGCCCACTTTACCGCGGGGATGCAAGAGGTTAGAGTCCCTAGAAGTTTCATCGCCTCCCGAATTGTGCACCGTTGATTGCTCTGAAACTCTTTGATTTTCTTTATCACTCCTGAAATTTTTTGTTCCGTGAGTGATGTCAGCTGCCGTGTAGTGTCCAAGGAGAGACCTAAAAAGACAACTTTTTGTACTGGGACCGTCTTTGATTTCTCCCAATTTATTATCCATCCTGCCTGACATAGAGTCTGACAGGTAATAAAGAGATTGTTCTCTAAAGCCTGTTTCGACTCGCCCACTATCAGAAGATCGTCTAGATAGGGTACAATTAGGATGTTTCTCCTTCTTAGATGTGCCACTATTTCCAACATTATTTTTGTAAATACTCTGGGCGCTGATGTTATGCCAAATAGAAGAACCTGGAATTGAAAATGGCAAAGGTTCTTTCCCAAGTAAACCGCTATCCTTAGATATTTTTGAGACTGCTTGCACATTGGCACATGATAGTAAGCATCTCTTAGGTCTATTGAGGCCAAAAAATCCCCCTCCTTTAGTAGGTTCACTGTTGATTTTATTGTTTCCATCTTGAACCTGTTGTACTGAATAAACTTGTTCATTTTTTTTTGATTTATTATCAGACGGAATTTCCCGTCTGGCTTTTTCACAAAAAATACTGTAGAATAGTAACCTAGGCCCTGCTGAGAAGGGGGGAACTGGAATCATGGCCCTTTGGTCTATTAATTTTTGAATCCCTTCTTCTAGGTTTTTTTGAAGGACGTCTGTCTTTTGTCGTGGCGTGATACGAAAGATATTTAAGGGAGGAGGAAGGCGAAATACAACTCTGTACCCTTGAGAAATAATATTTAGAACCCAAGGGTTTGTTGTAATCTCTGACCAAAATTCTAGAAATGCACTTAGTCTTCCTCCTACCTGAGACCTGGCGTCATTGCTTTGAGGTTTCAGTGTTTTTTGACGTGAACAGGAACCCCCTATTCCTCTGGGTTTTCCCTCTTGACCAGCCTGACTCTCTATTGGTCTTTTTCGTTTGAAAGGGGGCTCCCTTTTTTGTCTTTCGAAAGGGGAACTTCCTTTTCCCTGTCTCTTTGGGGAAGGTTTTTTTGGAGTCTGAGGCTTTCTCTAAAATAGACTCTAGATCCTCACCGAAAAGTAAATTTCCCGGAAGGGCAAGCTACACAATTTTAATTTTGAACCAACGTCTCCTGACCATGACTTTAACCAGAGAGATCTTCTTGCCACAACTGATAAGCCAGAGGCCTTTGCAGCTATTCTGACTGATTCTGCAGTGGCGTCAGACAAAAAATCTACTGCTTTTAAAAGTAAGGGGAAGGAATCCTTTAAATTATCGTAGGAAGACCCTTCCTTTAATAAAGATTCTAGCTGCATAAGCCATTTTTTCAGTGACCTAGAGACTGTGGTAGCGGCTAAGTTTGGTTTAAATAAAGCCGTGCAGGATTCCCATGTTTTTTTCAATGTCTGATCCGTTTTTTTATCCCCTGGGTCCCTCAAGGAACCCATATCCTCAAATGGTAAAGCGTTCGGCCCTTTTACCAACTTTGATAGGGATACATCTACCTTGGGGCACGTAGTTAAAAGTGCTTCATCTTCATTACTGAATGGAAATCTACGTCCTATTGTTTTAGGGATAAAAAGCTTTCTATCCAGAGTTTTCCATTCTCTTTTAACCAGTTCATGCATGCTCCTATGTACTGGAAAACCCCGATTAGACCTCTGCTCAAATCCGCTAAACATTTCATCATGTACTGAGCGACGGACCTTCTCTTCTGAGAGATCCATAGTAGCCCTTACTGCTTTAATTAACTCTTTTGTATCTTCAGATGAAAAGAGATAATTTTTAAATTCAGAGTCAGAATCCGAGGAGTCTCTGGCCTCTAATTCCCCTGATTCTGAATCGTCATCTGACGCTATCGGAGACTCTGAACCAGAGGCCCTAGCCGGTTTAGAACCGGACGGTAGTAGGGATACATCTGCCATTACTGAGCGGATTTCATCCCTAATGGCATTTTTAAGTTCTTCCTTTAGTGACGGTACTATATCCTTAGTGATATTATCTGTACATTTTTCACAGGTTCTTCTAGTATAGGAATCTGGTAATTTATATGAGCAAATGCTACACTTTTTAGACCTATGAACAGACTTTGTCTTAACAACAGGCTCTTTCTCACTCTGCATGCACACAGAAGGAAAGAGTAGATAACATACATAGGGTTAAATTACAGAAAAAAATAACTGCTTTAACCAGGTCTTGTAAGGTTACTCACGACTGCTGAGGATCCCTGAGCAGACTCCATAGTCTCACTTAGATCCTGCATAGTTCAGGGCGACCTACTAGCGAATGGCCCTTAAATAATGAATGTTTACCTGCAGACCTCAGATCAGAGGGCGACTTCCGCCGTAATCTTGCGCGATTTTTTGAATCTCCCGCCATCTCCGTCCAAACCGGAAGTGCCAGGCCCCGTGGAACGCATGGTGGAACGCAACGCTGCTTCCCAGGCCTCCACCGGAAGTAGGCCGTGGAACGCAGCGTCCACCGGAAGTAGGCCTGAAGGCAACCAAGACGGAGCATGGGGACGCCGTTGCGAGAGCCGGCCTTGCCAGATCGCAACCTTGGGAGAGCTGGTGGCCGGACCGGAGGAACTCGCTGAGTGTCCGGCCGACATGGACCTGCTGCCTCGCGCCCGCCGCAGGTGAGGGACAGACGAACCGGGTTTTTTTTGGGGTCTCGGGAGCACACATAGTGACCGGACCCCCTGCCCCCTCATGCCGCCACATATCTTTATCTTCATCCTCCCTGACAAATACCTAGGGAGAACAACCCGTCTCCTACCTGGAGGGACAGGAAGACACTGAGGAGGAGTCAAAGAGGGTCAAATTTTATACTTCCTGTCCCTACCTGGTTGGAGGCGGGTCATGGTATGCCGTCATGGAGGATGAAAGGGAAAATGGTGCCTGCTTGCGAGGGGAGCGGGCGCATAGCCGCCGGGTGCTTGCCATTTTAAACAGCAGGCACCTGGTGTCACGGACATACAGAGACATACGGACGTCCCCCCGACAGTGAGTGGCAGGAGCTCTTTGAGACTGGCAACACGTGGTTTGATTTGACATGTTTACCTTGTGGATCAATAGGCGTCTGTGTTGCTTCTGGTACTGGCCACACCCTTAACCTCCAGGTGTTGCAATCGTGGTCATTTATCTTCCCTATTTATAGTTGTCTATCCCACAATGCTGTGCGGTTTATAGCTTTAGTTGGACCTGTGGATAGCTGGTGTTTGGATCTCGGCTGAGTTCCTGGTGCTGCAATAGATTCTTGGAAGTTAGGTATTACCTTTCCCTTTGTATTTTGGCTTTTCTGTGTGTTTCATTTCTTTGTCATTTTGTATTAGGCCTTAGGGAGACTCCCATTCATTCTTCATTTTGGAGGAACAGGATGTCTAATTCCTGTCATTAGTACCAGGGTCCTTTAGGGCTTGATAGGACTCTAGGTATTGCTGCGTATGAACTCACCTACCTCTGGGGACTGTTCATACTGGTAGTCAGTCAGGGCTTTCATTAGGGTTTTCACTAGGGGGTGTCCATCTTCCTTCCCTAGTTTTCAGGCCTTATTTCAATTTCCCCTTTCCCTCACATGTTTGGTGTGGGGTTTCCCTCCCACACTAGAGCATGACACTGGGACTAATGTATATGATTGACTAGAACGTCGATTACACACATTTAACCCTTCAGATGCCATGGTTAGAGATGAGCGAATTTCTGCTTATGAAATTCGTTCACACTTTGTTTGTTGGTAAAAGGTGAATTGCGTTATGGATTCCGACTCCCCTGAATAGCGGAAACGGGACGGTTCCGTTTTGCAACCCATAGACTTCTACTATGACAGTCATCTCTAGCCATGGTCAAATGTGACCAAGGCAGCTGGGAAGTTAAAGACCGGCTCCCCGGATCCTTGCCCGCAGCTCCTGTACTCAGGACTGGTACAGGGCTGCTGAACATTAGTTGCTATGGAGAGCCTGCCTACCATTTTATGAGGATACATCCCTCCATCAGAATTACAGATGGTAAAACAACAAGAGAATATTAATTTGAAAAAAAGTAATTCAGACACTTGTACATCAATATTTGAAAATGTTTTATTCCAAAACTGAAAAAAAACTGAAAAGCATAAATTGCAACACAAAGCAAAATAAACTTAAATACATTCCAAAGCAGAAAAAAAGAAAGTTAATAAAGCTTCACTTTCTTAAAGTGAAATCAGTCTCCTAATATTTGTCAGCACTGCTTTCTAAAAAAAAAAAAAAAAGCACAGCTTTTACCAGTGTAAAGATCTGACAATGACAATATATACATAAGAAAACACACATGGCCTCACTTACTAGTGCAGAGTAAAAGAAAAGGCGGGTCTGAGGCAACCAATACAATTACAGCAACATGAAAGCTGTTTGATTGGTTAGAGGTCAACACCTCGGCTTTTCATAAACGAGGGCCACACTGTCCGGTCATACCATGGTCTACACGTCGAACATACCAGTATAAAAAGCCTGTCCGGCAAAAAAAAAAATCTAATTGTGGTTTCTCTAATTAGCTCCTCACATACACGGTTCTCAAAATATAGTTAAGTTCTTAAAAAATGGAAAAAAAACAACATACAAGAACTACTATAAAATTCACACCAGAAAAGAATAAAAACAATAATAATAATAATAATAATAATAAAAAAAAAAAAAAATAATACAAAGTCATAACTACATTGAAAATAATTATTTTCCTTTGGCAGTGATGAAAATATCGAGAAGTAAATGAAATGATAGTTTAATTAAAATTTTACTATGCTGACGAGACATCTTCAATATAAATCATATTGCTACCCTGTGGCTGAGACTTGCAATAATTATTTTATATATACACTGCTTGTACTAGGTAACTAGAACATACCGCCATCAACTTGCTTATTAAATAGCATAAAGGTAACAAAAACAAAAAAAAAAATTTTAATACTCTGGTAACGCTGCATCAGACAGTCTACATCGTGATCAATCAGATATTGCATAGCAACAGTTTCTTATCATAAATAGAATACATCATGATGATGTCATCACAATTCATATGTGAAGCACCAAGACATTAGTAAAGCATCTCTGTGCATTCCTTTATTTAATTGTAGGCCAAGATTCAGTCCTATTGACTCCCTAATTTGGGAAAATTGGATGCGAAGATTTGCTTTTGGACACCTATTGTATTTGCCTTGTATGGATTCCTAGTATCGTGATCATTCTACCAAAATCACCTGCGATCAATTCCCATTTATTTAAAATACCTCCTATGATGGACGCTTGTAATGGCATATATTGTGCCAACATTCGAAACGGACTCTGGGACTCTACAGACTCCAGGAAAATGACCAGTCATTATTGATTTTGGAAGAATGATTGACCTACTAGAAATCATCTGTGTAGCTCAAGCCACACATGGGTAGAGGTTTCATCGATATCAACATTCGACGAGAGATCTTTCCATTCCCATCTGCCCAATCATCTGAAGAGGCCAATATCCCCATATATGTCCACTTGAAAGGAATCTTTGAGCTACCACATTTAAAGGCTTTGGTAACATTTGGGGGCATTTTTCTTTTTAAATTTTTGTTCCATTGTACTCAATTTGAACAAAAAAAATAAATACTCATAATTTATTACAACTTTGAAGCCTCTTACTCTTTACAGAATTGAGATTCTCTAGCACCAGGCTCTGTGTTTATACATTTTCTTGTCAGGCAGCTCAGCTGACGGCTCCTTATCTCCTGACCTCATAAACGCTGATTATACCTCAATCTTACTGATAAGAACACGCTTAAATAAGTGTTTATGGGGTGTTAGTAGATCTAAAGATATCAGATATACATAGCCGGAGGGTAACTGCTCAAAGTAAGGTAAAAGTAACATGCTCATTGCTAACCCCTTATGACAAAAACTGCTGAAAATTTTTAAGAAAGACTAAAAAAATAATTTTTAGCCCAAAATGTGTAAAATGCAAGCATAAAAAAAAGTTACCTTTGAAAAGGTAAGTTACAAAGGGCAGGATGATCAAAAGATGAACATCCTGTAATAAAGTCCTATTTTCAAAATTGGACTGAGTGAATGTTATACTTTGCTACTCCTCCATGTGTGCCGCTGGCAACATCCACCAACAGCAATCGAGTTGGTGGTCACGCATGAACAGTTGTCTAACTGCCGATTCGCTATGTTAGCCATGCCTGCTCTCCATTCTGGGAATCTAGGCCCACAATTACGGGTCCCATCGGTCCCTTTTGCCTGCACACCTGATGCTGGCAGTGTGGTGGGGCAAACGGGCACGGTTGTAACCTGGCTGATGCATGGAGCTTTGCGTATAGGAACTGTTGGGCAATTGCCTGACAGCCCATCCACCAAAAGCAGGAAGTAAGCGCATCCCACTAGCATTTGTTAGGAACCCCTTTAATGGCCTAGCTTTACCATAAGCTATCAATGACATCACCCCAGAAAACTATTTTAATTTGAGATCCTTTCAATTCTCAAAGTATAAAGGACGCCCCATTTAACAATGCTTACACCCCCCAAAAAGAACAATGTAACAATGTCTCCCTCACTGTCAGACATCGGAATATCACGTGTGCAAAGCGGTATATGTACATGAAGCAAACTTCTTATATAGAACTATTAATAAGTACCCAAAATATTTCTTTGTAAAAAAACAGTAGGTCATAAAAAGTTTTCTTGTAAACATTTGAAAAAGTTTCTAGCAATACAATTTAAGCATTTCAAGCAATGGTGACTTTTGGTTTCTTCTTTTTCTTTTTTCTTAGAAGGAAAGAATCCATCTTCTGCAAGTTACAAGACTCTTTTCTTAAAAGTACACAGGTGGCAGCTGCTTCTTGGAAGAACAATATACAAGTATAAATGCATCATCTCATCTGCCTTAGTCCGTAGCCCAAGCAGGCACAATAGCTTTATGATTTGTCACAATACTGACCAGTTTAAAAAAAAATAAAAAAATCTCAAAAGGTTTTTAGTTCCTCAAGGAGCAAATGTTGGAGTTATTGCCTTGATTTGTAGGATTTGGCAAGACAAGTGGTCTATTTAGATGGTGTACCCAAAAGAGAACCTCTGTGGACAACACTAGCTGGTGGAGAGACGGGCACAGCCCTTCTTAAGTATATATACCTCGGTGTTGCTACTTATTGGTCTTCCTTATACCACATATGGAGCCATCATTTCAAGTTATCCCAGGCCAAAAGACAAACCAAATTTCATTTAAACCCATAGGAATGGCTTTTTTTTTTTTTTTTTAATACCAAATGAATTGTGGAAACACCAACCAAAGAGAGTCTGAGTTTATCACTGGACAGAAGTAATAGAAAAAGATAGTTGCGTGAGATCTACTTGAGGCCAGCTGGGTGTTCCTTGTGCAGGTTTGAGTCCCATCACCTAGTTATTGATTGTCATGTTAACTTTCATTCCTGCCCGTCCCATCTGGAGACATGGTAGTTTTGAGCAGTTTTTTAGCAGCTGTTCTATGGAGACGTGACGAACGTGGAGTTCAGAGGAGAGTGCATCTTTTTCCTGTAGAACGCAACTGAGGTCTTCAAAAACATCTAGAAAAAATAAATAAAAATAAGAATAAGCAGTTCTGCATTTATTGTAATTTTGTTATGCAAATGGTACCAAGATCATCAAATGTCTGAAGGCTCAAATCTGTCAAATGCCCTAAACTTTCTAAAGAACTAGGCTTGTTTGTACCAAAGTAGAGAACTAATTAGAAGTCCAATGCAATAATAATGCACAGTAGATAGAGGACAGTTTGACCGACACCCGTCTCTACTGACCCTCATACACAGGTCAACTTGCCCTGCCTGCCTGGAAAGGCATCCTTAAATCCAACTACACAATGCTTACTTCTCCTCCAACATCTGTTGTTAGAGAGATTAAGGAGGTCCCCATACACATTACACAGTTGGCAGGTCACACCAAAATTAGCTAGATGCATACCCAACCTTAGACCAAAGTTACACAGAGACCATCTTCATGAGATATCATCAGGACTCTGCATGATGGTCATGGACCTACATAGGCAAGAAACCTAACACATCACAATGAGGCCTATTTAAAAACAACCAAAAACCTGCACTTGCCATGGAGATCCAGCATTTGGACTCAACAGCTTCTTCTCTAGTGTACTCCTGGTCAGTACAGACAGAGATGGAAAGATATTTTGAAAGTCACAAGGCAGGCACTGAATGACTGTGAACACAACAAGGCACTCTAGGCACGGTTGAGCGTCATATGTCTATTTGGGAACTGTGTAACTCTATAAAGGCACAGTACGCCAGTCTCTTAGCGTAGGTTATGGCTCTAGGTCTCTGGACATTAGGTGGCACATGAATGCGGTTATGGGAGACATGGCATAAAACAGGCTTTACTATAAGGGTGCAGGGACCATTAGGGAATAACTATAGAAGACATCTTACATATACATGCAATGTGCTTCTCGTTTTGAAGCTACACTTATTTTCTGCCACATTCATATAAGGATGCCTCTCGTTCTTTAACATATTGATGACCTACCCTGAAGACAGGTCATCAATAAAAAAAATAAAAAAAATAAATAAAAAAAAGACAACCCCTTTAAGGGTCCATTCACACGTCCGCAAAACAGACACCCAGCCATGCAGTTCTGCATTTTGTGGACCGCACATGGCCGGCACTTTAATAGAAATGCCTTTTCTTGTCCGTGTCTGCGGACAAGAATAGGACAGGTTCTGTTCTTTGTGTAACGGAAGTGCGGATGTGAAACGCAAGTGCGGATGCGGACAGCACACTGTGTTGTCAACATCTTTTCCGGCCCCATTAAAAATGAATGGGTCCGGATCCGTTCCGCAATGTTGCAGAACGGATCCGGATCCATTTTGCAGACATGTGAATGGACCCTAAGAGGCAGATGGCTCCTAATCAATTACACTGAGAAACTGGAGTCTACGCCAGCCAGCAGCTTGCACATAATTTAGCTATAACTTTTGTCAGTTTCTGGCAAAAGTTATTGTAAGGGCTCATGCACACGAATGTATTTTCTTTCCCTGTCCATTCCATTTTTTTTTTGCGGACCATATGGAGAACCATTCATTTCAATTGGTCCGCCAAAAAAGAAGTTACTCCATGTGCATTCCGTTTCCGTATGCCTGTTCCACAAAAAAATAATAGAACATGTCCTATTATTGTCTGCATTATGAAAAAGGATAAGGATATTCTATTAGGGGACAGTTGTTCCGTTCCGCAAAATACGTAATTCACACGGACGTCATCCGTATTTTTTCGTCGTGCGCATGAGCCCTAAATCTGGCGGGCCTTGTGAAGCCCCATCCCTCCCACTAAGCAATACCTCGTTTTTTTACCACTTCATAAAAGAAGCATTAAAAATTGCAAATTATGGCGTACATATGGTGTGTGCCATAATTTGCGACTTTTTTTACGTCACAATTGTGGTGCAAACTCTTTTAATAAATGTCCCTCACTGGATCTGGACCAAAAGACGGAGGCGATTTCATGATCTCAGTGATGAAAAGCATTTTTGTGAATCAATGTCTCTTTTTTGGCGAAATGGGTAGGCCGAGTGAAATATGCCACTTAATGCCGTTGTAAATCCATTCTAGCTTGTAAAATGGAGTCTAAAAATAAGGCTCTAATACCATCAAGTGCTGATAAGCTTTACTGTAACCTATACTTAGCTGGCAGCTTAGATTACAGCACATCTGCAGCTGCCGCGGAAGTGCAGGGCCGCACTTGCTGACATATTGATTTTATGCCAAGCATTGTTTTAAAGCAATAGACAGGGGAGACAGTGCTATTACAGAAGAAAAAAAAAAACCTCACGCGTTTCTACTAAATTCATGTTCTCTGGAACGTGGAGACACACGGGTAGAGGCAATGCTACACCGCGCAAAGCTACAGATCTCCAGAGGACGCCCAAGTCATTTGATATTGAGGCTTACCCTGGAGTTGCCGGAGGAGATGATCATTTAAGCGTCCCAGTTCTTCTCTGCTCATCGAGCTCACTGAAAGCAGAAGAGAAACATACAAAAATCCATTAGCGTCACCACAGTAATCCAAGTAATTGAAACAACCAACGAGAAGTTAATGATAAAGTCTCCGGGTAGGATCCGCTCACAGTAGTGTACAGCTACAGCCAGGACATAGTGTGGACGGACTGCCTGCGTAATTGGAAGTGTTCATTTGCTATGGCAGCCGACGGTACAACTACTAATGTTTTTAATGTGGACCCGTTAAAGGGGTTGTCTGGTTTAGAAAACCCATTTTCAGGGAAAGAGCAGCGTCAAGTGTACGGCACACTGGAGACCAGGGATGACCTTAAAAGGGTTTTCCTCGGGATAGGTCTTCAATATGACATCGGCAGGGGTTTAACCCCCACTGATAGATTAGGCCTTGCGATGTCACGTTTATCGGTCACATGACCAAGCGCAGCTCAGTCCCGTTCAGGTTAATGGAGCTGAGCTGCGATACCAATGGACGGCGTTATACCTGGTAAGCTGCGCCGTTCACCAGAGCTCTCGTAGGTGCCACAACTTCCTCCAATAGCTGATTTGGGGGGGTGCCAGGAATCGGACCCCTGCCAATCTCATATTGATGATCTATCCTAAAGAGAGGCCATCAATATGAAAACCCCTTTAAATCCCATGGATAACCGATTGAGTAATACTTCATTTCTCCTCCGTGCCCCTGCAGGGAAATTGAACACTTACTGTCCGCTCCCCCCATTAAATTACAGCCGATGGCTGGGGGTCCCTGTGATCGACTCATCATTTAGGGACTTGTATATTGTTAACTAGTGACAACCAATAGGGCGGTCTCATTAGTTTAACAAGCTGTGGTCTGTATGGCGGTACTCAAACGCAGGTTGGCAACGCAGCACAACGGCTCCCTGTGATTGTACCCTTACCCAGCGGTCAGCCAAATGCTCGCCTGGCTGCCTCCGGACCCCCTTCCCCTGTACAAATGCACGCTTTGTCAAGCATGTCTTCTCAGCGGAGACAAGGGAACAAGCCACTGCCAGACACTCCTAGCAGCGGCTTACCTCCTGAGAAAACAAAAGATTGGGCATACTGAAAACCAACATGCCTGATCCTGCTTCCCTTCAACACCTGTCACTAGGGGAAGAGATGGGACACCAGATACATTATCTGGTTGTCTGTTGGTGTCAAAATCAGTACACACGACCACCACCTTGTCCTCCATTGGGCAACCCATGGCACCCACTAGACTCATACCCACTCAGATGCCATTCAGGAGACTCCACAGGTCAGCGACCACAGAGTTAAACATTAAAATGGGCATAAAAATAATCCGTATTTAAAAAAAAGGAAACAAATCTTCAAGCATTAATCCACAAACGTGTACTGGAGAATCATCCCCATTTGCTCAGTTCTACAAGTCCCTGTCTATTTGTCTTCCTGTCAATCACATGTTCTATAGCAAACATCCCTAGGCGCTAATATGGAGGCAAGGCTTTACAGGAGACGTGACCTTGGGTCGTTCATTGCAGAGAGCAGGAATGACAATGGCCCCCGACTCGACAGTAACCTGACTTAGTAACCCTGTGGAATAAAATATCTTGTAGACAGCAATGCAACCAACACCGAGAACAGGTCTAGAAACTATAGAGTAGATAGGACCCAGGAGACCTCCTAGAGGTTAAAAACAAAAAAATCTATTGTTTTGTGCACAAAGTGGTTGTCACTTCACTTTCTCACACGGTCATAAGCAGCAACGGCATTAAACCACAGGTTTAACTACTTCCAACCTCACAGAATCAGAGATTGGGACAGTTAAACCCATGGTCGGGCCATGGCACAAGTAATCTGGAAGTATAAGAATTTAAGAACACAAATGTGTGAATCTGCCCTTAGAAATCAATTAAGTCAGTTCACTCTGGGCGAACACTCCAAAACAGCTGTCTGCAGATGAGGTACTGGCTTAGCTATAATCCTAAATTATGTCTCAGGACCTGTTTAAAAGGTCAAAACTTGACAGTTGGCATTAGAGACTCAGCTTTCTTTTCATTCTCGAAAGTTGGCCACTTTGCATACCTTTTTGCCAGGAAGCACTGACTGCCCTATAAGATTTCCTACATCTACTTGGTGCTCTCCACAAGTAGAAAGAGCACCCCCCCCCCCAAAAAAAATATGGCCTTAGAAAACATGGTTGCTTTCTTTGTCAAATATCATCAGACTTGTTTGTTGGTTTTGTGTGGCGTTGCTGTGATATCAGTACATGTAAGACCACCGCTTCATTAGTGGGAATCTGTTTGCAGATTTGTACCCATGAAACTGCATGTGAACTTTTAACTTAGTGACCATCAATACGCCTTTTTACACCGGTCACTAAAGGGCCTTAGGCTGGGATGGCCCGGTGTACCATGAAGAAGCCTTAAATCATGAACAAACCTTAAGTCAGCTGATTTCAGGGGGTGTGTTCTATGCAGCCCATTCAGGCGGCTCTCGGCTCACATTACATATTGAGGGGGTGTGTTCTATGCAGCCCGCGCTCGTCTCAGCGCACTATGCAGAAGCAGGTCTCCCTGATGGGAGAGGGAGGGAGCTCCCTCCCTGTTAACCCCTTCCATACAGCGATCCGTACGGACCGCGGTATGGAAGGGGTTAAACTGCTGACATCTGCAGATGTCAGCAGTTTATAGCAGGGGGTTAGCAATGTGCTGACCCCCTGCTATACCCACTAGACCACCAGGCCTGCAGCCCGCAACCCCCCCCCCCCTGCACCGCCCGGGGGATCAGTAACATGGCGGGGTGCTGGGGGGGTTAATTGGTTAATTTTTACATTTAGGTCTTTGATCCCCGCGGTCAATTCCCCCCCCATGCACCGCCCGGGGGATCAGTAACATGGCGTGGTGCGGGGGGGTTAATTGGTTAATTTTTAAATTTAGGTCTCTGATCCCCGCGGTAACAGACTGCGGGGATCAGAGACTGTCACGCAGAAAACCGCAGGTCTGAATTGACCTGCGGTTTTCTGCGCAACATGGGGGGGGGGGGGGGGGGCTCACAGGTTTATTCATACACCTGTGCCAACCCCGCGCCTCTGGCTTCAGAACTGTTTCGGCGTAGTGCGCATAAATGCGCATGCGCCGAAGGACACACCCCGAACACACCCCGTGAAATCAGCTGACTTAAGGTTTGTTCATGATTTAAGAATTTTTCATGGTACACCGGTCTAAGTGCTGCACAGTTCACCCGTGCAGCGGGGAATCACATGAGAGCCGCTACTGCTCTAACAGCCCAGATCTGCCCTCTTGCTTAACCTTTCACATGCCACCAGCAATGGCACCCGCCACATGTAAGCTTTGACAGAGGGAGCAAACTCCCTCCGTCTCCCATCCGCACCCCGCAAATGTGATCGTGAGGTGCCGATGTGTGTAAAGGCTGACTGGGGCCTCATATAGGCCCCAAGCCTGTCTTGAGCATAGCACAGCCTGCTGGTCAAGGTCAGTATAGCACTGACATTAAAATGCAATGCACCATAGCAGGGATGGGCAATCTGCGACTCTCCAGCTGTTGTAAAACTACAATTCCCACCATGCCCTGCTGTAGGCGGATAGGTTTAAGTATGAAAACCTATACAGAAACCTCACGCATTTCTACTAAATTCATGTTCTCTGGAATGTGGAGACACACGGGTAGAGGCAATGTTACACCGCACTTCATCAGGAGGCTGCAAAGCCACGTCTGGCAAAGCGCGTGACGAGGTAGAAATATTTGCGGAGCAGTGAGACGCAAGTCCACCATGGGTAATATTTATTAATCATTGTACTACATGCGGCACTTTGTTATTTTGGCTATATCTGTATCCTCCTCTGTTCGTGCCATCTTATGTATATATGGGTTATTTGCCATACTTTACGATATTCTATTTGTGCCCTCTCTATACATATACCCTGGGTTCACACCTGAGCGTATTTGATACGCGCGTATTACCCGCGTAAAACGCCCGTATTACAGTGCGTTTTGGAAATAGGAAACGCGCGTCATACGCGCGTTCGTGACTCGAGACCAATTAAAAAAAGGCATATCTACACTTAACGCGTGTTTTACGCCCCAAAGAAGCTCAAGAACTTTTTTGAGCGTAGGGCGTTTTACAGCGCGTTCAAACGCGCTGTAAAACGCTCAAGTGAGAACCAGGGCCTCAGGGAAGCATTGGTTTTCATATGTTGAGCGTTTTACAGCGCGTTTGAACGCGCTGTAAAACGCTCAGGTGTGAACTGAGGGTTAGGAGGGCAGGGGTGATGCTGCGTTGTATTTGCAGGACCATATCGCACATTTTTTGGCATATGTTACTCCTCTCCATATTATATGGACTTGCTGGCATAAACTGCTTCCCATTAGTCTCTGGGGTAAAGGTGTGTCTGCGGAGGGGTCTTTTACCCTGCCGCGGTTTTGTGCTTTCATTTTGCTATTTTTGGTGATTATTTGAATAAAATGATATTGCTTTTTTTTATATTGACTCAGTGATTTGATATTTGGGCAATGGAGGTTTCTATATAGGTTTTCATATATGTATGCCTGACCCCTATGCAATGAGTCTTTATAGCTGAGGTAATACACAGGTTCTAACGGATAGCTTTAAGTAGCCTTTGCATGCTGGGAGTTGTAGTTTTGCAATAGCTGGAGGGCCGCAGTTTACCCATCCCTGCACTATAGGGATAGTGTATTGCATTTTAAAAGCAAGCAGAATATTGTCCGTTATAGTCCTCTTGTGGGACCATTAACTAGCAAAAAAATTAAATAAAATTCCTATTAAAAAAACGTGGCAGTAGCAGAGAGATCTGAGCCTCTAGGAGTAATGGTAACGCCCCCGTTGCTCCTAGAGGCTCATTTGCATAAATCAAATACATTTTTCTCAGCAATGCGGGCACATATGAACATGGGACCAACACAGATGCCTTCAGCTGCCAAGTGCACATGTAACGGGTCAGCCAGTGTCATAGGGACAAATAGGGGATAAATGTAATGATTGTATACATCTCCACCTGACCCTCCATCAAACCTAGGGTCGCACACAGTACTGTCTACCCTAGATGCGCTGCAATGAATGTAGGACGCATAGTCGTAAATACATACGTTCTTCTTTGTTGTAATGCTGGTGTCTTCTCCGAACGTTGGGTCCAGGCTGGTTAGAGTTATCAGGCTTGTGTTCCTTGCAGGGATTCAGCCACAGCTGATTACGGCAGAAAGCGGAGTTGGAATTCTGTAGCTCGCTTACGCCAAAACCCCTGCCGTCCCGCTCGAAAACCCCTTTTCCACACGTGGCTATAGCTCCAGCTGCAGCGTCCAACCACTTTTCTGAATACTTGGGAACCTGCGAGTCGTGCTGGGGAATCAGACTCCTGTCATTCAGATGTCTGAATTTGCAAAGCTTATGTTGAGCGGGTTTGGAACACTCAGAGTCAGAATATAAATCCTTATTTTGTGCATATTGGACGATCCAGTTTATTTTTTTGCCGAGAATAGTTTTTACTTCCTCGTAGGGGCTCTTGGCAAGCTTGGACCGGGAACAGTCTTGGTTTGCAATTTGGTGATATTTCTCAAAACAGTCCTTGTGACCTCGCAACGATCTGGTGTGCAGAAGATCCGACTTTGCTACTCCTAAAAAAAAATACACAAAAAAAATGTATAGAAATAAAATAGTTCATTTGCATATAAACCAGATTAAGGTTTCCTGCAAATCTAACAGAACATACAGGAAGTGGGTAGAGTTGAATTCTAAGATTACATCACCGTTTTTGAATTCCAGTAGTCTGTTCCTCTGACCGAATAGACTACTGGAGTTACCGGATCCGGCAAAGCCAGATACGGCCGCGCACCGCCGGATCCCCATATAATAGGATCAGACAGGGATTCGGCATAAATGTTGGCTTCTGGCTGGTCAAAGAGTCATGTATGCATTTATGCCGGCAACCCACCAGATTCCCGTCGGGTCCCATTACAGTCAATGTGGATTCAGATGTGCGTGGCCGTGTCAGGCTATACTGGATACGGTAAAACACTAGTCTGTTCCTCTGCTGGAACAGACTTCCGGAGTTCAATAACGGCGATGTGAACGCAGCCTTTATTGCACA
Source organism: Bufotes viridis (assembly GCA_033119425.1). NCBI lineage: Eukaryota > Metazoa > Chordata > Amphibia > Anura > Bufonidae > Bufotes > Bufotes viridis. Next base: position 46,363,989 of record CM065591.1, on the reverse strand, counting down.
AGAGCCTGTAACCTACAATCATGGAAATACGCACACTGGTCCCGTGGGTCAACATCCGGTTTGACAATGGCCACACGTCCTGCTGCAGTCAATTACTGGCCGACATATGAGGCATGGAGGAACACATCACTGTTAGGAACCGTGATTGGCTGCAGCAACCCATGTGATCGGTGTCAAACCGGATGTTGACATGCGGGACTGGAGCTCGTCAGCGGAGAACTGAAGGAGCCGGAATCCAATGGGAGGGGGGGGGGGGGGGCGGATGTTTATTTTTCAAGTACAGACTACAGGCCCCCCCATACACCCATAAATATTAATGTACTGTGGAGAACGGCGGGTTTGGATGTCAGGATTGCGTGAAATCAATATTGTTCTCCAGGGAGATAAACATTCTCCGCTCTCCCCATTAATAGACCGGCACGTTCGGCCACATATCAGGGGTCACTGTAGTGATGGATGATTTAGGAAGCTGCACCCTAGCTGCCATTATTTAAAATTTGTGACTGCTTTTCTACCAAGATGATGAATTAACGTTCTATTAGGATTACTTTGTTCTCCTTTCATCAGCCAGAGGCAAATCTTCCTGTCCACGCCTGAGTCTTAGGCCTCTTTCACACTTGCGTTCTGAGGATCCGACAGGCACTTCCGTCCCGCCGGATCCGTCAGAACGCAAGTCGCCTGAAAGCATTAGAAGACTGATCAGGATCCTGATCAGTCTTCGAAATGCTTTGAGGTTACTATGGCAGCCAGGACGCTATTAAAGTCCTGGTTGCCATAGTAGTAGTGGGGAGCGGTATACTTACAGTCCGTGCGGCTCCCGGGGCACTCCAGAATGAGGTCAGAGCACCGCATGCGCATGGATCACATGATCCATGCGCGTGGGGCGCCCTGACGTCACTCTGGAACGCCCCGGGAGCCGCATGGACGGTAAGTATACTGCTCCCCACTACACTTTACCATGGCAACCAGGACTTTAGCAAACTGGCTGCCATGGTAACCATTGAGAAAAAGCTAAACGTCGGATCCGGCGATGCGCCGAAACGTTTAGCTTAAGGCCGGATCCGGATTAATGCCTTTCAATGGGCATTAATTCCGGATCCGGTCTTGCGGCAAGTGTTCAGGATTTTTGGCTGGAGCAGCTGCGGTATTTTCTCCGGCCAAAAAACGTTCCGGTCCTGAACTGAAGACATCCTGATGCATCCTGAACGGATTTCTCTCCATTCAGAATGTATTGGGATAATCCTGATCAGGATTTTTCCAGCAGAGCCCCGACGACGGATCTCTATGTCGGAAAACAAAAACGCTAGTGTGAAAGAGCCTTAACTAGATGCGCCGTTCCTCCTTGTGTGTTCCTGCGAGGTGTACAGAGAAACCACTGAAGTGACCACCGAGGACACCGGCCATTCGACGTTATACATTTATATAAAATGGCTAAATGTTTGAAGCTGAACATCAAGCCTCATTCTGAGGGGAAGATTAATGGCTCTTATACAAACAACATCGGAGAGCTCCGGCCGCCCATCGCCCGCTCGCAAATGAAAAGCTCCGGTTTTGCGACATCAAGTGAGAATATTTGAAAATGTTGAAAAGACTTTTCCCTGAACAACTGGCTTATTCTGAAAGCAGGTAGGACTGCAGAGCCGAGATAGGATTGAGAAGGTTTTAATTTCATGCCTATTAGCCGATTCTGCAAAGGAGCTGAAATTCTTGAGAGGGACTATGGACATGAAACGTCTGACGGAAAGGAAGACAGAGTGAAAATTAGGTCACTACGAATGAGTGCAGCTGTGTACTGAACTCATCGCTCTAACAGGATTCTCGGCATTGTCCCATCTTAAAAGGGGTTGTTCACCTCTGGGGGTCTTTTGGAAAGCCACCCCCAGCATGGCTGGACCTGCAGAGGGAATCATTCTTACCCGATTCCCACCACTGGGTTCCAGCTCATTCACTCACCCCGCTGCTCTTTGGTGTCCCAATGTTAACATCCTGTTTGATGCGGGACAGGTCGTCGCTGCAGCCAATGACGTTGACGAGGGGACAATGGAGAGCAGCAGCGGCACGAGGGGAGAAGGGGAGCAGAGGAGCCAAACCCAGCAGCAGGGATCAGGTAAGTAAGATTCCCTTCACAGATCCGGCCATGCCCGGAATCACCCCTGAAAGACAACCCCTTTAAAGTGAAGGAAAGTTAATTCTTCTGGTGCGGGAGACAGACGCTAAACAATGACACTGTGTGCCCTACACGGTCACAAGGACATCGTAGAGGAGAGTACGAATGGAGGAATGGAGGACCCCCTCTATGAGGCAGAACAGCCAGCCTATGCAGGTCTGAATGACCCCGGATCCCATTGACACAATCTATTGTTTGCCAAGGGAACAAGTAAGCTGTTGGTGAGGGCAACAAAATGGAACAGGTTGCCTCTGATGAGAGAACACCTTTAAAAAGCAAATAATTTAAAAGGAACCAGTCACCTGGTTTGGGAAAACTACACCTCCAGAATGCCGTGGCCCCAAACCAGGTGACGGGTTCCCCCTTTAAGGCGGGCTCTCTACTTAATATTTCTTTAAGAAATATATCAGACTGATACCACCACCAGAGATGAGGAATGGCTTTAAGTAACGGCTCTATCAGCATGGTGGAAACTCAAAGTCAATCATTTGAAACCTGCTGCTATGGACAAGCTGCCTACCAACAAGCTTTTCTGTCAGGCAACAGACCTCTAGCAACTGGTCAGTCCACCAGAAAACGCAGCTTATTAGTTTAAGGGAAAACGGAACACGGAAAACGCTGAAGGGGCACATTTATATTTTTGTGGAGAACCTCTCTAGTGTTTTTGCCTTCTGGAGAGACACTGCCAACACGTCTGAAAGTTTAGTTCTGTCCACAGTGAGGGCCAGGACTCCCGCTATGTAGGAGGCACATCTAGAGCACTGTCCATCCTGGTTCATGGACCTCATGCCAGAATATCGTACTGTGCTGCTAACACGGAATGTAGAAAAGCGGGGGAAACAACCTCGATGGACTCATTAATGGCTGTCACATTTGGACGTTCAGCTTCTGAAGGAACCGATAAACAATCAATCAAACAAATGATATTTATATGTTCAGACATTTTAGGGAGAAATGTTCTTTAAATGCTGTAATTGTACATTGAAGGAGACAGGCAGCCGGCAGATTTGTCACTAAACCGGTCATCTGTGATTAAAAAAAACGTATGCTGGAAATTGGAGCAGGGAGGAAAAAAAAAAAAAGAAGAGGAATTTTTCGCCTGAGTGTAGATTTAAGCCCCAGGCTTGGAATGTGCATCTCCAGCTCAGAGCATATCGCTAAAGTATAAATCTGGAGGCTCGGTTTATCCTTATGTGGATAGCGGACAAATGCTGCTGAGCAGCGGCCAGCTGGGCTCCGGCCTCCACCCCCTTCACACATTCTTTATAGTGTAAAACTAAAGCAAAGTCGCCTTCTCTATGGAAAACATCACGCGCACAGTGCAGACTGTGGGATGGGAGACCTCCCTTAAAAAGACTATAGGTGACACATAGGGATGCAGCAATCGATTCGTTTTGTAATCAAGTATGGTGTCATAGGCCTCTTTCACACGAGCGTGTCCGGATGCGTTCAGTGAAAAAACTGCGATTTCACAGGCAAAGGCATTCAACTTTGCCTGTGATTGCGTTCAGTTGTCTCCGTGCAGGTGCAATGCATTTTGATGCGTTTTTCACGCGCGTGATAAAAAAACTGAAGGTTTACAAAACAACATCTTCTAGCAACCATCAGTGAAAAACGAAACGCACCCACTTGCGGATGCAATGTGTTTCTCACGCAGCCCCATTCAATTCTTTATAAGATTGGAAACACTCTTTAAATGAGGGTAAACCCAGTATGCCTGTAACTTTTGCAGTCTGCACCTTACCATCATTAAGAGGGTTTTCCAGGAGTACACTATGGATGACCGATCCTCAGGACAGATCACCAATATCTGATCGGTGGTGGTTCGACTCACGGCACCCCCGCAGGTCAGCTGTATTAATAGGCCATGTCACTCTGGTGAATGCTGTGGCCTCCTCCTAGGCCAGTGATGTCATGTTCATTGGTCACATGACCTAAGCGCGGCTTAGTCCCTTTCAAGTGAATGAGACTGAACGAATACCAGGCAGAGGCGCTATAGAGTGCACAGCTCTGTGTTCATAAGCCGTGTGGAGGCCGCAGTGAAAAAAGACTCAAAAACTTCAAAAAGCTGATCGCTGGTGGTTCTGGGAGTTGGTACTGCAGCTCAGTTTGACCTAAATGACCGATGTACGGTGATGCCACATGGCCCAGGAGGAGGCCACAGTGCTCATGAAGTGCCGGCCTCTTCTAACAGCTGATTGGCAGGGGCCCCTGGTTTCGGACTCTCGACCATCAGATATTGATGACCTTCCCTGAGGAGAGGTCATCGATATAAATTCCTGGATAACCCCTTTAAGTCTATGGTTTTCACTGCTTTCAATGGGAAGCATGTAATGCTTTCTTAAAGGGGTCGTCCAGGAACAGATACCGTGACTCCTGTCTTCCAGGAACGGCGGTACACCTGTTCATAGGTTGTGTATGATATTGCAGCTGGGCTCTATTGGTGTAAACATGGCCTACAGACAAGTGTGGAACATTTTGGTAGAACGCAGCCATGTTTTTCTAATCCTGTAGAACCCCAATAGTGGCTTTTAAAATGATGCAACCGTGGGGCTCCTAGAAGTAAGACCCGGCAGGACCATCTCTTTCACTGCCTGGAAATCTTGTATTCGAGAAGAAATTAGGGTAAAACACAAGCAGACCCCACTTTTTGTTTGCCCGAATGGTCCTTTTGTGCAGAAATCAGCACAAAACAACATCACATACTCCATGGCGCGCACACCGTCAACAGAGGTCCCAGAGGGGGAGCTTTTGAGCGTGAAGGCTTCTTCTTCATTTACACCGACAAATGTCACTTTAACAAGTAGGAATCAGCAAGCGGCCGGCTGCTTGCTTAACCTCTATTATGTTTGTGCATTTCACATTGTAAGCTGTTAACAGCGAGTTTAGTCTTTCCGCTCTGTCAGTGACATTAATTCAGCAGAGGCTCTGCAGCTGCCAGCACCCTTAAAAAAAATCACACGTAGGGGCCCACAGCTACCCAGCACTCATGGCTTTATTCTACTTAGGAACAGAGTATCAGGAGTCAACTGAGTATCCGGTACTCCAACTCAGCGGTTTCATTTGGCTAAAATGGAACCCAAATAGAGATCTCAGCATTCAGCTAAACATTCCCCTAAAAAGACATGAAAGGGACCATAAACTAAAGAAACACCAGAGCCCCAAGAGGTGCTATTCTGTATTATAGGTCTGTGTGTAACCGACTGGTTGGCTGAAAAAATGGGTCTGAAATGTAAGAGGTAATGTTGAGAATATAGATAAATGCATATAGGGAGTCTGTCACCAGGATCATTACTGATAAACCAGGCATAAAGCCTTGTAGGCCTAGCCAAATGCGATTCCTTGCTTCATTATTGGGGGGTAGACCCAAGCCACTCTGTGCAACCTGGCTTCCCCTGGTTCCTCTGACAGTCCCTTCCCTCTCCTTAATTGACAAGGCCCAGGTTCCTGCACAGTCATCTTGCTTGGCCCTCTCAGGAAGGAGTGTGACTTCTTACCTGTGGTAACCCACGACCCCCCCCCCCCCTTCATTTTTTTTTTGCAGGGTCTCTAAATCCATTAGGTCAGAGCTATACATCAGAAGTAGAGGTTGGGAATATGACATGTACCACTGGGTAAGCCACGTAGTGGCCTACAATTCATAAGGAAAGTCTTCAGACCCCTTCACTTCTTTAATATGTTGTCATGCTACGGCCTTGTAATAAAATTAAAGAAAAACATCCAGTTTTTCCCCATCATTCTGCACTCAATACCCCATAATAAGGGATTACAGCCTCCATTTTGGGGGGGGGATGATGCCACAAGGTTTGCAAACATGGATTTTGGCATTTTCTGCATTCTTCTCCACAGATCCTCTCAGGCTCTGTCAGGTTGGATGGGGAATGAGGTCCAGAGCAATCTGGGCCAGGTTTTTATTAAAAAAAATCTCTGTATTTTGCTCCATTCAGCTTTCCTTAAGCCCTGACCAGTCTCCTTGTCCTAGCTGCTGAAAAACACCTCCACAGCATGACACTACCACCACCATGCTTCACTGTGGGGATGGTATTGGGCAGGTGATGAGCAGTGCCTGGTTTTTCTCCAGATATGATCACCGATTGGACACAGTATTAAAAACTAACATGTGGTATCCTTTTTTTTATTTGCAATGGCTGACCAATATGGAGGACAACAGGATATTCTTCAGGTGAATGGTAATCTATGGTTATTTTCAGTGTATGCTCTGGAAGCTTTCGCTAAATGTATAAATGTGAGGTGAAGACAGACTACTAGGCATACAAGATTTCAAGTCCTACAAGGAGGCAACGTCATGTAGAGGCAGACCATGTGGTTGCTTAAGGGTCCCTGGAGAGGTTGATCTTGCCAACACAATTTAATGTGTGGTGACAACCTGCACAGGGATGTGGTCTCCATAGGTGCTGCAATAGAAGATGAACCTGAGTAAGGAAAATGGTATGGGGGTCTCCTAACCATGAGGTCCTGGAGTATTGTCCAAAGGGCATTTATCTTCACTACAGGGCCCACTTTTCAAAATTCACACTAGTGAATGTGAGCCAATATCTACGTGGCTGTGAATTGCTTGCCTTGGTTTATTAAATGAAATGTAAGGCCATGTACACTGTGCATTGTACTCATTATTAGGTAAAAATCATTTTTCCATCTGGTCTTTATTAAAAACATGGAGTCCTTTTCTCTGTACAGAGCTGAGATGCTCTACTAGTAAAATCTGAATTTTCTCTTCATCAAACAGGGAGCTTAGGCCTCTTATCTCTTCTCTAAGACCTTATAAACACTCAAAGCTCAATCCTTATCTTACTGATAATAATGTGGCTTAAATAAGTGTTTATGACCTCTTAGTAATTTACAGATAAGGGTTATTAGATGATGCACACAGCTAGAAAAACAGTTAGGCCCCTTTCACACGGGCGAGTTTTCCCGCGCGGGTGCAATGCGTGAGGAGGACGCATTGCACCCGCACTGAATCCGGACCCATTCATTTCTATGGGGCTGTGCACATGAGCGGTGATTTTCACGCATCACTTCTGCTTTGCGTGAAAATCGCAGGATGTTCTATATTCTGCGTTTTTCACGCAACGCAGGCCCCATAGAAGTGAATGGGGCTGCGGGAAAATCGCAAGCATCCGCAAGCAAGTGCGGATGCGTTGCGATTTTCCCGCATTGTTGCTTAGCAACAGGACCCAATCTCTATTATTTCCCCTTATAACATGGTTATAAGGGGAAATAATAGCATTCTTAATAAAGAATGCATTGTTAAATGAAGAGGAAGGGGTTAAAATAATAAAGTTAACTTACCTTAGCTACTTGATCGCGTAGTCGCGATCTCTCCTCTCTTCCCTGCAGCATCTAAGATCTACAGGACCTGTGATGACGTCACATCACATGGTTCAATCACATGGTCCATCTTACCATGGTGATGGACCATGTGATTGGACCATGTGATGTGACGTCATCACAGGTCCTGTAAATCATAGATGCTGCAGGGAAAGAGAGGAGAGATCGCGACTACGCGATCAAGTGGCTAAGGTAAGTTAACTTTTATTATTTTTAACCCCTTCCTCTTCATTTAACAATGCATTCTTTATTAAGAATGCTATTATTTCCCATTATAACCATGTTATAAGGGGAAATAATCAATTCTCCAGTAGACCCGAAACCGGACTTCAGTGATGAAGTCCGGCTTCGGGTTGGGTACCAAACATGTCATTTTTTCTCACGCGCGTGCAAAACGTGTTGCAAACGTTTGCACCCGCGCGGGAAAAACGCGCATATTCTCGCAACACACCCGCCTCTTATTCGGGCGTCAAACATGACGCCCGTGTGAAAGAGGCCTTAACCCTTTGTAACAAAATGGCTCAATATTTTTAATAAAGACCAATTGAGGAAATTTATTTACTTGATTTACTCCGAATGAGTAAAATGAGATCATAAAAACAAATTTGCCGCTGAAGGTGTACATAGCCTTTAACTAGCTCCAAATAAAACACTGATATAATCTGCATAAAAGGAATGCAATGTTGCAAACGCTATCGATGGATCGTCCACTGTGGTTGTCCAGTTTTGCGGCTATTCCTGGAATTTACAGAATAGGCAACAAAGGAACATGGCATACACAATGAAGGTTTCAGTTGCTTCACTTAAAATCTAGTGCATGTCTTGATGGGTCTCTTGTCACTTGCTGTAAATGAGCAGCCTGAGCGCTGTCATCATCGGGGATGCATGAGCACTCAGGTGAGGAGCCGGCGTCTGTGCAGAGCTGAGCTGCCAAATAGTAAACCATAAAACCCTTACGATGCAATAAAATAAACTTCCCTCATCTATAGTCCCAGGGAAGGATGCAGAGGCTTAGCTCCTCAAGCCTGAACCCCTTTGTGCTCATGACAACCTTCCCCGGCAGACGAGGAAGATGAAATTAATGTGGGCACACTATGGGGGGGGGGGGGGGGAGAAAGGTGTCAATTCTGATCCCGATACATAACTGATAAGTATAATAAAGGTCTCAAAGTCCCAGACGATAATTTGACATGTTCATCACACGTAGGAAAGCCAACGATGAACACTCTCCATGGGACCCTAAACCAAAGAACGCACTGGAGCGTTGCACAATGTGTCTGTAACAAACAGCCAGAGCTTGCAGAGTCCTAAAATGTATAAAGGCCTTGTAAAACATCTCCCATTCCCAAAACTGTTCAGATTTGCAACCAAAGCAACCGAAAAAGTTGGTGGATCATGAATATACAGTACTCAATACTGCCACCAGATGTGCCGCAAAGTTCTCCTTGCTAATCTGCAGGGCTGTATTTATACCCCCTACTGACGTAGGTATCAATCCTGGTCCCTGGCTGGTTTATGGATAGGACCACATGCACTGCTGCAGCCAATAACTAGCCTCAGAGGTGACATGTTCCCTAGCAGCATATCACCGCGGGGTCACGTGCTTGTTGTGGACACATCCCCACTGAGGCCAGTCATTGGCTGCACATGACCCCGACATAAACAAGCCGGGGACTAGAAGATCACTGGGTGGAGTTGTCGTACGGGAGCAGGCAAGCATAGTTTAAAAATCCAACGGGGGTAAGGGTACTTTCACACTAGCGTTTTGGATTCCGTTTGTGAGATCCGTCTCAGGGCTCTCACAAACGGTCCAAAACGGATCAGTTAAGCCCCAATGCATTCTGAATGGATAAGGATCCGTTCAGAATGCATCAGTTCGGCTCTGTTCCGTTTTGGAGCATTTGCTTGCAGCATTTTGGTGTCCGTCTGAAGAGGCGGAGCCTAACGGATCCATTTTTAATTACAATGTAAGTCAATAGGGACGGATCCGTTTTTAATGACATAATATGTTGCATTTGAAAACGGATCCGTTCCCCATTGACTTTCAATGTAATTCAAAACGGATCCGTTTTGGACTTTGTCATTTTTCTTAAACCTAATGCAAACGGCTCCTCTCTGAACGGATACAAACGTTTGCATTATAGGTGCGGATCCGTCTGTGCAAATAAACAGACGGATCCGCACCAACGCAAGTGTGAAAGTACCCTAACAAAAATAGGCATAAACCCCTTTAATATGTAAAATTGTTTTTATTCTAGGAACAAAGCGGCTGCGATCTATTAAAAGGATTTGACTTACAGTATAAGAACACTGAATGGTGAAAGCAAACGGCTCTCACGGAAAAAATACCACCAGAAAATGAGGGGAAAAAAAGCACAACAAACATCTGCCAAGTGAAACAAAAAGACCCGAGTGTGGAAACATTAGAGCGGTTAATGTGCTATGTGAAATGTTATCTCCGAAACAGAAAGACAAGGCTGCCGCACAGTCACCAGATAAAGGCGCTTTCATTTCCACAGGGCGAACTTCTCGCAGCTCATTAGGTCTGCTCAGAGAAACCTCCCTCTCTCTGCTAATTCCCCATTATACAACTCGATTACACAGATTCGGAGATCATGCGGCAGGAGGACGACATTCCACATTACAAGGTCCCTTTCTGCCCATTACATGGTACAAAACTGGAGACGTCATGAGGCCTGAATGTGATAGATCGCGGCGGTGGTGGAATATCAGAATCCTGCTACAGAAAACGTAAATGGCTACAAAGAGTCTCTGTTCTCTAATGCATGGACTGACCATAGCATCATTGGGCTCTGTGTAATTCTTCAATTTCACCTGTGGAGGCACTGCAGGAAAACTGATCACTTGTCCGATTCCTCTACAGATTTTAGCTGATTACTGGGGGGGTTCCAGCAGCGGGACACCCTGAAAACTTATCGCCAGAGGCGAAAACTCTAATAAACAGCAGAAAACACCATTAGACGCTGGAGGACATTTTACTGCAGGTCCTGTGTCTGAGGCTTCCATCCTACAGTTCAGATTAAAGGAACCTGGCACCATGAAAATGCAGTGTAAGCTGCAGGCAGCGTTTTATAGAGCAGGAGGAGCTGAGCAGATTGATAGATAGTTTTGGGAGAAAGAATGCAGTATAAACCTGTATTACATTCATCTAAATTCCTGCTCATTCTGGGCTTTGAAGTCCAGGGGGTGGTCCTATCAGTGATTGGCAGCCTGCTGATGTTCACAACTGGTTCACTCTGGAACATTGGGAAATATCGTTTTTTTAACAACTGGCTGAATACTACTGGTTTGTAAAACTGCATCACACAAGAATTAAGCCGAATAAATTCTTAGGGCTCTGTTAAAGGTACCTTCCCCGATCCGACAGATACAAATGGCGTCTGACGGACCTACAACTGGGTCCATCGGGTGCTGCCAAAGTAGACTTGGCGAGATAAACAGCACTGTACGCAGAGCTATGCTTCCCATCACATATGATGGGATTTGCTATGGAGGCTGAAAACCGAGTCCGAATAAAATCCAAAGCTGCATTGTGACCGTACAAAGAGACTGACAAATGTCACACCTATAAAATATTTACACACCTAGATCAAATATTCACAGATCAGTCAAAGAGGAACAAGAAACAGCTTGGGTTACCCCCACATTTGTAGATTTTGGGTGGCATGGTGTTCTGTGCATATGGGGCTTGTGGAAATCCATCCAAGGATATACAACCCCATTCAGATGATTTTTTTTGCCATAAAAACTTCTGCCAAAAATTTGTGGTGTGCGAATATACAAAAATGGTTTATTTTACAGCTACGTCATCAATGTTTTTTCCTGGAAACCCCTTCAAAAGCCATATGGACACCTTTTCATTGAATTTTTTAATGGTTTGTTCTCTAAAGGCCTCATGCACACGAACGTATTTTCTTTCCGTGTCCGTTCCTTTTTTTTTTTTTTGCAGACCCATTCATTTCAATTGGTCCACAAAAAACAAAAAGGTACTTCGCGTGCATTTCGTTTTTATTGCAAAACACATACGGTCGTGTGCATGAGGCCAAAATTAAAGGGAATGTGTAATCAAGAAACAACGTATATTTTAAATCACGTTTTTTATGTTTAACATATTTTGCATGTCAATATCTATATTTATAGCGGCTCTGTCACCAGGATCAACCCTATTAAACTAGACATACTGCCTGGTAGGGTTGATCATGTTGATTAAAATCATACCTTTCTTTTGTCTTTATGCTAAACAGCTGCTGAGATATCTGATATCTTTTATTCATATGCAAATGAGCAATTGGTGCACCAGGAGGCAGAACTGAATCCATGGAGCACTGCTCTGTAACACCCCCTGAGCTCTGCACACTCTGTGACCTGCCCCCGTGCATCGTCATCTATGATGCTAGGGGAGCAAGTCACCGTTGCAGCATGCTATTGGCTGCACCCCCCGTCGCTAGATGTTGTGATCTGAACGACGGGGAGATGCAGTGGCGGCCGTGCAGGGTTCTGGAGGGACACAGTCGGAGACCAGGTAAGTATTTTCTGTATGAGGGACCTGAGCATTTCTGGGGTGTTTTTAAGCACTCCTTTAACTGTAAAACCATTGGTTTTTCCTCACACAGCAAAAACATTATAACCAATCCATCTAAATAGACCCTTGGAGATAGCAATGGGGACGGGGGTGAGGTTGCACATGGAAGATCAAAGTGTGGAGAGGGAGGAAAGCATCCAAGTCTTCAGGGAGAGAAAAGTCACACAGGCTGCCAGTATGAGAGTGTAAGGAAGATGGATAGTGGACACACAGCAATCTGAAAAGGGAGGAGGGCGCGTCAATCAGGTTGTGTGTGAGGGTAGATAGAAAGGAGAGCACCCACAGAAAGCACTGCAGGTCCCAGAGTTGGAAATGTCATACAGTCCTGAGCATCAGTGTCTGTCAGCATAAGAGAGCTGAGAGAGAGCTAGTGAAAGCAGCAGCATCCTGGATACACAGACCTCACTCACATCCAGCATTTATTACTGGGAGAAGTCTGAAAATAGGTGCAGGTTTCAAACTGAACATTGGGGGGGGGGGGGGGGGGGCGGGCTAAAAATTAAATAAAGAAGACTGTAGACTGCACATTTTTTCTTTTTCACTCAAGGAAACTACTAGCTTAGGTAATAAATCTATGTCTATAGCCTTTATAAACAACAAAGTTCAGTTGGGTTATCCATGGTCTATGGAAAGCTTTCAAAGGCTACACACACTCTGGCCAATATTGACAGATATCTCAGTCCCGTACATTTACTTAGATTGCCTTATTTGAACTGGTTATCGGGGCCCTGACGACAGGTTTTCTACCAAGGAATTCACTGCTCAGAAAGAACTAGATCAACATTCTCAGAATTTGGACAAATACGGTAGGGCAATATACCTTTAAAAATGCCATTCACATAAAGACATAGTAGGGCGGTAGTAATTACTAACAGTACTATGTTGTATGAATTAATATGAAATGAGACATTGCTGATATGGTAACAACATATAGTAGCAACGGCCCTCCAGATCTAAGGGCGCTCTCACCTGGCTAATAAAGGGGGCTTGAGAAGGGGACAAGCAGGTGATATTTTAATTGAGAAGAGGGATAAGGGGAACAAATGGTGCCACTAATTTACGCTAGTTCCTAATAATCGCCCTGCGTAAAGGTGCCACTAATCAACGCAATCTGCTGCCCAGGAACAATGAATCTGTATGGGGATAAGTGAGCACAGCAGTGATTGCTCTTTCCCATACAGAGGAAATCATTGCTGCATGTAAATGCAGCTCTCACCTCCGCTAACAATCAGGCAATTATCGGTAATGTTCCAGTTCATTCCCAATAAGGCCTAATTCACACGTCCGTAGTGTGTTGCGGATCCGCAAGTTTGCGGATCTGCAACACACCTTGCCATCAGCCCTATAGAGATGCCAATACTTGTCCACAATTGCAGGCAAGAATAGGACATGCTCTATATTATTGAGGAGCCGCCGTCCGGAAGATCGGCGGCGTGCTCTGCAAATGCGGAGAGCACAGTGTGTGTTCTCCGCATCCATCACATCCCCAATCAAAATGAAGGGGTCCGCACCCGTTCCGCAGATTTGCGGAACGGGTGCGGACGAACATTGCGGACGTGTGAATAGGGCCCAATTGTCTGTGCATCGATCTGTGTAAAGGGAGGGACTATAAAGAATGAACTTAAAACGGAGAGGCTCGTGCGATAGTCTGCAGCTGGCCATCGCAAATGACTGCCATTTTTAAACAACTGTTGGTCAAAACAGTCAAAATTGGCAATTTTGCAGGGCATTTATTTTATGTGTATGGGCAGCTTATCACCAGATTCTTGGTTCTGCCAATGAGAGGCTTGTGGACGACTCCAGAGACAGAAGACGACCGACAGCTCTTCCATCAGATTCCCCCATACACCTGCATTCTTGGTTTGGCAGATCACGAGCGTGTGTTTTAATGGCAAGAGACACCTGGGCGCTCAAACTCGCCTTGCTAGATCCTTATTTCGCCGGACATCATCTGTCATGGCCACCATCGGTAGCAGTCCTGCCGATATCATGGGGTTGGGCCCACAATAATCTAATGTGTATGGGGGCTTTAGCCTGCAGTTATTGCTGTGAATCCAACATTATCCCGCACTGAAGCGAATCAACACAGAAGCTATAACTGGAGGCGGCAGACGTATCCGGATGGGGGGGTTTGGGTCTGAATGATGTTTGGAGGACAGGATGTTTGTATGTAACAGAAGAGTCCCCGGAGATCACGCCGAAAACAGAAGCAAGTTTCAGTCCCAAAGTATAAAAGTGATAAAACATCTGTGCTCAAGACTTTTAGAAAATCAATTAAAGAGATAGATGGACAATAAAAGGGGCTGTACCACCATTGAATGTCATTTCAATATAATTCAGTGTGAAAACTTAGTTACTTTTGTAATTTACCGGTACAAAAATGCTCCAGTTCCGAGATATTCTATACACGTCAATGTAATGGCGTCCTCGGTGTTTAATCTGTACAGTAATGTGCACATCCGCCTACTGAGGTAGTCGCACATGCTCAATTATATCTACTTTTGGAAACTGTTACAGCTATAGGGAGAGAGTCGCAGCAGAAAGGACACCCCCAGGCTCTCATATAAAGAGAGCTGCAATGGAAAGGACACCCCCCTGACCTGTAAAAGGGAGACTGTTGCAGAAGAAAAAAAAAAGACAAGCTGCAATAGGGAGAGAACTGCAGGAGTAAGCACATGCCTCCTGAGCTGCCATAGGGAGAGAGTTGCAGCAATAAGCACATGCCTCCTGAGCTGCCATAGGGAGAGAGTTGGAACGGTAAGGACACTCCCCTTGAGCCGTCATCTTGATATACATTTAGCAGAGCCATACATGTGGAGATCTCTGGATCCATGTGAGGTACAGGGCTGGTTCTAGATTTGTTAGAAAGGTATGGTCACGTATCATAGGACAGACTCTGATGAGCGGTGTGCACACTTTTGCAAACTGATCATGAACCTCCTTTGCTATTCACAATATTGCAGTGTGGATAGAAATCTATGATTTTTTTTAAATCGTATTTTTTTTTATATAAAATGCTTTTTGAGGAAAATATATTGCCATCCAAAGGTTATTCCATCATGAAATAAAGATCCGTTTTTAATTATGTAGAATAAGGCTGTAAATGTGTAATTTTTTTGGTAAATAAATTCCATTAATCCATTCCCAATGTCAGGCTCTTCCAGAGGTTCTTGTAAGATTATTGGGCAGTTTCTCTGCCTACAAGATATTATCACAGAGGCTTGGGTTACTTTTGCCTCTTCTTCACAGCAAAAATGTTATAAACGTGAACAGAGCCGAGAAAAAGACCTTAATCAGAACTTCTACCAACCTATGAATCCAGAATCAGCCCCTTCACTGCTAAGGTTAAAGAAGTTCAGTGAATAGAACAGAAACAATATTTTTTCTCCTTCCTAAGTACAACAGAAAAGTTGTCCAAATATGAAGGATTAACCTATTAAACTGGGGATAAAAAAAAAAACTAATATGAAAAGTTGTTATTCTAAAAATCGTCATCTACTTGCATAATGTAAGTTATACCGGCAATAATTAGTCTTTATGTAGAAAACTATGATTTAAATCAAGCCTTAGGTCCCTTTCACACGGGCGTAATTTCCGCGCGGGTGCAATGCGTGAGGAGGACGCATTGCACCCGCACTGAATCCGGACCCATTCATTTCTATGGGGCTGTGCACGAGCGGTGATTTTCACGCATCACTTCTGCGTTGCGTGAAAATCGCAGCATGCTCTATATTGTGCGTTTTTCACGCAACGCAGGCCCCATAGAAGTGAATGGGCTGCAGGAAAATCGCAAGCATCCGCAAGCAAGTTGCTAGGAGGCGGGACCCGATCTTTATTATTTTCCCTTATAACATGGTTATAAGGGAAAATAATAGCATTCTCAATACAGAATGCTTTGTAAAATGTGGATTAAGGGGTTAAAAATAAAAAAACTTAACTCACCTTATCCACTTGATCGCGTAGTTGCCGATCTCTTTTCTCTTCAAGCATTAGCTGCTGTCTAAAGGACCTGTGATGACGTCATATCACATGGACCATGTGATGAGCTCAGTGACCTCATCACAGGTCCTTTAGACTGCAGCTAATGCTTGAAGAGAGAAGAGATCGGAAACTACGCGATCAAGTGGCTAAGGTGAGTTAAAGGGTTTCTGTCATCAAGTTTTGACATTATAAGCTGTCTGACATTAGCTATGTGCTAACGTCAGAGCAGCTTGATAATGTCTTTTTTATAAAAATCCGATTTATATTCAGGCTAAAAAACGTACTTTTATAATATGTAAATTAGCCTCTAGGAGCAGGGGGGCGTTGCCCTGCTCCTAGAAGCTCCGTGCGGCAACCTGCTGGCACGCCCCTTCTTACTTTGAGTGAAAGTGCCGGGCAGTGATCCTCCGGCACTGTCTCCTTGTGAAATCCCGCGCCTGCACGGCCGCTCTGTATACGGCGCGGGCGCGGTGAGCAGAGGACGCTGGTGCCTGCTGTCCTCTGCTCACCGCGCCTGCGTTGAATACAGAGCGGCCGTGCAGGCGCGGGATTTCACAAGGAGACAGTGCCGGAGGATCGCTGCCCGGCACTGTCACTCAAAGTAAGAAGGGGCGTGCCAGCAGGTTGCCACACGGAGCTCCTAGAGGCTAATTTACATATTATAAAAGTACGTTTTTTAGCCTGAATATAAATCGGATTTTTATAAAAAAGACATTATCAAGCTGCTCTGACGTTAGCACATAGCTAATGTCAGACAGCTTATAATGTCAAAACGTGATGACAGAAGCCCTTTAAGTTTTTTATTTTTAACCCCTTAATCCTCATTATACAAAGCATCCTTTATTAAGAATGCTATTATTTTCTCTTATAACCATGTTATAAGGGAAAATAATAAAATCTACAGAATACTCAACTCAAACCCGAACTTCAGTGATGAAGTCCGGCTTCGGGTCTGGGTACCAAACATGCCAATTTTTCCCACGCGTGTGCAAAACGTGTTGCAAACGTTTGCACCCGCGCGGGAAATGGTGCATTTTCCCGCCTCTGATCCGGGCGTCAAACGTGACGCCCGTGTGAAAGAGGCCTTACTGACTAGTGATTTAAATCAAATCCACCCTGCAATACTGGCTGACAAAGTATAGCTGACCACACACATTAGATGAACCTTGGGTCAACCTGCCGATCTCTATAATACCGGCCAACCGTCTAATTTGTATGACTAACCTCATGGCAGATGTCGTGGAAAAGAAGGATCAGGCAGCGGGATTTCAACATGTGCAAGCCTTCTGTTCTCAAGGGAGAGAAGCCGCCTCTAGTAGCTTATTGCCCTCGCCCTATTGAGTGCATATGCATGCTGACCCCTATAGGATGTGTACGGCCAGCCTGATAGTGTATGGTCATTGGTAAGCAACCACGATAAACAGAACATGGAGCGCCCGGCCTCTTCATTACCGTTCACCCGGGCACCGTGGCTTGTTGGCACATGTGGCTATGCCTGCTATGAGCTGATCAGAGGGTGTCCTGAGGGTTGGACGGTGAACAGTTGTACACTGGAGGCCTAACCCAAGGAGAGATCAGCTAAGTATCTATGACAAAAATACTTTTTAAATCCAAAAGGGCACACAAAGAATAGAATGAAAGCGGTGATTTATGGCATAGCAATAAGGTGTCCTTATTAATACATCCAAAAATCAACAGAAACCTCGGCGGTCTCATTCATGTAATGAACAGATATTAAAGGAGATCATTTTTTCTATATAAATCACAGATAGTTTTACCGTTGGATCATTTTGAACCTTTTATTTGGTGCTTTTTTAAAAAAAAACTGAATATAAAATATTAATATACAACAACCGTAATAACGACATAATCAGCAACAATCAACATCTGTTCCCCTCCCTCTAAAAAGCGAAGCCCTCTGGAACGCATCGTATCTCTCGGCAGCTCATCCAGATCACGTTACATTATGCAAACGAAATCAGACAAGTCAGTCTTACCCTCGATGCTCAGCTCGAAGCAGACGTGGCAGAACGACAGGGTCTCAATGTCAGTGCCCAGCTTGCAGATGCTGCATACATTGTCGTCATTCAAGTCAATGTTCACAAACTGCTCCTCTTCAGTCATGGTGCCCCTGAGACCGGAAAGAGGATATTAATAGACGGAAAACAATGGCGGCCTTTACAAGGTTATGCAGAATAATATAAAATAAAAATGAGGAGTTTTACATTTTAAGGAGATCTTCCGCTCAGGCGCATTTGTATTTCAAATCGACTTTTTTGTAGCTCATTTTTTATACCCCTTAGGCTAGGGCTACACAACGACAATAGGTCGCGCAACACATAGGGCACAACCACACTGTAACGTGACAATTTTTATAATAATAGTCTACGGTGTTGCACTGCGACACGATAGTTGCAGAAAAATCCATCTTGGATGAATTTTTTGCTACTGTCGTGCCGCAGACGCAGCATGCCGCATCATAGACTACCATTATAAAAATTGTCGTGCGACAAAATGTTGCGCAACACAGGTCGTCGTGTAGCGCTAGCCTTAAAGAGAACCCGCCACCGCTCCTGACACGTCCGATTTAGTGATTACTTGCATTCCCCATGCGATAACAAATCCTCCGAGGAGTGATAAATGAATAAGGCCTCATGCAAACGGCCGCTTCGCGCATTGGGAACCGCAATTTGTGGTCCCTATTGCACAGGTAACATCTGTGTGGTTTCCGCAGACGGATGAAGACCCATTCAACTTGAATGGGTCCGTGATCCGTCCGTACCTCAAAAAAATAGAACATGTTCTACTTTTTTGCGGTGCAGAGGCACGGAGAGAAAGCCCACAGAAGTGCTCCGTAGTGCATTCGCGGGGTTCCGTGCCTCTGTTCCACACCGCTCCTTCCGAATTGTGGACCCATTTAAGTGAATTCCGTGATATGGTATGCACACGGTCGGTGCCCGCATATTGATGCCCCACTGTCTGCAGGCCGCAATATAGGCACGGCCGTGTGCATGAGCCCCTACTAGCAGCTTGCAATGAAGGTCCAGCTGGGTGATACAAGTTGGGGAGGTGTCCCTGCACAATCTGACATTGGCAGCACTGATTGGATAGTTCAGACTGTGCAGGGACACACCGCCAACAGGATCTTTATTTCAAACTGCTAGTAATTCAAATCAGAAATTTCTAGTAGGAATAATAAAGGAATGGTACATGACAGAGTCACGAGAATAGATGCTCCAGAATTGGTATTACAAGGGGGATGCAAGTAGCTGCTAAAACAGACATGTCAGGAGAGGTTACAAGTCCTCTTTAGGGACAGTCCCATCTTGGACATTGGGGGCATAGTGCTAGCAGCCACGGCCGCCCTCCATTCATTTCTACGGGTCGGGCAAAAATAGCCGAGTGGCGCACTCTGCTATTATCGGCAGTCCAATTGAGATGAATGGAAAGCGCACTGTGCGAGCGCGGCCACCTCTCCAGTCATTTCTATGGGGCTTACGGAAATAGCCAAGCCAATGCTCAGCAATTTTCAGCAGTCCCATAGAAATGGAGGGCGGCCGCACGCGCGGTACAACCTCCGGCACTTTGCGGGCTCTGTTCTAAGAACAGGTGCGGGTCCCAGTGGTGGTGCCCGCACCTATCAGACACTGGGGGCATATCCTGAGGATATACCCCCAATGTCCAGGATATTGTCCAGGGGATATACCCCCAGTTTAAATCCCTGTAAACTGACTTCTGCTCCTTTCTGAGATGCCCTGTATATCAATTCCTCACCATTTTCAACATCCATTTGCAGTCAGTGAATAAGAGGCCGAAAATCTGCACAGATGTTATACTTTCCACAGCAGGCAGTTTGCTACAATTGTATCTGGTAGTCTGAGGTCTCTATGGTCTAGGTCAGGGGTAGGCAACCTTTGGCTCCCAGCTGTTGTGAAACTACAACTCCCAGCATGCATAGTTGCTCTGCTCTTCTAAGACCTTACATAGAAATGAATGGAGCATGCTGGGAATTGTAGTTTCACAACAGCTGGGAGCCGAAGGTTGCTGATGCCTGGTCTAGGTGATACATTGCACAGGAGAGATGTGTGCTGATCTATTTAGCTGACAGAGGATAGCCGGCTCCGGACACAAGGCCGGGAAACCATCCGCTGCCATTGATTTGCACAGATGCTCACAGTACACTTCAGTTTCTGCTGCAGGCTTTACCCTCAGCGTTCATCCTTTGCAATGCAGAGGCTGAAAGTAGTGGAATATTACCACCTCCGCACCCGCTCCAATCTCCAGTATGGGGGCCCCGGAGGTAAAGGCTGAAAGTAGTGGAATATTACCACCTCTGGACCCGCTCCAATCTCCAGAATGGGGTCCCCGGAGGTAAAGGTTAAAAGTAGTGGAATATTACCACCTCCGCACCCGCTCCATTCTCCAGTATGAGGGCCCCGGCTTTACCTTGGGGGCCCCCATTCTGGAGACCGGAGCGGGTGCGGAGGTGGTAATACTCCACTACTTTCAGCCTTTACCTCGGTGGCCCCCATTCTGGAGACCGGAGCGGGTGCGGAGGTGGTAATATTCCACTACTTTCAGCCTTTACCTCAGGGGCCCCCATTCTGGAGACCAGAGTGGGTGCGTAAGTGGTAATATTCCACTACTTTTAGCATCTACCTCGGGGGCCCCCCCATTCTGGAGATCGGAGAGGAGTTGGTAATAGTCCACTACTTTCAGCCTGTGCATTGCGAAGGTTGAACGCTGAGGGTAAAGCCTGCAGCAGAACTGACCTGCTGTGGACTGAACACCTGCAGCGCTGTAAGGTGACACTGGGTTTTTTTTTTTTTTTTTTTGGTTGTTGTTTTTTCCCACAGAATTTGGGTGAAGTTTCTGAAGTCTCACCCACTTTGGAGAATAACAATACATTAGTAAGTGCCTGGTAGTAACTTTCCCTACATGATAAATGCCATGTGCTGAAGTGAGAGGACCCCTTTAAGCTCTGTACAAGTTGCCTTGATGTCCAGGGTTCTTGTCATGGGCAGTTTAGATTAGAGACCACAATTTTACGACACATTGGGTGTGAAAACCTCTTTAAATACGGCACATGGTCACATATAACCTGAGAACTGAAACCTAATCGTGAATACCTCCCAATCCAGGCCACGAGTACAAAGGCTCTTGCCGTGTATCGGGTTTCTGCTGCGTGTCGCCACTGGATGCAAAAATATCCCAGAGTCTTAAGGCGCCATACACACACAAAGATCAAAGGGGTTGTCCTGGATGAGAAAATCAGGGCTGTGCTCATCCCAAAACAGCGCCGCCTCTGTCCATGGGTTGTGTCTGGTATCGCATCTCAGCCCCAAAGGAGTCAATGGGGAAGAGTCGCAATACCGTACAGAACCTGTGGAAAGGAGGGGTGCTGTTTTCGGAAGAAAGCAACCATGTTTTTCTAATTATGGACAACTCCTTTAATACCAGGGTCCCACAAATCCCAGTGCGATACCTTAAAATTTTTTCATGGAGGCACAATTCCGAAATATGGTGCCTCACAAGAGACCACATGCCTCGGCCTACACCTCAATTAGTGTGTATGTGTATATATTTACCCCGCTCCCCGACACCCATATTGCTCCTGATCCCCGCACGGCCGCTGCTGCATCAAAACATCCAGTGACGGGGGGAGCAGCCAATAGCAGGCCTCGACGGGGACGAGTCTCCAGAGCATGGTGGGTGACACTAGAGAGGAGAAGCGGTGGCGTGCGGGCATCAGGAACGACACGGGTGTCCGGGATCAGGGCAAGTATAATCTATATGAGGGGCACGTTTTAGATTTTGGATAACCCCTTTAAGATCCATCAATGCATGAAGAGGGGATCATTTATTAAGACCATTATTATTTTTTTACGTTTTTTTTTTTTTTTTTTAAAGTATCTTTTACGTCAGCGTTGCTGCCGGAAGATGCGCCTAATTCAAGATGGGACGTGCGCGTCACCAAAAACGAGACGCATCTTTGGTAGTTCCTGCGCCTATTGAAAATCTATGCCAGACTAGGGAATGCTTTCCGGATACTTTTACACCTTTTTGCTGGCGTAAAATCCAGGTACCGGCCTCCCGCCGCGCCCACGCTCTGCCGCTAACACTCAGTCATGTCGAACGTGGCATTAGTAAATGACCCCCAGAGTCTTCTAAAAGTTCTGAGATGTAATGTCTGTCTTACTGATCACTCAGCTTTCCCAGAAACGGACATATTGTCAAATAAAAAGGACTGGTTAAACCTCGACACGGGGACATCTGCCCTGTAAATGTGAACCACGGGCGATGGGCCCAGATTTACCAGCGCTCATGTCAAGATCAGGCCTGTGATCAAAGCAGTGGGGTATAATTTGCGAGTTCAAACAGCTCATTGGAGAAATAATGAAGTGGAACATGCTGGCGGCGCTGAAACCGCCTCCAACAAGTCTGCAGAAATGAACCGTGACCCGGCAGATGGTGGGGGTGGTGGTCACTACTAGCTTTTATAGTGGGCGAACACAGAAAAACCCAGTGTTTTACAGGTCCTCAGAGGTCAGCGTGGGGAGTAGTCCCGTGACCAGTCTCAGGTTATTGTGTAACTACAGCACCCAATACAACCTAGAAATCTCATGCTGCCACAGCCTGCTGGGAGTAGTAGTTCCACAATGATGACATGCGTGCCGATCACACATTGTTCTGAACACTCAGGGCACATGCTTTTACCTTTGACTCAGATAGGACACGATGGAACGAGGCGCCCCGAGCTGACGAGCCCAATTAAACAGGATGATCTGTCACATGTGTCACCACAATAACTCTGCTCAAGTGTACATAATGCACTCTATGGCGGCTTTATAAAACACAGGACACTTATAAAGGTCTCACTTAAAGGGGGATTCCATCTTAAAGGGGGTTAGTATTAATTTGTAACAGTATTTTGCAGTAGACCCCACTGTTGGTGTCATATACATCTACATCTATGTATCATATGTAACCCCCGCCATCTATGGACTATGTAAACTGCTACAATCCTCAGCAGCATCCACTGGGCGCATGATGCTGGCGCCTTTCACCCACATCACGCTTTTTGTGCTGCCCCTGGACCGAGTCTCTTCTGCACAGAACAGTAAATGAACACGTTCAGCGCAAGCACAGAAGAGGATCGATCCAGGGACAGCGCAGAACGCGGTCAAGTGGGTCTGATAAACATGTGCAGCCAAAGGGGAAATAGTTAGGGAAGCAGTGCTTCCCGGGGTTATACCGTAGAACACCAATATCTGGTGCCATTAGCGGATTACATCATGTTCAGGCGACCTGCACATGCAGCGGAATTGCTGCAGAAAATTTCCACGGCAATTCCGCAAGAATCCACAGGAAAATCTGCACAAAATCATTTGCTTGCTCACGGTTTTCACCTGCAGCGAGTTGGAAAAACGGAATCCTCACGTCCCGTGGTGCTTACGTGGCTCTCCTACCAGGTCACCTTCCAGCCTCTGCACCACCCGATCTCCTGGGATCACGTCTCGTCCGTGTGCATTTTAGATCCCTGATCATCGATGACCCTTTAAGGCCTCTTTCACACAGTCAGTATCTGTAAGCCAAAACCAGGAGTGGAAGCTACAGAAATGTGTGCGCCTCGTCTGGGTTCTGGACCCGCTCCTGGTTTTGGCTTAGGCTACCGTTCACATCTGCGGTTTTGTTTCCGGTTTTGAGATCTGGCAGAGGATTCCGTTTTGACTTACACATCAGGAAGCACCCGTTCCCTTAGGATGCGGTTGTGTTACATCGAAACGGAACAAACCAGATCCATCACTAAATACACTGAAAGTCAATGGGTGATGGATCTGTTGTTTTTTAATCCTAAAAAAACGGATCCGTCACCATTGACTTGCATTGTTTTTAGTGATGGATCCGGTTTGTTCCGTGTCAATGACCAGACACAAAATGGCATGCTGATGGAACGGAAGGCATCCTCACCGGAGCACACTCCATTCAGAATACATTGGCCCAAACTGAACCGTTTTGGCCTGGTTTTGAGATCCCCTGCCAGATCTCAAAAACGGAATTCCAAAACGCAGATGTAAAAGTAGCCTTAGGCCTCTTGCACATTAACATTTTTTTCACATTTTTTCGTGTCCTGTATACGAACCGTATACAGAACACTTCATTTAAATG
This sequence comes from Bufotes viridis, assembly GCA_033119425.1. Lineage (NCBI taxonomy): Eukaryota > Metazoa > Chordata > Amphibia > Anura > Bufonidae > Bufotes > Bufotes viridis. Next base: position 46,339,720 of record CM065591.1, on the reverse strand, counting down.
GATCTGCCAAAAAAACGGAAGGTACTCCATATGCCTTCCGTTTCCATATTACTGTTCAAAGATAGAACATGTCCTATTATTGTCCACATAACGGACAAGGATAGTACTGTTCTATCAGGGGCCAGCTGTTTCGTAAAATCCGGAATGCACACGTATTTTTTGCGGATGCGTTTTTTTGCGGACTGCAAAATATTGAAAAAGCCATATGGTCGTGAGCAAGAGGCCTTAGGCTTGGGTTTCTGGTACACTTTTTTTTTAAAGCAGCTTTAGATGCATGAGAAAAACGCTCTTGTAGTTACGGTTATGTCAGGGCTCGACAAATCCCAGGCGCCAGGTCGCCATGGCGACCAGGAATTTGGTCCTGGCGCCTGGGTAGTTGTCAGCCCGTTCTGTCAGGTGCCCGGGCGCAGGGCCGGCGCGGACTAGGAGCGCCGGCCCCCTTCATGCTGCAGCCGCTCGAGCGCTCTGTATAGAGCCTCAGGCGGCTGCAGCACTGCCCGGGCTGGCGCGTCCATGAGGGCGCACCGCCCGGGCACAGCATGAAGAGAGGGACTGACAGGAGGGAAGCGCTTAGCGCTCCCTCCTGTCAGTTCCTCATTGTAGCGTGGCCGAGCCTACCGTGGTCCGCGGTACAGGAGCATCTGTCTCCTGTACCCGGCCGGACTGACATGAAGTGCGCACACAGTGTGCACTTCCTGTCAATCCGCCCGGGTACAGGAAACTAAAGCTCCTGTACCCGTGGGACTATACAAAGCTCGGCCACGCTACACTAAAGGCAGGGGAGGAAGAGGGAGAAAGTGAATGAGAAGGGAGGGGTGAAAGTAAATGACAAGGGGGTGAAAGTGAATGACAAGGGGGGTAGAAAATGAATGACAAGGGGGGAGAAAGTGAATGACAAGGGGGAGAAAGTAAATGACAAGGGGGTGAAAGTGAATGACAAGGGGGTAGAAAATGAATGACAAGGGGGTAGAAAATGAATGACAAGGGGGGGGGGAGAAAGTAAATGACAAGGGGGAGAAAGTAAATGACAAGGGGGAGAAAGTAAATGACAAGGGGGAGAAAGTGAATGACAAGGGGGAGAAAGTGAATGACAAGGGGGGTGAGAGAAAGTGAATGACAAGGGGGAAAGAGATTGACAAGACGGACCCCTCTGCCCTCTCTCCACCGGACCCCTCTGCCCTCTCTCCACCGGACCCCTCTGCCCTCTCTCCACCGGACCCCTCTGCCCTCTCTCCACCGGACCCCTCTGCCCTCTCTCCACCGGACCCCTCTGCCCTCTCTCCACCGGACCCTCTGCCCTCTCTCCACCGGACCCCTCTGCCCTCTCTCCACCGGACCCCTCTGCCCTCTCTCCACCGGACCCCTCTGCCCTCTCCTCCGGACCCCTCTGCCCTCTCCTCCGGACCCCTCTGCCCTCCTCCGGACCCTCTGCCCTCCCTCCGGACCCTCTGCCCTCCCTCCGGACCCTGTAATCCTTGTAAGGGTTTCCACATGTCATGGCGGCCGCAGTGGCGATCACTTAGACGCTGGCAGCATCTGACGTGTCATATAACCTATTGAAAAGGGGAAGCATTATGGGGGGCCCTATATACTCGCACATTATGGGGGGCACTATGGAAAACAGGGGTAGGAACACTATGGGGGCATCTACTGGCATGCATTATTGGGGGGCTCTATAGAGAAGTGGGGGGGGAGCAGCACTATGGGGGCATCTATTGGGAGCTTTATGACGCGGCTCCGCCTGGCTCCTAACTTTTTTAGCTGGCTCCTAGATTCCAAGTAAATTTGTCAAGCCCTGGGTTATGTAGTCGACTACTCCATGCATTCCAATGTTTTTTTACAGATATTTGTCAGGTTCCAGACTTCTGTGACTAATGTGAAATTCCTCTAAACCAGCAGCCGACAATCCACCACTTTACGTTAGCGACAAGTCCAGAAGTAGGGATGAGCGAACTTGTGTTTTCAAGTTCGGCGCACAAGGTTCGGGTTATCTATGTTATTCCATAATGGGATCCTCTACCACGGACCTGAAGTTCTGGTCCGTGGTAGCAGAATCCATAACGGGGTCCTTCGATAACCCGAACCTTGTACGCTGAACTGGAAAGCACAAGTTTGCTCATCCATAACCAGAAGCAGAAGACCGAGTGGAGACATCTCAGACGACAAGAAGCACTGTGTGTAGGCTTATCCCATTGTATCGCCGCTGTAGTCCACACAGTTGAAATATGGTTCTCTCACTGGCTGTCCGAAAATCTGGCTCCTGTCCCCCCTACAATTCTCTATATCGACATAGGCCTACACAGAAACCGCGGAACATCTACTGACCTCACCAGGACGCTCTCGGTGCCTAAAGCTCGTTATTTTTTTACTAAGGCTACTTTCACACTAGCATTAGAAGAATCCGGCGGACAGTTTCGTTGTCCGAACTGCCTGCCGGATCCGGAAATCCGTATGCAAACGGGTATCATTTGATTACGGATCCGTCTGACAAGTGCATTGCAATACCGGATCCGCCTCTCCAGTGTCTTTGTCACAGATTTAAAGGTCTGCGCAGACGCAGACCGGTAAACCAGATCCACTTTTCCGGAACAGTTGTTACCGGATCCGGCATTAATACATTTCAATGGAAATTAATGCCGGATCCGGCAAGTGTTCAGGGAATTTTGGCCGGAGAAAAACCGTAGCATGCTGCGGTATTTTCTCCGGCAAAATACCGTAAAGGGGACGGAACAGAAGACATCCTGATGCATACTTGACGGATTGCTTTCCATTCAGAAAACTGACGCGTTTTTTTCTCCCGGTATTCAGCCCCTAGGACGGAACTTTAATGCTAGAAGGAAAGTACACTAAGAAGTCGATATTGTTATTTACGACATGGAATTTCCTTGAGAAAAAAGCCCCGCGCACTTGACAATACCATGAAGCAGGACCTATTGTTCGGCTGAAACAAAATCAGGAAGTCCTAGAACCTCGCCGGGGCTTTCATCAAGTCCTTTGTGAATCTAAGAACAATTTTGGGTCATCTGCTAAGACGTCTTAAAGACACAGGCTTACTCTTGTCTGGTAAACTCACACCATAAAAGAGTTAACCATAGGGAAATGTCAAGCAACATTTACCAACCCCCTTAAGATAGGACCCAACAAGACGTCAGAAGGACAAGCCATGAGGCACTGTAATTACAGGAGAGGGATTTAGAGCCCCCGGGCAATGCTTCTTCTAACCCCCCCATGGTGTCAGTACAGTCACATCACAACAAAGCAGATAAAGAAACAATGTAGCGAAGAGGGAACTTGTTCTTACTTGCTCGTAATCCTATGACGGGTCACAATATATGTAACAATCCTATAAGAAACACGACAACATCACATAATAACCACAAGTATAAGGTCCTCCTAGAAATCCCACCAGAGGGTCCATGGAGGTCTCCTATAATCTAAGTCTTAGGTCAGCACGGAAATAACAAAAGCTCTGCATATAAGACACATAATAACAGCAGAAAATCCATATAGAACTGGACAGGAAGGGCACTTACTGACAAGCCATGTACTTACCTAGAGCTGTACTCTTGTAGGAAACAAGGAAGATGCCAGCTCCCCTTCTTTACCCTGAACTAAAGCAGCATGGACATCCCCAACCAAGTCACCCACTCACTCTACTGGATCATACCAATATCAGGAGGGGAAGCGGTCTTCTAAACTAACCGCAACAAAGTCTCAATAGAGCCACGCGCGATTATTTCCTGGCTTTCCATTACTAATAAATAGTAACAAAAACTGCATGGAAATTGTACTAAAAAAGTAAAAACACACGCGAGCTTCCCCCCCCCTACTCTGTAACAATTATGGTTCTGCCCAAGGCAACAGCATCACATAACTTCTATGCCTTGTAGAAGACGAAACCATTATAAAGAGGGGAGGCGGGAGCGATATGTGCGGTTATTTCAAGAAATACAAGGTCGTCCAACAGGAAGTAAATATAGCTCGTTTCTATAAATCTGTAGTTCTTTAACAGGGAGAGTGGTTTACCGGGGTTGGCATTCCGTATCGTCCGCGGTGTGTGGTACGGTCCACCTGTGTATATTCCCGAGGAAAGTACACGCTGTTCTTTACGTCATAGAATGAGACGTCGTGAAGCAGAACGGAAAGAGACAATGAAAACAGGGATCCCACGTGGCCACGCCCCCAGAAGCTGATTGGTAGCTGCGGTCGTAGTAAAATTGCGTCACGGCCCCTCCCCTTTCCAAACGCATTTATGCTGATTCCTGCGCCCGCCCGTCTGCTTTTTTTTTTTTTTTTTTTCCCGGAGCCACCTGTCCGCCTCGGCTTGTCCTTTGAATTTCATGTAGTAGAATAGTAGTAATATACATAGTAATAAATAAATATACATCTATTGTTTAAGCCAAAAAAACAGAAGTAAAACTTTAAACTAGGCATTATGGGGAAGGTTTATCAAAACTATTTCAAAGAAAGTTAATCAGTTACCCATAGCAACCAATTACATAGGGACTCATTTTAAAGGGCTTGGCCACTTTATTTCAGGTGATTGTGTGCGAGTCCTAATATGTATCACGTGGCACTTTCAGCTGTTTGGTAGATTGTTGAAGCAGCCACAAACCTCCTTGTCCGGCCTTTTGTGCAAAATAGGACGGCGCCTCCATCTGTTATATGGCGGCAGGTAGAGGCACGTGTGGCCAAATACGCCACCGTGCTTCATCCATTAAAGGGGTTGTCTCGCTTCAGCAAGTGGCATGTATCAAAGTTAATATAAACCACTAACTAATGTATTGTCATTGTCCATATTTCCATTGAAATGGATGGAGCGGGCGGTCGGGCATGATTTGTAAGGTCTGAAGATAGCGGAGCGCTGTACTCAGCTAACTCCGAAACTCCCATAGAAATGCATGGAGAATTTGTGCATGTGCCTGACTGACCGCTCTGTTCATTTCAGGGGTCTCCACAGGTACGAGGTCCCTGTTCTTATGATCGGTGGGGGTTCCAGTAGTAGGACGCCCCGCTATCTAATAGTTATCCCTCTTCCTTCTCATACCTGGAATACTAATCAGCTGTTGGAAGGGGCCGTAGGACTCGAGCAAGCACGGCGGCCTCTCCTTCGGCTTCTGATGTCACGTTTATCGATCACATGGCCTTTGTGTAGCTCAGTCTCATTCAGATGAATAGTACTGAGCTGCAATACCAAGCACAGCCATAGCCCCTTCAAACAGCTGATCTGCGTGGATGCCCCAGTGTCGGACTCCCACCAATCTGACCCTACGGACAGGTCATAAATATTTTGTTCCTGGAAAACTCCTCTCATCAAGACAACCCTTGTCTATGCTGCTTGGCACCACGCTCTACATGCCAGAATTGAGAGCCACCCTGACGGGCCCAGCATGTGCAGGCATTACATGGATGGTCATGTAAAACTATTTTCCTACTGAAGTCTGTCCAGAAGTTTACAGGACCAGAAGACCGCTGAAGGGAGTATGATTTCATTCAGCAATAGGCTGGGGTTAAAAGTTTAAAAAAAGCTCCTTTACCCTCAGTTCACACTTGCGCGTTTTACAGCGCGTTCAAACGCGCTGTAAAACGCATAACCGATGCAAACCAATGCTTCCCTAAGGGACTGGTTCACATTTTCGCGTTTTACAGCGCGTTCGAACGCGCTGAAAAACGCCCGAAGTATAAACAAGTACTTGAGCTTTTTTTGGGGCGTTTGTCGCACGTTTTGGCCCATAGACTTCAATGGGAACACGCAACACTTGTATTTTGCGCGTTTTTGACACTGAAAACGCGCGTTTATGAATTTGCAACATGCTGGAAAGGCCAAACTTCATATAGACAGGGATATTTGGTCATTGGACAACACTGCAGTCAATCACTAAAACGCGCGTTTACTATTGCCAAAAACGCGCACAAAAACGCGCGTCTCAGAAACACTCAGGTCTGAACCCAGTGTTAAGACTAGTTTCACATGAGCATGTTCACTTCGGGAAACACGCTGTCCTGGAATAAACTCCTACGAAGTGGATTCACAGCATCATAATGATGTAAGCTTCCTGGCTGAGTCTTCTGAATTTCTGTCACATAATGCTGTGACTACAGTTCAGTAGATCCGAATTCAGGAATGAACACCATCATAATCATTATGATGCTGTGAATCCACTTCAGAAGAGCAGAGTTCATTCCAGGAAATACAGCTCCCACACAGAGTGGGCCACTTTTACTAAGACTTTTACTAAGGGCTCATGCACACGAACATATTTTCTTTCCGTGTCCGTTCCGGGGTTTTTTTTAGGACCGTATGCGGAACTATTCATTTCAATGGGTCCGCAAAAAACCCAAAGTTACTCCGTGTGCATTCCATTTCCGTATGTCTGTGCCGCAAAAAAAAAGAACATTTCCTATTATTGTCTGCATTACGGACAAGGATAGGACTGTTTTATTAGGGGCCAGCTGTTCCGTTCCGCAAAATACGGAATGCACACAGACATCATTCGTATTTTTTGTGGATCCGTTTTTGCGGGCCGCAAAATACATACTGTTGTGTGCATTTTTTATGATTGTATTTTACTCAATTTAGGCTAAAAGCATTTTTCAAGAGTTTTTGTTCTACAGGGTTAGGTTTCCGTCTGTCTGCAGACTATGTTGCTTTCAGTTTCACACTGAACCCGTCAGGTTGCTGCTCTGACAGCTTGATGTATGGCCCTTATTTCTGAACTCCTGACAGCTCATAAACACTCATTATAGCTAAGTTCTTATCAATCTGGTAAAAATATGGCTTAAATCAGTGTTTAAGAGCTGGTTCTGACTCCCCTTTCCCGACATTTCACATCCCCCACCCATTCCTTGGTTGAACTTAATGGACTTTTGTCAACCATATTACCTATGTACCTATGTCATTTCATAACGTGGGCGTTCCATAAATCACAACATTTTACCTAATAGCAGTCAATAGAGTTATGGTTTGGTGAAATATTATGACTTGACTCTTTTTCGACCACACACAAGATGCAGACGAAGAAGCTGGCTTTCTTACACGTGAATTCTAAGCCAATTTTTAGAGTCTTGTGGAGTAATTGGTGATAAAATCCTATAGTACTTCACTGGGATTCACAAAACTAAAGAATCTAAGAATATTAGATGTGATTTATTGCTCTGAAATGTCAAACATAATATTAAATAAAATTAGAAGATGGCAGGAAATGAGGAGGAACGAGAATACCTTGTCCTGAAGGCTTGGCATTCAATGGCAATGAAAATAACGTTTAAGGCTGGAGACTTCAGAGCAGGTTATAGTTTGTATATAAATCACTGAAAATAAGTGCACCACAAGGATAAGCACCTGACAACACTGGCCAATCCCTCAAGCTGATGTTAAAAGCTGAGACACTCGCCAATATCTTCCAGTCAGGAACATATCGGAGCCCCTCATGCACCACGTCAAGGTTTCTCAGCATAGCATGGGGTCCTACCACCAGTGGCGTTGCTAGGGCTGGTGTCACCCGGTGCGGTAGAAAATGGTGTCACCCCAGACCCCCCCCGAAGCAATAATGTTTTAGTCATATAACCAAAAATAACAGATACTCACTAGTGCTTAGGCCTCTTTCACACTTGCGTTTTTCCTTTCCGTCCTAGAGTTCCGTACTCGGGGCTCTAAGACGGAAAGATACTGATCAGGATTGTCCCAGTGCATCTTGAATGGAGAGAAATCCGTTCAGGATGCTTCAGGATGTCTTCAGTTCAGTATTCAAACGTTTTTTTGCCGTTGAAAAATCCACAGCATGCTGCGGATTTTCCTTGGGCCAAAAAAATTGAAGGCATGCCTCAAGGACGGATCTGGAATTAATGCCCACTGAAAAGCATTAATCCGGATCCGACTTTAAGCTAAATGTTGTTTCGGCGCATCGCCGGATCTGACGTTTACCTTTCTGAATGGTAACCATGGCAGCTAGGACGCTACTAAAGTCCCGGCTGCCATGGAAAAGTAGTGGGGAGCCAGGGGAGGAGCTACTTACCGTCCGTGCGTCTCCCAGGGTGCTCCACAATGACGTCACAGCGCCCCTACATCACATGGATAATGTGATCATGCGGCGTAGGGGCGCTGTGACGTCATTGTGGAGCGCCCCAGGAGCCACACGGAAGGTAAGTAGCTTCTCCCCTGGCTCCCCACTACTTTTTCATGGCAGCCGGGACTTTAGTAGCGTACTGGCTTCCATGGTAACACTGAAAGCATTTTGAAGACTGATCAGTCTTCAAATGTTTTCAGGTGTGTTGCGCTGTGACGGATCCGGTGGGCATTTCCGGTGACGGAAGTGCACGCCGGATCCTCACAACGGTAGTGTGAAAGAGGCCTTAGTTATTAATTCACTTACAGTCCGGTGTGTACGAAGTGTCTTCACATATAACTAAAGAGGAATTACTGCTGTTATGTTAATAGATGCTATAACATTGCACCATCCTTCTGAACATACACATCTGTCATCCGCCTTACCTCATGATCCTGGAGCTGTGCTGTAGAGCTCGGCGGTCACTGTACAGCACAGCTCCAGGATCATGAGGTAAGGCGGATGACAGATGTGTATGTTCAGAAGGATGGTGCAATGTTATAGCATCCATTAACATCAGCAACAAGTCTGGGCTGGTTCAGGCTGCGCTGTGCCTGTGTGAGTGACGTGACCTGGGCCGGTGCAAGCTCAAGCGAAGCTACATCTTGGCGACCCCCCGCCCGCAGCTCACCTGGTCCTGTGTGCAGCAGCTGGCTTCTCCTCTGTGTGGTCCTGGTATCTTCGCTATGCTTCAATCGCTTGAAGACTGTACTTTTCGCCCTATAAGACTATAATAAGAAACAATATTTTCCACTATACCTCAGGTCAGACCACCAATCAGACCCCCAATGTTAATCACACCTCAGATCAGCCCCCATCCATCATGCCCCCCCATGTCAGTCATCATGCCAGCCGTCAGCCCCCATGTCAGCCCTCACCCCCCATCCATCATGCCCTTATGTCAGCCATCATGCCAGTCGTCAGCCATCATGCCCTCATGTGAGCCCCCCATCCATCATACCCCCTATGTCAGCTGTCAGCCCCCCATGTCAGCCGTCAGCCCCCATCCATCATGGCCCCATGTCAGCCCCCCATCCATCATGCCCCCCCATGTCAGCCGTTAGCCCCCATGTCAGCCGTCAGCCCCCATCCATCATACCCCCATGTCAGCTAGCAGCCCCCCATGTCAGCCCTTAGCCCCTCATGTCAGCCCCCCATCCATCATACCCGCCATGTCAGCTAGCAGCCCCCCATGTCAGCTGTCAGCCCCATCCATCATGCCCCCCATGTCAGCCATCAGCCCCCATGTCAGCCGTCAGCCCCCATCCATCATGCCCCCTATGTCAGCCGTCAGCCCCCATGTCAGCCGTCAGCCCCCATGTCAGCCGTCAGCCCCCAGGTCAGCCGTCAGCCCCCCAGGTCAGCCGTCAGCCCCCTATGTCAGCCGTCAGCCCCCCATGTCAGCCGTCAGCCCCCATCCATCATGCCACCCATGTCAGCCGTCAGCCCCCATCCATCATGCCCCCCATGTGAGCCGTCAGCCCCCCATCAATCATGCTCCCTAATGGGGGACAATGTTGGAGTCTGTACCATCAGGGGGGTGACATGATGAGGGACAATGTTGGAGTCTGTGCCAAGGGGGGGCGGGGTGACATGATGCCCCCCCCCCCTTGCACAGACTCCAACATTGTCCCTCCCTTCATCATTGTCCCCTCATCATGTCACCCCCCCCCCTCCCTCCCCCCATGGGTGGGACATTTCTTTTCTTCCCCTCCAGGCTCCATGGCACAGACATTTTGTCCCCCATAATTTCTACCTACCATACCACTGGGGTCTGGCTGGGGTCGGGTCCTCCTCACTCAGCTCTGCAAACTTCTGTTCTGCTGCCATTGCCTGGAGAGGCAGCTTTTACAGGCCACAGCAGCTCCACCTCACCTCCCTCCAGACAGCTGCTGCCGTCCGCCGCGGCACCAGTGCCATTACGCCTCCTTGCCCTGAGCTGCACGCACCGCTCAGAGCCGCACACACCGCGCAGCACACATGTAGGCAGGCTGGGGGCGGGGCGGGCGCCCAGCAGCACTCCAGACAGTGGTGAAACAGCCACAGCCCGGCCCCAGGTGATTAATTTAAAACATTTTAGCTGCTGGCTACTTCTGCAGTGCAGCCGCGCGACACCACAGGCAGTCTGTCACTCCCCCTGATGGCCGGGCGGGCTGATGTGTAAGACGTGAGAGAAGGACTAGGACTCTAGGAGAAGTAAGTAAGTTAGTTAGTCAGGCGGCCGGTGGGGGCGGGTGACACCCCATCAGACTGGTGTCACCTGGTGCGGCCCGCACCCCCCGCACCCCCCTCGCAACGCCACTGCCTACCACTAGACTTCCTATGGTGTGTGAACAGCGTCTGAAAGGTGCAGATATCCAGCTCACAGCCCCAATCCCACTCACCTGCACTGCAGGACCAACAATGCAATGGGAGACAATTGAGGCTGCAGGCCGCACCTACAACAGACCGTGTGACACAGGCTCCCAGGTGTAACAGAATGTTACCAGCCATACACAATGGCACATTCATTACATATAAAGCAAAGATCACAGAAATAAACGTGGCCTAAATGGGTGGAACTGCTCAAACCCCAAACACTGTTGTGTGTTTCTAACTGGGGGAGCAGCTCCTCCGCATGTAGTACGCAGCCATGCTGTGGAGCACTTTTTTTCAGTGATTAATGTGTTTTATATATTTTCATCCGCACATTGTTTTATTTTGTGTAGGATGTTTGTGTGGTGCATGTGGTTCTCGTTGGCATCCTCCATTGTATGCAATTTTTGCTGGGGATGGCCGCTCGCTACGTACTACATGCGGAGGAACTGCCCCCCCTGTTAGAAACACGCAACAGTGTTTGGGGTGTGAGCAGTTCTCCCCATTTAGGCCACGTTTATTTCTGTGATTTTTGCTTTATATGTAATGAATGTGCCATTGTGTATGGCTGGTAACATTCTGCAGCACCTGGGAGTCTGTGTCACACAGTCCGTTGTAGGTGCGGCCATTGTCTCCCATTGCATTGTTGGTCCTGCAGTGCAGGTGAGTGGGATTGGGGCTGTGAGCTGGATATCAGCACCTTTCAGACGCTGTTCACACACCATAGGTAGTCTAGTGGTAGGACCCCATGCCATGCTGAGAAACCTTGAAGTGGTGCATGAAGGGCTCCGATGTGTTCCTGACTGGAAGATATTGGCGAATGGCTCAGCTTTTAACATCAGCTTGAGGGATTGGCCAGTGTTGTCAGGTGCTTATCCTTGTGGTGCACTTTTTTTCAGTGATTTATGTGTTTTATATATTTTCATCCGCACATTGTTTTATTTTATGTAGGATGTTTGTGTGGTGCATGTGGTTCGCGCCGGCATCCTCCATTTTATGCAATTTTAGCTGGGGATGGCCGCTCGCTGCGTACTACATGCGGAGGAGCTGCTCCCCCAGTGAGAAACACACAACCGTGTTTGGGGTTTGAGCAGCTCCACCCGTTTATTTCTGTGATTTTTGTCAGGTTATAGTTTGTGCATAAAATTGCTTCATTTTGTTTTTTCGATTATTTTATTATTTGGTCAAGGGTCAGACTGGCCCACCAAAAAGAGTACAAAAGATCTTCGGATGGGACCAGGTTCTGATGCAATAATTGGCCCTGATACTATAGTGACCTAAAGGTCAAGCTTATTTGGAGCGGACTTTGGAGTCAATTACTTGATATTAGGCAAAATAATGGTTTTGAAATATACGTCCTAGAAATGTTTATTTGTGTAGTTTACTATTCTGTTCAGCCATTTTTAGTTTTTCCTCATATCCGTCGCATGTATGTACTTGATCCCACACAACACCAGTTTTACCCGATACTGTGATCTTGAGGGTACTTCCCAGTGCACCTATGGAGTGTGTGTCCGGAGCATGGCTTTAATACACAGCCTTATTACCATTGCAACGGCCAGGATCGGAGGTAACTCTGCTTCGCCAGTTACACCCATTAGATGCCTGAAAAGTGGTTTGACAGAAGGTTTGCTGTATCAGGATGAACAACGTAATAAGTCCAATCAAAATAGAAAAGTTCTGCAGGAAAAGAGGACACCTACAATGCAATTTGCAACATGACTATTAATACATTTTCTAGAATGAAATCACCAGTAATCAATGCTGTGTTATCGTAGAAATCTGAGGGCAGCCACCATTGAATAAGGGCTTATGCACACGACCGTGTTTTTTTGTCCGCATCCGATCCGCATTTTTTGCAGGACGGATGTGAACCTATTCACTTCAATGGGGCCGCAAAAGATGTGCTGTCCACATCCATATCTGTTTTGTCTGTTTTGCGGCACCTGCAAAAAACAGAACGTGTCCTATTCTCATCCCTTTTGCGGATCTGCAAAAATGGCTACGGCTGTGTGCATGAGCCCTAACCCTAATTTTTTGAAGCATAAGCAGGCTGTAGGTGGGAGGACATTTGAATTCTGTATAGATTATTATTTTAGAAATACTGGGGAGCGTGGTATGGTCTACAGGACAAGATATCCCATATGTGCAGTATTTCTTAAAATGAGGCAATTTTCACGTCCTGCTCGTACATGTGATATTTCTGCTAATTATCTGCCCCATTTTTGCATAAATTTGACCTGTTTCTACTAAGTAGTTCGCTGTAAAGTTTAAGCAGATGTATGGATATAATCAGTCATGAACTCCCCAGAGTGGTTCTCGGGTGGAATGAAGCTGAGAAAGAATTGACATGATGTACACCATGAGCCGGCATAGTGGAAACTCAATAACCTGAATTCTAGCACAGCGACTTAAGGTGCTCATTAAATCCAGATTTTTTTTTTTTTTTAGGGATTTTGATGATTTCTCGGTTATCTATTTAATTCATGGAATATTATATTATTGGCTGGTACAAAAAATGGGCATTATTTTAATTGGCGTTGTGCAGAATGTTATGCAGTATTTTTGAATCCACTTTTATGTAGCTTAGTCTCTACAGCCAGTGATCGACTGCAGAAGCCACATGTCCATGTCGAGAGAGACTAGGAAAGAGGCCGGTGAGGGTGCCTGGAAGTGTCGGGACGGGGCCGTGGGGACCCATAAAGTAAGTATTTCTTCTTTTATTATTTTAAACCATTCTGAGAGTTTTTTCTTTTATGAGAATTGTGGCCGAGCCCACTGTCACGTGGCCTCTGCTTCCTATCCTGAAACTTCACTAATTTCACTAAAACATGAAAAATAACAGTGCATCGAGGTATATAGAGGAAAGACGGCGGTTACACCATAGATTTAAACTATTTGTGTTATTCACATATTGTTACCTTGAACAATTATCAGATAAGAAATGGTTTGATCTTACCGGATCCTAAAGTGTATTTCTTAGAGGATCCGGATGAGCTGGACAGGATTCCGGACACAATTTCGGAAAGGTCGTCCCTGGCGGGTATGTGTTAGTGCGGCGTCTTATTGTACAGGGACTGTAGAGTAGTCAGAAGACACCTATCCCTAAATAAACCCTATAAAGGGAAGGGACTACAGAACCCTACCTATCTAACACAGAGCACCTAACCCAAAAGGGGAGACCCCGTCCAGATCCTGTCCCTATCTATGGACAACTCCCTAATCCTGTCCATGAGTAAATGCTCCCGACATGACACGTTTCTGTCCACTCCATTACCGGATAAATATCAGAGACATATGGAACTGACTGTAGGTTCAGATCCACTCTATAATTAGATAATCAGATTCACTAGACACCAATTGATAGGGAAAGAACTCATAAGTAATCCATTAAATAATAGAGGACAACCTTTCAATATCAGAGGGTTGTTAAATCCTACTAAAAAATGCATCCACCAGATGGACTGCACCAAGAATCGCTGCCCAAGGTAGTGGGGTGTAGATGTCAGCCTCTGTTTGAGGCAAACTGTGGCGTTTTAAATGTTGGCCAAGATGCGCGCCACTCACCTGGCCTGCCCGCTTTCGCTTGCGCGTCCCATGTGATTACTACCTTGGGCAGCGATTCTTGGTGCATTCCATCTGGTGGATGCATTTTTTAGTAGGATTTAACAACCCTCTGATATTGGAAGGTGGTCCTCTATTATTTAATAGATTAATTATGAGTTTCTTTCCCTATCAATTGGTGTCTAGTGAATCTGATTATCTAATTATAGATTGGATCTGAACCTACAGCCAGTTCCATATGTCTCTGATATTTATCCCCTGAAGAGTCCGGCGGTAACGGAGTGGACAGAAACGTGTCACGTCGGGAGCATTTACTCATGGACAGGATTAGGGAGTTGTCCATAGATAGGGTCAGGATCCATACGGGGTGGCACCTTTCAGAGCAGGTGCTCTGTGTTAGATAGGTAGGGTACTGTAGTCCCTTCCCAACCTTTATAGGGTTCATTTAGGGATAGGTGTCTTCTGACTACGCTACCGTCCCTGTACAATAAGACGCCGCACTAACACATCCCCGCCTGGGACGACCATTCCGAAATTGTGTCCGGAATCCTGTCCAACTCACCCGGATCCTCTAAGAAATACACTGCAGGATCCGGTAAGATCTAACCATTTCTTATCTGATAATTGTTCAAGGTAACCATATGTGAATAATACAAGTTGTTTAAATCTATGGTGTAACCGCCGTCTTTCCGCTATATACCTCGGTGCATTGTGGTTTTTAACCTGAGTTGTTTTTCATCTTTTAGTGAAATGTCCATTAACGGTTAAGTTTTATATAATTCCTCCCTCCCTTCTCATTCTGTTGGGTGGGCAGTATTTGATTTGCTTTTTTTTTTTTTTTATGTTTAAGTGACTGGACATCTGTAGTACCATTTTGTCACTTGACTATAGTTTCCGATGTCTAGCGATGTATTCCATCCATATATTTATTTCCAGGTCCTCTCATTCAGTGACTCTCTTTTGTAATGCAACTGTTAGAATGGACCAAAGGAATCACATACAAATAATCAATGTTTATTTAATATAGCAATAAATAGCATACAATAGCATAACCAATTACATAATAAAAGAGAAGCAGCAATGCAGGAGTAACCACAGTTTGTCACATCCCCCAAGTATAAGAATATACAAGATCGTATAAAACATGACAAAATGACTCACACAATAAATTTAAACAGAGTCCAATCATGTGTTGCACAAGCCCATACCCTCCCAAGGTAACAAGCACCCATACAAACCAGTATGCATACGGCAGAATAAGGCACAGTATTATAACAAGGCACCAAGATATACCTACATGGAAGGAGCTAGATGAAAATTCAGACCAGGAAATGCGTCCACCCCGACGCGCGTTTCGCTACCGCTTTTTCAAGGGGCATAATGGACCAATATCTCAACTAGTTTATATAGTCCCCTAGTATTATTAGATTAATTTCAGGTGTCACAGAATGCCCACCTGAACAAAAACACCTATAGCTGGTCTGGAGCGGTGTGGGGCGTTTTATCGCGAGAGAATCCAAGAACCCTGTGCTTCGCGATAATATCGGACGGGAAAAAATCGGGTCTGTAAACAAAATCGCATACGTCGCGAAAAAACGCATACTAAATCGCGCGATAATTAGGTATCATCCCGTCAGTATAACAAAGGAGTCTCATTCAATCTCTCGAGACCACGCCTCTCACCCGGACTAACCAAGTGAGCGATCACGTGATCGCATGTGACATTATAACCCATTGCTCACTATATTAATGCAAACTCTTAAAGGGATAACACCTGTATCTGATATAAACAAACTTAATACGTTTTTAGGCTAATGGACAGGACATGAAATTAATGTGCACACAATTATATAAATATTACACCAACTTATATAGTATAACACTCATAATCCCTACTTAGTGTACCATTGCAAATAGACGCAAAATTTGAATAACCAAGTAGTGCCACCTAATGTGACCAAAAGGCATTCAATGAATATTTGAATCAGATTTATTCATTCAATGCCTTTTGGTCACATTGAATGAACTTCCCGAAAATGTTCGGGTTCGGGATCCGAACTCGACCAGAACTTTATCCTGAACCCGAACCCCACTGTAGTCAATGGAGACCCGAACTTTTGGGCACTAAAAAGGCTGTAAAATAGTCCAGGAAAGGGCTAGAGGGCTGCAAAAGGCAGCAAAATGAAGGTAAATGCCCTGCAAACAAATGTGGATAAGGAAATGAATTAAAATAAAATAAATAAAAATTAACCAATATCAATTGGAGAGAGGTCTCATAGCAGAGAATCATGCGTCATATCACCCACCACTGGAGAAGGCCATTTTCAGTTATTTAGGCCCCAGAACCCAGACAGAGGAGAGAGGTCCCACAGCAAAGAATAATGCGTCATATCACCCACCACTGGAGAAGGCCACTTTCAGTTATCCGGCACCCAGACAGAGGAGAGAGGTCCCACAGCAAGGAATCATGCGTCATATCACCCACCACTGGAGAAGGCCATTTTCAGTTATTTAGGCCCCAGAACCCAGACAGAGGAGAGAGGTCCCACAGCAAGGAATCATGCGTCATATCACCCACCACTGGAGAAGGCCACTTTCATTTATTTAGGCCCCAGCACCCAGACAGAGGAGAGAGGTTCCACAACAAGGAATAAGGCGTCATATCACCCACCACTGGAGAAGGCCACTTTCAGTTATTTAGGCCCCAGCACCCAGACAGAGGAGAGAGGTCCCACAGCAGAGAATCATGCGTCATATCACCCACCACTGGAGAAGGCCACTTTCAGTTATTTAGGCCCCAGCACCCAGAGGAGAGAGGTCCCACAGCAAGGAATAAGGCGTCATATCACCCACCATTGTAACAGGCCACTTTCAGTTATTTAGGCCCTGGCTCCCAGATTGAGGAGAGGTTCATTAAACTTTGGGTTGCACCGCAAGATCATGGTAAAGTTAAAAAAATGAGGATTCAATAAAGAAGTGCCCCGGAGTATAAGAATACATGGTTGAGGGGGAGGCAGTTATAAATGTCTATTCTGCACAGGGGAGGGACAGGTCCTGTGGGATCCATGCCTGGTTCATTTTTATGAACGTCAGCTTGTCCACGTTTGCTGTGGACAGGCGGCTGCGTTTGTCAGTAATGACACCCCCTGCCATGCTGAATACACGTTCAGACAAAGCGCTGGCCGCCGGGCAGGCCAGCACCTCCAAGGCATAAAAGGCTAACTCTGGCCACGTGGACAATTTGGAGACCCAGAAGTTGAATGGGGCCGAACCATCAGTCAGTACATGGAGGGGTGTGCAGATGTACTGTTCAACCATGTTAGTGAAATGCTGCCTCCTGCTAACACGTTCCGTATCAGGTGGTGGTGCAGTTAGCTGTGGCGTGGAGACAAAACTTTTCCACATTTCTGCCATGCTAACCCTGCCCTCAGAGGAGCTGGCCGTGACACAGCTGCGTAGGCGACCTCTTGCTTCTCCTCTGCCTTCGCCTTTGGTTTCCACCTGTTCCACAGTGACATTTGGGAATGCTCTCAGGAGCGCGTCTACCAGCGTGCGCTTGTACTCGCGCATCTTCCTATCACGCTCCAGTGCAGGAAGTAAGGTGGGCACATTGTCTTTGTACTGGGGATCCAGCAGGATGGCAACCCAGTAGTCCGCACACGTTAAAATGTGGGCAACTCTGCTGTCGTTGCGCAGGCACTGCAGCATGTAGTCGCTCATGTGTGCCAGGCTCCCCAGAGGTAAGGACAAGCTGTCCTCTGTGGAAGGCGTATCGTCATCATCCTCCGTATCCCCCCAGCCATGCACCTGTGATGGGCCTGAGCTGTGTCGGGTGCCACCCTGCTGTGAACCTGCTTTATCCTCATCATCCTCCAGTAGTGGGCCCTGGCTGGCCACATTTGTACCTGGCCTCTGCTGTTGCAAAAAACCTCCCTCTGAGGCACTTCTAACAGACTGGCCTGCAAGTGCTAAAAATGACCCCTCATTCTCCTCCTCCTCCTCCTCCTCCTGGGCCACTTCCTCTTCCATCATCGCCCTAAGCGTTTTCTCAAGGAGACATAGAAGTGGTATTGTAACGCTGGTAACGGTGTCATCGCCACTGGCCATGTTGGTGGAGTACTTCAAACAGAGCAACAGGGCACACAGGTCTCGCATGGAGGCCCAATCATTGGTGGTGAAGTGGTGCTGTTCCGCAGTGCGACTGACGCGTGTGTGCTGCAGCTGAAACTCCACTATGGCCTGCTGCTGCTCGCACAGTCTCTCCAGCATGTGCAAGGTGGAGTTCCACCTGGTGGGCACGTCGCATATGAGGCGGTGAGCGGGAAGGCCGAAGTTACGCTGTAGCGCAGATAGGCGAGCAGCGGCAGGATGTGAACGCCGGAAGCGCTCACAGACGGCCCTCACTTTATGCAGCAGCTCTGACATGTCGGGGTAGTTGTGAATGAACTTCTGCACCACCAAATTTAGCACATGTGCCAGGCAAGGGATGTGCGTCAAACCGGCTAGTCCCAGAGTTGCGACGAGATTTCGCCCATTATCGCACACCACCAGGCCGGGCTTGAGTCCCACCGGCAGTAACCACTCGTCGTTCTGTTGTTCAAATACCCCGCCACAACTCCTGCGCGGTGTGGGGCCTGTCCCCCAAACATATGAGTTTCAGAATGGCCTGCTGACGTTTTCCCCGGGCTGTACTGAAGTTGGTGGTGAAGGTGTGTGGCTGACTGGATGAGTTGGTGGAAGAAGAGGAGGAGGAAGCCGAGTAGGAGGAGGAGGCTACAGGAGGCAAAGAATGATGCCCTGCGATCCTTGGCGGCGGAAGGACGTGCGCCAAGGAACTCTCCGCCTGGGGCCCTGCCGCCACTACATTTACCCAGTGTGCAGTTAGGGAGATATAGCGTCCCTGGCCGTGCTTACTGGTCCACGTATCTGTGGTTAGGTGGACCTTGCCACAGATGGTGTTGCTCAGTGCACACTTGATTTTATCGGATACTTGGTTGTGCAGGGAAGGCACGGCTGTCTTGGAGAAGTAGATTTACACTTGGAGATGCACAGTAGCGTGTGAAAAAATATGTAGGATTATGCCTTCAGCAATTGTATTTTAACACTTTGTGTAATATACCCTTTAACGGACAGAAATACAATGGGAGATGCACGGTAGCGTGTGAAGTTATTGAGGATGACCCTCTCAGCACTTGTATATACACCTTGAGTGTAATATACCCTTTTACGGACAGATTAACACTTGGCCTGCAACAGCTGGAACACCAGATTCAGGGTATTGCTATATTGGCAAGTGAATTTCACCCCAGAAAAAAATATATCCTTTGCCGGACACTATGAAACTTGGCCAGCCACAGCTGAAACCACTGATTTATGGTATTGCTATTTTGGCAATTGAATTTCACCCCAGAACAAAATATATCCTTTGCCGGACACTATTATACTTTGCCAGCCAGTGCTGGGACACCAGATTTAGGGGATTGCTATTTTGGCAATTGAGTTTCACCACAGAAAATAATCTAGCCTTTGCCAGACAGCAGACAGTATTACGCTTGGCTTGCCACAGCGGGAACACCAGATTTAGGGGATTGGTATTTTGGCAATTGTATTTAACCCCTTAATAAAATATAGAAATTGCTATCCTGAGTTTCTAGGGGTGACATTAGCCAAGACCCTGATGTAGGATATAGTAAAAAAAAAAAAACTAGTATTAATGGATTGATGGACTTGGTGGTAGCTTGTTCTGGTGCACCACAAGTCACAAAATGGCCGCCGATCACCCCAGAAAAAAGTGACAGAAAAACGCTCTTTGCAGCCTAAAAACCAGCGAGCAAGTAACTAGCAGAAGTTCAATCATTCACAGCTGTAGATCGATCCGTTCATTAGGTGTTTTTGCTGACTTTTCCCTGCCTAATCTCGCCCTCACAGAAGCTGTGTCCTCTCCCTACACTAATCAGAGCAGTGTGACGTGCGGCGCTACGTGACTCCAGCTTAAATAGAGGCTGGGTCACATGCTGCACTTGGCCAATCACAGCCATGCCATTAGTAGGCATGGCCGTGATGGATTTTTAGGGCAAGAAGTAAAACGCTAGCTGATTGGCTGCTGTGCAGCCCTTCAGAAAGCGGGAAGAAATCGCCGAACAACGGACCCGAACCCCAATTTTTTTGAAAATGTTCGGGTCCGGGTCCTGAACACCCCAAAATTCGGTACGAACCCGAACTCTGCTCGAACTGTTCGCTCAACACTACCAGTCAAGTAAAGCAACGTTCTTGTATTAGGGTACTTTCACACTTGCGTTGGTGCGGATCCGTCTGTTTATTTGCACAGACGGATCCGCACCTATAATGCAAACGTTTGTATCCGTTCAGAAAGGATACGTTTGCATTGGTGACGTACTAAAACTTAACTTTTACTATAAACATCAATAAAATTACTCGATTCCTTTAATAAAGTGTATATAATCAGATAGCATAGATAACTGCCAATCAAATAACAGTACATAGAACAAGGTGTATGGATACCTTTCAATTCACAGAGGTACCTGGTAAATTCACATATAAGTGTGCGTGGCGGCACCATACAGTATAGGAAAGAAAACCGTGAGTCCTACCTTATGGATGTCGGCAGGATATATTGATAAGAACCGGACGGGGTGATTCAGGAGGAACAGAGGAAGGAATAAGGGTGCAGAGAGATAGTATATAACCCTAGACTTCCCTAGTTTGAGGGGTAACTCTGTCCCTAATAGTCCTAACCACGGGGTAGCCGTCCTGAAAAGAACGACCCCGTCTGGAACCTATCCCTCAGCGGTTGGAGACCCTGTAAGACCCTAGTGCTTGTCATCTTTTTTCTGTTTTTCCCTGTGTACACTATTCCCCTGATGATTCTACTTTATGAAACGTGCATGTAGGGTCTAGCTGCACTAGGGTCTTACAGGGTCTCCAACCGCTGAGGATAGGTTCCGGACGGGTCGTTCTTTTCAGGACGGCTACCCGTGGTTAGGACTATTAGGGACAGAGTTACCCCTCAAACTAGGAAGTCTAGGGTATATACTATCTCTCTGCACCCTTATTCCTTCCTCTGTTCCTCCTGAATCACCCGTCGGTTCTTATCAATATATCCTGCCGACATCCATAAGGTAGGACTCACGGTTTTCTTTCCTATACTGTATGGTGCCACCTACACTATATGTGAGTACCAGGTACCTCTGTGAATTGAAAGGTATCCATACACCTTGTTCTATGTACTGTTATTTGATTGGCAATTATCTATGCTATCTGTTTATATACACTTTATCAAAGGAATCGAGTAATTTTATTGATGTTTATAGTAAAAGTTAAGTTTTAGTACGTCACCACGTTTTTTTGAGTCTCCTTGTATTCTCGTGGTTGGTGTAGCCTCAAGAACTGGATTCTGGATTTAGTGCTGCTTTCTGATACGTTTGAATTAGTTAAAAGAAAAATGACAAAGTCCACAATGGATCCGTTTTGAATTACATTAAAAGTCAATGGGGAATGGATCCGTTTTCAAATGCACCATATTGTGTCATTGAAAACAGATCCGTCCCCGTTGACTTACATTGTAATTAAGAACGGATCCGTTAGGCTCCGCCTCTTCAGACGGACACCAAAATGCTGCATGCTGTGTTTTGGTGTCGGCCTCCAAAACAGAATAGAAGCGGAACGGAGCCGAACTGATGCATTCCAAACAGATCCTTATCTATTCAGAATGCATTGGGGCTTAACTGATCCGTTTTGGACCGTTTGTGAGAGCCCTGAAACGGATCTCACAAACGGAATCCAAAACGCTAGTGTGAAAGTACCCTTATCAAGTGCATTCAAGTAAAGTCAAGTTTACTGTTTGCTGAGTCTGGACTTCGTCATCTAGTTCAACTCAATTATTGCAGCGAAACACCCCTAAGTAGCGACAGCCTGAGGTAGGACCACCGTGACACAAGGACACGACACTGGGACATATTATACCACTCGCAGGACTCAACACGAATATACTGGGGCTTCCTGGGGTGTACGTTGAACATCCCCTTTAATTTTTTCCCACGTAATTAGCTATGTCGGGTGTAGGAGTTGCACCTAAGCCCTGATGCCTGGGAGAGCCCAAGTCCCCTCGGCCACATAAGAGACACCAGTATTTGAAATGGCACATGGTAGATGTGACCCTATTGTGGATTTTCCACTGGGGTCTGTTACGCCTCTGTCAAAGCCTTATTTTGGATGAGTGTAGTATCTGAGGTCTACGCCTTCAGGAAATAACTCCAGACTATGGATTATGTCACAAGGTTTCAGCTCATGAACTTCACTTTAAAAACAGACAGCACCATTTAAAGAGATCCTCCAGTTCAATAAAAACAATTGACATACACTAGGTGACACACAGAGCACATACCTGGTGACCTTTTTTTCGGCTGCAAATCTGCTAATTATACTGCGCCGCCGATGCAAGGGAGACGACGTGCATTGTAATGAAGAGGAAGCAGTGCTCCCATGGAGCGTCGCATCCTCTTCAAACAGCTGATCGGCAGGGGTCTTTGGTGTTGGAACCCTGCAGATCAGATATTGATTATGGATCCTGAGGATAGGTCATCAATATAAACTGCCTGGATAACCCTTTTATAGCCCTATTAGACTGCAGAGGCCAATTATTGAGAACGAGCGTTCGTAATTAGCGCATATAATGATTCAGTTGATTAGCCGATGAACGTGCAAATGCTCGTTCAATAGTTAAAGGGGTATTCCCATCACGCGGAATCATACTTACCCGGCACGCCATCCACTTCCTGGTTTCGGCAGAGGGCGGGCTTCATCTTGATTGAAGTCTTCTCCCGGCCGGGCCGCGCGCTGGACTGAATTACTATCAAGCTGATTATTACAGGGAGTCTTTCAGCTGTTTTTTTTGTGTATTAATCTATGCACATCAGCTGATAGGGCTTTGACAATCTGTTGTGGCCTTGTGTACATAAAGCAATTTGTTCAAATATGCAAATGAACAGTTCGTGCACTGAGGTTTGGCTCGAGCCCCTTGGCGCAACAAAGTGCCATTTATCTGTAAAGTTAGCCACTCCTTTCCCCTTGTGATTGACAGGATCAGTCATCTGAATCCTGCTCATGCCTGGCTATGCATGTCCAGTGCAGCTCTGGTTCTGGCACCAGAAAGAAAAACTATACTGTACATGTGCAAAAATTCTGCTGCATGGTGTTTGCATGAGATTATGGGGCCAGATGTGAGCAGCGTTCAGATGCCTGACCCTGTCAATCATAAGGGGATAGGCATGGCTAACTTTTGCACAAAGATAGCACTTCAGTGCTCCAAGTAGCCCAAGCCTGCTCTTGGTGCACCAAACTCAGAACTGGTCAATTTTATCACTTCTTAATAAACTCTTTTTTGCTCACTTAATCCTTGTTAAGCCTATCTTATTTCTGTATCTCTGAATTATTGGTATAACATGCAGCTGCATTAACTGTAATACAGCCAGAAAGATAGTGTTCATGTCTGTGTTGGAGGCTTTTTAAGAGCCTCTGCAGCAGATTCTGTTTTATTTAATGGTACAATGAGGAGAACTCCATAATTTAGCCCAATTAACCCCATTATACACATCACTGGGGTCCATTTCAGCACATTTGATATCCATCATGTGACATATTCGGCAATTCATCATTTTCAGTTTTTTGCTTCTGTGTTGGAGCAGAAAACTGGAAATGACAACAGAGATGTGGACAGATGCTGCAGAGACTGCAGTTGCATATTCCTTCTCCTCCTTCTCCTCTCACACCATGAATCTAACACAAAGACTATGATAGAGATACTACAGATGTATGTGCAGTGTCCTGAAACACATTGCTAGACACTATAATTGTGTTCTATGAAAAAGTTGATTGTGTCTAAATTGCCACAAAGTTGCATTAGGGAAGGGGAGGTTCTAACAAAATTCCCAGGGTTTTCCCCCAAGAAGGAAATCAGTGCAGTGTGTGTGCATTGTCTGAGGTAGAAGCAACACCTCAGCAGCCATTGTGGAGAGTTATCTAGACTCGAGAGTTAGTTCCATGTACCAGGCCATAGAAGGGAAAGGCTATATAACATCCGGGCAACCCAGAAAGGGAGTGAGAATATTGTCAAAGGAAGGTAATTGTCGTTTATCAGGCTTTAGGCTACGTTCACACGACGACAATTGTCGCGCGACAAAAGTCGTGCGACAAATAGGGCACAACTTCACTGCAACATTTGTCGCGCGACAAAAAGCCGCACTATTGTCGCGCGACAATTTTTATAATGGGATTCTATGGTGTCGCATTGCGACATGCGACATGCTGCGACTGCGACACGACAGTTGCAGAAAAACCCATCCGGGATGGATTTTTTCCAACTGTCGTGTCGCAGTCGCAGCATGTCGCATGTCGCAATGCGACACCATAGACTCCCATTATAAAAATTGTCGCGCGACAATAGTGCGACTTTTTGTCGCGTGACAAATGTCGTCGTGTGAACGTAGCCTTAGCCTCCTATGCATGTGTTGGAAAGATTCCCAGCTGCCCACCATAACCAAAGACAGAAAGGCCACCTTTCAATGAATAGGATTCCTAGAGAGGATACAGAAGTATATGACTATACAGTACAGCAGAGATAGTACATCCCTCCAGCCTGGAGAAACTAGAGATGAAGACTGATTGCTATAGAGGAAAACAATTCAACTGGGAACTTCTGGGAACTAACCTGAGCCATTGTAGAAGCTGCCTTGCTGTAAATGTTTTTTGTGGGCATTGATGACCTTTGGATCAGCTTCAGTAAAATACTGGGAATTTGTTAAGCAAGGCAGCTTTGTGTGGTGATTGGTGCACACTTAGATATTTTTCCTCTGGTGGTCCCAAGCAAAGGGACCACCAGAGGAGCGGCCAGCAAGCAGATCAGACGCTGTTCACAGAACAGCGTCTGATCTGCGATTTTTTTCTGCGATGTACAGCCTGCCAGCGCGCGATCGGCGCTGGCAGGCTGTAGTATAACTACATGCGAGCGCGCCGATGGCGCGCATTGCGCATGTGCGGGCGCATCATCGCGTCATCTCGCGTCTCGCGAGATGACGCGTAGATGCGTCCGATCAGAGCTACAGGGCTGCCGCCAGGACGCATCCCTACGTCTGGCGGTCCGGTAGCGGTTAAAGACTACCACTCTTAAGAACAGAGGTTCATTCAAGTGTTTTCGATCAGGTATTGAAAACACCTGTGGATGTAAAGGAGCAGCAATCAAGCATAATAAGCACCAATTAGACAGATTTAACCACAGGTTTATATCCCCCTAGTGACCACCGTTTATTGCTCGGTCATACAACTTACCACCCAAATAAATTTTACCTCCTTTTCTTCTCACTAATAGAGCTTTCATTTGGTGGTATTTCATTGCTGCTGACATTTTTACTTTTTTTGCTATTAATAAAAATGTAACGACATTTTTGCAAAAAAATGTCATTTTTCACTTTCTGTTGTAAATTTTTTTTTTTAAAACTACATTTCTATATAAATTTTTCACAAAATGTATTGTTCTACATGTCTTTGATAAAAAAAAATCCAATAAGTGTATATTTATTGGTTTGGGTAAAAGTTATAGCGTTTACAAACTATGGTGCAAAAAAGTAAATTTCCGCATTTTGAAGCAGCTCTGACTTTCTGAGCACCTGTCCTGTTTCTTCACGTGCTAGAATGTCAGGATAGTATAAATACCCCCCAAATCACACCATTTTAGAAAGAAGACACCCCAAAGTATTCACGGAGGGGCATGGGGAGTTCATGTATCATTTCATTTTTTTTCACAAGTTAGCGGAAAATGACACTTTCTGAGGAAAAAAAATAATAATAAAGTTTCCATTTCTGCTAACTTCTGGCAAAAAAAAATAAAAAATCCCAGACGGACTCACTATGCCCCTAAGTGAATACCTTGGGGTGTCTACTTTCCGAAATGGGGTCATTTGTGGGGTGTGTTTACTGTTCTGGCATTTTGGGCGGGGCTAAATTGTGAGCAGCCATGTAAAACCTAAAGGTACTCGGAATTTGGGCCCCTTTGCGCACCCAGGCTGCAAAAAAGTGTCACACATGTGGTATCGCCGTACTCAGGAGAAGTAGGGCAATGTGTTTTGGGGTGTATTTTTACATATACCCATGCTGGATGAGAGAAATATCTCTGTAAATTGTCAACTTTGTATAAAATTTTTTTAAAAGTTGTCGTTTACAGAGATATTTCTCACACAAAGTATGGGTATATATAAAAATACACCCCAAAACACATTGCCCTACTTATCCTGAGTATGGCGATACCACATGAGTGACACTTTTTTGCAGCCAAGATGCGCAAAGGGGCCCAAATTCCAATGAGTACCTTTAGGATTTCACAGGGCATTTTTACGCATTTGGATTCCAGACTTCTTCTCAGGCTTTAGAGACCCCTAAAATGCCAGGACAGTATAAATACCCCACAAGTGACCCTATTTTAGAAAGAAGACACCCCAAGGTATTCCGTGAGGGGTATGGTGAGTTCATGTAAAAAAAATTTTTTTGTCACAAGTTAGTGGAATATGAGACTTTGTAAAAAAAAAAAAAAATTCAAAAAAAATATATCAATTTCCGCTAACTTGTGCCAAAAAAAAAAAAATTTCTGTGAACTCGCCATGCCCCTCACGGAATACCTTGGGGTGTCTTCTTTCCAAAATGGGGTCACATGTGGGGTATTTATACTCACCTGGCATTTTAGGGGCCCTAAAGCGTGAGAATCCAAATGCGTAAAAATGCCCTGTGAAATCCTAAAGGTACTCATTGGTTTTAGGGCCCCTTTGCACATCTTGGCTGCAAAAAAGTGTCACACATGTGGTATTGCCGTACTCAGGAGAAGTGGGGCAATGTGTTTTGGGGTGTATTTTTACATATACCCATACTGTGTGTGAGAAATATCTCTGTAAATGACAACTTTTAAAAAAAATTTATACAAAGTTGTCAATTTACAGAGATATTTCTCTCACCCAGCTTGGGTATATGTAAAAATACACCCCAAAACACATTTCCCTACTTCTCCTGAGTACGGCAAAACCACATGTGTGACACTTTTTTGCAGCCAAGATGCGCAAAGGGGCCCAAATTCTAATGAGTACCTTTTAGGAGGGCATTTTTACGCATTTTTCTTGTCACGCTTTAGGGCCCCTAAAATGCCAGGCAGTATAAATACCCCACATGTGACCCCATTTTGGAAAGAAGACAACCCAAGGTATTCCGTGAGGGGCATGGCGAGTTCACAGAAGATTTTTTTTTTGGCACAAGTTAGCGGAAATTGATATTTTTTTTTTTTTTTTTTTACAAAGTCTCATATTCCACTAACTTGTGACAAAAAATAAAATTTTACATGAACTCACCATACCCCTCACGGAATACCTTGGGATGTCTTCTTTCTAAAATAGGGTCACTTGTTGAGTTTTTATTGTTTTTTCTCACAAAGTCTCCCTTTCCGCTAACTTTTGACAAAAAGTTAAATTTTTCATGGACTCACTATGCCCCTCAGCGAATACCTTGGGATGTCTTCTTTCCAAAATGGGGTCATTTGTAAGGGGCATGGCGAGTTCACAGAAAAAATATTTTTTTGGCACAAGTTAGCGGAAATTGATATTTTTTTTTTAAATTTTTTTTTTTTTTACAAAGTCTCATATTCCACTAACTTGTGACAAAAAATTAAATTTTACATGAATTCACCATACCCCTCACGGAATACCTTGGGGTGTCTTCTTTCTAAAATGGGGTCACATGTGAGGTGTTTGTACTGCCCAGGCATTTGAGGGTCTCCGCAATCATTACACGTATGGCCAGCATTAGGAGTTTCTGCGATTCTCCTTATATTGAGCATACGAGTAATGAAATTTTTTTTTCCAGCCTCTGGGCTGAAAAAAAAAAAAAAATGAACGGCACTGATTTTTTCATTCGCATCGATCAATGTGGATGAAAAAATCTCTGCCAAAATCAGTGACTGCGGTGCGGTGGGCTGGGCGCTAACTACCTAACAAGTAGCTAGCTAACTGGCGGTGATAAGGGACCCTTATGCCCCATTCACACGTCCGAAATTCTGTTTGCGGAACGGAATTGCGGACCCATTTATTTCTATGGGGACAGACTTTGTCCCGCTCGGATCCGGAATTACGGATCCGCGCTTCCGGGTCTGCACTTCCGTTCCGCAAAAATATAGAACATGTCCTATTCTTGTCCGCAATCGCGGACAAGAAAAAGCATTTTCTATATAGTTCTGGCAATGTGCGGATCTCCAAAATGCGGAAAGCACATTGCCGGTGTCCATATTTTGCGGATCCGTAGATTCATGGATCCGCAGATCCATGGATCCGCAAAACACATACGGACGTCTGAATGAGCCTTACACGGGGGTGATTAGTGACAGGGGGGGTGACAGGGGGGGGTGACATGGGTGATCAGGGGTTCATCAGTAATGGGGGGTGGGGGTGTGTGTGTGTAGTGATTGGTGCACTTTACCTATGTTTCCTCTGGTGGTCCCAGACAAAGGGACCACCAGACGAGCAGACAGCAGGCATATCAGACGCTGTTTACAAAACAGCGTCTGATATGCGATTTAAATGCGTTTTTTTCCGCATCTACAGCCTGCCAGCGGATGATCAGCGCTGGCAGGCTGTAGTTTCAGTTGTCCTGGCTCCGATCGCATGAACGCGCGCGCACGACGCGTGCGCGTTCATGCGAAATCTTGGGTATCACGAGATGACACCGATAGGCGGCAGTGAGACCTGAGAGAGCCGCCGCGCTGACGCCCATCGGCGTTAGCGTGGCGGCAAGTGGTTAAAATGACTGTGATACTCAGCTCCTTCTAGACATTTACTGGTGGGTTTACAGACACGGTGAAGTCAAGAGAATGGTCCAGGAAGACAAGAGACGAGGTGATTTCTCTTCACAGGAAGGGCAATGGCTATAAGAAGATTGCAAAGATATTAAACATACCAAGAGACACCATAGGAAGCATCATTCGCAAATTCAAGGCAAAGTGCACTGTTGAAACGCTACCTGGTCGTAGCAGAAAGAAGATGCTGACTTCGACTGCTGTGCGCTACCTGAAGCGCAAAGTGGAGAAAAGTCCCCGTGTGACTGCTGAGGAACTGAAAAAAGATTTGTCAGATGCGGGTACTGAAGTTTCAGCTCAGACAATAAGGCGCACACTGCGTAATGAAGGCCTCCATGCCAGAACTCCCAGGCGCACCCCCTTGCTGTCTCCAAAGAATAAGAAGAGTCGACTGCAGTATGCCAAAAGTCATGTGGACAAACCACAAAAGTTTTGGGATAGAGTTCTGTGGACTGATGAAACCAAATTAGAACTGTTTGGGCCCATGGATCAACGCTATGTTTGGAGGAGGAAGAACAAGGCCTATGAAGAAAAGAACACCTTGCCTACTGTGAAGCATTGCGGGGGATCAATCATGCTTTGGGGCTGTTTTGCTTCTACAGGTACAGGGAAGCTTCAGCGTGTGCAAGGTACCATGAATTCTCTTCAGTACCAGGAGATATTGGATAAAAATGTGATGCAGTCCGTCACAAACCTGAGGCTTGGGAGACGTTGGACCTTTCAACAGGACAATGATCCCAAGCATACCTCTAAGTCCACTAGAGCATGGTTACAGATTAAAGGCTGGAACATTTTGAAGTGGCCATCGCAGTCACCAGACTTAAATCCGATTGAGAACCTCTGGTGGGACTTAAAGAAAGCAGTTGCAGCGCGCAAGCCTAAGAATGTGACTGAACTGGAGGCTTTTGCCCATGAAGAATGGGCGAAGATACCCGTCGCTGCAAGACACTTGTGTCAAGCTATGCTTCACGTTTAAAAGCTGTTATAACTGGAAAAGGATGTTGTACTAAGTACTAAGATTGAATGTCACTTGGGGGTTGAATAAAACTGATAATGATGTGAGCACAGAAAATACATTTGTGGTTATTTCATTATAAATGTTATGTTATATTTGTCTGACTTACAAGGGCCTCTTTGATTTAATTGTAAACTAGATGACTGAAATGATCAAAATCAATGTCAAACTGGCCAAAACACTCAATTTCAGTGGGGGTTGAATAATTTTGAACACAACTGTATTTCAGTAATGCAACTTAAAAGGTGAAACTAATATATGAGATAGACTCAATACATGCAAAGTGAGATATTTCAAGCCTTTATTTGTTATAATTTGGATGAATATGGCTTACAGTTTATGAAAACCCCAAATTCACAAACTCAGAAAATTTTATATATTACATGAAATATATAAAATAGGAAAATGTAGGACCTCTGAAAAGTCTAATCATGCATATGTACTCAGTACTTGGTTTGGGCCCCTCAATGCGGTGTGGCATGGATGCTATCAGCCTATGGCGCTGCTGAGGTGTTATGAAAGACCAGGATGTTTCAGCCTTCAGCTCTTCTGCATTGTTCGGTCTCATGTCTCTCATCTTTCTCTTGGCAATGCCCGATAGATTCTTTATGGGGTTCAGGTCAGGCGAGTTTACTGGCCAATCAAGCACAGTAATCCCATGGTCATTAAACTAGGTTTTGGTAATTTTGGCAGTGTGGGCAGGTGCCAAGTCCTGCTGGAAAATGAAGTCACTATCTCCATAAAGCTCATCTTCAGAAGGAAGCATGAAGTGCTCCAAAATCACTTGGTAGACGGCTGCGTTGACGCTGGACTTAATGAAGCACAGTGGACCAACACCAGCAGATGACATGGCTCCCCAAATCAACACAGACTGTGGAAACTTCACACTGGACTTCAAGCATCTTGCATTGTGTGCCTCTCCATTCTTCCTCCAGACTCTGGGTCCTTGGTTTCCAAATGAGATGCAAAAGTTGCTCTCATCAGAAAAGAGGACTTTGGACCACTGAGCAACAGACTAGTTCTTTTTTTCTTTAGCCCAGGTAAAACACTTCTGACATTTGTTGTTTAGGAGAGGCTTGACAAGAGGAATACGACATTTGAAGCCCATGTCCAGGATCCGTCTGTGTGTGGTGGCTCTTGATGCACTAACTCCAGCCTCAGTCCACTCCTTGTGAAAGTCTCCAACACTTCGGAATGGCTTTTTCCTGACAATCCTCTCCAGGATGTGGTCATTCCTGCTGCTTGTGCACCTTTTTCTTCCACACTTGTCCCTTCCACATAACTTTCTATTAATGTGCTTTGATACAGCACTTTGGGAACATCCAACTTCTTTTGCAATTACCTTTTGAGGCTTTCCCACCTTATGGAGGGTGTCAACGATGGTTTTCTGCACAACTGTCAGGTCAGCAGTCTTTCCCATGACTGAGAGACAATTTAAAGGCTCAGGAACCCTTTGCAGGTGTTATGGATTAATTAGCTGACTAGAGTGGGACACTTTGAGCCTAGAATATTGAACCTTTTCACAATATTCTAATTTTCTGAGATTTAGGGTTTCATGAGCTGTAAGCCATAATCATCCAAATTATAACAAATGAAGGCTTGAAATATCTCGCCTTGCATGTAATGAGTCTATCTCAGTTATTAGTTTTACCTTTTAAGTTGCATTACTGAAATAAATGAACTTTTGCACAATATTCACATTTTTCGAGTGTCACCTGTAAACTGCTGGCAGTTTAAATTGTCACTTTTTCCCTAAAAAGATATTGTATTTCAGGTATGTATTTCTGTAGATTACGTGTTTTATATACTACTTGATTTATACAAAAAAAGAACAATAGTTACAAAAAAAGACAATTGCATAAATAACTGAAAGTAATCTATAATTTGATATAACTAGACTAAAAAATAGGTGACTTGCACATTTCAGTAACATTATTTTCCAGCTGGATTGTCACATGTATCCAGTAATGTAGGATGGTATAATGACTGGGGTCCTGCTGATTCATGAATGCAGACCTCGTCCTAACAGTAAAGTGACGGGCTATTAGTTTGCAGGGAGTTCTGTTTTGACACTCTTGTCCCTGAATACATTGTTCTAAGGGGAATGAAAAAGCTGTAATTTAGGTTTCAAACACATTTACGTTTGCTTTGTGAATCAGCTGCAAATACACGTGACAGCCAGTGCTCCTGTAGAAATGAAGGGAAATCCAGCACCCCAGAAATGATTTCCCTTCAATTCTACATTGCAATTCCAAGGACTTCCTTGTCTTATCCTTGCACCACAGGAGGATGGAATTTACTAGCAGGTGAGCTGGACAATCACATTGGTTTAAGCCAGTGCTCCTGTAGTCCTGGTAGAGAGCAGGAAAGCCAGAGTCAAATCACTTCACTATATAATCAAGTGCCGTTACAATGAATGCCATCAGACCTACTCACTCAAAATTAATTAAGAGCTGAAATGTGTGCACAATAAAAAAAACAGACACTCACCTCTTTTAGGCAGCTCTGTTCCAGCACCGACAGTCCCAGTCCCCCATCCTTTGTCACATGCTCTGCTGAAGCCAATCACTGGCCTCAGCTGTGACTTGTCCCAAAGCCGTACATGACCCAGCAGTTAATGATCTTGGAGACTCGTCACTTTTGAGGCCAGTAAATGGCTGCAGCAGTGCACGTGACCCCGTCCGAAAGTTTGCAGGCTGGGAACAGGAAGGTAGACAGCAGTCACCTGTCCATAGTCACATGCTCAGCTGCAGCCATTTACTGGCGTCAGTGGTGAGGTGTCGGCAAGTGGCCTGTGACCAGTAAAGCCATTGAATGGCTGCAGAGGCACATTTCACATCGTATGGAGTGTCTACAGGGGCCAAGAGTAGCTGCTTTGAAGAGGTGCCATTTCTTTCTTTATTGTGCACATATTCCAGCCCTTAATTCATTTTAAATTAGAGACAGGACAATCCCTTGAAGGCCTTTTGACATGGACCAAAGAATATAGCAATTATCAGGATGAGCTTACGTATGAAAGCTTGTTTCCGATAATTGCCCCATGTACATGTGCCTCCGATCACAGAATGAATGAGCAAATACTTGTTTGTCGGGTGATTTTTTTAATCACACATAAAATCATTATTTGCGGGCAGCGCATTGCCCAGTATAAATGAATCTGTACGGGGAAGAAAGATCATATAAATAATCATTCAGCATCATACAGCCCCGGCCATTGCTCAATTTAAATTTTAAATGCAACTAACAGGCAAGCAATGATCGGGAACGAATGTTCATAGGAACTGGTCCTAATCATTGCTCGCTCACTCGGCCTATGCAGCGCACAAAAAACAATCCAGAGCATGTGCTATGCATTGCAGATAATTGTGACACTGAGTAGATTTTACTCATTGTACTGAAATTTGTGAAATCTGTGTAAATATCCGGATATAGGCCTGTCTGTTAATGCTAATTTTTCAGGGCTCCTTTCTGGAAACAAATGCAGTGTGTGAACCCACTCTTAGGCCTCATGTATATGGCCATATTGCAGGTTAAGACAAGAGGCAAGTTGTAGGGAACCACAATACAGCATCCATAGGACCATACTGTACCCCTGTATGTCTCATTTTTCACACTGAGGCTAAAATCATGCCATGCTTCATTGGATGCTGTAATATGGACATATACCTTCATCATACATAACTGCACAGAGAATATATACAGCGACACATAGAATGACCATGGCTTCATAATACTGAACCATAAGCACCCCATGTGCCGTCATAACAAACATGTACATATACTGCATATCCGGCACATCAAGTGTATGCCACTAATTCTGCCCCAATAAAGTAAGATTCTAGGTGCACATACATTAATATATCTCCTCGATGTCCTACCTAGAAGTGATGGATCAATGCCCAAGTTTTATCTAATAGAGCAACACCAAGCTTCCTCTTCATCTACATGTATAAAAGTAAAAATTTGTTTGTCAGGCCTCATGCACACGACCATGTCCTATTGTGATCTACAAAATACAGACACCTTCCATGTACAATCTGCATTTTTCTCACTCCCATTACTAAAAATGGCTCAATACGGACAAGAATAGGAGATGTTATATAATTTGCGAAAGGATGCATGGATGCAGACAGCACACATTACATTCGTGTATGGGTCGCGTGCATGAAGGATTATTTTATTTGAGCCTATTTCTTCATAGGCTCCTACGTGACTTGATGGATACTAACCAAACATGGGACATATACTCTTTATGATCCAACTTAAAATACTGAGGGCTATCAAGTCCATCCGAAAGTGTTCTGGAAGGTTCTAATAATGTAATGTATTTTTGATGCAGAGTACATTAAAATGTATACACTAACGTACTGTAATTGTTACTGCTGAAGCATTGCTTCTCATTGCCTCCTATTTCCTCGGCCTCAACACTTTGGTCATGCCCGCGAGCTTTGCCAAACTTGCTAGAGCCCCAGGTGCCATTTACGGAGGAAACATCTTTCCACCCGTTTTGAGAGAGCCCCTTTGGAATAGAGTCCTTTGGATCTTACATTTCCTCTACATTCAGTCTGCCTCTCATCTCCCTGCATGTGCTGTCTAGTAGATAAACTGTTTGTTGCCCCCAAAAAGAGACCCCATTTTGGAAACTACACATCTCAAGGAGTGTACTGATGGGTGTAGTGAGTGCTTTGACCCCACAAGCATTTCATAGAATTTAGAAACACTTGGTTGGGACATGGAAAATATATATTTTTTCAATTAAAATGTTGCTTTATCCCCAGATTTTTCATTTTCACAAGTGGTAAAAGGAGAAAAAGGACCCCACAATTTGTTACACATTTCACACTGTGCTTTCTGGTTTTATAAACAACCTATGTGTGGCCCTAACCTTTTGCCTGGGCATACCATAGGGCTCAGGAGTTAAAGAGCACCATGCACATTTGAGGCCCAATGCGGTGATTTACGCATCTTGTACTGACAGCTGTAAAAGCTCTGGGGTGAAATAATAATTGGAACCCCTGAGAAGTGACCCCATTTTGGAAACTCTGCTCACCAAGGTATTAAGAGGGGGAGTGAGCATTTCATTGCCACAGGTATTTTGCAGAAATTAAAGAGCAGTTGACTGTGAAAGTGAAAGTTGCACGTTTTCCACAGATGTTGTGCCCAGCGTGTGCCATCTGAGATTCCCATCACACTACTTAAATTGATAGACAGGTTCTACTGGATATGGAAATGTCATAAATGTGGACATAAGCTGCTGTATGGTCACATGATAGGGGTCAGAAGGGAAGGAGTGACATATAGCTTTTTACAGATTTTTCTGGAATAGTTTTTGGGTGCTACATCACATTTGCAGAGCCCTGGGATGGGATGCTTGCAGTCTGTAGTAGCGGAGCTAGTTGGTCCCTCCTCCTCTGCCGCGCGATGCCTCCAGCGTTTCAATTTCTTCCTGGTGACCGCAGGATGGAGCGCTCCATGAAGTATATACTATCTTGCGTTAATCCAGGGGTCTCCTCAGAGCCATCCGCGTTTCGGGACTACAGCAATGTCCCTTCATCAGTGGTAAGCTCCCAGTGCACGCGATCAAACAGGAATGCCGACTGGGGTAAGATCCCTCTGTACCGCATCTGGCACGTGGGACGACGCGGCCAGTACCAGAGGTCGATCCCCCAACAAAAGTAAGGTAACCCATCTTTTTGTGTGCATGAGAAGGATCGCAATTTGATTATTTAATGGACATTAATGCCCTCATCTTTATTACCTCTTTGCCGCAATTATTTACACCTCCTGGACCGGATTATTTTTATGGGACATAAATACAATATTAACCCCTTATTATAGTGGAACGCAAGATATGATGTAGATGATACACAGACACTCACATGAACTTATGCTGATTTGCACAGCAGGATATGATATTTATGGATTTTTGTTGATTTGGACATTTTAGGATATTTTTTAAGGAGATCCATTGCCTAAAAAAGTCGGCTTTTTTATGCATATAGATATATTTGCGCACTGAGTATATATAGCTACGTGAATTTGATTACTGTATGGAGCTACACAAATGTAATTGTTTTTATAGTGTTTTATGATTTTTTATAATAAATACGGACATTTAAATATATATATATATATATCCTTCTTCTCTCTCTCTATATATATATATCCAGATAAGAGTGACGATCATACTTTGTCGATTTACATTTTTCTTTTGGTGTTTGGGTGAAACATCCTTGATCTGAGCAACACCCAGTTCAATAATCAGAGAGCTGTCCACCTATATTATTTTAGTGCACTTAGGCCCCTTTCACACGGGCGAGTTTTCCGCACGGGTGCAATGCGTGAGGAGGACGCATTGCACCCGCACTGAATCCGGACCCATTCATTTCTATGGGGCTGTGCACATGAGCGGTGATTTTCACGCATCACTTCTGCGTTGCGTGAAAATCGCAGCATGCTCTATATTGTGCTTTTTTCACGCAAAGCAGGCCCCATAGAAGTGAATGGGGCTGCAGGAAAATCGCAAGCATCCACAAGCAAGTGCGGATGCGTTGCGTTTTTCCCGCATGGTTGCTTAGCAACGGGACCCTGATCTTTATTATTTTCCCTTATAACATGGTCTTTTTCCCAGCATCAGCTAAGATCTCAAGGACCTGTGATGACGTCACATCACATGGTCCAATCACATGGTCCATCTTACCATGGTAACTTTTATTATTTTTAACCCCTTCCACTTCATTTTAACCACTTCAGCCCCCCTAGCTTAAACACCCTTAATGACCAGGCCACTTTTTACAATTCCGCACTACACTACTTTCACCGTTTATTGCTCCGTCATGCAACTTACCACCCAAATGAATTTTACCTCCTTTTCTTCTCACTAATAGAGCTTTCATTTGGTGGTATTTCATTGCTGCTGACATTTTTACTTTTTTTGCTATTAATCAAAAATGACCGAAATTTTTGCAAAAAAATGACATTTTTCACTTTCTGTTGTAAAATTTTTCAAAAAAAAACTACATTTCTATATACATTTTTCTCAAAATTTATTGTTCTACATGTCTTTGATAAAAAAAAAATCCAATAAGCGTATATTTATTGGTTTGGGTAAAAGTTATAGCGTTTACAAACTATGGTGCAAAAAAGTGAATTTCGGCATTTTGAAGCAGCTCTGACTTTCTGAGCGCCTGTCATGTTTCTTCAGGTGCTAGAATGCCAGGAAAGTATGAATACCCCCCAAATGACACCATTTTAGAAAGAAGACACCCCAAAGTATTCGCGGAGGGGCTTGGTGAGTTCATGTATCATTTCATTTTTTTTCACAAGTTAGCGGAAAATGACACTTTCTGAGAAAAAAAAAAAAAAAAGTTTCAATTTCTGATAACTTCTGGCAAAAAAAAAAATCTCAGACGGACTCACTATGCCCCTCAGTGAATACCTTGGGGTGTCTACGTTCGAAATGGGGTCATTTGTGGGGTGTGTTTACTGTTCTGGCATTTTGGGCGGGGCTAAATTGTGAGCCGCCATGTATAACCTAAAGGTACTCGTTGGAATTTGGGCCCTTTGCACCCAGGCTGCAAAAAGTGTCACACATGTGGTATCGCCGTACTCAGGAGAAGTAGGGCAATGTGTTTTGGGGTGTATTTTTACATACACCCATGTTGGGTGAGAGAAATATCTCTGTAAATTGTCAAATTTGTATAAAATTTTTTAAAAGTTGTCGTTTACAGAGATATTTTTCACACAAAGTATGGGTATATATAAAAATACACCCCAAAACACATTGCCCTACTTCTCCTGAGTACGGCGATACCACATGTGTGACACTTTTTTGCAGCCTGGGTGCGCAAAGGGGCCCTAAAACCAATGAGTACCTTTAGGCCCCTTTCACACGGGCGAGTTTTCCGCGCGGGTGCAATGCGTGATGTGAACGCATTGCACCCGCACTGAATCCTGACCCATTCATTTCAATGGGTCCGTGTACATGAGCGTTTTTTTTCACGCATCACTTGTGCGTTGCGTTAAAATCGCAGCATGTTCTATATTCTGCGTTTTTCACGCAGCCCTAGCCCCATAGAAGTGAATGGGGCTGCATGAAAAACGCATTGCATCCGCAAACAAGTGCGGGTGCGTTGCGTTTTTCACTGATGGTTGCTAGGAGATGTTGTTTGTAAACCTTCAGTTTTTTATCACGCGCGTGAAAAACGCATCAAAACGCATTGCACCCGCGCTGAAAAAACTGAACAACTGAACGCAATCGCAGGCAAAACTGAATGGCTTTGCCTGTGAAATCGCACAGTTTTCACTGAACGCATCCGCAACGCATCCGGACCTAATCCGGACACGCTCGTGTGAACCCAGCCTTAGGATTTCATAGGGCATTTTTACGCATTTGGATTCCAGACTTCTTCTCACGCTTTAGGGGCCCCTAAAATGCCAGGGCAGTATAAATACCCCACATGTGACCCCATTTTGGAAAGAAGACACCCCAAGGTATTCTGTGAGGGGTATGGTGAGTTCATGTAAAATTTCATTTTTTGTCACAAGTTAGTGGAATATGAGACTTTGTAAAAACAAAAAAAAAAAAACAAAAAAAAAAAAAACAATTTCCGCTGACTTGTGCCAAAAAATAAAAATTCTGTGGACTCACCATGCCCCTCACAGAATACCTACGGGTGTCTTCTTTCCAAAATGGGGTCACATGTGGGGTATTTATACTCACCTGGCATTTTAGGGGCTCCTAAAGTGTGAGAATCCAAATGCATAAAAATGGCCTGTGAAATCTAAAGGTACTCATTGGTTTTAGGGCCCTTTGCGCATCTTGGCTGCAAAAGTGTCACTCATGTGGTATAGCCGTACTCAGAGAAGTAGGGCAATGTGTTTTGGGGTGTATTTTTACATATACCCATGCTGTGTGAGAAATATCGCTGTAAACGACAACTTTTACATTTTTTATTCAAAGTTGTCAATTTATAGAGATATTTCTCTCACCCAGCATGGGTATATGTAAAATACACCCCAAAACACATTGCCCTACTTCTCCTGAGTACGGCGATACCACATGAGTGACACTTTTTGCAGCCAAGATGCGCAAAGGCCCTAATTCCAATGAGTACCTTTAGGAGGGCATTTTACGCATTTTTCTTCTCACGCTTTAGGGCCCCTAAAATGCCAGGGCAGTATAAATACCCACATGTGACCCCATTTTGGAAAGAAGACACCCCAAGGTATTCCATGAGGGGCATGGCGAGTTCATAGAAGATTTTTTTTTGGCACAAGTTAGTGGAAATTGATTTTTATTGTTTTTCTCACAAAGTCTCCCTTTCCGCTAACTTTTGACAAAAGTTTAATTTTTCATGGACTCATTACGCCCTCAGCGAATACCTTGGGTGTCTTCTTTCCAAAATGGGGTCACATGTGGGGCATTTATACTGCCCTGGCATTTTAGGGCCCTAAAGCGTGAGAAGAAAATGCGTAAAAATGCCCTCCTAAAGGTACTCGTTAGATTTAGGCCCTTTGCGCATCTTGGCTGCAAAAGTGTCACTCATGTGGTATCGTCGTACTCAGGAGAAGTAGGGCAATGTGTTTGGGGTGTATTTTACATATACCCATGCTGGGTGAGAGAAATATCTCTGTAAATTGACAACTTTGAATAAAATAATTTAAAAAGTTGTCGTTTACAGCGATATTTCTACACCCAGCATGGGTATATGTAAAAATACACCCCAAAACACATTGCCCTACTTCTCCTGAGTACGGCGATACCACATGTGTGACACTTTTGCAGCCAAGATGCGCAAGGGGCCCTAAAACCAATGAGTACCTTTAGGATTTCACAGGCCATTTTTACGCATTTGGATTCTCACGCTTTAGGACCCCTAAATTGCCAGGGCAGTATAAATACCCCACATGTGACCCCATTTTGGAATGAAGACACCCCAAGGTATTCTGTGAGGGGTATGGCGAGTTCACAGAAAAAAAAAATTGGCACAAGTTAGCAGAAATTGTTTTTTTTTTTTTTTTTTTACAGTCTCATATTCCACTAACTTGTGACAAAATAAAATTTTACATGAACTCGCCATACCCCTCACGGAATACCTTGGGGTGTCTTCTTTCTAAAATGGGGTCACATGTGGGGTTTTTGTACTGCCCTGGCATTTTAGGGGTCTTCGCAATCATTACACGTATGGCCAGCATTAGGAGTTTCTGCGATTCTCCGTATATTGAGCATACGGGTAATGAGATTTTTTTTTTCCGTTCAGCCTCTGCGCTGAAAAAAAAAAAAAATGAACGGCACAGATTTTCTCATTCGCATCGATCAATGTGGATGAAAAAATCTCTGCCAAAATCAGTGACTGCGGTGCGGAGGGCTGGGCGCTAGCTACCTAACAAGTAGCAAACTAACTGGCGGTGATAAGGGACCCTTATGCCCCATTCACACGTCCGAAATTCTGTTCTGTTTGCGGAACGGAATTGCGGACCCATTCATTTCTATGGGGACAGACTTTGTCCCGCTCGGATCCGGAATTACGGATCCGCGCTTCCGGGTCTGCACTTCCGTTCCGCAAAAATATAGAACATGTCCTATTCTTGTCCGCAATTGCGGACAAGAAAAGCATTTTCTATATAGTTCTGGCAATGTGCGGATCTGCAAAATGCGGAAAGCACATTGCCGGTGTCCGTGTTTTGAGGATCTGCGGATCGGATCCGCGGATCGGATCCGCGGATCCGTGAATCCACAGATCCGCAAAACACATATGGACGTCTGAATGGAGCCTTACAAGGGTGTGATCAATGACAGTGGGGTGATCAGGGGGTCTAGATGGGGTGATCAAGCGGTTAATAGGTGAGGGGGGGGGGGGTTAGTGTAGTGTTTGGTGCAACTTTACTGTGTTACCTGGTCCTCTGGTGGTCGATCCCAGTAAATGGGACCACCAGAGGACCAGGTAGCAGCTATATCAGACGCTGTTCATAAAACAGCGTCTGATATAGCAGTTTGATGCGATTTTATTCGCATCTACAGCCTGCCAGCGATTGATCATCGCTGGCAGGCTGTAGCCTAACTGCTGTGCCGCGCTTCCCTGTGAACACGCGCGCGCGTTCACAGGAAATCTCGCCTCTCGCGAGATGACGCGCCGATGCGTCGTATCAGAGCTACAGGGCCGCCCGCAGGACGCATCCCTGCGTTAGGCGGTCCTGTAGCGGTTAATATGCATTCTTTATTAAGAATGCTATTATTTCCCCTTATAACCATGTTATAAGGGAAAATAATCAATTCTCCAGAAGACCCGAAACCGGACTTCAGTCCGGCTTCGGGTTGGGTACCAAACATAGCGATTTTTCTCACGCGTGTGCAAAACGCATTACAAACATTTGCACCCGCGCGGAAAAATCGCGCATATTCCCGCAACGCACCCGCCACTTATCCGGGCGTCAAACATGACGCCCGTGTGAAAGAGGCTTTAGTGCAACATTTAATTTGTAGTACATCCACTGGTAGTTGGTACAAAGTGCAATTTCTGTCACCACATGATAAGGTATGGTGGCTACATAGGTGGCATTTTTTTTTGGCATAATATTTATTAGCGCCTAAGATGTGATGTCTTGCTGATGTCTCACTCTCGTAATTCTGGCTAACAGCAGTATGCTGGCACTTGTGGATATAGGTGTGAATTGGATATACAGGCTTGAAGTTAGTCTGAGTAAGTCTGGCTTGGAGGTTTTTTAGGTGATGGGTGCCCAAACTGTTTTCCCTCACTGGCAGCAGGGTCTGTAAAGTAGTGATTTTGATGATCACTCTGCTGTCTAGGCTTTTGGAAGTCCTTAGAGACAGTGTTCTTGATTCTGGCAATCTTCCTGGAGTAATAGTTTCACTAGAGAATTGGGGTACTGCACTTATGTAGAATAAGCCAATCTCTGACAATAAACACTTGTGCACGTATAAAAATGGGTGCACACACTGACCCCGTAAAGGCATAATTTTTGGATGCTTGTGCAGAATAAACCACGCTTTCTTCTGAAGTTAATGTGTGTAAACAGGGGCATTGATCTGCCCCCCATTGATTTTATTTGGACTGGTGGATAGGTTTGGTAGTGGGATCTGCCAGTCCACACCCTTTCAGTACATGTATTGCCTTAAGCTGAGGACATCGCAAGTGAGGCCTGCTTTCGTAATCACGGAGTGTATGACATGACAGAGAAAGAGAGAGAATTTTGGAAAAGGAAGCCTGAAGAGGCTCTGTGTGGTCTCAGCCAGGAGAGGCCACAAGGCTGTGTGAAAGCCTGAAGTTTGGGGGGCCCAGCGACGCCTGTGGAAAGAGGGCCGCACGGTCAGAGTCGGGAGGACTTCTGGACCATAATCCCCTTAAGGTACTGGTGTGGTCACAGCCTGGATGCTGCTGGACCGTTTGGATGAGGAAAGCCGGATCTAATACCGTGTGTGTGAACTGTGCTCTATAGGTGAGGTAGAGATGGCCTATGTATCAGGTAGTGTCTAGATGGGCAGGTGTTTGTTTCATTACGTTTATGTTTGTGCTGGTGCTGAAGTGCGATAAAGCATCATTTGGATTTGAACCCCGTTGTCAGAGGAGAAGTCTGTGATTGCGACCCCCTGTGAGAGAGCGATCACTTACGATAGATATATATATATATATATATACATACACATATTTATATTATTTTTTATTTTATTCTTCAGGGCAATTGGAGATTGTGAAGAATCGATCTGGCTGGGCCTCCTAGGCCTCCGTAACTGGCAGGCCCCAAGGCCTTTGTATTACAACGCAGGGAGCCGATGGGTACAGAGAGGGAGTCCCCTCTTTCTGTAAATCCTTTAAATGTGGTGATCAGCATTGACTGCAGCATCTAAAGGGTTAATCCGCCAGCATCAGAGTTTTCACTAATGTTGGTGGTTACAGTAGGGGCCAAGCTGTCAGTAACAGCTAGGTCCCTGTACTGTACAGTAGTGATAAGCGGCATAGGCAAAAATTCTAGAATTCACGAT
This sequence comes from Bufotes viridis, assembly GCA_033119425.1. Taxonomy (NCBI): domain Eukaryota; kingdom Metazoa; phylum Chordata; class Amphibia; order Anura; family Bufonidae; genus Bufotes; species Bufotes viridis. Next base: position 46,296,779 of record CM065591.1, on the reverse strand, counting down.
CTCCAGTCATTATTTTCGCGATTGCGCAAATCGGCACTAATAATGAGCATTTTTTTGCGCAATACGTGCAACTTCGCATTTTATCAGATCTGAGTAGATATTACTGATTGGAGCATTAAGTATTGTTGTGACATCACAGCACTGTGTCTAACAGAGACACTAATCCCTATCACAGCACAGTAATTCCTATCATACTACCGAGCACCCTGCTACACTATATCACTATCTAACCTACACTGACTATCTCCCACTAACTATCTGTATTATATAAATGAGCTAACTAACTAACTATCTAATGTAATTAAATAAGGATCCAGATGAGTCAGCAAAGCACAGAGCGCAGCAATGACACTGTTCTCTCTCAGAACTGCAAAAAACAGCAGAAAATGGCTGCTGAGGAGGTTCCTTATTAGTAAAGGGGGTGGGCAACTTTCCTATTGGTTGCTAAGGATGTTGCTAAGCTCAGACAAAGATATTGCAGCCTTTTCATTGGCCCACAAGCAAGAAGCAGTAGTACTGATGAAAAAAAAAAAAACTAGAATATTCGTGATTTTGAATATATAGCACTATATTCTAGATTTTTGCAAATTCTCAAAGTGCTGATATTTGCGATAAAAATTTCCGATTAGAATATCCGGGATCAACACTACTGTACAGCTCCTATGCCTGCCCAATCAGCGTGCCATACATATATGGTGGATTGTGGGAAGTCACTTCCCGCTGTGCTGTTCTTGTATGGCACATTTCGGGAATGGGCTAAAGAAAGAAAACATAAATTATTTTAAAAATCCTGGATGTTTTCTTTACCTCTCATTGGACCAAACACAGCAATGAGTATTTCTAAGTAAGAAACAGCATTAGAAAATAGATAGATATGAGCTTCATATCTATCATAGATAGATTGATGTAAACCTGGGCAATGCCGAGCATATATGCTAGTTAATTATAAAAAAAAGGCTTTGTCACAAAATAGCGTGTTTATACTTTGAATTAGTAGTGTGGTAGGGAACTGTACTATGGAAACAGGCTTTCATGTGCAGTTTTCCCTTGCTGCACTTTTCCCCCTACTGAATTCAAATTTTGAAGAAATGCCTAAGATTTGTCAGTAAAAAGTATTATCAATCATAATCTCAACTTTTCTTCTCATCACTTTAAAGTGTATATACCATTGCCACAGCTTGCTGGGATTTCCTGCTGTGAGAGGGGAAGAGAGAGCAAATGAAATGCATGAGATCTTTTTAAAACAACTGCAATATGGCACCTGAAAGAGAATAGAAATTGATATTAATATAGAACAATACTAAGTCAAGTTTCACACTAGCGGCAAGGAGCTAGGGCAGGCTGTTTCGGCAGGTTAACAGCCTTCCGGATTCGTGCTGCCGCTAGTGCACGCGTCGCACTGGAGGTCCGCTCCGGCCCCATTGACTATAATGAGGGTGAGCCGGTGTTCCAGCGGCAGTACGGCAAACATGCAGAGAGGCGTCCGGAATAAAACTACCGGACGCAGACCTCCGGCCCCACACGTGCACTAGCGGCAGAACGGATCTGGCAGGCTGTTCACCCGACGGAACAGCCTGCCGGAGCTCCTTGCCGCTAGTGTGAAAGTAGCCTTATACTGTTGAAAGATGGTATTTCCCATATATCTGTAATTCATATGATGGCTTCATAAAGTTTCCATGTTCTTAAAATATGCTAATGATAAATAGTTCAACTTTTTCTAGTGCCACTGTAAAAATGAAAAGCATTTACATTGATACACTTCCAATGGTTGCTCTTGTAAGCCAAATTTAATGATTTGTACAATCTGCTACTTTTTAGATCACCATAGAAACATGAACAAAATAGTTTGTTTTTGTGCAATATGCCTCTGAAATCCTTTATGTGGATTTTAAACCCAGTAAATAGTTTGGTGAGATGATAAAAGTTCTTTGTGGAATTCTCCCCCTTAGTCGTTAACCTAAACTAATGATTAATGTCACAAATGAAAAATACAGACTGTAATTAAGACTGGCAGCTGACCTAAGATTGCCCATTACTGCTATAAGAGACTGACCTGGTCATACTGTGTTTGTGAATGTAGTATGTTTACTGGAGATTTAGACATATTAGTTGTGCTTGAGAGATTTCAGCAGAAAGAACGTGGGCTTTAATTCTCAAAACTGTTCCCTGGAGCTTCAATGAACAAGCCTGCTGTGCAACAACCACGTCCCATGTGCTTCACTGGTACCTTATTAGTGAACGCGATTACATAATGCAGGTCCTGCCTTTCAGAAAGCACTGGTCCTCAGACAAACATTCATCCAAACTGACATCAACCATCAGTAGTAGAGATGAGCGAATTTTTCAAAAATTAGATTCTGCTGGTTTGCCGAATTTTTTTAAACAATTCGATCTGAATTTACTTGCGGCGAATTGCGTTAAAAACAGCTATTTCCTGGCTGCAGAGAGCCTGTATAGTAGTGTAGAACACTGTGCTTTGCAGTAACACGCATAGAGAGTCTGCTGTGGTAGTGAAACAATACTGTGAGTCCGTATGACATGTAGATGACAGGCGTCGCTCTTAGAATCACTGCATACTTTACTTATTTGGGCAGTTACGGGGCCAAAACTGACCAAATAACTCAAGTATGAACTCAGCCTTACAAGTCGATGTTAGCGTCAAGAATAAGCGTACTCCTTTTACACCCTCGTTAGCTGACTCCACATAGATGTCTACAGAACCTGTTCTATAAAAGGCTTATACAAGTAGAGCGCCCGACAGAGAGGAGAGAGTGTCAGCAGTAAGTTTGTGTTGACGTCACTGAATATTTTGCCCTTCTTCTGATCCGTCAGAACAATAACCCACAAAAAACGGATCCTGTCTGTGGAGCATCTGCCTTTACTTGGTCAGCATTTAGTCGGTAATCCATCAGTATTGCTAATGCCAAAAAAACAGGAGTTGATCCAAAACAAAGATGACACGTGAATCGAATATTTGCATGTCTTCTGTGTTTTGTACCCACTCCTGCATTTGGCTATCAAATCATAAGCCAATTCTGATAGGACCATACAGGCCTTAATTCTGCTACAAAGACAGGATCTGTTGTGCGTCTCATTTTTCCTTCCTTCTGACAGATCAGAAGAAGGATCAAATGGTGATGTCACTCAGGCCAAAAAGGCAAAATAATGGCCCAGTCATGGATTGGGGAGGGTGGAAAACAGCTTGAGAAGTCCACAGGGTGGCCCAATGACATAGTAGTGAGGTGGAAGCAGCATGAGGAGACCACAGAGTGGCCAAGTGACATAGTGGTGAGGTGGCAGCAGCAGTATGAGGAGGCCACAGAGTGGGAAGGTGACATGGTGTTGAGGTAGCAGCAGCAGCATGAGGAGGCCACAGAATGTCACAATGACAGAGTGTGGAGCTGGCAACAGCAGCATGAGGAGGCCACAGAGTGGCAAGGTGACAGTGTGGAGGTGGCAGCAGCATGAAGAGACCACAGAGTGACCGGTGACAGAGTGTGGAGGTGGGTGACAATACCAGTACCCGCTGATGATAGTGGGTGTAAGAAGGAGCACTTGGCATCAGATGCGTGGTATCAGGCGGGTGTCAGCATCAGAATAGTAGCTGAGGCAGGTAGCCAGAAGAAACCGGTCTCTTTTTTTAAGGTTTGGGTGAGGCAGCATGGATGATCTAGTTTGATGTATCAGGTATTGGTGGATGGAAATCCTGGCTGATCCACGCCTGATTCATCTTGACAAAGGTCAGTCTCTCCACATTTTGGGTGGACAACCGAGTTCTCCTTGGGGTAACTATGGCCTCCGCCGCACTAAACCCCACTCTGATGAAATGCTACAGGCCGGGAAGAACAGCTTTTCCAGCGCAAACTTGGCAAGTTTCGGCCACAAATCCAGTTTGGCTGCTCAGTAGTCCAGCGGATCTTTGATGACGGGTGGCAGGGTGCACTCCAAGTATGCCCCCACCTGCTGGTTCAGGTTCTACTCTATGTCTAGCTGCTGGTGAGTAGTTTTTTCACTATAAGGGTGAAAAAACTGCTCATCAGCGACTCTAGACTCAGGCTGCTGCTGATTGAGCTGGTACTGCAAATGCCACCACACCTCTCCCCAGCAGCCATGGCAGTAGAACGTGAGCGCAGAGGGCCCCCCCGGTCAGACATGCGAGAGGATGGATGTTGGCACAGATAGGCAGCGGCCAACTGACTACATATAATGCCTCTATGGTAGTTCAGTTTGTCCTCCCATCAGTGGGTGTAAGAAAAAACCCCATTTTGGACCGGTAGCAAGGGTCTAACATGGTGGTGAGCCAGTAGTCATCCCTCTGGCGAATGGTGACAATTCGTCCATCACTACGCAAGCAAGTGAGCATGTGACTCGGAGGGACTTCCTGCTTCCATCACCACTGCATACTGCCATGGTGTGCCTGGGTCATCTACCTCGTCTTTCTCATCTCCCTTTTGCTCCTCCGGCTGCTCCTCCTCTCCTGTCACCTGTGTAGAAAACCCACACATTTCGCTACACATTGCTTGTGTTCCGATGTCCTCCTCCTATTCCTCCAGTTCAGCCCCCACAGGGCTCATGTGGCTGTGAGATGTAGGCATCACGCCTCCCGTCCCCTGACTATGCCAGATTTACCAGCATCTTTTCCAGGTTATGAATCAGTGGAATGTCGTTCCTCCCGTAGTCCTGGCGACTGACAAATAAAGTGGCCTCCTCAAAGGGCACGAGCAAACGGTAGGTGTCACGCATGAGCTGTCACTGGCTAACATCAAAGTTACACAGGGGAGTACCTCTGTTCACTTGGATCATCAAGAAATCGTTTATGGCCTTTCTCTGTTCGTATAGTCGGTCCAACATATGGAGGGTGGAAACGTCGCATATCAGCCTATTTTGAGGAACGTCGTTCTGACGCTGCAGCTCAAGAAGGGTGTGCTTGGCGGTGTACGAGTGGCTGAAGTGCATGCAAAGTTTCCTGGCCATTTTTAGGATGTCTTGCAGATGGGTGGAAGACTTTAGGAACCGCTTTACAACCAGATTGAACACATGCGCCATGCAGGACGCATGGCTCAGCTATCTTTGACGCAGCGCCAACACCATCTTCTTCCAGTGGCAGTAAGCATGGTTCCGATTTTAAGTTGTCGCGAAGAAAGCCAGGATTTGATTTCTTGATGAAGGACACGGAGCATTTCCTCCCCTGTGTAACTACGTTCGCCCAGGCAAACGAGGTGTAGAACAGCTTGACACTGCCGTACCCTGCACATGTGGTATTCTGAAGGAGCACTGTGAATTGTCCCTGCAGTGGAGGCTGAGGACATGGGAAGGTGAGGAGGCAGAGGCAGACATTGTCGCAGGACTAACGGCGTGAGAACGTGGAGGCAGAAGAGACGTCACATAGTTAAGTTGCTGGTGTGGCTGGGCAGGAACCACATTTACCCAGTGGGTCATAAAGGATATACTATATATTGTCCTTGACTGTAGTTACAGCTACCGACCAATTTTCCCAAAAAAGGCTGTATCACAAATTTTTTTTACCACTTAATGACAATGTAAATTCACTGCAGAATGGCTAGTAAGAAGTACTTATTTTTCCTATTAATAAACACTAACAATGGCTGTATGACAATGTAAATTCACCGCAGAACGGCTAATAACGTACTTATTTTTCCCATTAATACACCCCAACAATGGCTGTATATCAATGTCAGTTCACTGCAGACCAGCTAATAAGACATTCTTTTTCCTCTTAATACACCCCAAACAGATGCGCTCAGAAAATAATACTTTTTTTTGCCACTAATACACGTCAAAAAGGGCTGCAATTTCCTCACTTCACCACACAACGGCTAATAAACCCTGTTACGACCAGAGGATGTGGATCCTCTGTGTCAGCTGATAGAGGACTAGGAATTAGCCCAATATTGCTGAGTGCTGACTCTCAGAGTCAGGATACTAGTGTTTGCACCAGTCACCCAGAACGCAGCTAACTGCAGCAGTGTGAACAGAGTCCAACAAAGGCAGAGTAAAGGAACAAATGATCTTTACTGGCAGACGGTATACAAAAGTCACTTGAGTAATGCAGTGTGCAGATTAAAGCGGTCTCGTTGTCAGGCAGTGCAGGGTCAGGAATCCAGGCAGACTTACAGGAGGCGATGGGCAGATGTGTAGTCAGACGATGCAGTGGTCGATAATCCGGGTGATCCAACAAACAGATGGCAGGCAAATACGTAGTCAAACTGAGCAGAGATCAATAGTCCAGGCAATCCAGCAAGTAGACAGTAGGCAGAGTCAGGGTCAAACAAGGCAATGGTAAGAATCCAGGAAATCCAATAAACAGACACAGTGGGACGCTTCAGCGGGAGTCAAGAGGTACAACAACAACAACACTTGGGCACTTCCTCCTAAGTGAAGCCGTCCTAAATACTCAAGACCCCGCCTACGGGTGGGGACGATAATCAGGACCCAACTGCCTATTCCCTATAAGACAGGGAGAGGTGCACGCTTGTGCGCTATAGCGCCTCAGATGGCACCTGGTAGTGAGGAGGGATGCGGCGATATGCTGGCGGACGCCTGCGTCTCCTATAAGGTAAGACAGCCCTGGGACCCATGGTGCTGAGCTGTGCAGACAGGAATCTGTTGCCCTGCGGTGGGGACACAGAGCCAATACTGACAAACCCTTTTTCTTTTTCCCCACTAATACACGCCAAAAAAAGGCTTTATAACACATAACTTCGGCCGTGAATGTCAAATAAAGTTTTTTTTTTGGCCACTAATACGCCAAAAAGTGCTTTCATTTTCTCACTTCACCACACAACGGCTAATAAGCCCTTTTCTCTTTTTCCCCACTAATACACGCGAAAAAGAGGCTTTAGAACATATAAATGTGTCCGTGAACGGCAAGTAATATTTTTTTTTTTTGGCCACTAATACATGCCAAAAAGGGCTGTAATTTTCTCACTTCAACACACAACGGCTAATAAGCCCCCTTTTTTTCCCCACTAATACACAATAAAAAAAGGCTTTAGAACATATAACTGCACCTCACAAGGCCTAATAAGACCCCAATAACAAGAACGGTTTGCTGGAATTACAGAGGTATTGCAAACCTGAAATGAGCAGCAGTATAATGGCAATTTGGATCTACAGTCAGTGCAGCAAGGTGTAATAAGATTGTTCCTATTACCCAGGTTGTAAACACCCCTATTGAACCCTGTTTTGCTTCAATACTGGGGAATGATTCCTCCCTATCCTTTCTCTACACTTCTAATGCTCTTTCTCTGAACTTCTATTGAGAACAATATAAGTTTTCAAGTCGTTCCTAGCACTGTCCCTAGCACCTGCTAATTTCTCTCCGTTCACTAAGTAAACTGGAAAATGGCTGAATCCAAGATGACTGAGGCTATTTATTGGGCTGTGACATCACAGGGCTGGCTGGCTGCTGATTGGCTGCATGCATGGCATTGTGGGTGATCCCTCATTCCCAGAGTTCCTTGCTTTATGTCCTAACTTGTGCAGCAGCCATTTTAGGGAAAAATGTGATTCTTTACCACAAAGCGTGAGGAAATTCAGATTCAGTGCAAATCAAATAATTCCTGAACTTCGGATCAAATTCCACTTCGTCAGCTTCGATTCACTCATCTCTAATTAGTAGATTATAAATTATTGTGTAATTAATTAAAATGATTGTTCGACTTTTAATAAAACAGGAGGCCTCAAACAGCTTCAAAATGGCCAATATTCTTGCATTATAAGTTCTTGAATTCTCAGCTGCTCTTGGTTGCATCAGAGCTATGATAACCTTCTGTCCTTTGTTCACACAAATCATCAGCCAGTCTCTAGCTATAGTACCACATCACTTAAATGTCAGGAGTCTATCCAGCCCCAGCCAAGATACTGTGCATTGCTGTGCCGCTGGTCGACTTACTGTATCAGTGAGGCTGGAAGTCAAGCCACTCAAGTTCCTTGCTCAGCGTCTAGTCCCCGACTTAGGCAGGGATTTAAAGGAGGACCTTTCACCAAAAAAAAAAGTGTAATAGTTATATTACCTTTTAGGGGACCTGCCCCTGAAGTCTTCACCATATTATTTTTTTTTTTAAATGACCCCCCGTTCGACCGCCTTTGTCCCCGATATGTCCTGCGCCTCATATGCAAATGAGGCACAGAAAGTTATAGTAGGCGTCTCCTCGGATGTTCTGGTGGGCGTGCCTGGGCGTTTCTCCGCTTCCCCTGGCTGCGAGCGCATCCAATAGCAGCGCTCGGCTCTTAGCCAGGGAGAAGGAGCTCAAGTTCTCGCGAGAACCGCAAGAACTTGAGCTTGCCGAGTCCCGGAACCCGTGCCATCTTGGTACACTCGCTATGCTCCTCTTCTGCGCTGGGGAATCCAAGATGGCGCGGGTTCCGGGACTCGGCAAGCTCAAGTTCTCGCGGTTCTCGCGAGAACTTTAGCTCCTTCTCCCTGGCTAAGAGCCGAGCGCTGCTATTGGATGCGCTCGCAGCCAGGGGGAGAGGAGAAACGCCCAGGCACGCCCACCAGAACATCCGAGGAGACGCCTACTAGAACTTTCTGTGCCTCATTTGCATATGAGGCGCAGGACATATCGGGGACAAAGGCGGCCGAACTGGGGGTCATTTAAAAAAAAAATATATATGGTGAAGACTTCAGCGGCAGGTCCCCTAAAAGGTAATATAACTATTACACTTTTTTTTTTGGTGAAAGGTCCTCTTTAAGGCTGCAACTCAATGATTAGAATTGCCTATGATTTTGTTGTATCATGGCTCCTGCACTTTGTGCTACTCACTACTATTGTATTTGAACTGTTGGTAATCTGACTGTGTCTGCAGCTTTGGCTTCTACTGATTCTCCTGGTATTCTGACTGTGGCTAGTTCCTGGATTAAACACTGTTTTAGCACTATCCATCTATTATGGTTTTGGCTGCTTGTCTACTACTCTTTATCATCACTGGTCAGTCTGGTAGGTCTACTTCTAGTGAGCTCACACCAGTTTTTTGCTACCTTAGTCAGCCATTATAACATGGCAAATACATTTTGTACAAAATTATTTGTGCCTGTCCGCCAACGACAAGGCAATCTCTTTAGGATAGGAACCTACACTAAATAAATAAAATCCAGAATTTAATTGAGGCCAGTATAGCACCCGAGGAGGTAGTATTTAGTGTAGGTTCCTGTCCTAAAAAGACCACCTTGTCGTTGGCGCAAATAATTTTGTACAAAATGTATTTGCCAAGAGTCTCACATTTATAATGTGGCATTAGCATTAGTTCATTTTCTATAGTGAGTATGGCACTATTGTATTTACTTTTATTATTTGTGTTTGCAGGCTGCTGTTGTATTGTGTTTGTTTTTTTGCATATGTCTGACATATGTCTGATATGTGTAGACTCCAATGTAGAATTTATCCTTCTTTGTTTTCACACAGGTGCTGAATGATAAAGGAGAGTGTGTTGGACACATGAGGGAGTTTAGACCATGCACTGGACTACTCATCAGGAGTCTGAAAAAAAATCTAGAAACATGCCACTGTGAGCCTGGAGCATGGAAAACCCCTTTAATTAAAGCGTCAGGTCATTATGTACCTGGCTGGTGGCAGAACGGGGGGCTCGGGCAGCCCACTAAGTATCGTCCCACCAGGAATCACACCAGTAGGCTGTATGGCCAGTCTGCACCTAGTGGAGATGGTCACTTGGACTGGCTGGAATACCACTATAAACTATGGGGCAATATGTACAACATAATGTTTTTCTTCAATTTTGGATGAAAATATAGCTGTCCCCAAAAAAGACAAACCTTCTACTACAAAGTTTTTAGTACATGGCACCAGCTTGGACCTATTACTAATAAATATTAATTTGTCTAATAGTTTAATGGTGGCTCACCTATTCATTATACAGCGACAGCTCATTGTGCCCTCCTCGGTTAAGTTATTTCCATGCTAAATATTTCATGCAATTCTATCCCATAAACTTTCATATTTATAGAGTTTAGGCAAACCTCATCTATTTTCTGAAAGATTAAAGCACAGTGAACCTGACCAGCTTTATTTCCTAAACTTTGTTCTAATATAGCACCTGAATATTTATGGGGCTGGATGAAAACTCATTTTCCTTTGGAGGCATAAAAACGATGTAGGTCACGACCTTCTGATTTTTATGCAAATGTCATTGCTGCTAACGGGAATAATAAAATTGATGTCCCAAATATTGAGCTTCTGTTTCTAGCAGTCTTGTGGACTGTATCAGTCACTCATATTTTGTTATAGTCAGTGACAAGGATGCTATATAGTAGATTTTGCCACCAACTTGCATTAAGTTGAAATAAAAGAGATTATTTTATATAATTTTTTTAACAGGTACAATACAATGGCATACAATAATGACAGCAAAGGTTTGTGACTTTTTGCATTAATTACTAAAGATGAGCGAATTTTTTAAAAATTCGATTAGGCCGGTTTGCCAAATTTTCCAGAAAAATTTGCTTCGATTCGAATTTATTCGCGGCGAATCTCGGTAAAAAATGGCTATTTCCGGGCTGCAGAGAGCCTTTATAGGGGTGTAAAACACTGTGCCTTGCAGTAACACGCATAGGGAGTGTGCTGTGGTAGTGAAACAATACTGTGAGTCAGTATGACATGCAGATGACAGGCGTCGCTCTTAGAATCACTGCACACTTCACTTAGGGTGGGTTCACACTAGCGTTATGGTTTCCGTTATAATGCGGTTATAAGGGAACATAACGGAATCCATAAGACGGAAGGATCTGTTCTTTTGCCCATAGACTTCTATTATGACAGAACGCAAAACGGAAGCCTTTAAAAGGCATTCCGTTGGCTTTCCGTCATAATACAAGTATATGGGAAAGCATAACGGATCCGTCTGGTTCCCATTATGCAGGACGGAAAACAAAGTTCTGTGGACAGAACTTTGTTTTCCGTCTTGCATAACGGGACCCAGACGGATCTGTTATGCTTTCCCATAGACTTGTATTATGACAGAAAGGCTTCCGTTTTGCATTCTGTCTGGGCATTCCGTTATTTTCCGTTCTAACCATGTTATAACGGAAAGCAACAACGGAATCCCTAACGCTAGTGTGAACCTACCCTTATTTGGGCAGTCACGTGGCCAAAACTGACCAAATAACTAAAGTATTAACTCAGCCTTATGCCTTAAGCCTCATTCACATGTCAGTGTTTGGTCAGTGATTTCCATCAGTGATTGTGAGCAAAAACCAGGATTGGAGCCTCCACAGACATGAGGTATAAGGGAAAAATCTGCTCCTGTTCTGTGTTTAGAGCCAATCCTGGTTTTGGCTCAAAATCATTGATAGAAATCACTGAGCAAAACACTGACATGTGAATTAGACCTTATTCGCACAATCAGTGTTTTGTCAGTGATTTCCATCAGTGATTTTGAGCCAAAACCAGGATGGGAGCCTCCACTGACATAAGGTATAAGGGAAAGATCTTCACCTGTTTTGTGCTTAGAGCCGCACCTTGTTTTGGCTCAAAATCACTGATGGAAATCACCGACTAAACACTGATGTGTGAATGAGGCATTACAGGTAGATGTTAGCGTCAAGAAGCGCACTCCTTTTGCACCCTCATCAACTGATTCCACATAGATGTCTACAGAACCGGTTCTATTAAACGCTTATACAAGTAGAGCCCCCCGATTGGAGAGGGTGTCAGAGGTAAGATTCTTGATGAATCACACGGAGCAGTTCCTCCCCTGTGTGCCCTGCACATGTGATATGCTGGAGGGGAACTGTGACTTGTCCCTGTAGTGGAGGCTGAGGACATGGTGGAGGATGAGGAGGCAGAGGCGGATATTGTTGCAGGACAAATGGCGTGAGAATGTGGAGGCGGAAGTGGTGTCACCTGGCCAAGTTGCTGATGTGGCTGTGCAGGAACCACATTCATCCAGTGGGCCGTAAAGGACATGTATTGTCCTTGACCGTAGTTACAGCTCCATACGTTGGCGCTGCCGTGCACTTTGGCCGACACCGACAGGCTCAAGGACTGGCCCACCTTCTGTTCTACATATTTGTGCAGGGCTGGTACTGCCTTTTTCACAAAGAAATGACGGCTTGGGACTCTCCACCTCGGCTCGGAACAAGCCATCAGTTCTCTGAAAGGTGCAGAGTCCACCACTTGGAAAGGGAGGGACTGCAGCACTAGCAACTTGGACAGGAGCACATTCAGCTTCTGCGCTGTTGGATGATTGCACGCATACTGCTGTCTCTTGGCAATCGCTTCGGTGATCGATTGCTGACGGAATGACTGACGAAGAGTAGGAGGAGGAGAAGCAGGAGCATCAGGACTAGCAGAAGATGGGAATGACAGACAGCTCCCTTCAGCAGAGGTGGTGGAGCCTTGACTGCCTGAAACCGGGTGCGTGCCACTGGATGATGCAGTGGTTGCTGCGGCAGGCTGGACCATCACATCGTAGCCATGGTTCTACCAGGCCACTGTATGGTGACGCTGCATATGTTGACGCAGGGCGGTAGTGCCAACATTGGCACCCTGGCAACTCTTCACCTTCTGCCCACAGATTCTACATATGGCCATGTTCACCTCCTCCAGCGGCTTAGCAGGAAACAGCCACACCGCCGAGTAGGTGATTTTCTCCCCAACAGTCTGCACTGACTGACTGCTACCGCCGCTGCCTCTGTAAACCCTTACACCACTACTTCCTGGGAAGGTAGGCTGCTGCGAAGCTGGTGGTCTACCCCGGGCACGTTTGGCTTCCGATCTCCCACTGCTGCCACTCTGCTGACTCCCAGCCATGCTGCCACCTTGCTGGCTCAGCCACTGCCTCACGGGCAAGCTGCCACCACCCTAAGACAGGATCCACCATTCACAAGATCTGTTTGTCAAAGCTTATCTATTCTTTCGTTGTACAATGACCTCTGCCCAGTTCACAGAGCATGCCTACATAATTCTCCCATATATGTTAATGAGGTCCCCACCAGACCATGTGGCTGCCATAAAGCAATTTTCTTAATGCTTTTAAGAACAGCTCAGGCAAAATGGCTGCCTCTGTAATCTTGTTTAGGAAACAGAACAAAACAAATCTGCAGTCAGAAAATGAAAACAGATTAGAAAAAAATCATAAAAATGTTGGTATCTGGTTTTAGCTGACAGATAAAAATTTTGGTGACACATTTCCTTAAACCCGTACGGGCTGGCTACTGTGTTTAAAATACCAGCAACGTAATACTATGGCACGCTGATCGGGTGGGCGCAGGACCCCTGCTGTATGCCGCGGCATCAGTGAAAACACCAATAGCGGCGCATTAACCCTAGATGTGCCGCAGTCAGTGCTGAACGCGGCATGTGCGATGTATATGGAGGGAGGAAGCTGCCATCGGGTCCCCGCGCTGCTGCATTGTAATTCAAAAACTTTTATTGAAAAGTACAAAGAAAAGTACAAAATATAACGTTTTAGAGTGAATCCAGTAAATAGCATGTCACAGCATAGCATAAATACTATCTATTCAGAGTAAGATAGATAAGATTTACATGAAAATACACGTAAATATTGTGTGTGATTGCATTGCGAGGTGAGGTTAACACAACGTTATGAGGGGGGAACGTAAGTGGAAGGGAGGGAAGAGGAATATGTTACCTGGTATACTGTTTCTTAGAAAAAGGGCATGGGTCTTATGACCGAGCGTCTGCTTGAGATACCCCATTGTGATATGCTTGTGATCCTTTAAAAAGAATCCAAGGGGTCTACGTTTTGAGCTATCTCTCATCTCTATCTTCATCTTCCGCTAAAAGTTCCTCCATTCTATGGAATCGCCTCGAGTGTATCTAGCCAATCTCTAATGTGTGGTGTATCAGAGGATTTCCAATACCTAGGTACGACCAGGCGAGCGGCTTGCAAATAGAATCTTAGGAGGCCCTTTTTCAGCGTAGAGATGGAGCCTGAGAGCATTGATAATATAGACTCCTCAAGGGTCCATTGTGAGGCGCTGCCACTCACCTGGTTGTACAAATCATTCAAGGCTCTCCAGAAGGGAATCACTCGGCATTGCCACCAGATGTGGGACATTGTACCCCCTCCTTGTCACAACGCCAACATAGATTTGGGCGTGAGGGGTAGAATGAGTGAAGGATTGCAGGGGTGCTATACCATCTGGAAAGGATCTTGAAGTTCTTCTCCTGGAGGTTACAGCCAATGGACGACTTGTGCGACAAAATGAATGCTTTCTCCCATTGGTCCGAGGAGAACGATCTCTCCAACTCTATCTCCCATGCCGACACATGTGGCAGGGAAGATGGGGTTCCTCTACTCCCCTGGAGCAGCCCGTAGACCAAAGACACCTGATACGTGGGTGGGGTGGATCGAAGGCAGATAGATTCGAAAGGGGTGAGGTCTCTAGAAAGAGCCGAAAGGGGGCCCAGAGAAGAAATGAAGCTTTTGAGACTGGCATATTGATACTATCCCCCCCTTTCCCCAAGGAATGAGTCAAGAGGGCGTATAGTTGAGTCCCTGAAAAGGTGATGTAAACGAGGACTGTCCTCCCTCCGAAGTCCCAATATAGCCTGTTGTCCCTCTCCCAGGGGAAAGTCCTGGTTATCAAACACAGGAGTCATAGTGTAGTAAGAACTAAAGACACCGCATATGATATGCCCCCTCAGATGAATGTTGTAAAAAAAATGTTTTTAAGAAACTATGTCAAAACTGACATTTTTTTGTCACCTTTCGTTACAAAAAGTGTAATACCAAGCGATCAAAAAAAGTATTATGTACCCCAAAATGGTCCCAATGAAAACGTCACCTCATCCCGCAAAAAATGAACCACCACTCAAGACAATCACTCAAAAAATAAAAGCTAATGGCACCAGTAAACCAATCATAGGCGTACGCAGCCTACTGCATTAGGGTGTGCACCCTCAAGCAGAAACACACACACCGCTCGTGCCTGTGTATGTATGTATATATTATACATACGCACACACATATATATACACAAATACACTCTGCATATATACATACAGAAATAAATAAAGTCAGTAGCGCTCCACTATTGTCTCGTCTCCTATTTGCAGCGGCATAAAAACAGGGCTGTCACCCCCTCTGTTTGTAGGACCAAAGAACTCAGATATACTGTAATGCCGCGCTCTAACAGTGGATAGGATATGATTAATCCCGTCCGTTATACGCCACTGAAATATGGTGTTGTACCGCTGGTTACCACATGTCTATGTGGCAATGCACTCACCGATAGCTGGTCGGTGCGGGCTACTTTCCTCCTTGGTTCCTGGTACCTGCAGGGTGTGGGAGTGGGCTGGTTGTGCAGTCGGCGATAACGGTAGCAGGAGCACGGTCTCTCTAGTCGGGGTGTCTGGGTCGCGCCCCGGCCGGTGGCGCGATCCTCAGTATACACGCACGCACGGGGGAGATTACATTAAAAGCTATGTCAAAGACAGAAACCAAATATATATTTAATATGGATACTCTGGCCCCAGCGGGTCTAAATATGGAGATAGAGGTGTTTGGTTTTGAATAAAACAGAACAAATTGTCAATCAAAGGGTTAAGGAGTGAAGGGTTAAATAGAGGCAATAGGCAGGGAGCACACTAGGTCTGACTTCCTGACGAAGGGTATCGCTAATACCCGAAACGCGTAGAAGCCCAGTGCCTGCGACTACCTGTAGCCGCAGTGGTGACGTCACCTGTGCCCTGTACGTACGTGCGTGTATACTGAGGATCGCGCCACCGGCCGGGGCGCGACCCAGACACGCCGACTAGAGAGACCGTGCTCCTGCTACCGTTATCGCCGACTGCACAACCAGCCCACTCCCACACCCTGCAGGTACCAGGAACCAAGGAGGAAAGTAGCCCGCACCGACCAGCTATCGGTGAGTGCATTGCCACATAGACATGTGGTAACCAGCGGTACAACACCATATTTCAGTGGCGTATAACGGACGGGATTAATCATATCCTATCCACTGTTAGAGCGCGGCATTACAGTATATCTGGGATATATACATACAGACCTGCACTATCAATATAATGAAGGGAGAAGAAATCATTTTTAAACTTACCCGTATTTTGAGCCCTATAACATGCTCCGGCCCATAAGACGCACCTAGGTTTTAGAGGGGGACAATAAGAATAAAATATTTTTCATTAAACCTGAAGTCAGACCACCATTTAGACCCCAATGTTAATAAGACCCCAATAAGACCTCAGATTAGACCACAATGTGAACGCCCAATCAGCCCCCCAGTGCCTCTCATCAGCCCCGCAGTGCCTCTCATCAGCCCCTCAGTGCCTCTCATCAGCCCCCCAGTGCCTCTCATCAGCCCCCCAGTGCCTCTCATCAGCCCCCCAGTGCCTCTCATCAGCCCCCCAGTGCCCCTCATCAGCCCCCCAGTGCCCCTCATCAGCCCCTCAGTGACTCTCATCAGCCCCTCAGTGACTCTCATCAGCCCCTCAGTGCCTCTCATCAGCCCCCAGTGCCTCTCCATTAGCCCCCCAGTGCCTCTCCATTAGCCCCCAGTGCCTCTCCATTAGCCCACAGTGCCTCTCCATTAGCCCACAGTCAGTGTCTCTCACCAGTCCATAAAATATATAAAAAAAAAAAAAAAAACACTTACCCTCTCCTGCTCCTGGACGCCGCTGCTCCTCTTCTGCTGCTGTCGGCTGTGCTGTAATGGCTACGCACAGCGTGACGTCACAAAGCGACTCACTCCTGTACGCAGGCTGCAGAGCCGACAGCCCAGGAAGCCTTCACTGCTTCCTGGTCCTTTTGCCCTGATCGGGAACGGCGTTCCTGCTGTGAAAAAAGTGCAGGAACGCCGTTCCCACACGTTCCCCCTGGACTCGAGCCCTGCTTTCCGGGATATATTGTTTCACATGCGGGCGCCAGGGAGCCGCTATCTAATAGTGGGAGACTCCCTGAAAATCCGGGAGACTTGAGATCCCTGTATCAGCCCCCCAGCAGCCTCTCTTCAGCCCCCAGTGCCTCATATCAGCCCCCAGTGCCTCTATCAGCCCCCCCCCAAAAAAAACACTTACCGTTCTTGCTCCAGACGCTGGCACTCCTCACCGCCCGCACTCGGTAATCTTCTTGTACAGTCTGCTGTGTGGGCGAACACAGTGTGAGGTCACAGCGCGGTCTCACACTGTGCGCAGTCTTCACAATGGAATGCCAAGGACCAAGAAGGAAGAGGTGAGTATAGCGCTTTCAGCGCTTCCCGGCCCTGACAGAACCTCGAGTCGGCTTGATTAGGGGGTGCCCAGGCACACCCTGTGTGCACGCCTATGAAACCAATCCATCAAAATCTGCCTCAAAAGCCACATGGGGCTCCTTTCGTTCTGAATCCTGCCCTGTGCCCTCACAGCAGTTTACCACTACGTATGGGGTGTTGCCGTATTCATGAGAAAATGGGTATCAAATTATGGGGTGCTTTTTCTCCTGTTACCCCTTTTGAAAATAAAAAAAAATTGAGGCTAAAGGAACATTTTATTGGAAGAAATGAAACTTTTCATTTTTACAGCCAAGTGTTTCCAAAATACATAAAATGCATAGGGGGCTCAGTATGTTCTTTAGGGCCCCTTTCAGATGAGCATGAGGGAAATTGGTCCTCATGAGTTGCGGATGCGTTCAGTGAAAACTGCGCGATTTCGCAAGCAATTACATTCAGTTTTGTTTGCGATCACATTCAGTTGTTCAGTTTTTATCGCGCGGGTGCAATGCGATTTAATGCGTTTTTCACGTGCGTGATGAAAAACTGAAGGTTTACAAACATCTGTGAAAAACGC
Source organism: Bufotes viridis (assembly GCA_033119425.1). Classification (NCBI taxonomy): domain Eukaryota; kingdom Metazoa; phylum Chordata; class Amphibia; order Anura; family Bufonidae; genus Bufotes; species Bufotes viridis. The sequence continues at coordinate 46,278,993 of CM065591.1, read as the reverse complement.
ATCGCATCCGCACTTGCTTGCGGATGGGAATGTGATTTTCATGCAGCCCCAGAATATAGAACATGCTGTGATTTTCACTCAACGCACAAGTGATGCGTGAATAACAACACTCATGTACACAGACCCATTGAAATGAGTGGGTCCGGATTCCGGGCGGGCGCAATGCATTCGCATCACGCATTGCACCCATGTGGAATACTCGCTCATGTTAAAAGGGGCCTAAGGGGTGTAGTTTTCAAAATGGGGTCACTTTTTGAGAGTTTCCCCGAAGGGGTGCAAAAAAAATGGAATTTTTAAATTTCACCTCCTTTTTCCTTTAATTCTTGTGAAACACCTCAAGGGTTAGTAAAATTTGTAACATCAGTTTTGAATCATTTAAGGGGTGTAGTTTCTAAATTGGGGTCATTTATGGGTGGTTTCCATTACGAAAGCCTGTCAAAATCACTTTATAACTGAATTGGTGCTTGCAAAAATGGTTTTGGAAATGTTGTTGAAAATTTTAAAAATTGCTCCTAAAATTCTAAGCCTTCTAACGTCCTATAGAAATGAAATTACATTTACAAAATTATACCAAAATAACCAAAATAAAGCATACATATGGGGAATGTTCATTGATAACTATTTTATGAGGTATTACTATCTGTCAAATGGGTTCGTTCACACGACAGTGGTTTTGGTCCGCATCTGAGTCGCTCGGGTGCGGACCCATTCACTTCTCTGTTCCGTTGCTCCATTCATGTTGCTCCGTTCCGTGGCTCTGCAAAAGTTATGAGTCATGTCTATGCGGACAAGAATAGTCATTTCTAAAAGGGCCGTCCGTTCCGCAAATTGCGGAAGACACACGGGCGGCATCCGTGTTTTGCGGATCCACAATTTGCGGACCGCAAAACACGGCACGGTCATGTGAACGAGCCCTTAAAAGTAGAGAAATTCAAATTTAGAAAATTGTGAATTTTTCAAAATTTTGGTAAATTTTGGATTCTTTTATAAATAAAGGTGAAATATATCGACTAAAATTTACCACTGTCATGAAGTACAATGTGTGACGAGAAAATATTCTCAGAACGGCTTGGATAAGTAAAATCGTTCCAAAGTTATTAGCACTTCAAGTGACGCCTGTCAGATTTGCAAAAATCAGCCTGGGATTTAACATGAAAAGTGGCTCGGTAGAGAAGGGCTTAAGTATGTAAAGAAAAAAACAAGCAGACAAATATTAAGAACAATTAAAAAGAACCCACAACAGGATGCACCAATCTGCCACAACCCAAAAGTGCACTGAAAAAGTCAATTATATAAATAACATAATAATGGGAAAATCACATGAAAGATCTGGAGTCAGCGTTGCGACAACCCTTGCGTATTGCCGCCCAGCAGCTGCTTCAGGGGTAATATTATTAGCAAAAAAACCAAAGACAAATAACAAGGTAAATACAACAGTGCCATACTCACGAGAGATTCTTGGAGAATACATTTTGTACAAACTTATTTGTGCCCGTCTGCCGGTGGAGACCATTTGGCACCAGGAGAGGTGGAATACAGAGTGGGCTCAGCATACTAGTGGAAAACGCATACCCTCAACAAAATGGTTGCCAGTCAGGCACCAAAGTGGTACATTGTAGTGTGGGTTCAGCATGCATTGGGAGTCGGCATCTGCTGACTTTAACCTCTTACGGACACAGGGCGTACAGGTACACCCTTGCAGTGTCCCAGGGGGTCAGTAGTGTAGCTTTAGGTATGCTAGGCTTTGTAGTGCAGGGCAACCCACTAACCTGGGACTGACTGTCGCCTTCAATCGGGTCAGCACTGGAACAGGCAGGTGATGAATGTCGTGACGCCAGTGCCAATTGAACGGTGGCACACCATGTAGTGATAGGTGGAATAACTGAGGAATCCTTATACTTGAATAACAGGATAAACTTTACTGAACGTAGTTGAAAATAGATGAACAGTCAATAAGTACAGTTCCAGAATGTTCCACACGTTACAATACAGTCACAGAAGTGGTTCAAGTTAGTAATCACAGTCCCAAAAGGCTATCTTCAAGACAGGCCTCCTAAGATCGGGCTTTCATCTTACTCTTAATGCAGCAACACACTTCAGGCAACTGTTCTCTCTCCAGGGATACTTGTCCTGCTTGCAGCTTGACTAAGGAGGCAACACTTCTCCACTAGTTCTAGGGTCTGGACTGCCCCTCCTAGGGAATGAATCTTCCTAGGCTGGACCCCCTCAGGCTATAGGGCCTGGGCTGACTTTAGCGGGTACAAGGCCTGGGCCTTGCCTTCACAGGCTCATGGCCTGGGCTTAACTTCACAGGCTCATGGCCTGGGCTAGACTTTCACAGGCTCATGGCCTGGGCTTAACTTAGACTGCCTTTTCTTCCCCTGACTGGGCCTATATATAAACTAGGGCTCTCTAGCTCCCTCTAGCGCCTTAGAGCTGGAATGACACCCCTAGCAGGCCTGCACATGGCAAATATCACAGTAACAGGGAAATACACAGCATTGCATTACATGAAGATATATTACACCAACCTCCTCATAACTGAGGGGAACGACCGCACACAAGTGACCCTTCTGTAGTAACGGGCATTACAGCTCCCGTACACTACACCCTGATGTCCTGGTTCCTATAGGACCGAGGGCGTACCTGTACGCCCTGCGAATTTCCGATCAGATGAGAGGCACTGTGGGCTAATGGAGAGGCACTCTGAGCTAATGGAGAGGCACTCTGAGCTAATGGAGAGGCACTCTGAGCTAATGGAGAGGCACTCTGAGCTAATGGAGAGGCACTCTGAGCTAATGGAGAGGCACTCTGAGCTAATGGAAGGCACTCTGAGCTAATGGAGAGGCACTCTGAGCTAATGGAGAGGCACTCTGAGCTAATGGAGAGGCACTCTGAGCTAATGGAGAGGCACTCTGAGCTAATGGAGAGGCACTCTGAGCTAATGGAGAGGCACTCTGAGCTAATGGAGAGGCACTCTGAGCTAATGGAGAGGCACTCTGAGCTAATGGAGAGGCACTCTGAGCTGATGGAGAGGCACTGGGGGCAGATGGAGAGGCACTGGGGGCAGGTGAGAGGCACTGGGGGCTGATGAGAGGCACTGGGGGCCGATGAGAGGCACTGGGGGCTGATGAGAGGCACTGGGGGGCTGATGAGAGGCACTGGGGGGCTGATGAGAGGCACTGGGGGATGATGAGAGGCACTGGGGGATGATGAGAGGCACTGGGGGATGATGAGAGGCACTGGGGGATGATGAGAGGCACTGGGGGATGATGAGAGGCACTGGGGGATGATGAGAGAGGCACTGGGGGATGATGAGAGGCACTGGGGGCTGATGAGAGGCACTGGGGGGCTGATGAGAGGCACTGGGGGCTGATGGAGAGGCACTGGGGGCTGATGGAGAGGCACTGGGGGCTGATGGAGAGGCACTGGGGGCTGATGGAGAGGCACTGGGGGCTGATGGAGAGGCACTGGGGGCTGATGGAGAGGCACTGGGGCTGATGGAGAGGCACTGGGGGCTGATGGAGAGGCACTGGGGGCTGATGGAGAGGCACTGGGGGCTGATGGAGAGGCACTGGGGGCTGATGGAGAGGCACTGGGGGCTGATGGAGAGGCACTGGGGCTGATGGAGAGGCACTGGGGGCTGATGGAGAGGCACTGGGGGCTGATGGAGAGGCACTGGGGGCTGATGGAGAGGCACTGGGGGCTGATGGAGAGGCACTGGGGGCTGATGGAGAGGCACTGGGGGGCTGATGAGAGGCACTGGAGGGCTGGTGAGAGCCACTGGAGGGCTGGTGAGAGCCACTGGGGGGCTGGTGAGAGCCACTGGGGGGCTGGTGAGAGCCACTGGGGGGCTGGTGAGAGCCACTGGGGGGCTGGTGAGAGCCACTGGGGGCTGGTGAGAGCCACTGGGGGGCTGGTGAGAGCCACTGGGGGGCTGGTGAGAGCCACTGGGGGGCTGGTGAGAGGCACTGGGGGGCTGGTGAGAGGCACTGGGGGGCTGGTGAGAGGCACTGGGGGGCTGGTGAAAAGGCACTGGGGGGCTGATGAAAAGGCACTGGGGGGCTGATGGAGAAGCACTGGGGGGCTGATGGGAGGTCCTGGGGGGTTGATGGTGAGGCACTGGGGGTTGATGGAGAGGCACTGGGGGGCTGATGAGAGGCACTGGGGCTGCTATGAGGCTACTGGGGGCTTCTATGAGGAATGGAGATCTTATCTGAGGTCTGATTGGGGGTCATTCATATTGGGGTCTGATCTGAGGTCTTATTGGAGTCTTATTAACATTGGGGATCTTATTGGGGCTGTTAGCTGAGGTCTTATCAACATTGGGGGTCTGATTGGTGGTTTGACCTGAGGTGTAATAAAAAATATTTTTTCTTATTGTCCCCCTCTAAAACCTAGGTGCATCTTATAGGGCGAAAAATACGGTACTTGCTTGCTCCTCCTCCCGACCTCCCCTGCCCTTTGTGTACGCCGCGCACTGTGTGTCAGGCGGAGGCAATTGGGTGAGTTCCCACACTTTTATTCCCAGGACTTGGCCCCTACTGGAAAGGTTTACTCGCAGTAAACCTTTCCGGCAACCTGTAGCAGTGTCCCCTTCTTGGCCGGTCCTCTGACTCCTCGAGAACTCCGACTGGTGACGTCACGTCCTATCACTAGCCAGTCGGAGCTTTAGCCCACCTGCAGCTACTGCGCGTGCACCAGTCTTACTCGAACTACCGCCACTGCGCCTGCGCGGCATCAAATGCCACTGTCAGAAGCCTCGATTCCCGTCATTGGGCCGTCACCCAGGCATAGCAGAAAGTTCTTTTTCGTCATACATTATATAATGTTTTACTATGTTCCCATATATGTTTTGTTCATGTTATACTTGCCTTTATACTGTATCAGCACAGTAACCTTGTTATATGTTATGTTCTGCATATGTTTGGAAAATGTAATAAAAAGTTTGTGAAAAAAAAAAAAAAAGAAAACCTCCCTGAAATGAGTTTTCGCAGGTTAGGATGTCTGATATAGGCTTCAGTACATGTTCGTACATGTACATAGGGAGTGTGAATCTGAACATGTGAGTACATCTCTATCTCTATGACTGTGAATACATGAGTGTACCTTGTAAGTATATACAGTGTATGAACATACAGTAGGTAATAAAGATGCATATGAGTATGCATGTACAACGCATTCAAAAAGTCTTCAAACCCTTTCACTTTTTTCACATTTTGTTATGTTACTCCTTGTGCTAAAATATAAAAAAATGTAACCCCCGCCGCCCCAGGGTTGCCAAACAGAATTTTTCTTTTTTATAGACACCTTATCCCAAAAAAGACAGCCAACAATTTTTACGGACAAATTGGAAAACCATAATGAATAATAAAGATTATGGGGGAGATTTATCAAAACTGGTGTACAGTAGAACTGGCTTAGTTGCCCATAGCAACCAATCAGATTCCACCTTTCATTTTTCAGAGCTTCTTTGGAAATTGAAAGGTGAAATAGTATTGGTTGCCAGTTTTCCTTTCCACCAGTTTTGATAAATCTCCCGCTATAAGTAATACAGATCTGTAGATCAATATACTGATAAGACTGCTGGTATCCAGGGAAACAGGGTGGGGTATCACCTTTAACTCCCGCTTGGCCCCTTCACCCAAACTTGACCTATAACAAAAACACTGACAACTGTGTCACTTTATTGCTGGATGGTGATCGGCCACAGCTTCTTTATTAAAGCGGCAAACCTTAATAAACCATAATATCATAGCGGTATGCCAAACGCCGGACTCCCAGCGGGCAAGTTAAACCGTAATCATCAAGAGCGGTATGCCGGCCGCTGGACTCCCAGCGGGCAATTACGCCATCTTGTACCACCATATCTCCGCTGCACCCAAATGCCGCCACGGAGGAGACCCGTTCTCCAACGGGCCCGACCACCACCCAGCAGAACCGAAGTCTGTTGAAACTCCCGACAGGCCGGGAAGTGTCCCGACTAACATTCAAGAGGAAAATGCCATCAAGTCCCATTAAAACCAAGGCCAATAGGATAAATAGTTGTATATAATGGGGCATAGCTGCTCACGATGAGAACCAAGTCTAACCACTTTACCCATCATTGGTCAGACCACACATTGTAAGCTCCTGCGAGCAGGGCCCTCATTCTTCTTGTTGTAATAATCAACTTGTCAGTTGCTATGTTATTTATGACCGTTTGTCCATGAACCCCTGAATTGAAAGCGCTATGAATATGTTAGTGCTATTTAAATATATATACATTTTTTTTTTTTTATAATTATTACTGTGTACAGTTCTGGACTCCTGTGCACAAGGCAGACATAGCAGAGCTAGAGAGGGTCTAGAGGAGGGCAACTAAAGTAATAACTGGAATGGGGCAACTACAGTACCCTGAAAGGTTATCAAAATGAGGGTTATTCATATTAGAAAAGACGACCGAGGGAGATCTAATAACTATGTATAAATATATCAGGGGTCAGTACAGAGATCTCTCCCATCATCTATTTATCCCCAGGACTGTGAATGTGACGAGGGGACATCCTCTGCGTCTGTAGGAAAGAAGGTTTGTATATAGACAAAATAATTCTTCACGGCAAGAGCAGTGGGCTATGGAAATCCCTTCCCGAGGAAGTGGTAATGGTGAAGTCACCAAAAATGTTGAATCAAGTGGGGCCTGGATGTAACCCTGGAGAGAAAATATTACAGACCATAGCTACCAGAGAGGGGTCATTGATCCAAAGAACTGGAACTGCTACACTATATAGCTGAATTTTCCCGATCACGGTGACAAACCACTGCCCCTTGAGCTATACCTTTATATTGTATACACAACGCCTTCCCATATATGGCCAGAACAACTCACCCGGGAGATGACAACCAACCACCCTCCTACCAACCTCCTGAAAAAACAGGGATCATCGCATGTCAGCACATATGAGGTCCAGAGCTCCAGAATGACAAGGGCAGTACCACAGCACGGGTATACCAACCACTTCCGGAAGAAGTTAAAATACCACCTGAAATCCCGGATCCCTTTGCCAAGACTGAACCAATCGAACCACCAGGAGCGCACACCGGCCTGTGCTCCTGTCTCTCCATGGAGATATATACGAAAGGCCACCCATTGATCCACCAAACACCAAGAACCTGAAAGACAAAAAAAAATTAGCCCAAGCCTCAACATACAAAGAGGATCGTACAACCAGACCAGAAAAGTTAAACCAAAAAGTTATTTATGTATTTGTTTATTTCAAGTTCAAGGTAAATTGTAAAACCCACTGAGGGAAACATCCTGATGGGAAAAAGAATTGGATCCCCACCCTGTGTGAAGTCCTAACCCATCGAACCGGCCAGACCGGAATGAAACCGGGCAAAGGGGAGGTACACCTTTCTATTAACTTGATCGTCATGTATAGACGGCTATAATCCCGACTACTATTAGCCCATAAAAAGATAACCACCCCCAACGCAGTGCGGCCTCCTATGAAGAGACAAACACCCAGGAGAAAATACCAATCAGCCAGGACAGAAGGCTGAAGGAGACGGGACATGGCTATCCAGACTAAATGCCCCTAACTATACCCGAATTGCTTACCTAACAACGGAACAGTACAGGCAAATGAACCTTGAGGGGCACCTTGCCGACCAGTAAAGTCCAGTCAGGAGGACCAGTCAGAGTGCCTGACTCACATCAAAACCCAGATCCGAACGGGAATAAAAGGCTGCAGTTATTTATTTATTTTATTTATTTATTTTGTAACCCCATGAATTGTGCTTATATCAAGGCTCTCCTCTGAGCGACGTCCGCGAACAGACCTGGTTATCAGTTACTGGCTTACCATCTGATTATCCTGCGACTGCCAATTCCGCAACATTCACTCAGCTGGGGGAAGTCATGCGGCAGCAGTATACCGATACCGCCCTCCTGGCAACCACACCCACTGGCCAGAATAAAGTCTCTTGTACTGCTTACATCATGTACATCTCCCTTGTATTCCGCTCAACTGGATCCCACAGAACTGTAACTCCTGAAACATTGTATCTAAGGCAAGTGCATTACCACGATGCTGCCAGCCTGCATAGTAATGTTAGAATCTCAGCAGAAGTGCCCAGTTATCAACCATCCCAATGGAACCCGGTCCGGCGGACCAGAACTGTAGTTTTCAGCAAGAGAAACAATGTAAATGTGACTGTGTTGATATGAACTAACAACCATGTACATCAAGGAAGGTCCACAGCCCGACTAGAGGGATTAAGACTACTGTGACATGCCTCCGTACATATGAACCAACCATGTCAGATATGTCCCTATTGAAAGCCCAAATAGAACAAACACACAGCCTAGCACCCACAGGAAGCACTGCTCTACACATATTTCGCACCGGATACACACCTAATTATAAAATCATTTATTACACAGAGGGCCTGAGCCTCACCCAAAAACAGCTGCAAGAAAACCCTCCGAAAGACCGGTGGGACAAGAACCGTTACATGGAGCATGAGGGTATCGGATACACAAAATGAAGAAACCAGCGACTAACGCACGACCCATTCTGACTCAACAAGATGTCTACACCATACAAATCAAGTACTCATTGCACTACATAGGACAACCACATCAGGAAACCTACCAGAACCAGGTAGGGGACCGAACACTTGCCACACCATATCAACCTGTGGCCTCACTGCTACGCTACCCTGGAAAACCACATACTAAGCCCAACCGGTCCCGAAAAAGGGGGGGTCATGCTATTGTACTGCCGACGTCACAAAACCACCACTGACAGAGGGCTTTGCCTCTTTCTGTGATCGAGTAATAATTTATTATACAGTTACCATATATAATATATATCTACAAACATATCCACACCCTTTTTTTTTTTTTTTTTGGTACATGGTCGGGGAAAACCCCTTCTATAGGATATGGACACCCCAAGTGCTAAAACCGCTGTTGCACAAGCTCAGGTAAACCACGGCTGGGAACCTCCCAGCTCAAACCTGTACCAACTAACATAAACCAAAGGAGTAGTAAAACCAGGAACAACTAACATAAACCACCAGGAATGCTACCCATAAGCTATTGCGTCACAGAGCAACCAGCGCAACCGGAGGGGCGGGGGACCCCGTATCTACAAGTGCCCTTATAGCAAGGATTCTAATTCTGCACAAGACCAGACACCCCCCGTCCCCTAGAGCATCAGTACTCACCAGTTGTAGAAAGGAACGGCACCGCTGAAGGAGCGGGAACTGGAATGCCATCCTGGTGGGTCGCTGCAGCGACCATACCGAGAACCTTGGATAGATGGACAGGCACCAGCCTCTTACGGTTTCCGATCGCAACAGCAAACCAGACTCTCAGATGCGCCCGACATTCCGTCCGAAGACGACGGCTAGCGCCACCTGGAGGATCTGGAGCGCCTACTTCACCCGGAAACCCTGGAACGGTTGTCGGGACTGGCGCAGGCGGTAACCATGGAGGCCACGCCCGGCCCACCTGCGAAGGATAAAAACAGAGAGCCCTGCGCCTGCCTGCCTGAGGGTGGGGGTGTCATAAGGGTCTCAAACTGAGACTCGCAGTGCCCCATGTACTAAAAGGGCACAGACTGCATAAGCTGGGGAGCAGCAACCCCATGGAGGAAAGGTTACATAGGTGGGGGCACTGTAAAACGGGGGTACGAGGGCAGGTGAAGAGCTCTCCCGGGCCCCATATAGCAAACGGTCCCACATTAAGCGGTTCCCATTACAAGCGCCCAGTAAGCGCTGCTGGACTAAGGGGCCGGTGACACTAATCTGATATGGAGAAAGGGGGGGGCAGAGGGATGCTAGGGCGGGTGAAGAGCTCCCACGGGGCCATATAGTAACAAGAGAACTCGCCTGCCCAGCGGTGCCCGTCACAAGCGCCCTGTAAGAACTGCAGGGGTAAGGGGGGCAGGGCCAGGAGCAGTGACTAGCTCGCACCATGGAAGCTGAAGGACCCTGGCTGAAGCAGGGGGGCTGCGGTGACCCCATGCTGCCCTACCTTAGTGGAAAGGGGGTGCACAATAGGCTAAAATGCAGGGGGTGGGGTGGGGGGTAGGAATTAGTTAGTGAGGAGCTGTCCCACACCCTCCCTCATGGCTAACAATCCTGGCTGGCATGTGCAGCCCCAACACCCATGAAACAAAATGCTGCAGGGGAATGGCAGAGCCAAAATGCCCCGCAGCTCCACACCACTCACTAAGGCAGGCACAGGGAGGAGGATGCCAGGGGAGAGCTGAGGCTGCTCAAACTGAGCACAGCTATCCTCATCCTGCCCATGAAACTCACCAGGAGGCAATTACAGGAAAAAACACCACCTGTGGCATCTTGATGTGGACAGAGCAAAGGGTGCACACCACACCAATTTGCTTCCACTGGCAAGAGGAAGTGCCAGAATATGGAGTGAGTATATGCAGCCTCCAGGATTCTCTGCCCCGCCCACATCCTGTCTAAGGAGCTCCCCAGTGAATTAACCTCTTAATGGTCCTATTCTGCCATCTACTTTACTATTAACTCAAAGGGGCCAGCACCCTAAAGCCCTAAGGGGAAAAGGGCGGAGGGGGGGGACCATCAGTCCCTGAGCACCCTCCCTATACAGTCGGGTGCTTGCCACACCTCATTACCAGCATTTACAGTGAACTAAAAAATGATGATAGTTACCACCAAAATAATCTAGTCAAGCACCACCAGCCTCAAAAATATCACGGACAGCTTCTTAGTTTTTTTAACGGATGCAGGAAAAAAGTCACCTACTTTTACGGACTGTCCAGAAATTTCTGGACGGTTGGCAACCCATCTATTAGGTTTGTGTTTAGGTTCTGTTCTCTGCTATGGGGCGACACATATTTGTGATATCCCTGGGCAGAGAATTTAATTTCTCCACCGCTACCACTGTCCTGCCTATTACTAGATTTTTCCAGCTCACAGATGGAACGATTCTGATAATAGATGAATACTTGGGAGATGCAAATCCCTAATTAGGAGAGCAGAGATTATCTGGAGATTATGTAAATGTCATGTTTCTTAACCCTTTCCCTCTCTGCACCGTACATGTACAGCACGGCAAGCCGAAACTGTAGTAAGTGAACAGTGCTGTAATGACGCGGGCTCAGGAACTGTGCCCACTCCATTGAGTCCATTCACACGTCCGTGTGTGTTTTGCGTATCCACGGATCCGCAAACACGGACATCGGCTATCTGCGTTCCGCAATTTGCGGACCGCACATCGCCGGAACTATATAAAAAATGCCTTTTCTTGTTCGCAATTGTGGACAAGAATAGGACATGTTCTATTTTTTTCGGGAACGCGATTGTGGACCCGGAGGTGCGGATCCGCAATTGCGGACCCGGGCGGGACATCGTCTGTCCCCATTGAAATGAATGGGTCTGCAATTCCGTTCTGCAAAATGCGGAACAGAATTGCGGACGTGTGAATCGACCCTTACTTGCAGGTGCCAGAATGTCAGAATTAGAGTTAACTCCGTTCCTGGCAGTTTAACCTCTTAGTTGCTGCTGTCAATGCTGACCTTGACAAGTGGTTAGAGAGAAGAAAGGGGCTCACATCTCAGTATCCTCCCCCAGCTCGATGCGACAACAGGGTGCTGAGGGGTTGCTACGACAGCCAGAGGCCTATTATTGGCCCCCAGGCCTGCCATGTACAGACGAATAGGCATTATGGGGGGCATTTATCAAAGAGAAATGCACCTAAATTAGGCATATTTCTGGTGCAGATTGCAGTGCAAAGGTACTTTGCGCCACAATCTGCGACTTCTCCCCCCTCACATCAGGTCTAAAAAAGGGGGCCTGGCCTGTTTTAGGCATAGAAAATAGTCTAAATGTAAGACAGCAAGGAAGTTATTACATTTAGAGGAGACAGGTGGATCCGCCAAAGTTATAAAGAGGCCAGCGCCTCCACATAACTGCAGCGGATCCACCGTCAGTGCAGGGCTTTAGTAAGACTGGCGTCTAAATGTGTCCCTATGTCACTTATCACACTCACTGCAATAATCCAAAGTAAAGATACATGCCAAGGTAAGGTGCACACCATAGAAAACATACGATTAAGGCTACATGCACACGACCGTTGTGTGTTTTGCGGTCCGCAAATTGTGGATCTGCAAAACACGGATGGCGTCCGTGTGCGTTCCGCAATTTGCGGAACGGACCGGGCGGCCCATTATAGAGATGCCTATTCTTATCCGCAAAACGGACAAGAATAGGACATGCTATATTTTTTTTGCGGGGCTACGGAATGGAGCAACGGATGCGGACAGCACACAGAGTGAAGTGAATGGGTCCGCACCCGAGCCGCAAAAACTGCGGCTTGGTTGCGGACCAGAACAACGGTCGTATGCATGAGCCCTAATAGATGCTTTAGTGGACATACATAACAGTAGAGATAACAAGCTGTCCCAAAAAATCAGGAAGACACCTTGTTATTTCTGCATGATTTTTAACTGTTTATGTACAACAGAGCTTTTATTATTCACATCTTTTCCATGGAGAGCAATTTACTATGGCATGTATCTTTCCATTGGTTTATTTTATATGGTTGTTTACATGCTGGTAGCCCCTTTACCCTGGGTTCACACCTGAGCGTCTTACAGCGCGTTCAAACGCCCTGTAAAACGCTCAACACATAAAAACCAATGCTTTCCTATGGCCCTGGTTCTCACTTGAGCGTTTTACAGCGCGTTTGAACGCGCTGTAAAACGCCCGACGCATAAACAAGTACTTGAGCTTTTTTTGGGGCGTTTGTCGCACGTTTTGTGATTGACACCACAGTAGTCAATCACAAGAATGTGCATACGAACGCGCGTTTCCTATTTGCAAAAACGCGCTGAAATACGCGCGACAAAAACGCGCGTAAAACGCGCGTTTCCAGAACGCTCAGGTCTGAACCCAGGGTTAGTTTGTTTTAGTGGTGCCCAGCTATTTAGTTATTACAGTAACTGACATAATACATTGGAATACAGAAGTATTCCGGTGTCTAACATTCAGAAGGTCTTACACTGGGTTCAGACCTGAGCGTTTCTAAGACGCGCGTTTTACGCGCGTTTTAGTCGCGCGTTTTTATGCGCGTTTTTGGCAATAGTAAATGCGCGTTTAACGCGCGTTCGTGACTCTGGAGACTTTTTTTAATTGGTCTGGAGACCAATTAAAAGGGCATCTCTACACTTAACGCGCGTTAAACGCGCGTTAAACGCGCGTTCCCATTGAAGTCTATGGGAGGAAAAGCGCGACAAACGCCCAAAAAAACGCTCCTGAACGAGCTTATGCATCGGGCGTTTTACAGCGCATTTTTACGCGCTGTAAAACGCTCAAGTGTGAACCACTCCCATAGGGATGCATTGGTTTTCATGTGTTGAGCGTTTTACAGCGCGTTTGAACGCGCTGTAAAACGCTCAGGTGTGAACCCAGGGTTATAGTCAAGTTGCCTAGCGAGACATATTTAAAAAAAAATAAAAAAATTTAATTTCAGGTAAAAAATGCTTTTTTTTTGCTGCCAAACACAAAAAAACGATATGGATTGGTATCACCGCATCCATAAAGACCTGTGTAAAAGGCTAGCATAAAAAATAAAATGGCAGCTTTTTTTGTTCATTCCACCTCCCAAAAAGCACAGTAAAAAGTGATCAAAAAGTCATATATACCCCAAAATGGCAAAAATGAAAACTATCACCTATCCCACAGAAAACAGACCCTCGTGCTTCTCCATCGAATGAAAAATAAATATGCTCTGGGTCTTTAAATGCAGTGACACAAAAACTTTTTTGAAGGAAAAGAGTTTTGAAAAGTGCAAAAGTAAAAGACCATAAAATAGTATCTAAATTAGATATTGTTATAATTGTAAACAATTTATAATTATTAAGTCACATATTGTATAGTGAAAAAGAAAACATAAAAACAGTAGTGAAGTCACAGTTTTTTTCTTATTGTCACACCATAATGGTTGAATTAACTCATCATGCAAAAAAATAATCCATTATGTGGCTGTGTTGACGGAAAAACAAAAAACTTATGGTTTCTGAAATGCATAGATGTAAAAACAAACAAACAAAAAATCACTGTGTCCTTAAGAGGTTTGTAATTCTGTAATGTATTTTTTCAACTTTATTTCTACTCTCTTCCATTCTGGGTTGTGGTCACATGACTATGTCCAGGCAAATCTTTCTTATTTGCTGTGATGTTGTCCATGGGCGGGGCAGTGATAGGGGAGTGTCTATGTAACTAGCTGGGTGGGAGGAGCTATAAACTAGCTGGGCGTTGTTAGGGGCGGTGCTGGAGCTGTGGCAGATAAAGGAGAAGTGCATCATGGGATTGGTTGGATACAGGAACAGGAAGTGCTACATACAGGATGGAAAATACATGAGGTAAGCAGTTACATGAGCATATCTGTTCCAAACCATAGTTATACTGAAAAACCTCTTTAAGTAACTAGGATGTAACCATAAAATACGTTATTACTTAAACTCTAACTTGACAGCTGGGACATCTTGAGTTTCAAATACAATGCATTTTTTCACATTTTGTTTTTAGCCTTGTGCTTAAAATAAATAAATAAATACAATACATCCTTCTGAACCCATAATGAGAAAGTGAAAACAGAACGTTTGAAATCTTTGCTAATTTATTTAAAAAAACTAAGCTAAAATCTTGCATTAACATAAGTATTCAGACCCTGTACTCAGGACTTAGTTGAAGCCTCTTTGGCAGGGATTATAGCCTCCAGTCTTCTTGGCTTTGATGCCACAAGGTTTGCACACAGATTTGCACCATTCATCTCTGCAGATCCTCTCAAGCTCTCTGAGGTTGGATGAGGGTCGTCGGTGGACAGCCATATTCAGGTCTCTCCAGAGATGTTCTATTAGGTTCTGGTCAGCACTCTGGCTGGGCCACTCATGGACATTCACAGAGTTGTCCATAAGCCACTCCTGTGTTGTCTTGGTTGTGTGTTTAGGTTCATTGACTTGTTGGAAAGTGAACCTTCAGCCCAGTCTGAGGTCCAGAGCACCCTGGGTTAGGTTTTCTTCAAGCATGTATCTGTACTTTGCTCCATTCATCTCTCCCTCAACCATGACCAGTGTCCCTGTCCCAGCCGCTGAACCCCCTCCTCCCCAGCATGACACTGCCACCATCATGCTTTACTGTTGGGATGGTATTGTGCAGGTAATGGACAATGCGTTTTCTTTCTTGGTTTCATCAGACCAGAGAATCTTGCTTCTCACAGCTGGAGAGTCCTTTAGGTGCTTTTTTGCAAACTCCAGGAGGGCTTTTAAGTGTCTTTTACTGAGCAGAGGCTTATTTCTGGGCACTCTGCCATATTAGTGCAGTTTCTCCCATCTGCACACAGGATCTATGGAGCTCAGCCAGAGTTTCTATTGGGTTATTGGTCACCTTGCTTACCAATTCCCTTCTCCCCTGATTATCTAATTTAGTGGGATGACCAGCTCTAGGAAGACTCCTGGTTGTTCCAAACTTTTCCCATTTAAGAATCATGAAGGCCACTGTGCTATTGGGAACATTCAGTGCAGCAGATTCTTTTGGGAAGTCTTAGCCCAGGGGTGGAAGTTAAAAGACTACCTCCTATTGCAGACAGAGCATTTTGGGGGAGGTTGTTGCTGCAGTCAGTTGCCTTAGAGCCAATAATAATCCTGGAATTCTGCGTTGTACTCTTTGTTATTATTTCTGGAAATGTACGAATAAACTGATAAATGAGAGTCACCATTCCCCTTGTCTGACACTGTCAGCACTGGTAAGGTAGTGCCATAGTATGAAGGAACTTGTCCCTTTGACATGAAAAAATGGTAATCCCAGTTATACTTACATTTGGGGAACAATAGTAGAATAGCAGCACAATAAGATACTACATAATTATTTTTATGTATTTTCAGGGTTCTGTACTTGTACCAGAGGTCATACAACCCCAGATCCCACATTGATGGCCTATTCTTAGGAAAACTCCTTTAAACCCAATTATATATTTTTCTAATACCTCTTTATATTGTATATGTAGGTGCCCAATATAAGGCGTATCGTCACAATTGGGTATCATGGAGTATTTAAAGGTGACAGATAGTCAAGGCAGAAAGTGCAGTGCCTCGGTATCTCCGGCAGTCCCTTCGATAGTGGATGGAGCGGCAATGTGTAGGCTCCATCTGCTCCTCCATTACTTTGGGTGCACAGGTCTCCATTTCTTGTGATCTCTGTGGGTCCCAGGGGTCGGCCCCCGATGCTTAGCCCCTATCCTGTGGACAGGGGCGGAGCTAACGTCTCATGGGCCCTGGTGCAAGAGTTCAGCTTGGGCCCCCTTCCCTCAGTGCTTTGTGTGTCTATTAGAGATGGGTCGTTGATCCAGGGAGTACTTCTTTCCTCTGGATCAACTAGCAGGATGACAGGCCGAACTGGATGGGCAGATGTCTTTTTTCAGCCTTATATACTATGTTCTTATGCGGCACAAGGGTCTTTGGGCCCCCTCAGACTCCTCCGCCCGGTAGCGACTGCTACCTCTGCACCCCCTATAGCTACGCCCCTGCCTGTGGATAGGGAATAAGTAACTATCTTGCTGCAACCCCTTTAAATGCCTCTCCTGCATTACAGATTTCCATTCTGGTTGCTGCACAAACTCCTGACATTGCCTAACAGTCACCAGTCAGAGAAAGCACGTGAGCAATCCAACCGTAACAGCGCTAGGTGGGTTATTTATGTCACTGTGGTTTAAGTTCCGTCATTTATTTTTATCATCATCCATTTTGGTGCTTAACAGTTTCTACTTAGTGAATAATCTTCTTTAAATTTGTTTAAATGGCTTAATGAAATGCACTACATTTGAATAAATGCAAAATACCACCTGCCAATCTTTTCTAAAATATTACGGATCATGACTAAAACCCTAAATTAATCCATCTAGAAAAATTAGGTCGTTGCCATAAAGTAGTCAACTGAGATTTGATGTTCTTTACAGATAATGGAGAGCGCCTGCGGCTCCGTGGTGGGTTATTTGGATTATTTGTTTAACCTTTAATTAAGAAAAAAATGTTTTTACACTGAGACTTGACGTTTTCATGGATTTTAATGTGGGAGTCATAGAGATGTGATGAGTTATAAGCTCAATGGGAGATAAATGTTGTACTGCAGTCTGTATGTACATATGCACAAGATAGCAGAGAAAATACAGCATGGACCTGTCTACCACGGGGGCCCTACCAGCAGCCAAAGGGCTCAATTCCACTTAGAGGGGACGTGCAATGTCAGATAGACTGAAGAGTTGGAGACCATAGCAAAGCTCAAACTTGACCAACCATTACGTTGGCAAGTTTTGCCACCGCAGCACAGGAGTCCCCTTAACACACTTTTTATGACCCTTGGGTCAATTCTCCACCCCATGGTTTTCTAATAAAGTGGTTCTTCTGTAGGGGGACTTCTGCACAGACATATGCCACTAAGAGCATGGGAAAAACCAGGGTCCCCTAGCAGCGTCCTGGTCTGCCTCTATAGTAAATTGACCTTGGATGGTGAAGATGATGGAAGAGGTGTAAAAACAGGTAATGAAAAGTTTACAGGGCATCAAGAAAAAATACACTGTGGACAAAGTGGAGACCCCAATAACCACATTCAATACCTGCTGTTGAAAGGGGTCATGGAGACGTTTTCACTATGGGACTTCATGGGTGTTTGTTAGGCCCTGAATAACAAGCACATTGCCAGAGGCATAACTCAAGATTAATGTAAAAAATGAAAATCAGATATCATATAGTATGTCAATCGACCTTAGAACCAGCCCTGTACCTCACATGGATCCAGAGATCTTCTCAGCAGCTGGTAGCAGATGAAGAATGGAAATGAGCATGTGCTTCCATCTCAGTGAGCAGGACAGAGAAATTAGAAAAAGATCTAACAGCAGGTGGCGCTATACAGATACATTTCATCGAATAACTCAGGAGCGATAATGCACATTTAATTACATGCAATTACAAAAGTATTCAGATCCAGGTGCTGGTTTGAATAATGTAGAATATTTTTCCGTGGACAACCCCCTTTAAGGTTCCTACGACTTAGGGACACATTTGGCATTTCTGGAGCCAAACAAAGTTATGTCCGGGGGCCCCAATTGCACCACTAAGCTCTACCCTATCATCATGCTCGGCCTCATTCTGTCACACCACTAAGTCCCAGTCTCCCACTCTGCTAAGCACCTCAAGCTTGACTTTTGCATGAGGGCCCATGAGCTTTTAGCTACACCCCAGAGGGCATGGGCAGACTGGCCATAGCCCCTACATAGAAATTTTCTGATGGGCTGCTGCCCAGAGGGTCGCCCAAGCCCGTCTCTTAGCTGCCAGCCAGGTACTAAAGATCAAATGCTGTCAGCATTAATTAATGTATGAGTATCAGACACTTTTGCACTGGGCAAGTGTCCGCAGGTGCCCTCCTGAATTCAATTGTATTGCCATCCTCAGGAGAGGATGCAGTTCCATACTCTGGTGCAGGCAGCAGTATTTGGTTCTGCTGGGGCGGTATTTTGTTCTCCATTACAGTATCACGGTATTCTGTCAATTTGAACTCTGCTATAAACATGTTTTTTTCCATGGCCATTTTAAGTTCCCAATCCGCCACTTCCAGAAGGTAACCATTGAGACCACTCAGACACTAATACCTAGGTGCGGGCGCAACCTCTGCCCCTCCTACAGCTACACCCCTGCAGAACTCATCAGTATGACTGTATTAGCATACTCCAGGTTTGGTGTAGCTTTTAATGAATTTTTGCAGCCTTGTGTAGATTCTAACCAGAGGATGGCACTATGACTATTGCAATAAGACGTATACTATAAGCACTACTATGAGGCAGGTTTTACATGGCGGTATTATTGGGTACTACTAAAAGACTTGTATTATTCACTGACCTTTCTATTATGTAGCTTGGACTATTCTTATGGACGGCACAATGAGTAGGCATTATTTAAAGGGGTTGCTCCACAAAAAATATTCTACAGTTTTCAAACCAGCATCTGGATCTGAATACTTTCGTAATGGCAAGTAATTAAAAATTTAGTATAGCCACTGAGTTGTTCAATAAAATGTATCTGAAAAGCGCAACCTGCTGTTTTTTTTTCTTTGTCTTGCTTATAGAGATGGACGCACATGCTCAGTTTCATCCTTCAACTGCCTCCTGAGCTGTGATAGGCAGAGAATGGACACGCCCCCTGAGCTGCAGCAGAAAAGACACTCCTCCTGAGCTGTGATAGGGAGAGCATGGACACGCCCCCTGAGCTGCAGCAGAAAAGACACTCCTCTGAGCTGTCAGCTTGATATATATCTAGCAGATCTCTGGATCCATGTGAGGTACAAGGCTGGTTCTTTGTTAGAGAGACATTGTCATGTACTGTATGATGTCTGATTTTAATTTTTTACATTAATCGTGGGATAACCTCTTTAAATTTTAGAACCATAGGCCTCTCGATGATTAGCGATAGGTATTATCATTAGTCTGGCCTGAGTGATGGGCACTGCTATGGTGCTAGAATTAGTAATGATATTTACCATCTGATAAGGCTGCTTCAGGTTTCGGATATGTCCTCAGGTAGCAAAGAATTTTGAATAGTCAGGAGTCTCAGGACGACGTCTTTATGTAAGGCGTGATGATAATCTGTCTGGGATTTCTATATATGCTGATGATGAAGTAATGAATATCCATGGAAATGAATCATGTCACTGAGACTTAAGTTAATGGGGCATGTCGCAGGAAGCCTGAGTACAATGTGACCCAAAAGACTGGTGATTAAATACATACAGGGGGAACAGATACATCATTTACAGTCATTTGCGAAATGCTTTTCAAATGTACTTAATAACCTGTCTCTGTATCCACTAAGATGACCACCAAATATTTCTGTACACATAGGACCATGGAGTGGAGTATACTGCAGTGATCAACAGAGAATAAAATAATTGAAATGTAATAAATAAAGCACTTTATATCAGCTGTGGTGAAGTGCATTATAGAAGTGTGCTAAGGGTGTGTATCTCCTCCGGGTTTTCAGTTTAGCTGGGTGAGATAACTCGTTTCCAGTAATGGTGCTGCTTCATCAGGGCATAGTTGCTAGAGATCATTTTGTTTGAAGTTGTATGGGCTGGATTTCTTTGGACTGGGAGACCGGTTGGTAGTGGGAGTCTCTCAGTCCACACCCCTAGTCCATTACAGGTTCCCTAGCTCTAGGTGAGGCTAGCTGGGTTAATCAAGGAGGGATAAAAACAAACCCTCTGTGTATGAGTCTGGGGGGGAGGTAGTGACCCTAGAGAGGGGGAAGCCTGCGAGGCTTGGTGTGGTCCCAGCCAGGAGCGCTGAGGGGCCACAAGGCGGTGTGAAGCTGGATCTCTCCCCTGTGTGGGAATGTGCCTGATGAGCTGACCTACTGAGTTCGGAACCTGATACCCTGTTTGTGAACTGCGCTGTATAGGTGAGAGAGAGATGCAGTGGCGGATCCAGAGCCTGGTCTCGGGAGGGACATTTCCGGCGATTGATACGCCCCTGCTCCGATCACTACAGAAATACAGCCCCACTTACCTCTTACATCCAGTGATGTCTCCTTTGATGTAGATGTTCTCTGTCCTCATCTTCTCCTTTCAGACCTGCAGACCAGACCACCAGTTTTCGTCTTTGCAGTTTGACAACAAAAAAATCTCAGTTTACTACTTTTCCATCATCCTTTCATCTTCTGGACAATTCATCCTACTATCCCCAATACTGTGCCGCTGTGGTCCCCAATATTATACTGCAGACACAGATAATACCCCTGATTAGAGATGAGCGAACTTCTGTTTTTAGTTTGGCGTCCAAAGTTTGGGTTCGGGTTATCGTAGCAACCCGTTATGGATTCCATAACGGCATTTGGAATCCATAAGGAGCTGCTTCATTGAACCCGAACCTTGGACAACCCTAAGGACCTCGGGTGACGTCACCGTCATTTGATCAGTGCAGGGGGCGTGGCTCAGCACTTGATCACCTCTTATCCAATCCAGTGCTGAGCCACGCCCCCTGTACTGATCACATGATGGTGACGTCACCCCAGGTCTTTAGGGTTGTCCAAGGTTTGGGTTCAATGAAGCAGCCTCTTATGGATTCCAAATGCCGTTATGGAATCCATAACGGGATGCTACGATAACCCGAACCCGAACTTTGGCTGCCGAACTAAAAATAGAAGTTCGCTCATCTCTACCCCTGATAAAACTAGTACCACACAGAGCCCCCATATAAAATACCCCTTCTGCTGGGTCTGAAGTGCTAAAATAAAGCACCATTTAGACTTTAACCCTGTTGTCAGAGGAGGAATCTGTCATCGCCACCCTGCTTGAGAGAGCGATCCCTTACAATTGCAGTGTCCTGAAACACACTGCTTAATATTGTGATTGTGTTTCATGAAAATGTGCTTTTGCCTGAGTTCCATAAAGTTGCACAGGGAGGGGGAGGTTCTAACAAACCTCCCAGGGCTGACTCTGCCATGCTCTCTGAGGAGAAGAGAAGAAGAAGGAGGAGAGTGTGATGTCTGAGGAAAAGCTGCACCTCAGCAGCCATTTTGCAGAGTTATCAAAACTCCAGAGTTAGTTCCAGCCCATAGAAGGGAAAGATTACAGAAGATCCAGGCAACCCAGAGAGGGAGTGAGAATATTGGCAGAGGAAGGTAATTGTCATTTATCAGGCTCTAGTCTCCTTTGCATTAGGTGGAGAGATTCTAAGCTACCAGCTGCCTACCATAACCAAAGACAGAAAGGCCATCTGTCAGGAGATAGTATTCCTAGAGAGGATACAGAACTATATGACTATACAGTACAGCAGAGATAGTACACCCCTCCAGCCTGGAGAAACAAGTTGATTGTTATAGAGCAAAACTACCCCTTATGCAACTTCTGTGAACTAACCTGAGCCATTGTAGAAGCTGCCTTGCTGTAAATGACTTTTGCGCACATTGATGACCTTTGGATCAGCTTCATTAAAATTCTGGGAATTTATTATGAGAACTGGTCTCCTTATTGTGCGAACTTATCACCTGTTTGCACCTTACAGTGCTAGCGTCACGAACACCAGGGACCCTGCCTCCAAGGCACCTAAAAACCCATTCCACCAAGGGCACCTCAACCACCATCTGGCGGGAGTCCCTGGACAACAGAGTTTGTCCCGAAGGAACTGGTGCTGTCTTTCCCATCACTGCACACCGGCCCAGGGAGAGCTGCTAACCGTGAGTAAAACCAACTACTACCCTGATCGGCCCACTATAACTCACATATTTGCCCCTGCGACCCGGTCGTGGCACAATTTGTGGAGGATGCGGGTAGTGTCCATGCTAAAAGAGCACAACGTTGTTGCTAGGGGCAACAGAAAGCTAAAAGGCAATGTGCTGCTAGAGGCAGCATGAAAGAAAAGAGCAGGTGCTGCTGAATGCTGCTAATCCAGACCTCTTTTCTGTTTCTATTTGGCATGAAATTGAGTTGGACATCTGAAGGTCCGGAAGCCCAATGTCTTGATAAAGCTGCTGCGTTATTACTGTGTTGGAGTTAAAGGGCTGGAAGCCTGTTTGTCCAGTGAAGCTGCTGCTCTTGCTATTCTGGACACTTTTTTCTGTGTTGCAAAGAAATTATTGCTGTGAATTAAAGGGCCAGAAACCCAAGTGAAAGAGACTGACCTGTTAAAATTATTTTTTTGGTGGGGGTCACTATGATGTCTGTGCAAAGTCCATCTAGTGCCATGGAGCAGCTGATAAACCAGCTGATGCAGACCCACCTGCAGCCGTACTGGGCAATGGATGATTGTTTGATGAAGAGATCCGATAAAGAAAATGAAAGATCCTGCGAGTTGGTGATAGGGGGAATCCCGCTGGGGGTCATTCTAGATTCCCGCCAACAAGTGTCTCTGGTTATACCAAAGATACTGGACTTCATGTAGAGGGGGATAGAGACTGATACCACTGTGTCTCTGACCTTTGTTATGAACTATAGCTCTGTACAGTCGGAGCTCTTGTATGTTAGACCCTGGAAGAATTTTTGCTGGGCAGAGACTTCTTGTTTTTCCATCAACTATGGAGCGGAGAAAGTGCTTCAAATTTTGTGGTTGGAGAATCTGAAGGAAAAGACTGGATTCAAGGCCAAGACGTTTTCCATCGCAACCACTACGTTAAGGAAGCCTGTATGTGATTGTGGCACCAGGACCCGAGGGCAGGAGGTTTCCAAGATCCAGGAGAAGGATGATGACCTTGGTGGAGATGTTCCTGGAACACCCTCATCTTCGTGGAGTGCCAAACTCGTGACGTCAATGAGTAAGAGCGTTCCTGTTGTTGCTTGTGTAGCAGACAAAGTAATAGTGAGTGAGGCTCTGGAGGTTGGGCATGTTGCTGACCAGTGCCCTACTATCTCAAAAGCCATGAACGGTGGTGTGAACTGGCAGCAGTTGCTATCTACCGAGCGGGTAAGTGTTAAGGCACTGGGACTAGAGACTACTCCAAAAATGTGTGACATTGTGGTGGATGGCAGTCCAGTCAAAGCGTTGTTGGACGCAGGCAGCCAGGTGAACCTTGTACATGCCATCTTGGTAGCTGGGGACTATGTGTTGGACAAAAAGCTGAGTGTGATAGACATACATGGGGATAGCAAGAACTATCTTGTGGCTCTTACTAAGTGTGAGACTCCAGTAGGAACTGGGACTTTTGAACTTGGGGTTGCAAATAGGCTCATGCATGACGTAATATTGGGCTGTGATTTCCTCTTGTTCTGGGAGTTGTAGGGAAATGGAGACACTTCTGCAGTAAGTGATGAAACTCCTGCAGAACCTTAACCTGTCCTTCTAAATGAATGTGTAATCTCCGCACATTGAACACAATGGTTTAAGTGAAATGATCACTGGAACAATGGTGCAGATGAGGTGCAGAGTGAACCTGGCAAGCTAATTGAAATGCATAATGAAAATGTGGGGTCATGTGAAATATGTGATGATGATGATGATAAAGACACCCCATTTTCTGTTGCAGTTTGTGATCTGGGAAGAATCTCCCCCTGCTGGTAAAGATGTATGTGATTCAGAAATGCTGATTGATGTTGAGAGCATACAGCTGAGGGAACCCACTATGATAAATAGGCAGGAAAGTGTGGCAGTGCTAGAGCGTGTACCATACGTACCAGGTGCGGATCAGTCTCTACAGTGCTATATGGTTAGTGAGCTCGGGTTCAGGGTTGATAAAGGTGTTGTGACATACAACGTGAACTAGGCACATGAAAGAGAGCCTGAGCGGGTTCAGGACATGAACATGATTAAGTAAGTAGAAGTCAGCATAGTGTCCGAGAACTATACCCAGGCAGTGGAAGACTTCCTGGCAGGTCTGACCATCCAGAAGGAGCATCTAGAAGAGCATGGCCGACTGCTGGCAGAGACTCCCTACCAGCTGGGCCTGGCCTATCGGTACAGCTGCAAACATGAGGATGCTTTCTCTCTCTCCACACAGTCCATAGATACGATAGAGAAGAGACTAGCTGTCCTCATAGAGCAACTAGACAAAGGCTTCAGAGGAGTCAAAGGAGGAGACCCAGAAGGAGATGGATGAACTGAAGGGTTTACTTCCTGATATCAAGGAGAAGATTAAAGACTCCAAAGAAGCACATAAAACTGCAGAAGACACAGACAAAGCTCTTAAAGAGACCCTGGGTGAAACTTCCTCAGGGTTTCCAAAAGAGAACGGTGGTACTCCTACATCTGCTGCGGCAGCAAAGAAGAGTGGGAACTGCATTGTACAGGGAACCAACTGTGTATCAGGCATCTCTCATCTAGTATGGAAGAAGGTAAATAAGAGGAGGAGAGTCCTCTGAAAGATGCCAAGAAGTCCAAGCCAGAGCCTGTTGAGAATGGTTCTGGAAACAGAACCGCTGCGGTGCCGGCAGAGAATATGGAAGAGGTTTTTGCTCCTTTAACATCTACTGAACAAGTTGATGGGACTGATGTGGATGCAAGAGACTCGTGGCAGTGAGTAGCCAAGACTTGGTCATGAAAGACATCTGCTCCGTCGTTGACCCTTTCCAGGAAGCCAACAGCCTTCTGGGGAAGAAATACGGGCAGACGGACGACCAGTGTGGAGATGCTGTCTACTACTATTGAATGGCTCTTATTTGCACGAATAGAGAACAATGTCCTGGGTAACACTCTGGAAGGAACTCTGAAGAGGAAAATGAAGAGTCTGATAAGGACCCCAATATCCCCAGTGCCTCCAACCTCGATGAAAAAGAAAGGGACGAGTTAAGACTACAGGTGTAGGATGCCATGTCCGAGAAGGATGAGAAAGCTAACAAAGAGAATGGAGACTCCAAAGAGATAAATGCTGAACAAGCTAAGGCTGATGGGCTGGAGTGGGAGAAATCTTCAGACGCTGGAGAGACCAAAGAAGAGACTGAAGGAGAGTCTGCTGAAGTGGAAAAAGCCACTGAAGAAGCAGATGACTCTAAAACTGCCGCCAAACCTAAAGAAAACCCTGCTGAAAAGAAGGAAAAACGGAACCAGATACGTTTAAAAAGAGCGAGCGGCGACAAGCATGCTCTGCTGAAGGAGCTCTGCAAAGGAGGAAGTGTCTGGACACAACCATGACTGGGAGCAACTATGCGAACAGTTCAGTCAAAAGCTGCTGCAGGCCAAGAAACGGCATGAGCATGTGCGAGAGCCAGAGAAGTTAAAGGGAGAGCCTGTTGGTCGTATAAAAACATCCTCTGAAAGGAGTTCCAGAAGCCAAGATCGAAACTCTAAGGCCTCTTGCACACGGGCGTCATGTTTGACGCCCGGATAAGATGCGGGTGCGTTGCGGGAATCGCCACGATTTTTCCGCGCGTGTGCTAACGTTTGTAGTGCGTTGAGCACGCGCGTGAAAAAATCCGCATGCTTGGTACCCAGACCCGAAGTCAGACTTCATCACTGAAGTCTGGTTTCGGGATGAGTATTCTGTATGTGTAATTATTTTCCTTTATAACATAGTTATAAGGGAAAATAATCGCATTCTAATTACAGAATGCAATGTTCCCCGGGCTTTAAAGGGTTAAAAATAATAAAGAGTTAACTTACCTTCTCCCATTGCAGCGCAGAGCCCCAGAACGTCGTCTCTTGATAGTTTGGCTGCTTGAGGACCTGTGGTGACGTCACAGGGTCACATGGTCCAATCATAGAAGCATTTGAGTGGACCATGTGACCCATGTGATCCTGTGACATCACGGCAGGTCCTTCATCGAACATCTGTTGTTCGATCAAGGACCTGCCGTGATGTCACAGGATCACATGGGTCACATGGTCCACTCAAATGCTTCTATGATTGGACCATGTGACCCTGTGACGTCACCACAGGTCCTCAAGCAGCCAAACTATCAAGAGAGACGACGTTCTGGGGCTCTGCGCGTACAATGGGAGAAGGTAAGTTAACTCTTTATTATTTTTAACCCTTTAAAGCCCGGGAACATTGCATTCTGTAATTAGAATGCGATTATTCTCCCTTATAACTATGTTATAAAGGAAAATAATAACGATCGGGTCCCCATCCCGATCGTATCCTAGCAACCATGCGGGAAAATCGCAACGCATCCGCACATGATTGCGGATGATTGCGATTTTCCCGCATCCCCATTCACTTCTATGGGGCCTGCGTTGCGTGAAAATCGCAGAATATAGAACATGCTGCGATTTTCACGCAACGCAAAAGTGATGCGTGAAAATCACCGCTCATGTGCACAGCCCCATAGAACTGAATGGGTCAGGATTCAGTGCGGGTGCAATGCGTCCTCCTCACGCATTGCACCCGCGCGGAAAACTCGCCCGTGTGAAAGGGGCCTAAGAGTAAAGAAAAAAGAGATGCTATCTGTTGATAAAATAAAGAAACAAAGGAAGCATGAATGCCAGAGGCAAAGAGAGAGAAAAATAGAGAGACAAAGAGAGCGAGATGAAAGAATGCGAGAGCGCATCATCGTCGTGTGTGAAAGAGTAGAATGAGAGTGTCTGGCCATTAGGCTACTTTCACACTAGTTTTAATATTTTCCGGTATTGAGATCCGCCATAGGGGCTCAATACTGGAAAAAAATGCTTCCGTTTTTTCCCCATTCATTGTCAATGGTGACAAAACGTATCTGAACAGAACAGAGTGCTCTATAATGCATTCAATTCTGTTCTCATACTGGAGAGCAAACCACAGCATGCTACAAGTTGGCTTTCCATCCTGGGATGTGGAGCAAGGCGCATCCGTCATGACCCACAATGCAAGTCAATGGGGACGGATCTGTTTTCTCTAACACAATAGGAAACGGATTTGGCCCCCATTGACTTTCAAAGGAGTTCATGACTGATCCGTCTTGGGTATGTTAAAGATAATACAACCGGATCTGTTCGTAAGAGATGCAGATGGTTGTATTATCAGTAATGGAAGCGTTTCTTGCTGAACCCTGCTGGATCCTGCAAAAACGCTAGTGTGAAAGTAGCTGAAAGTAGCCTTAGATGAGCACTAGAGTCCCTTAGACACTATCTGCTGGGTAGAAAGTCTGTGTTTGTAACAAACCGAGCTCTGCTGGCTTGGGTGTAGCAGAAGAAAGGGAAAAGTATGACACTCGCCACATCTTCCAGAGGACACGGTGCGATGTGGAAAAATGCCCAGACCTCCGGTCTGGAGAAGGGGGGGACATGTGGTGAAGTGCATGACATAAGTGCGCTGAGGGTGTGTATTTCACCCCGGTTTTCAGTTTAGCTGGGTGAGATAACTGGAATATAGAAATGGTGCTGCTTCATCAGGGCATAGCTTGCTGGAGATCATTTTGTTTAAATTTGTACGGGCTGGATTTCTTTAGACTGGGAGACAGGTTGGTAGTGGGAGTCTCTCAGTCCACACCCATGGGCGTAGCTATAGGGGGTGCAGAGGCAGCAGTTGCTACCGGGCCCAGGAGCCTGAGGGGGCCCAAAGACCCTTGTGCTGCATAAGAAGACACACAAAGCACTGAGGGAAGGGGGGCCCAAGCTGAACTCTTGCACCAGGGCCCATGAGCCGTTAGCTACGCTATTGGAGTTCTCTGGCAAAGTGTATATTTTCTTTAAGGAGCACATATCGGCAGCAGCAACCCTATTAAACCAGGCATATTGCCTGGTAGGTTTCATCCTGCTGACTAAAACGATATTGGTCTTGTGTACATCAGTTGTACCCAAGCTCCACTCCTTTCTGTGGCCAACCCATACCTGGCCATATATATACACTCACATATATAATGTTCCAGACTTTTCTTCTGTGAGAAGATCGTTATTGAATCCAGATGAAGTCATTATAATAAAGTTAGCTCAGACATAATGATCAAGGGGATGTCCACTTACTGGTTATTGTGGACCGATGTGTTTGTAAGATGATTATATGGCATTTACTAATATAGCCGTTGTTGAAATTCTGCACAATTGAGGTATGCCTCCTTGTTTATAAAGTCTTATGTACAGGGATAATAAACAAGGTGAAGTCACAGTACAGGGATAATAAACAAGGTGATGTCACAGTACAGGGATAATAAACAAGGTGATGTCACGGTACAGGGATAATAAACAAGGTGATGTCACGGTACAGGGATAATAAACAAGGTGATGTCACGGTACAGGGATAATAAACAAGGTGATGTCACAGTACAGGGATAATAAACACAGTGATGTCACAGTACAGGGATAATAAACAAGGTGAAGTCACAGTACAGGGATAATAAACAAGGTGATGTACAGGGATAATAAACAAGGTGATGTCACGGTACAGGGATAATAAACAAGGTGATGTCACAGTACAGGGATAATAAACAAGGTGAAGTCACAGTACAGGGATAATAAACACAGTGATGTCACAGTACAGGGATAATAAACACAGTGATGTCACAGTACAGGGATAATAAACAAGGTGAAGTCACAGTACAGGGATAATAAACAAGGTGATGTCACGGTACAGGGATAATAAACAAGGTGATGTCACGGTACAGGGATAATAAACAAGGTGATGTCACAGTACAGGGATAATAAACAAGGTGAAGTCACAGTACAGGGATAATAAACAAGGTGATGTCACAGTACAGGGATAATAAACAAGGTGATGTCACAGTACAGGGATAATAAACAAGGTGATGTCACGGTACAGGGATAATAAACAAGGTGATGTCACAGTACAGGGATAATAAACAAGGTGATGTCACGGTACAGGGATAATAAACAAGGTGATGTCACAGTACAGGGATAATAAAGAAGGTGATGTCACAGTACAGGGATAATAAACAAGGTGATGTCACAGTACAGGGATAATAAACAAGGTGATGTCACGGTACAGGGATAATAAACAAGGTGATGTCACAGTACAGGGATAATAAACAAGGTGATGTCACGGTACAGGGATAATAAACAAGGTGATGTCACAGTACAGGGATAATAAAGAAGGTGATGTCACAGTACAGGGATAATAAACAAGGTGATGTCACGGTACAGGGATAATAAAGAAGGTGATGTCACAGTACAGGGATAATAAACAAGGTGATGTCACAGTACAGGGATAATAAACAAGGTGATGTCACAGTACAGGAATAATAAACAAGGTGATGTCACAGTACAGGGATAACAAAATAATAAATAAGGTGATGTCACAGTACAGGGATAATAAACAAGGTGAAGTCACGGTACAGGGATAATAAACAAGGTGATGTCACGGTACAGGGATAATAAAGAAGGTGATGTCACAGTACAGGGATAATAAACAAGGTGATGTCACAGTACAGGAATAATAAACAAGGTGATGTCACAGTACAGGGATAACAAAATAATAAATAAGGTGATGTCACAGTACAGGGATAATAAACAAGGTGAAGTCACGGTACAGGGATAATAAACAAGGTGATGTCACGGTACAGGGATAATAAACAAGGTGATGTCACAGTACAGGGATAATAAAGAAGGTGATGTCACAGTACAGGGATAATAAACAAGGTGATGTCACAGTACAGGAATAATAAACAAGGTGATGTCACAGTACAGGGATAACAAAATAATAAATAAGAAAAAAGGAGAAAAAATGTGAGGTGGCACACCCAATATAAGATTGGAAATAAGGTGCTCTGTTGCTAATAGGTTCGCCCAAACCAAAAGGCAGGATTTATCGTACAAAGAGTGTAGCAATAGGCACACTTACATCTGTAATATGTGTTTTAAGGGAAATATTTAATAGACTGTAATGATAATTAAAAACTATTTAATTAATAATACACCTCTAAAATTCATATAACACTGGAATTCATATTGTCCATAGAGTCTCTATACACCTATAATAATAAAAGAAATATAGTCCAACCTGTAGACACAAAACAAATCAACCGTAGTATGCCGTTCAATGAATTTCCTCTGTAGTAGTCCCAAATTAGATCAGTTGCTATATGGTTAGTATAGCGGCCCCCGGTCAGTCGGAGCCTGGGTTTAGATATATAAGACTGAGGAAGGGGAGAGGACACTCCCCGAAACGCGTATGGGACCCCAGACTGTCATTTTTTAAGTAGAGAACAAAGACATTAATACTGGCCGGCCAGAAAGGTGATATCTTGAATCACGTGAGACGCCGAAGTGCGAATATACGGCTTACCCCGAACGCACCCGCTGTACCCACAGGAAGAAGGAGTGACGTCATTGACACGTGGGACGCCGAAGTAGGCGAACACAGCACACGCGCGGGGAACCCTGAACCCTCGGCTCTGACAGTGGAACGAGATCGATACTAAGGACAGACGGCGGTGGAGGTTTAGGGTAACAAGTGTGGGACGCCACACTCAACACTACCGTCACATCTTATATATCTAAACCCAGGCTCCGACTGACCGGGGGCCGCTATACTAACCATATAGCAACTGATCTAATTTGGGACTACTACAGAGGAAATTCATTGAACGGCATACTACGGTTGATTTGTTTTGTGTCTACAGGTTGGACTATATTTCTTTTATTATTATAGGTGTATAGAGACTCTATGGACAATATGAATTCCAGTGTTATATGAATTTTAGAGGTGTATTATTAATGAAATAGTTTTTAATTATCATTACAGTCTATTAAATATTTCCCTTAAAACACATATTACAGATGTAAGTGTGCCTATTGCTACACTCTTTGTAAAATAATAAATAAGGTGATGTCACAGTACAGGGATAATAAACAAGGTGATGTCACAGTACAGGGATAATAAACAAGGTGAAGTGACAGTACAGGGATAATAAACAAGGTGATGTCACAGTACAGGGATAATAAACAAGGTGATGTCACAGTACAGGGATAATAAATAAGGTGATGTCACAGTACAGGGATAATAAACAAGGAGATGTCACGTTACAGGGATAATAAACAAGGTGATGTCACAGTACAGGGATAACAAAATAATAAATAAGGTGATGTCACAGTACAGGGATAATAAACAAGGTGATGTCACAGTACAGGGATAATAAACAAGGTGATGTCACGGTACAGGGATAAAAAACAAGGTGATGTCACGGTACAGGGATAATAAACAAGGTGATGTCGTGGTACAGGGATAATAAACAAGGTGATGTCGTGGTACAGAGATAATAAAGAAGGTGATGTCACGGTACAGGGATAATAAACAAGGTGAATTCACAGTACAGGGATAATAAACAAGGTGATGTCACAGTACAGAGATAATAAAGAAGGTGATGTCACAGTAGAGGGATAATAAACAAGGTGAAGTCACAGTAGAGGGATAATAAACAAGGTGATGTCACGGTACAGGGATAATAAACAAGGTGATGTCACGGTACAGGGATAATAAACAAGGTGAAGTCACGTTACAGGGATAATAAACAAGGTGAAGTCACGTTACAGGGATAATAAACAAGGTGATGTCACGGTACAGGGATAACAAACAAGGTGATGTCACAGTACAGGGATAATAAACTAGGTGATGTCACAGTACAGGGATAATAAACAAGGTGATGTCACAGTACAGGGATAATAAACAAGGTGAAGTCACGTTACAGGGATAATAAACAAGGTGAAGTCACGTTACAGGGATAATAAACAAGGTGATGTCACGGTACAGGGATAATAAACAAGGTGATGTCACGGTACAGGGATAATAAACAAGGTGAAGTCACAGTACAGGGATAATAAACAAGGTGATGTCACGGTACAGGGATAAAAAACAAGGTGATGTCACGGTACAGGGATAATAAACAAGGTGATTTCACAGTACAGGGATAATAAACAAGGTGATGTCGTGGTACAGGGATAATAAACAAGGTGATGTCACAGTACAGAGATAATAAAGAAGGTGATGTCACAGTAGAGGGATAATAAACATGGTGATGTCACAGTACAGGGATAATAAACAAGGTGATGTCACAGTACAGGGATAATAAACAAGGTGATATCACAGTACAGGGATAATAAACAAGGTGAAGTCATGTTACAGGAATAATAAACAAGGTGAAGTCACGTTACAGGGATAATAAACAAGGTGATGTCACAGTAGAGGGATAATAAATGTGGTGATGTCACTGTACAGGGATAATAAACACAGTGAGGTCACAGTACTGAGATAATAAACATCAATGTCACAATACAGGGGTAAGGCTCCTTTCACACTAGCGTTTTTCTTTTCCGGCATAGAGTTCCGTCGTCGGGGCTCTATGCCGGAAAAAAACTGATCAGTCACATCCCCATACATTATGAATGGAGAAAAATCCATTCAGGATGCATCAGTTTAGTCACTATCAGTTGTTTTGGACAGGGGAAATACCGCAGCATGCTGCAGTTTTGTCTCCATCAAAAATACCGGAACACATGCTGGATCGCTGGATCCGGCATTAATTTCCATTGACTTTCATTAGTTCTCGATCCTGCATTTGAAATTCTGCAATGATGGATCCGGCATTCCGTTCTTTGCATGCACAGACCTATAATAATGTGAAAAAAATTAATGTCGGATCCGTTTTGCCGGATGGCACCGGAAAAACAGATCCGGCATTGCAATGCATTTTTCTGACTGATCAGGCATAAAAATGCCTGATCAGTCAGAAAAGATGACATGCGTTTACATACATTTTGCCAGAATCATCTGCCGCAATTGTGAAAGTACTCTAATAAACTCGTGATATCAAAGAACAGAAATAATGAACACAGTGATGTCACAGTACAGGGATAATAAATATGTGCCTAGGAGTTAGCCTTGAGTGTCTGGATACGCTTTTAAGCATATTGATCACTTTTAAAAGAAAAGTAATGGGATTGCACTAGTGTGGTGAGACCTCTGGAGGAGGTGCTCTCAACTTTAGATTCACCCAAATCTTAAAAGTATTCAATAAAAAATGTATGAAGTTGGGCACTCTTCTTACATAGGAGATGCAGACCTTAAATTTATAAAATGTCCCTTTAATAGATAATACCACTTCTACAGACAATAAACAACACTATCTGGCCAGATATAATAAATGAATAATTACAATCAAATAAAATCTGCACACTCCACATAAAAGTATGGCACCATAAGCAGGAATTCCACTGTGTCCCACAAGTTTTGAGCCGTATTATATCGAAAATCTGGAGAATATCAGTTCATATTACATAGATTACAACCGTCTATGCTTTGAAGATGACAACTGTGCTGACAGTGCGGCAGTCGTCCGTACTGTAAGTGAGTGCTATAGAGAGCACTGGGTGGTGCTGCAATTGTAACGGCAATCCGTGCTGTGAAAAGGCTGCAGATAAATCAGTGAACTGTTCTGTGAAACAGTGGCAAAGTCTGTAAAATCACATATAGTGTGCACACTTTGTTCCTCAAATCGCGGCAGCCGGGTAATAACTTTTTTCCCCCCGCATGTACCTATATCAACCGCATATAGATAATGTTCGGTATATACTAACGTGGTCTTCACAGGCGAGAAGCAGTTTTAGCGCGGTGTCCAGCGCGATAGTTACACCGCAGGCCTGCTATAAGTCACTCACGTGTGATACTGAGTAGTGCGTGCGGTCTTAGGTAAATGCTGATCGGCTTTTTCAGCGTCCCGCAATTCCCCCGTCTCGGCATTTCCTCTGTGAGTGGTACTTCTTCCTCAAGGCCAGAGTTACGGCCAAATGTACAGGTCACGGGTCGCCTCCGGTCACGGGTCACTTCACGCTCTCTCTGATTTCTTAGAAGTTATTCTTTCATTTTTGGTGATGCTAATATAATGGAGGATAACCAAACGCATTTCGGGACATTATATGGTCCCTTCCTAAGTGTACCGAACAGTTCACCGATTTATCTGCAGCACAATCTGCAGCCTTTTCACAGAACGGATTTCCGTTACAATTGCAGCACCACCCAGTGCTCTCTATAGACGGACGACTGCCGCACTGTCAGCACGGTTGTCATCTTCAAAGCATAGACGGTTGTAATCTATGTAATATGAACTGATATTCTCCAGATTTTCGATATAATACAGCTGAAAACTTGTGAGACACAGTGGAATTCCTGCTTATGGTGCCATACTTTTATGTGGAGTGTGCAGATTTTTTTTGATTGTAATTATTCATTTATTATATCTGGCCAGATAGTGTTGTTTATTGTCTGTAGAAGTGGTATTATCTATTAAAGGGACATTTTATAAATTTAGGTCTGCATCTCCTATGTAAGAAGAGTGCCCAACTTCATACATTTTATATTGATCACTTGCTTGAGAATCCCCACATCACAAGGTAGATTTTGTGGACTTGTGTTGTGAATATAGCAACCTGTTCAAAAAAGGTTCAGAAGTTGCCTGCCATTGAGGGACCACCCTTTGGTTGCACTGTATTGTCTAAGGGTACTTTCACACTAGCGTTGGTGCGGATCCGTCTGTTTATTTGTACAGACGGATCCGCACCTCTAATGCAAACGTTTGTATCCGTTCAGAACGGATCCGTTTGCATTAGCTTTAAAGAAAAATGACAAAGTCAAAAACGGATCCGTTTTGACTTACATTGAAAGTCAATGGGGAACGGATCCGTTTTCAAATGCACCATATTGTGTCACTGACAACGGATCCGTCCCCATTGACTTACATTGTAAAAAAAAACGGATCCGTTAGGCTCCGCCTCTTCAGACGGACACCAAAATGCTGCATGCTGCGTTTTGGTGTCCGCCTCCAAAACGGAATAGAGGCGGAACGGAGCCTAACTGATGCATTCTGAACGGATCCTTATCCATTCAGAATGCATTGGGGCTTAACTGATCCGTTTTGGACCGTTTGTAAGAGCCCTGAAACGGATCTCACAAACGGAATCCAAAACGCTAGTGTGAAAGTACCCTAAAATATACACCCCATGTCTGGATGCTTGAATTAGAATCAGCTAGTGAAGTGCAGAGTAAAGGCTCATTCAGACGGCTGTAAGTGTTTTGCGGTCGGCAAATTGCGTATACGCAAAACACGGATACCGGCCGTGTACATTTTGCATTCAGTGCTATATAGACATGCTCTATATTTGCGGAGCCGTGGAATGGAACTACAGATGCGGACAACACATAGTGTGCTGTCCGCATCTTTTGCAGCCCTATTGAAATGAACGGGTCTGCACCTGTTCTGCAACATTACAGAATAAATACGGACCTGTACATATGGCTGCCTGAATGAGCCCTAAGGTAGGCTACTTTAGGGGTACACCATAGCCTATTAACTACCTGTGCAGCTATGAGACTTGTAACTTCTGTGGAAAGTGCATTTGTGAATATCTGCCAGTCTGTTCAGGCTAAGAACGGACCTGATCTGTTTGCATTTGAATTCTTCAGTAAATAACTGTTCTGCTGTACAACTGCCTCATCATAGCTTCCTGCACTACTACTACACTGCAAAGTGTTGATGTCACAGCTTGGTGCCTTGCACCTCAAAACCTGCAACACCAAGGGCATCTCAACCGTCATCAGGCAGGAGAACCCCATAACCGGATGTGTGCCCAAAGGGAAGAAAGGTGAGACCTCTCATCACTGCACGCCAGCCCAGGGAGCATCAGAACCATGAGTACTGCATCCACTACCCCCATCCAGCAACTCATGCACGGGCTCCTGTGGCCTGTTTGCTGCTCTTTAACTATGAACCGCAACATTTAACTCAGCATCTGTCGTGTCCTTACCTTTGCTGGCGCACATGCTCCACAGCAGGCAGCACCGCCGTCAACCAGTTTCCAGGGTCATCAAGCCGGGGCTCCATGTGCAGGAGCATCAGCCAATCAAGAGTGACGCCGGGACATCCGCCATCATTGTGTCATAGCATCATGTGACCCGGGTGTCCCATGTGACTTATGGGGGACCCTATTTAAACAGGCAACTGTTTCCTGCGATTAGGTGTCATCCACAATAATCAATTTTGCATTTACCTCTGGATTCTTGAACCTTGGCTTGTTTCTGACCTTTTTTGTTATTGTCTGACATTTTGGATTTGATGAAGACTTCCTGGTGTGACTTTTAGCTTGGTATGTTTCTGATTTCTGATTTGACTTAGTTTGGCTTCTCCTGGTATTGGCCTTGACTTGTACTGTTTTGCTTGTCCTCGGTGTTGGTTCGGTCCTGGTTCTTTTGGTCTGACCCAACTTGTCCATTATCTGCTCTGGTCTGTCATGTTTATTATTTTGGTTCTTTATTCTGTCCCTTGTAGGCCCCTGCACCTAGTGAGAAAGAGACCACTGTCCAGTTGTGGACCGTCACCTAGGACAGACTGTGCAAGTAGGTAAGGACAGTGGTGTGGAGGGGGGGGGGGGGTATATCTATCTATCTATCTATCTATCTATCTCATATCTCTACCATCTATGAAATCATTTCCAATTGTATCACTTTCTAAGCCTCACCTAGCTTGATGGATCCTGAGAAAGGACTTGTCTTAAATATTTTTTTTATATAAAGACTTTTAAAACAGTTCTGTTACTTTTGTTTTGCAAATCAAAGGGTGCACAGGAACATCTGAGCTTCTTCACAGAAGATGAATGTATTTTAATTCAAAGCATTGTCTTGTTTTATCTTCAAAACTTTGCTTTCTCTAGTCATATTAATCTCTTACCATCTCTTACTGCCCCCTGGTGGTGTGGACTTCAAGTGTTATTGTTCTTCCGAAACCTTTCTGTGACATGAAAATATCTAAAGGCTGCAATTCTATGTGTGATTTGTTCTGTGATTGTCACTGACTATGGTGCAATGTAACAAAAGTTTTTTTTTTCAATAAATAAATAATACTTGGCACATACATTACAACATGTGGAATAATCCAGTCCCTGGGAGTTGGTATCCTAACTATATAGGGTATATATAGCAAAATACCAACACCTAATGTGCTTACTTAAAGTAATCATGCATGTAACATAGTAACATAGTATATAAGACCGAAAAAATACATTTGTCCATCCAGTTTGGCCTGTTTCCTACAAGTTGATCCAAGGAAGGCAAAAAAACCCCTGTGAGGCAGAAGCCAATTTTCCCCACTTAAGGGAAAAAAATTCCTTCCTGACTCCAATCAGGCAATCAGAATAACTCCCGGGATCAACGACCCCTCTCTAGTAGCTGTAGCCTGTAATATTATTACACTCCAGAAATACATCCAGTCCCCTCTTGAATTCCTTTATTGTACTCACCATCACCACCTCCTCAGGCAGAGCGTTCCATAGTCTCACTGCTCTTACCGTAAAGAATCCTCTACTATGTTTGTGTACAAACCTTCTTTCCTCCAGATGCAGAGGATGTCCACTCGTCACAGTCACAGTCCTGGGGATAAATAGAGGATGGGAGAGATCTCTGTACTGACCCCTGATATATTTATACATAGTTATTAGATCTCCCCTCAGTCGTCTTTTTTCTAAAGTGAATAACCCTAATTTGTATAACATTTCAGGGTACTCTAGTTGCCCCATTCCAGTTATTACTTTAGTTGCCCTTCTCTGAACCCTCTCCAGCTCTGCTATGTCTGCCTTGTTCACAGGAGCCCAGAACTGTACAAAGTCCTCCATGTGTGGTCTGACTTGCGATTTGTAAAGTGGTAGGACTATGTTCTCATCATGGGCATCTATGCCCCTTTTGATGCAACCGATTATCTTACTGGCCTTGGCACCAGCTGCCTGACACTGGTTTTTACAGCTTAGTTTGATTAAAACTCTCTCTCTGGTCGCAGTGATGGTCTGACTGAGAGAGTAAAGTGATGATGTTTGCCGTCCAAACAAAGAGGAAGTTAAAAAGCCAAGCCTGGAAGTAGAATACATGGAGTGATTTCAAAACTTTATATCCAGAAAACTATGCGCCTGTTTTTTATAAAAAAATAAACAAAAACATAGACTATTCTCATATAGGTTGTGTAAGGGATCGCTATCTCTCAGGGGGTCGCAATCACAGACTTCTCTGACAACGGGGTTCAAGTCCAAAGGGTGCTTTATTTAGGCACTTCAACACCATCACACACATAAACATCGAAAATAAACACCTGCCGTCTAGGCTCTACCTAATACACGTGTTGTCTCTACCTCACCTATAGAGCACCGTTCACAAAGGGGATTAGATCCGACTTCCTCAGCCATATACCGTCTAGCAGCCTCCAGGCTATGACCACACCAGCACCCTTGGGGGGAGATGGTCCATAAGTCCTCCCAACTCTGACCGTGTGGCCCTCTTTCCTTAAGCGTCGCTGGGCCCCCCAAATTTCAGGCTTTACAAAGCCTTGTAGCCCCTCAGCCCTCCTGGCTGAGACCACACAGAGCCTCTCAGGCTTCCTCGGCTTTTTTTCCTCCAAGTCATACACGGAGGGTGGTTTTCAGGGGCGTAATTGCCAAAGTGGCAGACCATGCGACTGCTATGGGGCCCAGGGCAAGAGGGGGCCCAGTCTTAGTTGGGATTATCTCCTCTTCTACTGGAGGTGAAAACTTGGTCAGGACTCTACCCTCTAAAACAGGGATTCTCAACCTGCGGCCCTCCAGCTGTTGTAAAACTACAACTCCCACCATGCCCTGCTGTATGCTGATAGCTGTAAGCTGTCTGGACATGCTGGGAGTTGTAGTTTTGCAACAGCTGTAAGGCCGCAGGTTGGTCAACCCTGCTCTAAAGGAACAACTTTTAGCAAATGAGGCAGTGAAAAAATGGCACATTGGTCATTGAAAAAGCTTTAGGCGGTGCCCCTACTTCTCTATGTATGCCACTGGTTGTTTTATCCCTCCTTGATTACAGCATCAGGCCTCACCTGCGATCACCTCCGGCAAAAGACAATACATGTAGTGGAAGGGTGTGGACTGGCAGATCCCACTACAAAACCTATCCCCCAGTCCACATGAAATCCAGCCCAGAACAACATCTAGACAAAACTGTCTCAGCAAACTACACTTTGCTGAAACCACTGCAGCTTTCTGTATTTCAGTTATCTCACCCAGCTGAGGTATCTGGGTGGGATTTACACGCCTCCCAGCACTAATACTGTACACATCACCACAGTTGTTAATATGTGCTAAAAATATTTTGATGGAAGTGTCCCATTAAAGTCTACCTACCACTGCTGATTTCTTAGACCTTGTAATATCAATTATTTGGAATGATTTCCTAGTATGCTTTATAAGGCTACAATGTTCGACTTCTTTAATGCATGGCACAGTTAGGCTGAGTTCACACTTCAGTTATTTAGTCAGTAATCTCCATCAGTTATTGTAAGCCAAAACTAGGTAAGGGCCAAAAACATAAAACAGGTGCAGATCTTTCCATTATACCTTACCTGAGTAGGTTTCACTTCAGGTTTTGGCTGACAAAAACTAATGGAAATAACTGACCAAACAACTGAAGTGTGAACTCTGTAGACAGCAGCATACAGCTTCTACTGAGCTGGATTTTCTTGTACAAATCCAGATGGTAAAGGGAGTCTTAAAGTATACCTAAGTTGGTATAAGTGTGGTGTGTGACGGGTCTCATCTCATATGGCGCAGTGCCTCTACCCATCTTGCTTGGAGCTCTATAGGATAGCAGGAGGGTTTTCCTCTTCTCCCAGGAGTCGACTTGGGAAATGTTCTTGTGCTGCTGTGGTATCATGAGTGGACAAATGGCATCACTGCAAACAAGCAACGTGGAAACTGTGGCGCACCACATGTCATTGA
The DNA here is from genome assembly GCA_033119425.1 of Bufotes viridis. Classification (NCBI taxonomy): domain Eukaryota; kingdom Metazoa; phylum Chordata; class Amphibia; order Anura; family Bufonidae; genus Bufotes; species Bufotes viridis. The sequence continues at coordinate 46,238,855 of CM065591.1, read as the reverse complement.
TGTGAGAGGTGAACTACAAAGGTGCTCAAGGACAGACCTACATACTACAGAGGAGCAGCTCACCGCCAAAATAGACCAGGAGCCTAACAGACGTGTGTCTGCATATGGGGCTCTGAAGCAGGCGGACGGGCACTGCACCTCTGCTAATGAAACTGCATCTGCAGAAAAGGCTTACATTTTTGCGGCAGTATCGGTATTGGACCTCCGCTGATTGCCAAAGGGTTGCCCACTCTGGTGGACAGGGGATAGCTCATTCTTACCCCCTAGTTCTCCTGACTCAGGCATGTTGAAATTCATTAGGCCCTATCCCACTTTCCCCGACATGAGCTGATGAGGGAGGCCCCCTGGACTTGGTGGCTTTGGCTGACTTTTATGGCCAGCTTTAGAACCCTGCACCAACTAATTACAATGATCTCACAAAATCCACCAGGATTGAACCACTCCTCTCCATAGCAGCTACGATCTTTACCCCCTTGCCATTCCCTAATATAAGTCCAAACTGGCTTTTTTGAGCAGGAGGTTGGTGTAGGAAATCAAAATTCCCCATGAAATAACAGTTCTGGAGTGTCTTGGCTTAGAATTGTACATTGTGCTATTACTCTATAATTCCTCCTGAAAATTTATAAAAATATTGGCATCTGGGCATTACCTATCAGTGCTGACAGTGGAGGGACGCACTCATTTGTCAAGGGGAATGGTACCATTGATTGATGTTTAAAAAAAACAGAAGTATTTCCAGTAGGAGTAACAGAGAAACGGCTCAGTGCAGAGTTCTAAGAAAAGATGCCCTGGATTTGTTATCTCATAGGGAAGATGAGACATGTCAGGGGAAGTGACAGGCCGTCTTTAAAACTGTCCACATATTTTGCCTTTGCATGAAGCTGACTTGTCTTCCTTTTGGGGGGGACTGTGATATTCAAGGAGTTCAGTTTGACTGAAAATACATAAAGGGGACACAGATCTATATGCCCTCAATGTGGAGCTCTGGCCTGGCACCTAGTCGACACTCATGATTTTAAGTTTCAGGCACAGAGCTGCAGTTCCAGTAGTTCTTATGTCACGTTACAATTTGCAACCGGCCACTAGGGGGCAGCAATGCATCATTCTTCTACATCTGTGCTACACATGGCCACATAGGAAGGATTTGGCACTGCATCTACAACACTACAAAAGCCTCCTTTCATTTCGGAATTGTATAGTGACAAACAAGAGCCACCTAAATAAATAAAAGGGGGGCGAACAATAACTAGCTGGCTTTCCATCTGCTTTTTATTGGTTGTACATGCCCGTTCTCACTGGAGACGACTCCCTTAATGGCAGACAGTGGATTTGCAGACATCTTGATTGCAATGGCACAGTTAAATCCATCATGTCTAGGAGGGGGGGTAGCAACAATACAAAAGGGAATGGATAAATCTCCTGTCAGATCATATCAGTGATTCATGTTGCATCTACCTGTCCTGCAAGCTCCATGGGAGAATGAAGCAATCAAGACCTCAATGTAGTGAGGCAAATGACGCCCCCCAATTTCATATCCGCTGAGCAGGAAATGCAATGAAAAGATACAGAACTGACAATAAAATATGCTTTTACAGATCGATTTAGGATTTTGTCAGTGAAAACCTCCACACAGCATTTTTAGCTTAATGCATGCCTTTTTTTTTTTTTGTGAAATTAGGAGAATTTTGATCCATGTTCAGTAATCTCGATGCAGAATGTGAGGCCTTTCTCCTTCGTCAGCAGGGATTGTCGATAGAAGATCATGGAAGTGCTCCGGAGGATTTCAGACAATATCAAATTATATTTACAAGACAGAAATCACTATATCTGAAGAAAATGTGTGAAATCTGGAGGAACTAGGTTTACAGATCTTCTTTAGTGTAACCATACCTGGTCATATCCAGTGTCATTTGGCCAAGAGAAATTTGCGGCATCTTCAGTAAATCAGAAATGTTTACCACACCTACCCGATGTTTGGGGATACGAAGCTGGAGACTTTGGGGCAGACTTATGAAACTGCCTAAAGGAAAAACTGTCTTTATGGGCCTTGCAGTGACTGGGCCACAGGGGCATGCATGAGTTTGGGTGGCCAGATGGGTGTAGTAGTGGTTGTACTGAAGGTTCTGAAGATCCCTTGGGCGGCATGCAGTGATGGGAAGAGTCCATCTGTTTTTCCCTCCGGGGCACACCCAGATTCTGGGGCTCTACCGCCTGATAATGGTTGAGGTGCCCTAAGACAGGGTCCTGGTTTTCATGATGCCAGCACTTTTTATTGTAGTAGTACTGCAAAAAGCAATGACGAGGCAGTTGTGCAGCAGAACAGTTCTTTTACTGAAGAATCCAAAAGTAAACAGATCAGGACAGTTCTTAGCATGTACGGACTGGCAGATATTCATAAAGGTCTCAATGCTGCACAGGTAGTAAAAGGCAAAAAGGTGTGTTTTTAAAGCCTATGTACACCTTTGGAGGCAATTTTTTTAATGATTGCATTTTACTCATTTTGGGCTAAAACTCATTTTTTCAATTGGTCTTTATTTAAAATATTGAGCTGTTCTGTCACAAAGGGTTAACTGTTTGTATAGCTGTGTGAATGGTACTTTCACTTTCAGCTGGTCATCTAATAACCCTTATTTCTAATTAACTAAAAGGTCATAATTTAACACTTATTTAAACTGAGCTGTAATGAGTGTTCATAATGTCAGAGAGCAGAGATAAGGAGCCGGTCAGATTAGCTAGCTGATGGGAGAGAGAGAAAATTCAGATCCCTCTATTAGAGCATCTCAGCTCTGTGCAGGGAAAAGGCTTCCATATTTGTAATAAAGACCAATTTATAAAAATGATTTTTAGCTCAAAACTAGTACAGTGCAATAATAATAATAATAATAAAAATGCTCTCAAAGGTGTACATAGCCTTTAAAGTAGTCTTCCTCAATCTGCATCTGACTAGCTGACTCTGACATAGGCATCCAGACATGGGGTGGGGTGTAAACTTTAAATAAGTGCAGTGCAACCCACAAGGCGGTTCTTCCTGATGGCAGGCAAACTTTTCGGCTTCATTCTTTGATCAGGTTTGCGGTACTCACAGTAAATTCCCACAAAATCCACCTTGTTATATGGAGAATCTCACAGTAGACCAAACTGTGCTTTAGTGTGCTCAGGCACTGGAGGCAACTGCTGAACATGGATGCCGTAGAGTCAATGAGTCAATCAGACACGTTATATCTACTGGACTTTTCCAACACCTCTCACCTTTCATCCGGGTTTGCTGTTAGTAGGTGTTCTGGCTCTATCTTTGGTGGATCCAAGTCCAGGATGAGCTAACGGGTCAGCTCCACAATTTTGCATGTGTTCTCTTCTCTGTCCTGACTAAGACTGGACTGGAATAGACAGGCTCGAGAATGTTCCTTCCTCTCTATATGTAGAGGATGACACCGGCCCCATCTAGTGGTGGCTATAAATATGGCCTGTTGTTACCATGTGCACACACATACATATGTAAGTGTTACATATAACCCTGGGTTCACACCTGAGCGTTTTACAGCGCGTTCAAACGCGCTGTAAAACGCTCAACACATGAAAACCAATGCTTTCCTATGGCCCTGGTTCTCACTTGAGCGTTTTACAGCGCGTTTGAACGCGCTGTAAAACGCCCGACGCATAAACAAGTACTTGAGCTTTTTTGGGGGCGTTTGTCGCACGTTTTGTGATTGACACCACTGTACGAACGCGCGTTTCCTATTTGCAAAAATGCGCTGAAATACGCTCAACAAAAACGCGCGTAAAACGCGCGTTTCCAGAACGCTCAGGTCTGAACCCAGGGTTAAAACATATACATTTTATTAATACTCTGCAGTTTGCAGTATACAGCGACTCCTTGAGCAGGTTGCTGTACCCTTAGCAACTAATCACATGGCAGTTTTGAGTTCTTACTCCACTTTTGAAAAGTGAAAGCTGACTTGTGATTGGTCGCTATTCGCAGCTGTGACGAACTAAGACATTTGTACATGACTTTTTGTATTTTCTATGTTCATTCTTAAAGGCTATGTACATCTTTGGGGACAATTTGTATTATTATTGCATTATACTTATTTTGATCTAAAATCATTTTTTCAATTGGTCTTAATTAAAAATATGGAATCTTTTTTTGTGAACAGAGCTGAGATGCTCTACTGGCTGCCTGTGGATTTTCTATCTTTCCTGTCATTTGGGGAGCTGATGGGCTCCTTATCTCTGCTCTCTGACATTGTAAACGCTCATTATAGCTCAGTTCTTATCTTACTGAGAATGTCGCTTAAATAAGTGTTTATGACCTATCTGTAGTTTAAGAGAGAGGTTTATTAGATGACCGGCACAAACCAAAAGAGAAAGTACCAGTCATACAGCTAGAAAAACAGTTAACCCTTTGTGATAGAATGGCTCAATATTTTTAATAAAGGTCAATTAAAAATATGATTTTTAGCCCAAAATTAGTAAAATGCAATCATAAGCAAAAAATGCCTCCGAAAGTGTACACAGCCTTTAAAGTCTGAAAGGGTTAATGGGTTGTAGTGTGTTGGCTGTGAGGTGTGGTTTACGACCTTGCATTTTTGCAGACTGGACAAGGCAGTGGAGGATTATGGGATGGTTGGGCACCATATTGCCTTTGTTTAAAGCGAATGAGGATGAGCCTCAAACACCTGTAGCTCCGATAACCAAATAGGTTGGCTGGAGGGCAGGACACATCAGATAACACTCTATGTTAACCATATGATTGGGTAGAGAGAACAGAGGGTGTGTTTTGCCCAGCCAAAGTTTTAAGAACCCAAACCCAAGTCAAGTTGGGAGAGATTGTGTGTGGAGGACACGCTCCTTGGATGAGATGACTATGAGAACGCCAAGTTCCACTGGCACAAACTAATGAACCAAATCTTTAGTGACGTGAGTTTAGTTTTTATGTAATCCCTTTTTCTTTTACCTGTCTTTGTATTGTTTGTCTGTAGCTGTAACTTGTATGCAGTGTTGTTAAATCATATAAAACCGTTAAGTTTAATAGCTGCTGTGTTGTCCTTTTGATGGAACCCGGTTATATGTAGTATTGTAATCTACTGTATGTACAGCAGTGTAATGGCTTGGCTGCTGTTGATGCGCAGTGGGTGGGAACGTCCTAGCATAGGCAGGAGTCCTAGCAGATAAGGGTCCCATAGGATAGAGTACTATATCTGGTTCTGTATAGCCTAGGGCAGGGGTGCACAACCTTTTCTGGTCGGGGGCCACAATGTCAGCCTGAACCAATTCCAAGGGCCGAAAATAAAACTTAAAAGGGGTATTACCAACTGAAATACTGTATGTTTGGTATATTGAACATACAGTATATACTGTAAATGTCTAGTTACCGTTCTAGGACTCCCATCTAGTAGGAGAATACATGTAAGAAGCCATAAGACATAGATCTACATGTCTTTTACCAGATGTTTGGGGGCCGCACAGAATGGTATCGAGGGCCGCATGTGGCCCCCGGGCCGCAGGTTGTGCACCCCTGGCCTAGGGTATTCTGGGGAAAGCAATCTATAAGTAGAATGGATGCAGGGGCACACAAATATCTGGTCAATGGATAATAACACATATATTTATTATATAAAAAGGAAATAACATATAATAAGCCCCAGAATACGTTAAATCCGCATTGCTCTAAAATACTAATCCAATAGGGATCTTATGTGGTACATATAATAAAATAAAATAAAATAGGATAAACCGTCAACCACATGCGCTAGTGGTGAATGTTCTACTGATCTCAAATTCAAGTGTGAGTCTTGAACCTCTGTACGGGTCTTATTAAGGTGATCGTCCCTATTCAAATAGGTGAGGATGGAGATAATGGAGATAATCTGTTGGCGATCCAAGTATAATGTCCATAAGACCGTGAGTAAAATAAAGAGTCCTCCGTGAGAGGCGTACCTTATTAGATCCACAATGGGTAATAACTGACACACATAGAGGGTTACTTTACCGTCCTCCGTCTCTCATCGGTAACCTTCTTTTGCTCCCTTGTACCGCAAAAGCAGAAGCAAAGTGTAGTGCCTTCTCCCTGCCAGGACCTGACGCGACGTCTCACGTGGTCGCTGTCGTCACTCCGTGGCGTCCCACGTGACGATGGCGGGCGCGTCCGATTGGCTGATCGTGTCTTGGATGCAGGAAGTAGATGGAACAGCCGTTGAGAAGATGTTCTTTATCGTCAATATTGCGATTATTTGTATTGCGGTTTGTGAAGGGAAGGATAATGCTGGTTAGTCCTCCTTTCTGACGTTTGTCCTTAAAGTTGCTTGCCTTTTACCCAAACGCGTTTCGGGGCATACATCGACTGGCCCCTTCCTCATTCTGGGGAAAGCAATCTATATCAGACCACGGGGAAGCGAGCATATAGACAAGGGCGGAATGGCCATAGATCTTACAGGGAAATTTCCTGGTGGGCTGATGCCCATGGGGCCGCCCAAGCCCTCCTCTCCGCCTCTGACCAGGTACATAATGAGCCCTAATTAACGCTGTGAGAATCAGAAAGTGATGTACCCCACCAGCAAACACACATGCCCTCTGTATTCAGCTGCTGTGGCCCACATCTCACCTCCTAAGACCCCTGTTCCATATCTTAATCAGAGGCAACTGGAGGAGGACAAAAATTGGCATCTCTTGATGGCCACAACAGAAATACACTTTTTGGAGCAATATATTGTGCTGCTCTGTGCTATATGGCTCTGCTGGGATAGTATTTTGCTCTATGGTATTGCTGGCCCCGCTTATTTGTGTTGCCCCACCTTCTGTCAATTTGGACCACTCTACAACATGAGGCCACTTAAAGAGGACCTTTCACTAAGATTTAGGTAGTGAAATACTTACACGACCTTCCTGGGCGGCCCCCTCTGATGTCCAGGCAACATTTTTTTTTTCAAAATAACCCCCTGTTCGTGCGCTTCGATCCCCGTTAGTTTTCACATGCGGGGATTTCTTGTATGAGGCGGGGACTTGTCTTTTGCCTGGGGAGTGGTTTTCCTCTCCCTGGCTGCGGGCCGAGCGCTATGATTGGCTGCGCTCGCAGTATTTTACTACCTAAATCTTAGTGAAAGGTCCTCTTTAAGTTCCCAGTCTACCCTCAGCATATAGCCATAACCAAGGTGTGAGTGGGGAAAGGTGGTGTTTTGAATAGTGAACCTTTACAGCAGCAAATATTTTTCCTTTTAGATAGTTTTACAAATCTGCTCTCAGACTGTTTTTACAATTAGGGGGAGATTTATAAAAAAAAAAAAAACTTGTACAAAGCAAAAGTAGAATAGTTGCGCGTTATACGCGCTCCCACGGTCCTATGCACCAGGGAGGTTGGCTCTTTTTCCTACAGTGTGCAAGCATGACCACTGCTGCTGGATTGCAGGGTGGTCATAACCATTGAAACGAGCAGTGTATAATGTGATGGAAAAAAAAATACAGCCAGTAAAGGAAGCAATATGAACAGTCACAATACCTTAGTTATTGCCTTCTATTAACTTTATCTACATGATAAATGCCATTTTCTGAAGTAAGACGACCCCTTTAAGTGCTCCCATACACAGTGATGCCCCCATAGATTACCCTGAATGCCCTCATTAGTGCCCCTGTACGCAGTGATGCCCCTAAGTTCCCCCATAAACAGCGATGCCCCTTTAGTTTGATTATTCACCGATCTCACATTCCCACAACAGATGGTGAAGAACAGGTCTGTTCTGGACTCCACTCAGCTATCTGCGGCCCAGGTACAATGACGTCTCCAACCAAACCACCGGCAGCATGGGAAGGGTGGAGCAGGGAGCCGTTGGCTCCCAGCTCCACCATTGGGTCAAACTGTATGTGCGTCCTGAGGAAACACATACAGCTGAACTCGGGACATGCAGCAGCCACCCCGTGACCATGAGACAGAACTGTCCTGCTAGATCTGGGACAGTCAGGAGGCATAAGTATGCATAAATATGCCGCAAAATCTACTTCTTACATACAAAATTTCATGTGACTCGATGCAAATTTCATCCTTTGCACTGCAACAATTGATGGGTCTGTGGCATGAAATGACGAGCCTACTCTCATAAATGGCACACAGTAGGTGTTGGGCCCTGGTACACAGTTTGCATCGAGGCTCAAAAACTTCAAGTGACGCCTCTGGTTGTTCCAAGAGAGCACCGGTAAGTTCTAAGGATAATGTTTTCTCACTTGATTCTGACCGCTAGACAATCCCATCCTCGGGTATATGTCTTTGTATCGCTGTCTTTTGTAAAGTCTCATCCTGAATTTCAGCTCCCCTTGCAGCTGTACTCGATGTTCACACTGCACATAATAATGAGTCAAGAGACGAAAAAGTTCTAAAATAGCAATCTGAAAGTATACTAACAACCCCTGAGGCTAAATAATCAACTGAAGATCTGCCATCGATGCTGTACCGGGGAGTTAGAAAGAAACATCTGTGATTGAACTGCCAGCAATAGGGAAATGTGATAGATTGTGTACCTTAAGTGTTCCACCATCTGTTGGCGGTTTTCAGATCTGAAATAATTCTATTACAAGACGGTAACCTGAGAACAGAAATATTACAAGTGCATAGTCAACCTGTGTCCCATTCTGCTGAATTGCTGGTTCAGGTTCTTCACTGGCAGGATATAAAGTGTATATACATTCTACGTAGCAGGGTTCAGACCTAACTTATTAGTAAGTGAGAGTTCCTGCACACACTGCGGAGTACACGCGTTTTTTCCGTAAGGATTTTCGTGCAGGAAAACTGCAGTGTAAGACAGCACCAGCAAAGTGTATGAGATTAGACAAATCTCATCGACACTTTGTTTTTTTTCGTTTTATGCAGAAACTGACCTGCTGTGCGGATGTTGAAATCCACACAAAGGAATCGCAAAAAAAATTGGATATGCTGCAGATGTCAACATCTGTATTACAGGTCAATTTCTGTACAAAAGGAAAAAAAGCAATGCAAGGGTGGGATTTGTGGTAAAACCGCTCCAAAAACCGCAAGTAACATGTGGTTTTTGGTTTAGAAAAGCACAGAAATCTGCTCGAAAAACCAAGTGGGTTTTCTGTTTTGACACTGCACCCATGTGCAGGTACCCTAAAGGCTTGTGCACGAGGTCATTGGTCGGCTGTTCCATGCATTAGGGACTGAGAGACTGCAATTTGCGGTCCCCAATGCACGGGCAACATCTGTGCGAACTCCGCAGACGGATCCATTCAACCTGAATGGGTCTGTGATCTATTCATACCACAAAAAAATAGGACATGTTCTATATTTTTGCGGTGCAGAGTCACGAAAAAAAACCTGTGATGTAGGGTGCACACAGTCGGTGCCCGCACATTGCGGACCCGCTGTTTGCGAGCCATAATATGGAAGCGGCTGGGCAACGGCCCTGTTCATGAGCCCTAAGTGAGTTGCTATCATGGTGCTCATTGCATATGAATTCACAACGCTCTGCGGGAGAGCTTTATTATTAGTGTTAGCGCAGCAGAAGATGCGCCAAATTTACATTTATTTTCCGCGCACCAGCTTACTCTACACCAGGGGTGCACAACCTGCAGCCTGGGGGCCACATGCAGCCCTTGATATCATTCTGTGGGGGCCCCCAGCCATCTGGTGACAGACATGTATGCCTATGTCTTGTGGCTGCTCATGTGCATTTTCCATGTATTCTCCCAATAAGTGGGAATCCTGGAAGTGTAACCAGACATTTAAAGTTTATATTGTATGTACAATACAGTACTTGAGTTAGGAATACCCCTTTAACTTTTATTTTCGGCCCTTGGAATAACTTCAGTCGGATAATGAGGCCCCCCAACTAGAAAACGTTGTACACCCCTGCTTTAGATAAATATTTTGCATCAAACTTTTAGAGCATAAAGGTAAAATCTGAATGTCCAACTTTGGCCCAATATGGAGGCCTCCGCAATCAAAGTCTCACTTGTGGGGATACATGCAGCGTCCCACTGCTATGCAGTGCTCCACTGCAGGGGTTAATGTGATTGTACTTTATGCACTGTATGTCCCATAGGCTGTATCTGGGAAAGGAGGAAGTTCCCTAGAAACAATCATTAGGGTGGGCTGGCACCACCCTTTCCTCTTTGAGAAGATTATTCAGTCTAGTCTAAGCTGTGAATGTGAGAGCAGTAAGGAGCAGAGCTAGACAGGGAAAAACCTTGCCCTTTGGATTGAGAGCAGCAAAGGGACATTATATGTGCCGGCCCTCAAGGGAAAGAGCTGCCGGATTCAGCAGAACGTTCAGAGGCCACATAAGAGAAAGGGCATCGGTAAGAGAAGGTAACACTTCAACTTTGTGGCTGCAGACTTCCATGCATTGTGGTTAGGATGATATACTTCAGGACCTCTATTAAAATTACAGACTGGCCATCTATTTAGAAAGACTCTATCCTGCTACGGGCACTCAGGGGCATAACAACCATAGCCGCAGCGACTGCTATGGGGCCCAGGGCAAGAGGGGACCCCAGTTGGGATTATCTCCTCTTCTGGGGGTAAAAACTTGGTCAGGACTCTACCCTCTATAGCAGGGATGGCCAACCTGCGGCTCTCCGGCTGTTGTAAAACTACAGCTCCCACCATTCCCAGCTGTAGGCTGATAGCTGTAGGCAGTCTGGGCATGCTGGGAGTTGTAGTTTTACAACAGCTGGAGAGCCACAGGTTGGCCAGCCCTGCTCTAAAGGAACAACTTTTAGCAAATGAGGCAGGGGAAAAAGTGTCATTGAAAAGGGTTTAGGCGTAAACCCTTCTGTCCTGTGGGGGGGAGCTGGTTTGATCCTTGCAATGGAGCCCTTACTTCTCTATGTACAGCACTGTGGGCACTAAAGATATATAGATCTGCAGGTAAGGAGAAAGTGCACCCATTGGGCTGAAAAAAAGAGATTGTACACAATGATTGAAAAAAGAGAAAGACTGAAAGGGAAATTGCATATGCCAACTTTAAAAACTGCATTTAATATGACCAGTTCCTGTGTGAACCCTCTATTGAACTGCATCAGAAAAGTACATCGGACTGTACATCACTGCCGTCTGCATTACCATGGTGCATGCCGGCATTGCTGGCCCGTCCTCAGAACACCTGGCTTTGACCCTGAAACCTGTTTACACCAAAATAACCTCCCCTACCACCAGGCAGAGGGCCCTAGAACTAGAGTGTGCCCCAAGGGAAGAAAGGGTGCACCCTTCTATCACTGCATGGACCAGGAAGCGCCAGAGTGAGGACTGCCACTGTGAGTAAATACTACCTCAATTATTGCTACTGCCACTCCTATCCTCCTCACTTTCCCCTGCGGCCTGCTGCATATACAGGTGTATTGTTGCGCACAGTTCCTGGCCAGTAGTTTTTATGATCTGCCCAGAGTCTTAAATTGGGAATGCTTACTGTGAATTTCTTACACAGGTTCCTAGATTTTGTTCAGAGTGTTTCTTTAATGACTTCTGAGATAATTAGGATATCGAAGGTTGTCGTGGCACACATATGATTCTGCACAAAAGCTGATATATAACATAATGTTGGTACCTAAAAGTGGTTGAGTAGGGCCGGACTAAGGGCGAAGCCATAGGAGGAGGCCATCATGACTATGGTTTGGTGGTGAGGGAGAGTCAGTTAAGGGTTAAGGGTAAGAGACAGTTGGAGGCGGAGTGTTGTCATGGTAATGGTTGGGGGGTGGGACTACTTGGTTTAAATTAGGGGAGCAGCCTGAGGAGGGCGCCATTTTGTGCTCCAGCCAGTCGAACTCCCACCCTCCTGCCCTATGGGAGCTTAGAGTTGGGGAAGTGGAGTGGTATAGGCATCTATATATTTAAAAAAAATAAAAAATAAAAAAATAATGTGGTACTTGAGAATGGGAGGGCCCCATGGGAGGGGCTGGACTCTCATGGAGAATCTGGAAATTGAGGAATTAGGTGTCCATCAGTTGGTGCCTCTGAGCTGGCGTTCAACGGCTGGGGGCAAGATGGAGTCGCCAGTTTATCTGGATTTTTGTGGTGTTATCGGGGCTTCTAGTCTGTGGTTAAGGGATGTTAGGTTGGTTATTTAACTGTTATTATGTTATTTATTTTATTTAATAAAACAGTTGCTGTGGCCGATTAAAGTACAAACAGTTGTCTGTGGTTAATTAATAGTGGGAATCAAGAGTTGGTGTTTTTTGGGGTAGAGACCCGAACAGTTAACCAATACCATACTCAGGGGAGAATGTTGACGAGCACAAGGCTGGAGATCATTATGTCAGGCTGATTGGGTTAAAATGGCAGACTTGACATGTTAAAAGGAGGGTGATGCTTGAAATCATTGTTCTTCCATTGTTAACCATGGTGATCTGCAAAGAAACGCGTGCAGCCATCATTGCGTTGCATAAAAATGGCTTCACAGGCAAGGATATTGTGGCCACTAAGATTGCACCTCAATCAACAATTTATAGGATCATCAAGAACTTCAAGGAAAGAAGTTCAATTCTTGTTAAGAAGGCTTCAGGGCGTCCAAGAAAGTCCAGCAAGCGCCAGGATCGTCTCCTAAAGAGGATTTAGCTGCAGCATCGAAGTGCGACCAGTGCAGAGCTTGCTCAGGAATGGCAGCAGGCAGGTGTGAGCGCATCTGCATGCACAGTGAGGCGAAGACTTTTGGAAGATGGCCTGGTGTCAAGAAGGGCAGCAAAGAAGCCACTTCTCTCCAAAAAAAACATCAGGGACAGATTGATCTTCTGCAGAAAGTATGGTGAATGGACTGCTGAGGACTAGGGCAAAGTCATATTCTCCGATGAAGCCTCTTTCCGATTGTTTGGGGCATCTGGAAAAAGGCTTGTCCAGAGAAGAAAAGGTGAGCGCTACCAACAGTCCTGTGTCATGCCAACAGTAAAGCATCCTGAGAACATTCATGTGTGGGGTTGCTTTTCATCCAAGGGAGTGGGCTCATTCACAATTTTGCCCAAAAACACAGCCATGAATAAAAAATGGTACCAAAACACCCTCCAACAGCAACTTCTTCCAACAATCCAACAACAGTTTGGTGAAGAACAATGCATTTTCCAGCATGATGGAGCACCGTGCCATAAGGCAAAAGTGATAACTAAGTGGCTCGGGGACCAAAACGTTGAAATTTTGGGTCCATGGCCTGGAAACTCCCCAGATCTTAATCCCATTGAGAACTTGTGGTCAATCCTCAAGTGGCGGGTGGACAAACAAAAACCCATTCTGACAAACTCCAAGAAGTGATTATGAAAGAATGGGTTGCTATCAGTCAGGAATTGGCCCAGAAGTTGATTGAGAGCATGCCCAGTCAAATTGCAGAGGTCCTGAAAAAGAAGGGGCCAAAACTGCAAATACTGACTCTTTGTATAAATGTCATGTAATTGTCGATAAAAGCCTTTGAAACGTATGAAGTGCGTGTAATTATATTTCACTACATCACAGAAACAACTGAAACAAAGATCTAAAAGCAGTTTTGCAGCAAACTTTGTGAAAACTAATATTTGTGTCATTCTCAAAACTTTTGGCCACGACTGTAGACAAGGCACATGTTTTAGAATAAATTAGGCCTCTTTCACACTAGCGTTTTAGCTTTCCGTCCTAGAGTTCCGTCCTCGGGGCTCTAGGACGGAAAGCTACTGATCAGGATTATCCTAATGCATCCTGAATGGAGAGAAATCCGTTCAGGATGCATCAGGATGTCTTCCGTTCAGTATGTCAACGTTTTTTGGACGTTGACAAAAGCGCAGCATGCTGCGGATTTGTCTCCGTCCAAAAATCCGGAAGACATGCCGTAACGCCGGATCCGGAATTAATGCCCATTGAAGGGCATTAGTCCGGATCCGGCCTTTAGCTAAACGTCGTTTCCGCGCATCGCCGGATCTGACGTTTAGCTTTTTGTCAATAGTTACTATGGCAGCCAGGACGCTAAAGTTAAAGGTTTATAATAATAGCATTCTTTATATAAAAAATTATATTTATTTAAGAAACATCTAAAATGATATTAACAGTATTACAGCAGTAGTCTCTAACTTGCCACTTTCTATTGCGAAAATACAACTACCAGCATGATGATTTACTTGTTAACCCCTTTCTGACTGCACACTGACTATATATGTCCTAACTGCGCATACCCTGTGTCAGGCAGCGCTTTATTCCCAGTGCTGTACAGCGTTGGGAATAAAACTCCTGCTCCTGCAATCTAGCAGGAGCAGATCGGGTCCTGCCTGCCAGACACAGCAGGGACCCTGAGGAGTAGACAGGAGCGGCTTATTATTGTTCTTGCCTTCTCCTGTGACGGCAGGAGATTGTGGAGTAGCACAGGGAGGGAGAGCAGGAAGCAGCCAAGCCGCTTCCTCTATTAGTCCCGGCGGTCACGTGTCGGTGTCCTCCAGAGGTCTTTTAGTGACCTGCTGGGGGACATATTGTGAGCCAAACATAAATTAAAATATAAGTTAAAAAAATTATAAACAATACAAATTAAAAAATGTAAAAAAAAAATTAAAAATACAGACACTAACGGAAACTGTCACCATAGTCGCCTGTTCGCTCAAACCTATATATGTTATACACTCACCTAAAGAATTATTAGGAACACCTGTTCTATTTCTCATTAATGCAATTATCTAGTCAACCAATCACATGGCAGTTGCTTCAATGCATTTAGGGGTCTGGTCCTGGTCAAGACAATCTCCTGAACTCCAAACTGAATGTCAGAATGGGAAAAAAAGGTGATTTAAGCAATTTTGAGCGTGGCATGGTTGTTGGTGCCAGACGGGCCGGTCTGAGTATCTCACAATCTGCTCAGTTACTGGGATTTTCACGCACAACCATTTCTAGGGTTTACAAAGAATGGTGTTAAAAGGGAAAAACATCCAGTATGCGGCAGTCCTGTGGGCGAAAATGCCTTGTTGATGCTAGAGGTCAGAGGAGAATGGGCCGACTGATTTAAGCTGTCCCCAGATTATGAGGTATGGTGGCAGGCAAGATGGCGGACTATAGCACTCTAGAGTAGGCTTTCTCTCTCTCCTGATTCCCCTTTGCTAGCAGCAATAAGCTGGCACTTGTGGCTATAGGTGTCCACTTGTGAAGTGCAGGCTTGAATGTGTCCACATGAAAGAAGTATAAAAGACGACACTCACCAAAGCTGAACATTTTCCTTTATTCCCTTTAAAAAGGCATACACAGGCTTGAGCCTTAAGGAAATAAAGAAAAATTTTAGCTTTGTTGAGTGCCGTGCTTTATACTTCCTTCGTGTGAATGCGACAAGCCCACGCTGACCCACAGCCACGTGTATTTTGTTATGGAGGTTAGAATCCATCCCTAAGTTAGTGCTATCTGTTGTTGTTTCCCATTTTGCATTGACAGGCTGGCATGTGTGCCTGTCCTGAATGGTGGTGATGGGTGTCTTAACTTGTTATCCCCTCACCTTCAGCGCAGTCTGTATAGCTGTAATGCTGATCACTCTGCTGTCTTGATATGCTGTAGCTTGCCCTGGAACCCTGCAGTCTCCCCGGAGTATTGGTCCTCACAGGCGAGCTGTATCTTCAGTCCCTAGGCCCATGGAACGGGAGCAGATGAACTTATTCCCTCACTACAGGCTTGTTAACCTTCTCAAGAACTCTCTAGAGCTCGCCTTCCCGAAGAGGGAGGGCATGAAATGGTAAGTTCCATTTCTAACGCCAACCATACGTCATCATTGCTGAAACATACTGCAGAGACATAAAACATTATATGGCATTAGTACAAAATATAACAAACAATTGCAGATACCCTATGCGAGGATTTGCACGTCATTAAAAATCTGTGTAGTGCCACGTACTGTTTGCTCTTTTCCTTATTTCTCTGTCCACCACGCTGAGATGGACGCACATGCTCATCCTTCATCTGCCACCAGCTGTATCTAGTGTTAGAAGCTGTGACAGTTACAGGGAGAGACCTGCAGCAGAAAGGACATACCCACTGAGAAAGGACACTCCCCCTGAGAAACAACACTTCCACTGAGCTTCCAGCTTAAAATAAATCTAGCAGAGCAATTAGGACAATGAATGGGGAGATCTCTGGATCCATGCAAGGTACGGGGCTGGTTCTAGGTTTGTTAGAAATATATATATGATTTTCATGTTTACATTACCCATGGGATTAACCCTTTAAGCAGCGGTGCAACATTTTTAAAAGAAGTAAACTGGAAATATACTAAGGGCATGAAAACACTTTACTTCAGAGCTCACCGAGCCGCTATAGCAGGGGTCAGCAACCTCCGGCACTCCAGCTGTGTTAAATCTACAACTCCCAGCATGCTCAATTCTCTTCTATGGGAGTCCTAAAAACAGCAAAGCAAGTGTGCATGCTGGGAGTCGTAGTTTCACCAGAGCTGGAATGCCGGAGGTCGCTGATCCCTGCATTAATCAAATAAAAAGAATCCACACTTTGAAAATCACCATTCCCTTCAATTTTCACATACACAAAAAATACCAACTTAAAGGGGTATTCCCATCTCAGTCATTCAGGTACAGAAACAATGTTGCAGCTGAACTCTGCTGTTTTTGTAACTTTGGCCGTCATATTTCGATCTCCACCACGAATCGCTGAGGGAATAATAAAGCTACGGTTTTTTTGAACATTGGATCTGTCCACCCCCAATGAGTTTTTTACATAGAAAGACTATGCCCATCACATACAGCCATTACACTGCCAAAAGGTGGCCATACACATTACACTATTTCATTTGGGACTGTCTGACCCTTTAACGTATATGGGGGGGGGGGGTTTTGACTTTCCTTGAAAAACCAATAACGTTTCAAAACAGACATCTGATCACTATAGCCAATTACTGGCTGCAGCGGTCACCTTGGCGGTGTCCGCGGCAGCTGCATGTCCATGTGGAAACGGTTATGTCTGGAGACCAGGATACAGAGAGCATCAGGGGGGACAAGGTAGGTATCAGGCAGTATATTACTTTATAATGTGGTGAGCGATTTTTTTGAAATTCCGTTATAATTTAATTTGTCCAGATAAATTCTACCAAAATCGGAAGTGCTCCAGTTGCCTTAATGAGTCGTGTCTGGCACTCTGGGATCTCAGAGGGCTTTATGCCACTCATGTCAAGCTCTTCAACTCGCCATTAGTAATGTTGTGTAATGGGTAAAAGTATGGTAGCCAGTGGTAACAAACGGCCTCCTTAAAAACAAACTGTAATGTAGAATTTTTGTTATTTTTTAAATGATACAAAAAATGCTTGTTTTTTGGCTGAAAATGCCTGCCTGTATGTATATACACACTGCTTGAGGTCATGTGATTCTCCTTCGCCTTTTCTGTCTTACGCCATTTTTTTAAATTTTACATTTGGTTTGTTTTTGGTTGAAAAAAATTCAAGGGGCTGGACAATGTCAAGATAATTAATATTCCAATCCATACAGTGTCCATTTGTAAATGTTCCCTTGAACCGGTACCTGGACTTGGGCGGAGCATGACACAGGCATTGGAGGGACTCAAGGGCCTGTTTTGCGGGAAAGTAACCAATGTACATAGCCTATTTACTATGCAGTGAGATTGATAAAACTACAGCTTATGAAGCCCCATCTTCTTCTCACCTCTGTGTATAGAGTTTGCTCAAAGACACATGCAGGCACTCCAGCTGATGTGAAACTACAACTCCCAGCATACTCCATTACCTTTTTTGGGAGTTCTGAGAACAGCCAAGCAAGTGTGCATGCTGGGGGTTGTAGTTTTACCACAGCTGGAGTGCCAGAGGTTGCCAACCCCTGCTTTATACCATAGTCCTTCTCAGGTCCCCACCTAGCAGCAAAAAATAAAATGGCGCCCCCCCATGCCAATTTCTTAACCTAATCCCTTCGCCACAATGAAAGCGCTCATTGCCCATGGCCTTTCCGCTGACCCCTCTTGCCCCTACCTGGTACTGCCTGAGGCGATCACCTCATTGGTGGTGCACCCCTGGTTCTTTTCCCTTGTCACTATGTCACATAACCCCACTTGAAAATGACAGATAATAGCTCAAAATCTAACAAAAAGTAAAACAACCCCCCCCTCCCTGCTGAAAACCCCCCCAAAAAAACAGGATCATTAGCTTCCCAACCTCAGGAGAACAGTAACAGTGAATGAAGAAAACATTCTGTGCATTGTCCCATTGCTTCCAGATAGATTTACAGTCTACGGCCTTTTATAGCGGTATTATTAGTATTATTATTTTCTGTTCTTTAAGCAGAACTTCACTGCACAGAAATGCATTACCTTCCCGTTATTCCTAACAGAATATCCACTTATTTTTGATAATTAATTTAAGAGGTCGAAGGGACAATGTGCAGTATAATGGAGGAGGTGAGTAAGTCTCACAAAGAGCCCCGATTACTGTAACATCGAGAATATTCTGCTATTAATGCGGCTATTAAATATAGTTCTTTCTAAGCCTGGTAAATATGAAGAGTCTCAGCTGGGCTTCTGAGAAAAGATCATTTCTTAAAATCCTGTTTATTTGTGTAGAGTTTAGAGGAAGGTTTCTTGTGCTTCAGTGTTTCATGTTATTTGGCAGCTTGTGGTCCATGGAGGCTTCTTGCCCGCAGCAAACAGAATTTATTACCGGAACCTCATGTGATGCCATGTGCAGGGGAGCTCTAGACTGTACATGCATGTATGCCACCCAGCCCAGGAGAAGCGGGGGATGGGGGTGGTAGTGGCTCTGGCTGTAACAGTCAATCACAGTGGCAATCCTCACACTGATGCTTCTTAGGCCATGCAGTGACGGGAGGGCACACCCTTTCTTCCCTTGGGGCAAACCTTGATGTTGGGGCTCCTGTCTGATGGTAGTTGTGGTGCCCTCATGTAGGTGCTGTGGACGCCGTATCGTATAGGAGTCAATAATCAGGCCAGAGGTAGAAAACAAATATCTCTCTTTACTAAAGTGCGTGGCACATCCAACGCCATCAAAACACAGTTCCAACAATTCACAGTGCAAATCTCAGCAGATAGCAATATATGGATATCGGCCAGAGCAGCATCCTCTATCTCTGCCCTCTAAGGCTACTTTCACAGAGGAAAACGCTTCAGTTTTATCTCCATTCATAGTCAATGGGGACAAAACTGAACTGAACGAAACAGAATGCATTCCGTTCCATGTCATTGCCTTCCCATGACGCACACAAAAGCGCTGCAAGCAGGGATGCGGAGCAAGACGCATCATGGCTCACAATGTAAGTCAATAGGGACAGATCCGATTTCTCGGACACAATACAAAACGGATCCGTCATGGCCATTTTAAAGATAATACAAACGGATCCGTTCAGAACGGATGCAGACAGTTGTATTATCAGTTACGGAAGCGTTTCTGCTGATCTATGACGGATCTAGCAAAAAAGCTGCGGCGAAAGTAGCCTGACTCACAACTAACTAGACTAAGCTAGTGGTGGATCCATGATCTCGACCTAACTTTCTGCAAGGGCTTGGTCAGGATCATTAACCCTGACCGATCCATACAAAGATATGCTGGGTGACACAATATATATATATATATTTTTTTTTTTTCACAATTTTATTTTTTTATTTTTTTATTTTTTTATTTATTTTTCACAACATTATTGGACAATATATTACAAGGCATGAACATATAAAATCGCATAAAATAACTGCATAACATTATATAACGATAACAGTTTGCAAGTACCGTGTTCTGGGTACTGCATCTGACCTGTGGATTTTAATGGTTGAGGGTATAGCTATAGAGGGTGCAGCAGTAGCAGGGCCAGGGCCTGGAGCCACATTGTTAATACAAATGCATCTTCAGACCATGGCGGCCAGTTACTTGCTGCAGCAGGAACATTTTAGGAAGAAAAAACAAAATGGACACCTTCCCATTAGCATTAATGGTGGAAACGTGGAGATAGTTCAAAGTTTCAGATTCTTGGGAGTTCATCATAGTGAGGACCTGTCATGGATAAAAAACACAATGGAAATGACCAAAAAACACCTTCAGAGCCTTCATTTTCTGAGGGGTCTGAAGAAAGCACAACTCCCAAAACAGCTGCGAGTAAGTTTTTCCAGGTGCCCCATAGAATCTGTTCTCACATACTGCATTACAGGGTGGTCCTCCGGCTGCTCTTCTGAGGAGAAGAAGACCCTCTAGCGCATCATCAGAACGTCTGGAAGAATCACTGGTACCATCACTGGTTGACATCTTCAACAGGGCAAAGATTATCTGCGGGGATCCAACTCACCCTGGCCACAGCCTTTTCACCCCCCTACCCTCTGGTAGGCGTCTTAGAGCCCTACATTCCCGCAACACTAGGCTGAAGACCAGCTCTTACCCCAAAGCAATCAGTCTCCTAAATGCTCAGAGATTATTGGCCCTTCCTAGGATAGAAACCACCACAGACTGAAGTGACTGCTGCCTTCGTGACCCCATGAAGATCTCTTGTCTGCAGTGGGGTCTGAACCAGTTTCCATATATATTCAGAAGCACTTCCTACTTTGCTCTTGCTATATATATATATATGCAGTGAATAGTAATGCTTTTTAGTGCAATG
The DNA here is from genome assembly GCA_033119425.1 of Bufotes viridis. Classification (NCBI taxonomy): domain Eukaryota; kingdom Metazoa; phylum Chordata; class Amphibia; order Anura; family Bufonidae; genus Bufotes; species Bufotes viridis. Next base: position 46,218,326 of record CM065591.1, on the reverse strand, counting down.
CTTCAGTTTAAATGTCAGTTCTTTGTTCCTCTGTCCATGGCATCTAGGATTGCTCCAAACAACATTTCATTGTATTGCACAGTGACAATAACGGCATCTTATCTTATATCTGCTGTAGTCATCTGAGGGATCATCACTATATGCACCACATCAATGCACGCAATGAAATGGCAGATACGGCTGAGGGTCACACAAGAGCAGATGTGAAGGACCATAGGGGATGTGGTAATTTAAGTATATTGCAATTTTGCAATAGTGCACTGGAGGCGGTGCCTAATTGTTAAGTGTTCTCTGCATTGAGCTGCATCATAGCCCCGCCTCTCTCCATTGAGTGACAGCTGTATCAATCAACTAGGAGGCCACTCCAGCTGTCACTCAGAGCAGAGGGGAGGGGCACAGTGAAGCTCCGCCTCATGGGCATTAACAGGAGCAGTGTCCAGCAGAATAAAACTTCATACTTACACTACTCCTGATAGTAAAAGCTTATTCATGATCAAAACTGCTGACAGACTACCTTTAAAGCGCTTTTCCAACCCAGTAAGAAAAGATGTCCTATGGCCTGCAAATGGTTAAAAAAAATAAAACTTTATAGTCACCTAGCCTATCACCAGTCTCTGCTTTTAGGATGGTATCAGGGTCCCAACTAATCGCCACCTCCTTCTGATGTCCTGTCACAGCAGGAGGTGGCTGTGAGTGCAAACTGAGGCAGGTCATTGCTGCAGCCATTGATTGAGTGACCTTTTCAGCCACATTCTGCTGTGTCAGGACATCAGAAAGAAGTGGAGCACAGTAGGAACCTGGGCATCATGGGAACGGCAACCATGGGGCATTGGTGAGGAGAGTATAAACTTTTTTTTACCTTTTTGTAGATCACGGGATATCTTTTGTATTAGACTAGAATATTTATTTAAATGATACAAACCCAAAGCTAGCACTAGATGGAGCTTACCCTATACCAGTGGTGGCAAACCTATGGCACGGGTGCCAGAGGCGGCACTCAGAGCCCTCTCTTTGGGCACTCAGAGCCCTCTCTGTGGACACTCAGAGCCCTCTCTGTGAGCACTCAGAGCCCTCTCTGTGGGCACTCAGAGCCCTCTCTGTGGGCACTTAGAGCCCTCTCTGTGGGCACTCAGAGCCCTCTCTGTGGGCACTCAGAGCCCTCTCTGTGGGCACTTAGAGCCCTCTCTGTGGCACCCACACCCTGGAAAACGTCTGTGGTGCACCAATATGCCTTGGACTTTTCCTGCCATTTATCAGCACAGGGTGCACTATGTACGGCACAAGAAGCGCACAGAATGTAGGCTGGATATTTAAGCTAAATGATAAAGTACATGGAAGATATATTATATTGGTATTCAGGTTAAATTGCCGTGTTGGCACTTTGCGATAAATAAGTGGGTTTTCGGTTGCAGTTTGGGCACTCGGTCTCTAAAAGGTTCGCCATCACTGCCCTATACAATGTATACAAGGACAATACAGTAAACTCCTAGGCTCTCCCCTGTGGTAGATGCTGGCTGCCAAAGCTGTGTACATAAGTTTCAGTTAATATAGGGGTTCAGGAACCCTAAACAGATATAAACATATTTTAAGTAATTTATGACACGTGAGAGTGAATCTGGATCGCACATCCTCAGTACTATGCTTTTGATATAACAACTGCTTCTCAGCAAAATTAAACATGGCTTCTCAGCCCAATTTATAATAAATATATTCTATGCTATGCAACAATGAGGCATTGGTATACAGTTTGATCCAAGAGCATAGGCCCACTTACCACGACAAGGTTGCCTCTTCAAATGGGGACCTACTCTTACTTTGGAGCAGCACTGTGCGGTGACCACCAACACCGCACCAGCAGGCGGCGGGGCCCAGTAGCCACACAGCGCCCCCACTGTGCAGCAAAGCCACCCTGGCTCTGGGCCCCACCAATCCACCAGCACAGCACCAAGGCAGAAATGGCCGCTGCACTGTGTTGCACCATGTGAACGGGTGCAAAGAGTTCAACCAGTCACAACCCTCAGGAAATCCATCTGAGAGATAGTAGGAATTCATAGACCTTGAGGCTTGTGACTTGGTGAACTCTTTGCACCCTTTCACATGGTGCAGCACAGCGCGGCTGCCAGTGATACCCTGGTGCTGTGCTGGTGGATTGGTGGGGCCCAGAGCCAGGTTGGCTTTTCTGCACAGTGGGGACACTGTGTGGGTACTGGGTCCTGCCATTTGCTGGTGTGGTGCTGGGGTGCCGCGCAGTGCTGCGCCAAAGTTACAGTAGGTCCCCACTTGAAGAGGCAACCTTGTTGTGGTAAGTTGGCCTATGCTCTTTGATCAAACTGTATAGCAATGCCTCATTGTTTCATAGCATAGGGTATATCAATTAGGAATTGGGCTGAGAAGCCATGTTTAATTTTGCGGAGAAGTAGTTGTCATATCAAAAGCATAGTACTGAGGAGGATGTGCGATCCAGATTTACTCTCAAGAGTCATAGATTTTAAGTCATTACTCATCATGCTGGGAGTTATAGTTTCCCAACAGCTGAAAAGCCACAGGTTGGACACCGCTGCTATAATACCATTAAAGGGTTTGTGCCAAGTTTAGACTTTATTCCCTATCCAAAGAATAGGGGAGACTTAGCTGATCTCTGGGGGTCCGACTGCTGGAACCACACTGATCCCAAGAATGGGGGTCCTGTTCCCCTGATCTGATGGAGTAGCAGGTCAGGCGTGTGCCCTGCAGATACATTCCTTCTCTATGGGAGCGCCGGAAATAGCTGAGAGTTGTACGGGTAAAGAATGAATGGAGCAGCAAGGCACATGCTTGACCTGGGGAACGGCACCTCCATTCTCAGGATTGGCGGTCGTCCAAGCGGTTGGACCCCAGCAATCAGTTAGTTGTCATCTATTCTGTGGATAGGGGATAACTTCTAAACTTAGTACAACTCGTTCAATTAAATTAATTTTAAATTTTTAAGAAATACTGTAAATATAATGTTTTCTATAAAAAAGGGAGAATGCTGACAGTATAAACCCGTGTCTTCTGAAGAAAATGCTTCTTCTCTGTGGTAAACAGAAATTTGCATTTGAAAGGATAATTTATTCTAAACCATGCGCCTTGTCTACATTTCTGCATGTTTGCACACACCTTTCCATTCGCTTTACCTATAATGCGCAGCATAGTCGACTGTGTCAGAAACCAAAAATATCTAATGCTATGCATTAAATACCACGGTGACAAGTGCTTAAGCACAAAGCTGTCACTTCTAACCCAAGGACAGAGCTTGTAGCTTAATGTACAGATAGCATGTAATATATCAGCTTTTGTGCAGACTCCTGCTGTGAGCCACAACAACCATCACTGTCTCAGACGCAAGGAATTATAGAAACACCCTGAGCAAAACCCAGGAACATCTATAGGGAGTCAAAGTACAAACTCCCTACGTACAGTAAGTCACTGGACAGGTGACAAGATCTGCTGGATAGGACCTTGGCGCAATAACACACCACCCATGAGATAAGGGGATGCAGGGGCCTTCATACTGGGCAAAAGTGGATTTTCAGATATTACCTGGAGTGGTACATTAAGATTACAGTCACACGACTGTAAGATTTTTGCTGTCCGCAAATTGCGGATCCGCAAAACACGGATACCGGCAGTGTGCGTTCCGCCTTTTGCAGACAGCACATGGCCAGCGCTATATAGAAAATGCCTTTTCTTGTCCGCATTTGCGGACCAGTATTGGACACACTCTATATTTTTGCGGGGCCACGGAACAGAAGTACGGATGCGGACAGCACACTCAGTATCTTTTGTGGCCCCATTGAAATGAATGGGTCCACACCTGTTCCTCAAAATTGCGGAACGGATGCGGACCCATTTATACAGTTATGTGAATGTACCCGAAAGGTGATTTTATGCCCTGGTATCAGGATGTTTCCTACGGCTACGACCAGAAGTAAAGAAGAGAGCAAGAACAGGGCGAGGTGAGCATATTTTAAAGGGTGTGCCCCATCTTAAAATCACCTTCTTGCCAAGATATTTGGCTTGGCAATTTTCCATTGTCATGTCCAAGGCTTACTAATAAGTTAGACTTTGACTTAGGCCTCTTTCGCACGAGCGTGTGCGCCCCATTCCCGTATTGCGGACCACATTTGCAGATCCGCAATATACGGGCACCGTTCCGTGGCCATTCCGAGTCATGGATGCGGACCAGTTCATTTCAATGGGTCTGCAAATCCGGAGATGCGGAACGGAATGACGGAACGGAACTCTACGGAAGCACTGCGGAGGGCTTCCGTGGGGTTCCGCTCTGTAGTTCTGTCCCGCAAAAAGATAGAACATTTCCTATCTTTTTAAAGGACGGGCAGATCGCGGACCCATTCAAGTTAATGGGTTCGTGATCCACTGCGGATGCCCCACGGTCGGTGCCCGTGCATTGCGGGCCGCAATTTGCGGTCTGCAGCACGGGGCACAGGACACCTATGGCCGTGTAAAAAAGGCCTTATAGGGAGCCACTTCCAGAAGGGGGCGCTAGCGAGATAGTTCTCTTACCCTGGGAGATACCGCTTTGCATATTTTTTTTTTCCCTAGGACAATAGTCTTCATGCACAGCTGGTTTCTTTAAAGAGAGCCATCACCTTGCCTAAGTCTATATTAAAAAAGAATCCTAAAATCTTGCAGTTTTCACTCTGTTTACTGCCATCACAATAGGATGACACTGTTCTGTAGAGATGACTTTACAGCAGTCATGTAATTATCATCACAGAACAATGAAATATAACATTTGTATAGATAACATAGGATCCACTGTTCAAATAGATGATGGTTACAGCTAATCGGCTCCTGCTCCCTGCACAATGACCTTTGCACAGGTCAAAGAGTATCTCCCGGGTACATATTCCTATGGCTGTAGGCCATACCTCTGAACACTGTTAGAGCTCAGACAAGATGGCCACCCACAAAACCATGTACAGAAAATAGAATATGACCGAAAATAAAATAAAAACAGATTAGAAAAATAAATTTTTTTTTTTATCACTATCTGGTTTTAATTAGTAAAAAAATGACTGCCAATAAAAAAATTTTTTATATGTAGGAACTTTGACTTTGCATATTTTGGTAATGAACTTTATACTCTTGTATGTGTTTTATAAAATTTTATTTAAAAAATAAAAACAGTCTTCTCTTAGCAACACTTTGACACATCATTGCTAAAAAGAATTCATCTTCAGCATGTACTATATGCTGAATATGGAGGCACGCTCCTTACTCTGGGTTCACACCTGAGCGTTTTACAGCGCGTTCCTACGCACTGTAAAACGCTCAACAGGCGAAAACCCATGTTTCCCTAATAGCATGTTTCTCACCTGAGCGTTTTACAGCGCGTACGAACGCGCTGTAAAACGCCCTACGCCCAAAGAAGTACAGGAGCTTCTTTGGGGCGTTTTGTCGCTCGTATTGTGATTGACGCCACAGTAGTCAATCACACGAACGCGCGTACGACGTGTGAACAAGTGTGAACCCAGCCTAACAGCCCTACTTTACTCTACCTTCCTAGCTCATACCAGCAGCTAGTTAGTTTGGGTAGCGCTGGGAAGCTAGAGGGAGCAGGGCTGCCATGATTAGCACTAACCCTAGGTACACACCTAAGCGTTTTTCAGTGCGTTCCTACGCGCTGAAAAACGCACAACATGTGAAATGCCATGCTTCCCTATGGGCATGGTACACATTTGTGCGTTTTACAGCGCGTTTGAACGCGCTGAAAAACGCCTGACCCAAACGCTAGTACTTGAGCTTCTTTGGGGCGTTTTTTCAAGCGTTTCCACCCATTGGAATGCATGGGAACGCTCCAAGATGAAGATATGCGCGTTTTCTGTTTTAAAATCGCGCATACGATCGCGCGTTTTTCTCATTTGACCCAGCATAAAATGGCCGCTTCCAGGTTCAACACAGAATCCAAGGCCCCAGCATGGAGGAAGCTGGATGTGAGGCGGAGACCCTTTTTAGTGGATCTGGAACCTGTCAATCAAAAAAACGCCTCAAAAATGCGCTTACCTTAAATGCAAAAACGCCCATGAAAACGCGCGTTTGTCTTACGAAAAAACGCTCAAAAAAACGCCCGCTCCAAAAACGCTTAGGTGTGTTCCCAGCCTGATAGTAAGTTAAAGGCAGAGGGACACTTGTAGAAGAATTAGTTTTGCAGCAGAAAGACAGACTTGCATACCACAGATGTAGGAAGGCAGGTGGTAGGGAGAGAAGAGGCAGGCTGAGGAGCCTCTACATCTACAGCTATCTGTATTCAGTGTACACTACAGGATGAATACGGATTGTTCTTAGCAATGCTTGGTTAGAAAGTTGCTAAAGGGACACTTTAGAATTTTTTTTAAATAAAAGTTTACAGACTTCACAAATAAAGTATATTGCAAAACACAAGCAATTAATGCCTTTATATATTTAAATGTATTTAAATGACAATCACAGAGGCTTCCGGGAGATTTGACCTTTCCTCTGGAATTCCAGAAGGTGACTCCTTTTTTTTTTTTAACAATACAAGTGCCAGCAATGACCATAATAATAGAAATATCCAAGACAATACAATACAAATATACAAGTATCATATAAAAGAGCAACAGGGCTCATATGGTTATTCATTTATAACTTGATACCTTGACAATGTCATAGTGAATTTTACAGCTGGAACATTTCTATTTTTCCTACAGCCAAGTGACATTCTGGTATAAGTAAGAGGAAACACGTACACCCCTAATTAGCTGCAAGCAGGAAATCTGGGGGAGGATGCGGTCGCTGTTTGCGATATGAATAGAGAATCTGCTTTTACAATTTTTATATTCAGGATTGGTGGGAAGAAATCAGTAACAGGATTCACCTTTCCTCTTATGCTTTATATAAGCCAAATATATGGTTCTAGAGGTCAGGGAGCATTCCTGCTATGTTCCAGTGCAGACTAATATATACGGATGTAGTAGAGTTAACACACATGCTTTATGAGACGTGTTATCTAAACTAAATGCGTTAAGCAAACACCTTCAATTGCTTTTCAACGGCTTTTGTTTCAACATAACACGATGAGTTAAGAAATTTGAATTAGGCCTCTTTCACACTTGCGTATTTCTTTTCCGGCATAGAGTTCCGTCGTCGGGGCTCTATGCCGGAAAAATCCTGATCAGGATTATCCCAATGCATTCTGAATGGAGAGAAATCCGTTCAGGATGCATCAGGATGTCTTCAGTTCAGGATCGGAACGTTTTTGGCCGGAGAAAATACCGCAGCATGCTGCGCTTTTTGCTCCGGCCAAAAATCCTGAACACTTGCCACAAGGCCGGATCCGGAATTAATGCCCATTGAAAGGCATTAATCCGGATCTGGCCTTAAGCTAAACGTTGTTTCGGCGCATCGCCGGATCCGACGTTTAGCTTTTTCTGAATGGTTACCATGGCAGCCAGGACGCTAAAGTCCTGGTTGCCATGGTAAAGTGTAGTGGAGAGCGGGGGAGCGGTATACTTACCGTCCGTGCGACTCCCGGGGCGCTTCAGAGTGACGTCAGGGCGCCCCACGCGCATGGATCACGTGATCGCATGGAACACGTGATCCATGCGCATGTGGCACTCTGACGTCATTCTGGAGCGCCCCGGGAGCCGCACGGACTGTAAGTATACTGCTCCCCCGCTCCCCACTACTACTATGTCAACCAGGAATTTAATAGCGTCCTGGCTGCCATAGTAACACTGAAAGCATTTTGAAGACTGACTAGTCTTCAAATGCTTTCAGTTCACTTGCGTTGTTACTGATCCGGCGGGCACTTCCGGCGACGGAAGTGCACGCCGGATCCGAACAACGCAAGTGTGAAAGAGGCCTTAAAGGTACTTTCACACTAGTGTTATTATTTTCCGGCACAGAGTTCCGTCCTAGGGGCTCAATACTGGAAAATAACTGATCAGTTTTCTCCTAATGCATTCTGAATGGAGAGAAATCAGTTCAGGATGCATCAGGATGTCTTCAGTTCAGTCACTGCACGTTTTTTGGATGGAGAAATTACCGCAGCATGCGGATCCAGCATTAATTTACATTGAAATGTATTAGTGCCGGATCTGGCATTAAAAATACTGCATTGACGGATCCGTTCTTCCGGTCTGCGCATGTGCAGACCTTTAAAAATGTAAAAGAATAAATAGCGGATCCGTTTTTCCAGATGACAACCGGAAAGACGGATCCGTTATTGCAATGCATTTGTGAGACGGTTCTGCATCCGGATCCATCTACAAATGCTGGCCGTTTGCATACAGATTGTCCGATCCTCCAGGCTATTTTGGTGATGGAACTGCCTGCCGGATCCTCACAACGAGAGTGTGAAAGTACCCTAAGAGTTTGTGTGTTAACCCTGCTACATCTGTATATTGAAGGGAAGAAACAAATGAGTCAGGAAGGAATTGTTTGCTTAATAAGACTACTTAGTATTTTTTTCAGATCGTCTAAATCAGAAGAATGGTTAAAAGAAATAGATCTATTAGCCAATAACCATATGGAGCCAAAATAGGCAAGGCTTATGTGAGCCCAGCCCAGAAGTTAGTGAATGGTTTAAAGGGCTTCTGTCAACCCCAAAAGTCATTTTTCATTTTTGGGCATATTAAAATCCTTATTGTGCGACTATTTAATATATAGTGCTCTTACCTTTTTCTGTGGCTTAGTTTCTTTAAAAATCGTACTTTTATAATATGTTTATTACTTCGCTACCAGCAAGTAGGGAGTTTACTTGCAGGTAGCCGCCGCATCCTCCTTTCAAAAAAACGCCCTCTCCTCCAGTTGATAGACAGGGCCAGCGAGCGCTTTTCTCCTCCGGCTGGCCCTGTCTGCGTTCCAAATCCCGCTTCGCCGTACCAGTCTTCAGTCGGTGCAGGTGCACTGAGAGGATGCCACTCGCTCGGCCACTCCTTCCTCAGTACGCCTGCGCCGATGACGTCACATCTACACCCGGAAGAGAAGACGCCGGCATCGCTGGTAAGGAGGTGGAGAGTCCGGTGATGTCGCTGGATGCTCGAATCAGGTAAGTATTTTGTTAATAAGCATGCTGCCACAAAAACCACCAACGAAATGGGGTAAAATAATTTGAAAAAAAGGATAATTATAAACACTATACCACCAACGTCTTCTCTTCTGGGTGTAGATGTGACATCATCGGTGCAGGCGCACTGAGGAAGGAGCGGCCGAGCGAGCGGCCTCCTCTCAGTGCGCCTGCGCCGACTGAAGACCGGTACGGCCAGGGGCGGACTGACCGGCCGGGAACTCCGGACGTGGTCCGAGGGCCCGGCCGGAAAGGGGGCCCGGCGGCAGCTGCAGCTGCCCAGTGTGTCCAAAGTAAAATTAAGTCTCTGATCCCGCGGGGATCAGAGACTTAAAAAATGCCCAGATCATTAAATAAAATAACCCCCCCCCCGGGGGGATTGAGGGAGGAGGCGCGGGAGGCGGGTGGTGCGGCAGGCGGGATCGCATTTGCGATCCCCCGCCCGCCTCCTTTAAAAGATTTCCCTGGTGTCTAGTGGTTATAGCAGGGGGTCAGCACATCTGTGCCGCAGATGTCAGCAGTTTAACTCCTTCCATACCGCGGTCCGTATGGACCACGGTATGGAAGGGGTTAACAGGGAGGGAGCTCCCTCCCTCTCCCATCGGGGGGCTGCTGTGCCTTTTGCAGCCCCCCGACAGGTTGGGAGGCAGAGGGAGGGAGCTCCCCTCCCTCCCCATCACCCACTGCTCTGTACTGGTAGCGGGTGATGGTCACCATGGAGACAGGACGCTTACTGAAGCGCCCTGCTCTCTCCATGGTGCTGAAAGCTTGAATAGATCTGCTATAGACTGGTCTATTCAGACTTTCTAAAGTAAAAAAAAAATACAGTAGGTACACTATATAGTGTACTTACTGTATTTCATAGACCCAGATCCACTGGATCTACAAGAACCAACTGGGTCTGGGTAAAAAAAAAATGTAAAAAAGTGAAAAAATAAAAGAATCACTGTATAAAAATTAAAAAAAACAAAAAACTACACATATTACATATCGTCGCGTGCGTAAAAGCCTACTCTATAAAAATATCACATGACCTGACCCATAAGGTGAACAACAAAAAGACAAAAACAAAAAATGGTGTAAAAAAAGCCATTTTTGTCACCTTGCATGACAAAATGCGTAATACCAAGCGATCAAAAAGGCTTATGCCTTCCAAAATAGTATCAATAAAACCGCCATCACATCCCGCAAAAATGAGCCCCTACATAGGACAATCGCCCCAAAATATAAAAAAAAATGTCTCTCAGACTATACAGACATTAAAACATAATTTTTTTTCTAAAATGCTGTTAAAGTAAAATACATTAAAAAAAGTATACATTTTAGGTATCGCCGCATCCGTAAAAACATTCTCTATAAAAATATCCCATGATCTAACCCCTCAAGAAAATACCGTAAAAAAAATTTAATAAAAACAGTGTAAAAAAAAAAAATTGTCACCTCACATCACAAAAAGTGTAATAGCAAGCGGTCAAAATGATACTCTACATAGGACAGTCGGACCAAAAAATAAAATAAAATGACTCTCAGACTAATGATATTATTGTGTAAAACGTAAATAAATAAATAAAAAGTATACATATTAGGTATTGCCGCATTTGTAAGAACATGCTCTATAAAAATAACACATGAACTAACCTCTCAGGTGAACACAACAAAAAAAATTATATAAAAACGGTGTCAAAAGCCATTTTTGTCACCTTACATCACAAAAAGTAGCAAGCGACCAAAATGTCATATGCACTTCAATACAGTGCCAATCAAACCGCCATGTCATTCCGCAAAAAATGAGCCCCTACATAAGACTGTCGCCCAAAAAATAAAAAAATATGGCTTTGAGAATGGGGAGACATAAATTATATTTTTTTTTCCACAAATGCTTTATTATGAAAAACTGTAACAAAAATTCCCAAAAAGTAGTCATATTTGGTATTGTCATGTCCAGAACAACCTGTTCTATAGAAATAGCACACGATCTAACCTTTCAGATCAACGATGTAAATAACAAAAAATAAAAACGGTCCCAAAACAGCAAATTTTTTTTTTAATTTTCCATTTTAATCCATTTTTCCAGTAACAAAGCAAGGGTTAACAGCCAAACAAAACTCAATATTTATTACTTTGATTCTGTAGTTTGCAGAAACAGCCCATTTTGTTTGGCTGTTAACCCTTGCTTTGTTACTGGAAAAAATGGAATAAAATGGAAAATGTTGTCTCCATTTTCCATTAACTTTTGTGGAACACCTAAAGGGTTAACAACGTTTGTAAAATCAGTTTTAAATACCTTGAGGGATATGGGAGTGGCTGAAGGCGGGATATGGGAGTGACTGGAGGCGGGATATGGGAGTGACATGGGTGGGGCCTGGAAGGGGGCCCTTGATTAATTTGCCCGGGGGCCCTGAGGGTTCTCAGTCCGCCCCTTGGTACGGCGCAGTCGCGGGATTTGGAACGCAGACAGGGCCAGCCGGAGGAGAAAAGCGCTCGCCAGCCCTGTCTATCAACTGGAGGAGAGGGCGTTTTTTTTAAAGGAGGATGCGGTGGCTACCTGTAAGTAAACGCCCTACTTGATGGTAGCGAAGTAATAAACATATTATAAAAGTACGATTTTTAAAGAAACTAAGCCACAGAAAAAGGTAAGAGCACTATATATTAAATAGTCGCACAATAAGGATTTTAATATGCCCAAAAATGAAAAATGACTTTTGGGGTTGACAGAAGCACTTTAAACCATTCACTAACTTCTGGGCTGGGCTCACATAAGCCTTGCCTATTTTGGGGCTGGGACAGTCAGGATTTGCAAATTCAGGACTCTTGGCATCTTTGGATGTGGATCTCACAATGGGATACCACTCTGTTAACTCATATAAAGCCCTTGAAAATAAGTTGCCTAAATCAGATCTCTATAAATTCACTGCGAACCATCACAAGCAGAAGAGAAGTGTCTAGAAATCAACTCTAGCCAGAAACAAGACTTGGACTTTGCATAAGAAACCTGTTTTAACATCAATTGCATATGGAATTTGTCTAAAGGATTTCAAAAACCAGACAAGGAGGTGCTTGAATTTATAAGTCATGACATATTTACATTCTAGCTCATTTATTCGTTTTCTCTTATTTTATGTCCTAACCACCTAGATGGCATTTATATGAAATTCTATCCATGGTGGTTCCACCTTCACCTCAATTTGACATCATGCCTGTCCCCATCTGGACCTCTTCATCTTCTTCCTTAGTCTGATACAGTTCTTGACCTTGTCATTTTAACAGAATAGGTATTTTTTATTTCAGACTTTTTCCTTGTCCTTGTTACATTCTTTCCTATTCCTGAAGGAACATCTCAACCATCACTTGTAAGCCCTGGGGGATTCTGAGTACCTGTGATCTCTCTATGGAAACAACAGATAATACCACAGATTACAGAAGGACTCATTGGTCTTGATTCTGAACACTGACTATACTGTTTAAGTTCTCTCTTAATATAACAGTATTTTTTCAGTCCCGTGTAGAGAAGTTTCATTGCATATCCTGATAGTTTTCAAACATTAGTGTTTGTTCCTGTAATTGGAACGATGAAGAGAGCATGAATCATTCTCACTAATATTTTGTTATCTTTTTTAGGAGTAATTATTTTCTTAGAAGCATTCCTACTGTTAAGATGGGCACTCAGTATACTTAATGATATGCTTTCCTTTCATGTTCCTTCCTAATTACTGAAACTTTCCTCCACATTTTGCATGTAAGACTCAATATTACATCGATAGAAGGTGCTCTTCCATTTATATGAGTGCAAGAACATGAATTAAAGGGCAGTCACCAAAAAATAACTCTCCAACAAGATATTAATGGGATTATTTTTTTTCTGTGTTTCGTATGTTGGACGTTATCTCATTAGATATAATGATAGGATGTTCAAAGTTTATAATAAGCATAGATAGACATTATAAGTATAACCTGATAAGAGGTTGTAAACCAGTTCATATCTGTTTCTTATGATTTCTCTGAAGAGTTCTCTATTTTCTCTCTAGTTCTCCACTGAGGAAGAGGTCGGTTATACAAGAGACTTCGAAACGCGTATGGGGACATTATCCTAACCTTTGTGACACTAAACTGTAAGTGCGCACTAAAGAATTGCAAGATTGGCCAATCTGGAACGTGACTCTAAGTATCAACCACTCCCTAATACTGGGAGACAGCTGAGCACGCACAATAGTAGACGCTAGGGCGGAGTGAAGCCAGCTGGAGAGCCCGACCGCATGAGACGCGATACCAAGCAAAGTGCAGTGAAGACGGGTCAGAAGGCATGGTAAGAGATCGAGCATAAGCGATCATTTAAAGGTAGGAGGAGGACTTACTTTAAATGGTGGGACGCCACCAATGCTTTGATGAATGACTGATATTCGCACCAATTGCCACGCAAGTTGTCAGGCCCTGATGGGAGTGATTCTAACCTAAGTGATTCTAACCTAAGCAATCCTAATTGAAGAGCATCCACGCCATACTCGGCTTTTTTTACTCGCCTCTTTTACATATACTTGTTTGTTATATATTTTTTACAAAATAGAAAAGGACTGCGCTGCTCAGATGTACTTAAGTGTTCGTTCACACTGAATGCGGTATTCGGGTGTTTCCAGATTTCGCATATATCTCTCCTTGTACAGTGGTGCAACCTGTGAATAAAATCACTGATAGAGTAGCACCGTCAACCTCTTAAAAGAAAAAGGTGAAATTCTACTCACAGACAGACTCGTCAAAGCAGCATATCACATGTAGCTTCCATCGATAGAATCTTCCACGTGGGACGCCGAGTCTCTGTAATTGTAGACCAAGGACCAGAGATAGTGAAGCACCGCTGATGTTCTTATATGAATAAAGGTTTATTATACTCACAATTTCAGTGGTATAAAACAGCATAAGACAATTAAAAGTGACGGTCCAGAAAACGCCCGACCCGGGTTTCGCTCCAATGGCTTCCTCAGGGGCGAATGGCGCCATCTTGAAATGGCGACCTTATATACTCAAATAAATTAAAGCTAATAAACATAATTTTCACAAAATTCCAATACAACAGCCATAAAACATCTCTTAAACATATAAATTTGCTTGATCGATAAAATAAATTAAGATAAATGTGACTAAGATCCAAATATAGTATTTAACTCTTTAGTTTCCTCTAATGTGGTAATAGTCCACAATCAGAGGGTAGAGGAAAAGAGTGAACAATAGAGGGAAGGAGGAAAAATGGGCAGTATGGTATAAGTAGCACCCAGAGGTATTTCTATCCAGTAATACATGCCTTCAGATCGCACTCTATATTAAAACCTTGTGGACGGAGAGTACCCAGCCGGTACATCCACTCCACTTCTTTCCTATTAATGTGAGTGGCTGGGTTACCTCCCCGGGATGGGGTGTGTACCAATTCTATTCCCGTAAAAGAAAGCAAGGCATGATTTTTCTGGTGGTGCGTTTTCAAATGTGCAGACACACTGTTTGCCTCAAAGCCTTTGCGGATGTTACGAACATGTTCTTGAATGCGCACCTTTAATTTTCGGGTAGTACGCCCTACATACTGGAGTCCGCAGGGACACTCGAGCATGTAGACTACATTGCTGTTTTCACAAGAGATGTTACCCCGAATTTTATGAATGGATTGGTTACTATAGGAGACAACATTATCTGCATTTCTCTTTCTTTTATCCGTACCTCTGCCCCGACAGGGTAAACAAAAACCGCACCACGTAAATTTGCAGCCTTTTATTTTTTTCTTTGGATTAGAATCACTATGGACGAGGGTGTTTTGTAGATTACCTGCTGTTTTAAAAATAACCACCGGTTTCTCAGGTAATACTTTCCCTAGCACAGGGTCATTACACAAAGTACTCCAGTTTTTTTGAAGGAGTTTCTTTACTTGACTAGCATTCCCACTATATTGGGTGAGAAAAGAACATTTAAAATCTTGTTGTGGTCTTATACTTTTCTTTATAGGGTTAGTGTGTTCTACTTGAATTTCGTCACAGGCTCGTTTTATGTCGGTCTCCTTATACCCCTTCTGAAGAAACCTGTTCTTCAACATATCTTTCTGCACTTCATAGTCGCTATCCTTGGTACAGTTCCGTCTCACCCGCTTCATTTGGCCCTTCGGAATGTTTGCAAGCCACGGCTTATAGTGACAGCTCGTGACATCTATATAGGCGTTCACATCCGTGGGCTTGAAGAAGGTCTTGGTGTTTAATTGACCATCTTCCAAAAATTTTTTTTACCCAATTGGTCTGGACCGATATATTTTTATTTTTATGTGTCATTTTATGTGGGATTTTTTCTTGTACCTATGTATAGATGTCTATTAAATTTGAACAATTGTGATCTAGTACTCCAGAGTTTGAGTGCCATATCCTTCGCTTCGATTCTAGATAGACATTATAACCTGATAAGAGGTTGTAAACCAGTTCATATCTGTTTCTTATGATTTCTCTGAAGAGTTCTCTATCATGATGGGATCCATGGGTGTTCACATTAGGTGGCTGGTATGAGGCCCTTAAAGACATCAGGACCAGCTTGGGTTAGTCTCATGCCCTTTGCCATCAGGTGTCGAGAACCAAAGGAACTATCAAACAAGAAGGTGACAATTACCCAATAGTCATGGAAAGGGTATGGAGGGAAAAAAAACACCAGTCTCTTCTGTGTCAGATAGAAAAACCCAGAACAATAATGGAGGAGCCTATTTTGGTCTTGGCTATTTTGCCCCAGTTATCTGTTTGCCACTGATGGCGCTCAAACTGCCTGTGCCAATTGCTCTCTCTGCTGTCTCAGCCAGTCATTGATGATAAATGGGTTAGGCATTAAGCTTAATTGAATGGGTGTCCCAAGGAACGAAGGCTTCTCTCAATAATTGACAGATGATATGGCAGATGAAGGAAGGTAAAAATATAAAATGAGACAAAAATGGTAACAAAAAGTTCTTCAGGTCATCTGTAAAGTGTGTGGGAACCTGGCATCAAATATTTGACTTTGCTGTAGTGCCTCTATAAGAGAAATGAAACATTACATGGCTCTTAATGAGATATTCATGAAATACATGGAGGCACCAGGCCCTCCAGAGATGAAGACACTCATTGTAACTGCCCTCCAGTTTGAGTAATAGAAGAGGGACCTGAAAATGGGACCCCCCTTTCCTAAGTAACTATTTGAAAATGGGTTTTCTAGACCTGATGACCCCTTTAAGTTCTTTTGGCCCAAGTGAAGTCCTGCAAAACGTGTTCTCAACTAACATATGACATGCAGATACTGACACTGCTTATCTTGTATATGAGGTGCACTTATCTAATTTATTTTAATTGCTTAATCAGTGAAGAATATTCACAAGGGCTTGAAAATGAGTCTGTTCAATTGGTCTTAAGTTCTTCATTTAATTAGGCACACATTTATGAAAATGTGAAAGGTCTGAAGAAATAATGACAGCGTCTAATGGAGAAACTTGGAGCAATTGAGCATGATCCTGTTGCTAAATAGAGAATAGTGATGGAAGGTGGACATCTCAGTTAAATGTTAACTATTTCACTTCAATTTTTCTTTCTCGTCTTTATCGTCGTGATACTCTATATTTAAAGGGGTTGTCCAGAATTAGAAAAAGAAACATGGCAACTTTCTTTAGAAAACAGTGCCACACTTGTCCATAGGTGGTGTGTGGTATTGCAGATTAGCCTCATCCACTTCAATTAGTTTTTGCTAAGGAACATTTAAACTAGGAAAGGGGGGCACAAAAGAGACAATCCATCAGTTCAGGTGTCCCCCGAAAAAACAATGCCAGAAGATGCCAGGAGCTGATAGGATAAGAAATGACAAGCTGAGAGTCTTGTCTACAAATGCTCGCAGTTTAGGGAATAAGATCAACGAACTTGAGTCTGTAATGGCATCTGAGAATATCGATTTAGTGGCTGTTACTGAGACATGGTTCAATGAAAGTAATGACTGGGACATAACAATACCTGGGTTCTCTCTATATAGGAAAGACAGAGAAGGCAAGAAAGGGGGTGGAGTGGCCCTATATGTGAAAAATAGCATAAAATCAAATCTAATAGAAGCCAGCGAAACCAATTTAGAGTCAGTTTGGGTTACGTTGCAGCTTGGTAATCATAAGGTAACTCGTGTAGGTGTCATATACAGACCACCAAGCCAAGTCAAAGAATTGGATGATCTACTAGTTGAGGAAATGGCTAAAATGACATTGAAAGGTGAAGTTGTCATTATGGGAGACTTTAATCTTCCTGATATAAACTGGAAAACCAAAATAGCTAGTTCTGCCAGGAGTACAGACATTCTAAATTCCCTACTGGGATTATCTCTACAGCAAGTAGTTGAGGAGCCAACCCGGAAGGAGGCCATTTTAGATTTGGTGTTCACAAATGGCAATTTGGTATCTGATATCACTGTAGGGGAAAGCTTAGGATCCAGTGATCACCAGTCAGTGTGGTTTACTATAAGTCACTCCACACAAAAACAAAAGTTTTAGATTTTCGGAAAACAGACTTTTCTAAAATGAGATCAGTGGTATACGAGTCCCTATCAGACTGGAACAATTTCAATGGAGTCCAAGAGAAATGGAACTACTTAAAATTGGCACTACTGAAGGCAACAGAAAAGTGCATTAGGCTTGTCAGTAAAGGCAAAAAAAGGAAGAGACCACTGTGGTACTCAGCAGAAGTGGCCAAAATCATTAAAAACAAAAAGATGGCATTTAGCAAGTATAAAAACACCCAAAACGAGGGTGACCGGGAAATCTATAAGATGAGGCAGAGAGAGGCCAAGCAAGTTATAAGAGCTTCTAAAGCTCAGGCAGAAGAGAAATTAGCTCAGTCAGTGAAAAAAGGTGATAAGACATTCTTCAGATACATAAATGAAAAAAGGAAATTAAAACAAGGAATTACCAAATTAAAAACAAAAGAAGGAAGGTATATGGAAGAGGATAAAGAACTAGCTGACTGCCTCAATGAATACTTCTGTTCAGTTTTTACAAAGGAAAATGAAGGAGAAGGACCTCAGTTAGGGAGGAAGACTAATGAATCCTATAATGCATGTGTCTTTACAGAGGAAGAGGTTCTAAGTCAGCTGTCCAAAATTAATACAAATAAATCACAGGGGCCTGATGGGATACACCCAAAGCTATTAAAAGAGCTTAGAGGTGTACTAGCAAATCCATTAACAGATTTATTTAGCCAATCACTGGTAACAGGTATCGTCCCAGAAGATTGGAAATTAGCAAACGTTGTGCCAATTCACAAGAAAGGTAGTAAAGGAAGTATTACTTTACTGAGAGAGTAGTGGACGCATGGAATAGCCTTCCTGCAGAAGTGGTAGCTGCAAATACAGTGAAGGAGTTTAAGCATGCATGGGATAGGCATAAGGCCATCCTTCATATAAGATAGGGCCTGGGGCTATCCATAGTATTCAGCATATTGGGCAGACTAGATGGGCCAAATGGTTCTTATCTGCCGACACATTCTATGTTTCTATGTTTCTATGTTTCTATGGAGCCAACCGGTAATGGCAGCCTATTGACTGGTCTGCTGCTGTTTTTGTGAAGAAAGTAGCCATAGGTTTCTAATTGTAATCCTTTAAATGAAAATAAGAGAAAGATATGAGTGACCTATCATTTCAATATCTTAATTTTGTGATTGTAACATGGCTTGCTGAGTCCAATGACTTCTACAGAGCATAAATTAACAGTGAGGGATCTGGCCTCACACATAGCCCACAAATTAATCAGGTTAATTAGGGCAAAACAAAAGCCATTGAAAAGCAATTGAAGGTGTTTGCTTAGCGCATTTAGTTTAGATAACACGTCTCATAAAGCATGTGTGTTAACTCTACTACTGTACATCCGTAATTGTCTTTTCTTGTGTCTCATCTACAATACCATTCATGGCACACAATTGCTATGGAATCCTTAGTGGGAGGGGGCCCAGCACTGAACTGACCACCTTTATATGGCACTGTTATAGCAGTTGTCTCCAGCTGCCACTAGAGAGAGCTCACTGTATCCACATTTATACAGCTACCTTTGTGTACAATACTAATTTCCTGGTGGCTTCATGAGCATGGCAATACAAGATATACTGTGAAATTAAAGGGGTTTTCCAGTTTTCTGATATTGATGACCTATGCTCAGGATAGAAAAAATGTATTGATTTAGCCGGACATGGTGGTGCAATTTAATATCACAACGTTTCGGGCAATATGGATGCCCTTCATCAGGCATCCATATTGCCCGCTCCTTGTGTGTGCTCATTATTGCCTGATGAAGGACATCCATATTGCCCGAAACGTTGTGATATTGAATTGCACCACTATGTCCGGCTAAATCAATAAATTTATCCAACATACAAAAACTGGAGTGCTGTCTCATCTATCTCAAATTGATCACGTTCCACAAGCTGGAGATTGGAACAAACCGTGACGTGCACCCACATTGGTCAGAAGTAGACTGAGTGCTGTGATCATCAAATAAATAATGTACTATACTCAGGATAGGTCATAAATATCAGATCTAGGGGTTCCAACTGTTGGCACCGCCATCTATAAGCTGTTTCATTGTGAGGATAGGTTATCAATATGAGAAAACCGAACAACCCCTTTAATCGGCACACTGAATGCTGAATATATATTTTTATAATGGTGTAATACATCTGGAGGTACTCCTAGTGGAGCTCACAGAGTTTTGCTATGGGTTCTATGATTTCTGTGTAACTTCTTTAAGAATCCTCTCAAAGACAGCGAGCAAACCATAGATATCTACTGTGGTCTTGCATGGTAATGGACAGGATGTAGTATGGAGAATACTAGTAAAGTAATATCAAGTAAAGCAATATAAAGTAAAGTAATATCCGGAAGTATTACTTTACTGAGAGAGTAGTGGACGCATGGAATAGCCTTCCTGCAGAAGTGGTAGTTGCAAATACAGTGAAGGAGTTTAAGCATGCATGGGATAGGCATAAGGCCATCCTTCATATAAGATAGGGCCAGGGGCTATTCATAGTATTCAGTATATTGGGCAGACTAGATGGGCCAAATGGTTCTTATCTGCGACACATTCTATGTTTAGAATGGAGATCAGTCAGAGAGGATCAGAAGTGGGCTCAGCACAATACAATGGTGCTCAGTCTGAACAGCATATTTCACAATGTATTTTCACCACACAACTGGCGTAAGTCTCCATACAGATGTAAATCACTGCTTCCCCTTGCATAATGCCATATATTACAGAACTGTCTGCCTGAAACCACCACTAGGGGGAGCTCAGAAGGTAGGAATTTACATTGAATGCAATGAAAGCTGTAAAACAAATCTCTTTGCTGCTTGATGTTGGGAACAGGAGAATCAATTCAGTGCCAGCCCCCCTCCCCCCTGGGCCCCATAACAGTCACGTGGCCTTCCTCCATGCAAGGTACGCCTCTGTTAGGAGTTTACTGCATAATGTTATACCTAATAATAAGATCCTAAGCGCCCCCTAGTGGGGACTGCAGGCACACACAATGTTGTCTTTTAAATCTCTGCCTTTGCAAGGGATTTGGAGCAAAGCTCTGACTGCTATAAAGATATGTAAAGAAATTTCTCAGCCTATACTAAAAAAAAACAACATAACTAAGAGGTGATATTCACTTTAAGGTTATATTTTACCTGGAAGGTATTTTACTAATTTGCTTAATAAGATCAAAAGTCATATCACATGAGACATGAGGCTCTTTTCTATGTTTACTTTTTACCCTGTGAATTTTTGGTGATAAGTTCAGTAAAATTAACATAAAGATAAAACATACTGTATCCTTTCATTTCCAGAATTATTATTATAATTTTTTTTTTGTGCATTTATTACTTGTGCAGTCTGCTGTTAGAAGCTGATATGGCAGAGCAACCTTCGACCATGCTATAGCAGCTGTGGCTTAGCTGAAACAGATTGATTTGACCTGAAATAATGAGATGTGGGATATGCAATTGATCTATATATACCGAGCCCGATGTGTCTGCACAAACAATTAAGAGAACCAATTTGCTATCAATTTATAGGAAATATACAAGGCAGGAGGTAGATTAAATTAAGGGTGAGACATGTAAGCCTAAGTGAAAATACAGACAAGGGGAAGGCATGGTTATTGAGCTTTTATCCTCACGGCTACCCTGGATATGGTTTGGCCATTATACAGTATATGAATATACTGTACAGTGCTGTTTATAAAAACTGGAAAATGTAGAAAAAGTCATCCAGTCAGGAAGAGCATGTTTTCGTTTTAAATGGATCCATTATACACTATTTACCCTAGGCGGTCATTGTGGAACCGGAAAAATCAGAACAGTTCAACTCTTTTCAGGTTAAAAATAAATGGAAATGTTATTAGCCCATGTACAAATCTTTACAAAGATTTCCTATTTCAAAATTTAAAGAGGATTTGACAGTACTCATCATAGTAGTATAGTTGGCACTTGGCAACATAATTTCTGAGTTTTATTATCAATTCTTCATATTGAGTTTCAAATATAAAGATGAGTACAACAAGTTGGAATGTTTTCATTCAAGTGTACAAAGAAAGGGCACACAGTACCTTACAGAAGTTAGATACATTAGCAACAGAGAGGATAAGGCACAAAACCCTCTAATAGCCTCAAATAACAAATGGTGAGAGGAGTTCGACCTGACAATAATCGATAATACAGCAACAAGCTACAACCCCAGGACGAGTGGTCATAGCGGGCAGTAGGAAAGATCAAAAGGACATATTGAGCAATAAAATAAGAGGGGAATTGGGAAAAAAAGGGGGTACGGGAGAGGTCCTCTGAGCACTCCTGCAGTAGCATCAAAATTGAAAAAAAAAGGGTATAGGTCATGGGTTACAGTGAGGGCAGGACTTCCAAGGGGCCCATGTGCGGGACTTTTGGGTCAGATTCATCATTGCATTTGGAAGCAAATTTTCGTATCTACAAGATGTATTTAGAACCTGGATAACCTCTGTAAGAGTTGGGGGTGCAGTAGATTTCCAGTGTCTGGTTAGGACTAGTTTAGCACTTAGGAGGATGTGTCCCACCAGACGCCTGAAATCTGGGGGGATTTCTGTTATGTTAAAAAATAAGAGAGCTAAGTAAGGGTTCGGTGTTACGCGTAGACCGGTAACTTGCAAAATTAGATCAAAATTCAGCTTCCAATATATAGTAAGTTTCGGGCAATCTCACAGTATGTGTAAAAGAGTGCCGGTGGCTCCACATTTCCTCCAACAACAAGCTGACGTCCCAGGGTATATAATACTCAATCTATAGGGAGTGAAGTACCAACGGAGCATTGTCTTTAGACCCGCTTCATAGTGTGTTATGCACCTAAAGGTGGATGTAACAAAGCGTATTGCCCCAGTCCACGTCTCGTTTGTGAAGTGGATCCCAGTTCGTTCTCCCATTTAATCAGAGGTGGAGATTTTACAAAAGTAGATTTATTGTCTAGAACGTTGTAGATACAACGCATAGTTTGGCGTTTAAGTAGTGAGGGATGTTGGAAGAGTCTCATAATCTCCGGATGAAGGAGAAATGAGGACGAGAGAAGTGAACTGAGGCAATGACGGACTCTCATTTACGTAAGAAATTCTGAGGTTGGAAGGCTGAAGACCTGGCGGATGTCGGTAAATGTTTTTATGATATCTTTGTCTACTAATTGCGAAGCTGAGAGGATACCCAAGGTTTTCCATTTGGATAGGTCAATGTCGCCTATAAATGCACTCAACATATCCATCGTAACTAATGGCAGCATGACAGAATGGCATGAACCATATGTTCTGTGAATAGAAGACCACAACGGTAGTGCGGAGGAACCTATCATAAGTGGGTGGTGAGTACTACCAGGTTTAAGTACTGAGAGATAAAGTAAATCCTACAATGAGGTGTTAGAAGGCATATGGGACTCTATATCCAGCCACCGTCTTGCAGCAGTTGGAGACCACCATTCCCGCAGGAATGAGACACTAACCGCCTGGTAATAGTCCTTGACAACAGGTAGGCCAACGCCTCCTGCCGAGCATTTTCTGGACATTAAAGTTTGAGCAACCCAAGATAAATTCCAGATAAACTTGTTGATGCACCTTTGCACTTTTTTGAAAAAGGAAGTCGGGATAGGGATTGGCAGCGCTCTGAAAACGTAGATGAGTTTAGGTAGTGTCATCATTTGAAATGATGCCCATCTGCCAATCCAAGAGATTTCCTGCATGTCAAAGTGTGCAAGGTCTTGTGATATTGTGGAGAGAAGCGGAATGTAATTCAGTTGGTAAGCATGTAAACAGGGGTAGGAAAGTCTAATCCCAAGGTATGGGAGAGACAACGACTGCCAATCTAGCGGAAACCAATTTTTAAGGCTTCTGAGTTCCTCCAGAGGAATATTTATGGGAAGTGCCTGCGATTTTGTATTATTAATTTTGTAGTAAGAGAGGGAGGAAAAATGTGTGATTATGGAAAAGGCGTGACTTAGAGAGCAGCCTGGATCAGTTGCTGTCAGGATGATATCATCTGCATATAAAGAGATCACGTGTGGTGAAGGGCCAATCTGAACACCGGTAATATTTGTAGATAAGCGAATATGTTGAGCTAGTGGTTCAAGCGTCAGGATAAATATCAGGGGGGATAGCGGGCAGCCCTGGCGTGATCCCTTTGTGATGTGGAAACGCTCAGATAGCACACAATTGACAAAAACTATAGCGTACGGTTCAGCATATAGGCCTTTTATGGCGTGAATGATAGGTCCGGCAAAACCCATCTCCCTCATGACTGAAAAGGCGTATGACCAATGCAAACGGTCAAATGCCTTTTCGGCAACTAATGTAACAGCCACCATGGAAAGGTTTTGAAGCTCAGCTACATTGAGAATATTGAAAAGGCGTCTGGTATTATCAGAAGCTAATCTACCCTTTATAAAGCCTGTTTAATCCTCTTTAATTAGGTGTGGGAGAATGGAGGACATCCTGGTGGCGATAAGTTTGGCAAAAAGCTTGGTATCAGTATTTAAAAGGGAAATGGGTCTAAAGTTTTGGGGGACGTCTGGGGTTTTACCCGGTTTGGGAAGGGTAACTATTAATGCCATCAGCATATCAGGGGGGGGGGGGCGGGGGAGGATTACCTCACATAGTATGTTGAAAAAGCGGTAGTAAGGTCGGGGACAGGCAGTGTGAAAATTGCTTATAATATTAATATTCACTGGAAAGGCCATCAGGGCTGGGAGACTTCCCGGAGGGGAGGGAACGTATCGCCATATCCAATTCAGCTGTGGTAATCGGGGCATTTAAGAGAGATAGTTGGTCAGCAGTGAGTTTGGACAATTGAGCTTGGTTCAGAAAATCCCTAACCAAGGTTTCATGGTTGTGAGGCACGGAAAAGCTGTCTTTAAGATTGTATAGAAATTGGTAATACAGTCGGAATTGCTCTGCAATATCGGCTGGGTCTACCAATTTAGTTTTGTATACCGGGTGGAGGAGAAAGGGGATTCTCGATTTCGCTTGGCGACGTTTGAGCTTGTTGGCCAAAAGTTTTCCTGCTCTATTGCCCTGAGCGTAGAATCGAGCTTTACTACGTTGGAGGGAGTTGGTAAAGTCTCTAGTAAGCAGGTTCATTAGTTTGTCTCGTTCCATCCGAAGACTATTGGTAAGCTCCAAGGTGATCCGTTGCTTATTTTTGAGTTCTAGGCTTTGTATTTTGGCCATGGTAGATGTTATTTCCTTTTCTCTATTTTTCTTTTCAAAGTGGCTAATTTTGAGTAAGACACCTCTAATGTACGCCTTGTGAACCTGCCACACCACAAACGGATCAGGCACTGACCCCACATTGGTGTTAAAATGTTCCTGCAGTGCTGCTGTTATGTCTAGTTTGTGTCTAGGGTGCGAGAAAAGGAAGGTGTTTCGCCAGACGGGAGGGGGGAATGTTTGAAACTGCTCTTCAATGTGCAGAAAGATAGGGCCATGGTCAGACCATTTAATCAGGCCAATATTGGCGTCTATGGTTTGGCGTAGAACTGTATGGTCGACAAGGAACATGTCAATCCGCGAGTAAGAGGAATGAGGGAGGGAAAAGAAGGTATAATCCCCTTCATGGCTATGGCGTGCTTTCTAGACGTCTATCAGGCTTTCGGAGTGGATAAGGTCTGCTAAACCAGATAGTGGGCGTTTGGTAGGGGTGGACGTATCCAGAGAGGGATCTACAATGGAGTTAAAATCATCACATATAAGTAATTTACCTTGTTTGACCTGGTTAACCCGACGGATAACCCTGCGGAGGAAGGATAGTTGGTGTTTGTTTGGCAAATATGGATTGGCAATCGTATAGATTATGTTGTTCATCATGCAAACCAATATCATGAACCTTCCTCTCTGGTCCACTACCTGAGATATGAGTGAGAAAGAGACAGAGTTTTTAACAGCTATGAATACGCCTCTGGATTTCTTGACATTAGTAGAATGCACAATTTCAGGAAATAGACGGTGGCGAATCCTGCAAGTGTCTTTGTGCAGCAAGTGGGACTCCTGGAAGCACAGGACATCCGCCGTACTGGACAAAGCCTCTTTCCACATATAAGAATGCTTTGGAATTCAAGGACATAAACTTTAGACCCATGGCTTCCATCGAATATGCTGTAAAGGACTGCAGAGATGTTCAGAGTGACCTCTGAATGGAGGAATGGATAACATAAAAAGGTAGCATACACAAACATAAATGATATGCAGTTAGACAACAATAGGATGACTGAAGAAGCAGAGAATAAGCTCTGCTGGCATATAGGGACGAGAGTTCCACGTTAAAACCGAGATTGACCATGTTCAACAAATGCTCGATAGATCAATAAGAGAAAATGCGTCAGGTAAGGCACCTTATAGGTGCTTATGGTAAAACTGGACATAACAATAATTTAAGATTGTAACCATGTGTCCATCTTCTCAATTGTGGAAGAAAAGGGTTAGGAAACAAAATAAGCAACACCCGTAGCAGTTAAACGGTGCGAGGTTAGGGTCCCTTCAGGGAATTAGTATGCAGGGTACCCAAAGGTCCAGCATTAAGCCCACAACTCGCAGCAAACAAAATGGTGACGAATAAAGGATATAATCTCACAGGTCCAGCATAGGCGGGAGGTGATGAGTCTATTCATCCAACACTGTGAGGAAGCGTGGAAGATCATTCAGCCCGGGACATGAGATTTGGGAGATCAAGATGATGTTGGGGCATGGTCTGGAATTCGGAGGTTCCAGGAGTGCAGTAGCGTTTTTCCTTCTTCAAATGTGCGGACCAAGTGAGTGCGATTGTCCCAAGAGATTAGCAGCTTCATAGGGTAACCCCATTTGTAAGGCACATTATGCTTTCTGAGAGCAAGAGTTATAGGTAGCAGAGTGTGGAGCAGCCGGAGAGTAGCAGCAGACAAATCTGCAAACAGGTGAACCGACTGAAATGGCGCTGGTAATGTGTCGAGCTTTCTAGCCGCCATCATCGCAGCTTCCTTGGCAGAATAAAAATGGATGCGAGCCAGAGTATCTCTGGGAAGATCCGGATTAAGGTGCCTTGGCTTGGGGACCCTGTGTGCCCTGTCGATAACGAGGTCCTGCTGGGAGAGTCGGGGTACTAGCAGTTTGAGGAGCTTCTGAATATAGGCAGACAATTCAGCGGTTGGGACATCCTCAGGGATACCCCTAAATTTGATGTTGTTCCGCCGTGAGCAGTCTTCCATGTCAGCCAATTTGAGCTTAACAGTTTCCAGCTCATCTGCTAGGTCATTGTGTGCGTCAATGACTTCGTTTTGAGATGCTGCAAAAGGGGCAATGAGTGCTGCTAAATTATGGTGCATAGATTCTTTTAAGGCTAGGAGCATCTGCTTCAATGAGTCCTCAGAGACCGGAATGGCAGAGGTAGGGTATAGGCTGAGGTCGCCCCAATGTGGGGTATGAGGGTCATGATGGTACTGACTGACCTGAGGGCCTGAGAGGTCTTCCAGTCTGGGCCTCCTTATCTGTGGACTGGAGGAAGGAGAGTGTGAGAGGTCCCGTGGTGGAGCGCTAGCAGCGCAATCTTGGGTATAGGGTTCGGTATTCCCCTACTCCCTGATGTCGTCGGGAGTGTCCGGGAAAGAAGGCAGTTCTCTGGGTGAGGTCTCCAGGTCTTCCTGGGCAGGCGGTGAATCTGCTGGACCTGAGGTCTGTACTGGTGAAGACGTGCGCGGAGGTGAGGGTGCCGCACATGTTGGAGTGTGGCGGGCGTCATCTTGGCTTCTGCTGCGTTAAAAGAATTTTGCCAGGGAATCACCATCCACCTTCGGCAGTACTCTTTTAGATTTCCCCATGGTGTCTGGAGGTCTCTAGGCAGGTTTTTAGAGAGAAAGCTGGCGTTGTGGAGTCCTGCAAAGCTTCTAATTGTCGCTCTGGTGCGGGAGCTGAGTGCTCAGACGTCCATGACACTCGGCAGCCAAGCCACGCCATAATTTCGTAGTTTTAAAGGGACTGTGTAATCAGAAAATGGTTATCTTATGTTAAATATATTTTTAAAGAATTTTTGATTTTTTTAGGTCAGTATTCATAAATATATTTAAAAAAAAAAACATAAAATCCTGCAGTTTTCCCTCTAGCCACTAAGTCACTTGTTTGTTGTACAGATCGTTTTTCAGCAGTCATCTCATTAGCATCACAGGCATTATTTCAATGACAGATATCACCCATGTACTGTATATAGATAATACAGGATCCATTATTCACAATAAGTGATATCACAATTTTTTTAACTTCCCCCTGACCTCTGCACAGGTCACAGAGCATGTCTAGAAAACTCTCCCATAGACATTAATGGGGTCATCTCCTGTCCATTGTGTCTATGGTCCCTTGTAGCTGCTGTAAAGCAAGTCTCTATTAGATGACCAATTACATGGTGTCAACCAATTACATGGTGTTGGTATGCTAGCCTTGAGATCCATCTCAGCCAATCAGTATCAGTGGACGTGCTGCTTTGCATACAACACACACCCTTGAACGTCCCATGCATGGTAGTTCCCGTAAGCACTTGCTAGCTCTCCTGTTTTAGTAGACACTTTCCTAATATTCTTAATTAAAGAGTTGTACAAAGTTAAAAAAAACATGGTGTTACGACTTCAGGTAGGGACAGACAAGGAGTCCTAAAGCTAGAACCTAGCCTGCTTTTCCTACCTACTTGCAGTACAAGCCCTAGATAGCTAGACCGCAACTGGCTGTCAGTCCCTAAGCTATTTAAGAGCAGAGATGGACTATCAAAGACATGATACCAGAGTCATACGTAAATGGGTGAGAACAAGACAAGCTATGCAGTACCACACGAGAGACAGAGAGTGGTCAGAAGACAAGCTGGGGTCAGAGGAACAAGCAATCCACTAAGCACAGGAATAAGGAACACATCTGGTGAGTCAGAGGCTATCAGTGGAACTGGTGTTTGGCCAGGAAGGGGTTTAAATAGGGGGTACTATCTCTCCTTAGGGAGAGAGTGCCTTAATCGGTGTGAGGATACTTATAGGCCATTCATGCTCCTCTAGAATTCTGGTAAGAAAGGGATGCAAATGAGCTTTTAACAAGCTCTGCCTCCCATGCTACTAGATGGAAGGCAGCTATCCTATAAGCCAATGTTCAGCTCTTTAAATAAGCCTTGAGACATGACTTGGATATTAAAAAAGGCAACATCTCATCTGCAGACAGCTGTTTCAGGGTGATTGCCCCTCATCAGTGTAGAGCAGAGTTTACTTTGCTGGGTGAGAGGCCTGTCAGGATTTGGGGGGTACTATCTCTCCTTGGCGAGAGAGCCCCTTAATCGTCATGAGGAGACTTATAGGCCATTCATGCTCCTCTGGAATTCTGGGAAGAAAGGGATGCAAATGAGCTCTTAACAAGCTCTGCCTCTAATGCCACCAATATCCGAGTCATGTCTAAAGGCTTATTTAGGCCCCTTTCACACTTGCGTTGTGTGGATCCGGCGTGCACTTCCGTCCCGCCGGATCCGTCACAACGCATGACAACTGAAAGCATTTGTAGATGGATCCGGATTGCGGATCCGTCTACAAATGCATTGCAAGTGCAGATCCGTCTCTCCGTTTGCCATGCGGAGAGACTTATCCGTCTTGTATTTTTTTCACTGTTTTAAAGGTCTGCGCATGCGCACACCTGAAGGACGGATCCGCCCTTCAGTCTTTTTTTAATGCCGGATCCGGCCCCAATGTAAGTCAATGGGACTTAAGGCCTGATCAGGCGTTCAGTCATGTGTTCAGTCTTTTCAGGACGGAGATAAAACCGCAGCATGCTGCAGTTCTATCTCCGTCCTGAAAAGTCAAAAAGACTGAACTGAAGACATCATGCATCCTGAACGGATTTCTCTCCATTCAGAATGCATTGGGATAATCCTGCTCAGTTTCTTTCCGTCCTAGAGCCCCGAGGACGGAACTCTAGGACGGAAAGTAAAAACGCTAGTGTGAAAGCACCCTAAAAGAGCTGAACATTGACTTATATGATAGCTGCCTTATATCTGATGGCATTAGAGGCAGAGCTTGTAAAGAGCTCATTTGCATCCCTTTTTTCTTGGGTTTAAATAGAGCACTGAGTCCCTGGATCAAAACCTGATAGGTCCATGACTTGGTGCTCCAATAATCAGAAACACTAGCACACAGAAATAGAGCAGCTGAGCAATCAGCCCACTGCTAGTCCCCCCCAGCCCACACCCTCTGCAGGGAAACAGAGCATTGCATCCTGTTACTATGGATGCTGTTGCATCTCCAGCGGGTGTGATTCAGCAGTGCGTCCCTCCCAGTGCGGCTGTTGGAGCCTGGACAGGTAAGTTTTTTACACATGGATGCTTTCTTACTTAAAGGATAACTGTCACATTTAGACCCTAATTTCAGTTTTCATATATGTAGTTACTAATATGATAATATACCTGAATCAATAACTATTAGACTTACTTACCCCTTATTTAATAAGATTTAGCCCTTAGCAACCAGTCTGCATAAAACTGCAATTTCACTATTCTGTTAAGATGGCCGCCCTCAGCCCTGAGGCTAATCCATAGGACACCTGCAGTGAAGTTAGTGAAGAGCAGCTCTGTATAGGGGGGTCTTGCAGTGAAGTTCCCAGGTCTGGCTGAAGCCTGTAGTCCTTCTACAAGCTCTCCTCTTATCAGATAAGGCTGTCATTTATACACTGAGCAGCCACATTGTCCTGCACTGCTAAGGGAGTGTCTGCCAAGCACAGGCATGTGGAGAAGTTCACACACACAGCCCAGCACTGTTATCTCCTGTCAGGAAAAACCTGGATTTTTATACATTCCCTTACAATGTTGACTCATTATCAGTTCCCAGTGCACGCAGCGTGCTCCGTCCTCATCTGGTAGATGGAAGGAGCATAACAACCTGATTTTATCTCGGGTAACAATAGCCAATACTGGGGACTTTTAGGTGGCTTTTAGGGGTTATTTATTTAAGAATCAGAAATTAAAACAGGGCCAACAAGGTAATATTAATCACCAGAATCCAATAGTAAAAAAAAAAAAAATTTGACAGTTATACTTTAAGCAGTGTTGTGTCTGGTTGTGCACCTCAGCTCCACTGAAATGAATGTAATTGAGCTGCAATACAACACACAAACCTGTTGACAGAGGCAGCGAATTTTTTTGGAAGAAAGCTGTCATGTTTCTCTAATGCTGGACAACCCCTTTAGATAACAGTTATAGAGCATCTTGTCTTAGAACTCCACCTTGTTTTGTTCCTATGTTGTGCACCCGCCACTAGGGGAGCCAACTTATGAACTGAACCCCAATATACATGTGTATTCAGAGAGCTTCTTCTAGTGGCAGCTGCAGATATCTGCTATAATATTGCCCAGCTAAAACAAACTAATAGGTTGTGATTATGACTAGACCATGATTACAAGGATGACATATAATACACCAGTGCACGGCACATTATTAGTGTTCGGCCAAATACCAAGTGTGCTCGAGCGCGATGCTCGAATCTCTTCGCCGCACATTTGGTGGCTGCTACGAAAGGTGCAGGTAAGTACTGCCACTCACTCTAATGCCATAGCCATGTTGGTTATTGGCATTACAGTAATTGGCTGGCTGGAACGCATCACGGGTGCTATAAAGGGAATTGAATTTTATTTTTTTGTTAGGCAGAAATGGTGTTAGAGACCCAAAAGTCATTTTAAGGACTATTGTTGTGTCTGGCAGCAATATATATTTTTTAGCCCAACCTGCGCTAAATTGTGCGCAATTGTAGAGACCCAAAAGTCCTTTTAAGGACTATTGTTGTATCTGGCAGCAATATATATTATTAGCGCAACCTGCGCTAAATAGCGTGCAATTGTTTAGCCGCTGCAGAGAGTGACATTATCTGCGCCACATCTCCTGTGTAACGTGTGCGCAGCCTAAAAATATCTGTGACAAACAGTATACTTTTTCCGTAGACAGTGTCCGCTGCGGACAGTGACATTACTTGCGCACCATCTCCTGTATAACGTTTGTGCATCCTAAAAATATCTGTGACAAAGAGTATACATTTTCCGTAGACGCTGCGGACAGTGACATTACCTACACTACATCTCCTGTATAACGTTTGCACATCCTAAAAAGATCTGTGACAATCAGTCTACTTTTTCCCGTAGACGGTGTCCGCTGCGGACAGTTACATTACCTGCGCTACATCTCCTGTATGACGTTTGCACATCCTAAAAATATCTGTGACACTGACTGTACTTTTTCCTTAGATGCTGCGGACAGTGACATTAGAGGCGCTACATCTCCTGTATAACGTTTCCGCATCCGAAATATCTGTGACAGTGACTGTAATTTTTTCTTAGCCGCTGTTGAAAGCAGCGCCATTACCTGTGGTACCTCTCCTGTATAACATTCCTGCATCCAAAATATCTGTGACATTGACTTTAATTTTTTCTTAGCTACTGAGTAGTGACGGCAGCACCATTACCTGTGGTACCTCTCCTGTATAACGTTTCCGCATCCCAAATATCTGTGACATTGACTGCAATATTTTCTTAGCCGCTGTTGACAGCAGCGCCATTACCTGTCGTACCTCTCCTATATAACGTTTCCGCATCCCAAATATCTGTGACATTGACTGTAATTTTTTCTTAGCCACTGTTGAAAGCAGCGCCATTACCTGTGGAAGAGCCTCTCCTGTATAACGTTTCAACATCTCAAATATCTGTGACATTGACTGTCATTTTCCCTTAGCTGCTGGTGACAGCAGCGCCATTACCTGTGGTACCTCTCCTATATAACGTTCCTGCATCCAAAATATCTGTGACATTGACTGTAATTTTTTCTTAGCTACAGGTGACAGCAGCACCATTACCTATGGTACCTCTCCTGTCTAACGTTTCCTTATCCCAAATAT
This sequence comes from Bufotes viridis, assembly GCA_033119425.1. Classification (NCBI taxonomy): domain Eukaryota; kingdom Metazoa; phylum Chordata; class Amphibia; order Anura; family Bufonidae; genus Bufotes; species Bufotes viridis. Next base: position 46,185,846 of record CM065591.1, on the reverse strand, counting down.
ATGTGACATTGACTGTAATTTTTTCTTAGCCGCTGTTGACAGCAGCGCCATTACATGTGGTACCTCTCCTATATACCGTTTCCACATCCTAAATATCTGTGACATTGACTGTAATTTTTTCTTAGCCGCTGTTGACAGCAGCGCCATTACCTTTTCAACATCTCCTGTATAACGTTTCCTCATCCCAAATATCAGTGACATTGACTGTCATTTGTTCTTAGCCGCTGGTGACAGCAGCGCCATTACCTTTTCAACATCTCCTGTATAACGTTTCCGCATCCCAAATATCTGTGACATTGACTGTCATTTTTTCTTAGCTACTGGTGACAGCAGCGCCATTACCTGTGGTACTTCTCCTGTATAACGTTTCCTTATCCCAAATATCTGTGACATTGACTGTAATTTTTTCTTAGCCGCTGTTGACAGCAGCGCCATTACATGTGGTACCTCTCCTATATACCATTTCCACATCCTAAATATCTGTGACATTGACTGTAATTTTTTCTTAGCCGCTGTTGACAGCAGCGCCATTACCTTTTCAAAATCTCCTGTATAACGTTTCCTCATCCCAAATATCTGTGACATTGACTGTAATTTTTTCTTAGCCGCTGTTGACAGCAGCCCCATTACCTTTTCAACATCTCCTGTATAACGTTTCCGCATCCCAAATATCTGTGACATTGACTGTCATTTTTTCTTAGCCACTGTTGACAGCAGCGCCATTACCTTTTCAACATCTCCTGTATAACATTTCCTCATCCCAAATATCTGTGACATTGACTGTAACTTTTTCTTAGCCGCTGTTGACAGCAGTGCCATTACCTGTGGGACCTCTCTTGTATAACGTTTCCACATCCCAAATATCTATGACATTGACTGTAATTTTTTCTTAGCTGCTGTTGACAGCAGCGCCATTACCTGGGGTACCTCTCCTGTATAACGTTCCCGAATCCCAAATATCGGTTACATTACATACTTGCAAGCATATATACCATTTAATATGATGAAGGAGAGCAGTAAGGGACGGGGAAGTGGCCATGCTGCTGGTGAAGCATGCAGAGGCCGTGGCCCTGGGCGTGGTGAAACTGTTCCGGCTGGCAGGGCACAAGATATACACTCATCCACGATACCTAGCTTCATGTCCCAGTTTGCAGGGCTGCGCAGGACACCACTCTCGAAGTCAGACCAGTGCGAGCAGGTGGTCGGTTGGATTGCAGCAGATAATGCTTCCAGTCGGTTAAGCACCACCCTGTCTTCCACAGAGTCCAGTCTCAGTAGCCAAGAGTCTGGTCAACAGAATCCTCACCCTGATCTTCCTTCCTCCCACCATGTAGAGTCTTTACAAATAAGTGATCCCACACTCGGATATTCCGAGGAGCTCTTTTCATCGCCATTCCTTAATTTGGGTCTGTTGCCAAGCCCGCTTGAAGAGGGACATGAGGAGATCTTGTGCCCTGATTCCCAAACTCTTGAGCAGGCATCCTCAAACTGCGGCCCTCCAGCTGTTGTAAAACTACAACTCCCACGATGCCCTGCTGTAGGCTGATACATGTAGGCTGTTCGGGCATGCTGGGAGTTGTAGTTTTGCAACAGCTGGAGGGCCGCAGTTTGAGGATGCCTGCTCTTGAGCATCCACAGTCAGAAGAAGATGGTGGTGGGGAATGGCAATTAGGTCTCTTTCACATGGGCGTCATGTTGCGGGAATATGCGCGATTTTTCCACGTGTCTGCCAACGTTTGTAATGCGTTTTGCACACGCGTTGGAAAAATCGCCATGTTTGGTAACCAGGCCCGAAGCCGGACTTCATCACTGAAGTCCGGTTTCGAGTTAAGTATTCTGGAGAGTTTATTATTTTCCCTTATAACATGGTTATAAGGTAAAATAATAGCATTCTTAATAAAGAATGCTTTGTAAAATGAGGATTAAGGGGTTAAAAATAAAAATTGTGATGTGACGTCATCACAGGTCCTTTAGAATACAGCTAAAGCTTGAAGAGAGAAGAGAGATCGCGAACTACGCGATCAAGTGGCTAAGGTAAGTTAAGTTTTTTAATTTTAACCCCTTAATCCTCATTTTACAAAACATTCTTTATTAAGAATGCTATTATTTTCCCTTATAACCATGTTATAAGGGAAAATAATAAAGATCTGGTCCCGTCGTTTAGCAACCATGCGGGAAAATCGCACTGCATCCACACGGTTGCTTGCAGATGCTTGCGATTTTCCCGCAGCCCCATTCACTTCTATGGGGCCTGCATTGCGTGAAAAACGCAAAATATAGAGCATGCTGTGATTTTCACGCAACGCAGAAGTGATGCGTAAAAATCACCGCTCATGTGCACAGTCCCATAGAAATGAATGGGTCCGGATTCAGTGCAGGTGCAATGTGTCCACCTCACGCATTGCACCCGCGCGGAAAACTCACCCGTGTGAAAGGGGCCTTAGTGTTTCACGAGATGGATGATGATGATGAGACACAGTTGCCAATAAGTCAACGGCAATTAGTGTCTCAAGAGGTTGATGATGAGGATGAGACACAGTTGTCAATAAGTGAGGTTGTTGTTAGGTCAACAAGTCAGGAGGATGACTAGAGTCAGGAAGTGGAAGAGGAGGTGGTGGATGATGAAATCACTGACCCAACCTGGGAAGGTGGCAAGCCGAGTGAGGACAGCAGTACAGAGGGTGAGGGATCCACAGCACCGCAACTAGCTGGAAGAGGCAGTGGCGTGGCAAAAGGGAGAAGGCGGGAAACACCAAACTGGCCCGCAACTGTTCCCCGGAGCACCCCCTTGCGGAAATCTCCCTTGCCAAGGGGTAGGTGTTCCGCGGTATAACAAACCACACCAATGCCCACGTTGTACCCTCAGGATACTACACATTTATTTACAAAAAGGTCACATAGACCTACTAAATCCTTTTAGGGGTTACAACATACATATTAAAACGTAACCTTTATTATATTTTTATAAAAGCTAATACATTTATTTATAGTCCCATATAAATGTAGTCCCATTAAAATTATCAGGGAAGGAATCAGATATTCCACTCAATACTGAATGTGTGTAATCCTCTTTTACTTGGAGGTACTGCTTATGGCTGCAGTTCACTTTGCTGTGTTATATTGTGTGCATCTGCCATAGGTTAATGCATATGTTTTTCTACATTCCTATCAGGAATCCAGCGCATTCGTTGCTCAACATTGTGCTTGATGGCAACCTACAACTTTGTTGCAACACTGGAATGTGTAGCCAATTTCTCACTCTTTGAAGCTTCTTGGCAGTCAGATTCTGATTGTAAGTCAGTGTTGCAACAATGTGATTGTATAATAGAGCAGATTTCTATTTGCTCCTACTGCACTTATATTATGGCGCTGGAACCACTTGACTAATTCCTGTTTGTGCACACATGCTTTGTCACACTATGGCTCATGTGAGAGGAAATAGATTCCTACAAAATTACCAGGGAATGGTTTCCCTATTTTATCGAAAAGGGGGCGCCCACTGCTCACCCCTCTTTACTATGAGCCATATCACACCAACTTTCTCAGCCACTCAGATACACGCTGTTTAGCGCTTACCAACCACACATTCATTCATACAATTGTATGCTTCCGATTCGGTCCCTCTCTAAAAGCCAGCAGGCACTAACCCTCCCGACATGTTTCGCCGCATGTGCGGCTTCATCAGGAAAATAGGGTACCCTACCCTATTGAGTGGAATATCTGATTCCTTCCCTGATAATTTTAATGGGACTGGGTGTATAAATAAATGTATCAGCTTTTATAAAAATATAATAAAGGTTACATTTTAATATCTATGTTGTAACCCCTAAAAGGATTTAGTAGGTCTATGTGACCTTTTTGTAAATAAATGTTCCGCAGTATGGCGCTTCTTTGATGAAAGTGTGGACGATAAAAGAATTATCATTTGCAACCTGTGCCGTACCAAAATGAGCAGGGGCGTGAACACAAGAAACCTCACCATCACCAGCATCCTCACCAGCACCCTAATAGGTGGGCCAAACACCTGGGTCCACAATCAGTGTCTGCGGGTCACACCACTACCTCCTCTTCCCATGTGTTACTTGCTGGCCAATCCCCTGTCCAAGACGCAGGCCCAGATGCTTACCACCCTGCACCTGGACTTTTGCAAGCACCATCAGCTAACACATCCACTTCTGTGTCCCAGCACAACGTACAGATGTCCATACCTCAGGCCTTTGAACGAAAGCGCAAATACCCAGCCACCCACAGCACATAGCACTAAATGCCCACCTTTCCAAATTGCTGGCCATGGAAATGTTGCCATTTAGGCTTGTGGACAATGAGGTTTTCTTCAGCCTGATGGCGGCAGCCATCCCTGGTTACTCAGTCCCAGCCACCACTATTTTGCCCGGTGTGCAGTCCCCGCCTTGCACCAGCATGCGTTCTGTAACATCACCCGTGCCCTGACCAATACAGTTATTGGGAAGGTCCACTTAACGACTGACACATGGACAAGTGCTTGTGGCCAGGGACACTACATTTCCCTGACGGCACACTGGATGAACGTTGTGGAGGCCTGGAGCGAGTCGTACCCTGGGATGGCACAGGTGCTACTGACGCCAAGGATTGCGGGCCCTACTTCCATCAGGTTTTTCGCCACCACCTACATTAGTGGCTGCAAACCCCCTTCTCCTCCTCCACCTCCTCCTCCACTTCCACCTCTGAATTCTCATCTTGCAGCACCAGTCAGCCATCAGTCAGTAGCTGGAAGCAGTGTAGCACTGCAGTGGAGAAGTGGCAACAGCCTGTGCTGAAATTTATTTGCTTTTGTGACAAACAGAGCTGCAGAGCTGTGGTAGGGTATAAGGGGCCACACTGAGCAATGAGCAATTTAAATGAATGAATCACATGTTATACTGCATCTTTTCCCATAAAACTATACATCAATCTGCTCAGCTCCTCCTGATCTATAATATGTAGATGCATGTCAGGCACCATGTTCAATGCGACAGGTTCCCTTTAAGAAAGTCCAAAGGGGATCCATAGTGGACACATGGGAACTGAGCATATTACACAGTGGGAAAAGTGCAAGCTGCCTGATTTCCCATAGCAGGGAAAGATAGCTAAACAGGCCAGTCTAATAAAGGATTTAAAAAATACTGCAAAAAGGCATAACTAAAGTGCTTACGCAACACTTACCAAGGTGTATAGTTGCACTTTCAAACGCTGGCCGTCATGTGGATACACACGGGTCGGCGCCAATTTAAAAAGGAAGAGGAGGTGCGCAACATGCCCAGGCATGCCTTGGGGCAGGGGGTGGGCTTGGTTAGGTGAGGGGCCGAGTACATGCATACCAGATGGTGAAGTTCCAGTCGCCATCTTGTTTGTGGGACCCTGCGCATGAGCACTTAGTGCTTGAAGGCCATGAGACATCTTGAAAAACGGCAAAATGAAGCCCATCACGAGGGCAATGTCTAAATACACTGGAGGCAAAATTGAGGGGCATTCGAGGCATTAGGATATGTCTGATGGAGCGATGTAAAACAGATAGGTAGGTGTGAGAGAGATTCAAAGAGAAATCAAGAGGAAGTGGACAAGACATACACTAGATGCTAATGTAGGACCATTGATCATGCTCCCAGGGTGTCTCCACCCAATACTGGACGTCCACGGCCCTGTAAAGGAAGGAAAATAAGTTCAGATTAAAATATAAGTATTTGTAATACAAATATTAGAGTATATTATATATATTCAAGACCAATGGGCAAAAACAGGTTCAAAATTCAAGGAGCAACATCGTGTTTCCTTTCCACCATTTTCATTCTTCTGTAAGTTCATCAAGGACTTAGCCAGAGCTAAAAATGATCCGAGCTTCAACACCTTGGGAACCAACATCTTTGGCTCTACTAAACAGAGACACAAGACTTTCAGTCCCAGACAGGGGGGCTCTAAAGGTCTAATTTCAGTAAAAAAGACAGGGGTTGTGCCCACTACTAACAATAGAAATGAAAGCCCCAAGGAACCCGATCATCATTATCCATGATAAACCACATCCTTTAAGGAAATGCCATGTCTTCATAGCAAAGCCCTTTGAGGAACGTAAGGAGTTCCTAAGGAGTCATAATATCTGCTTCAGATGCTGTGCATCCACTGAGCACTTCGCCAGAGACTGTAAGGTTCCAGTCAAGTGTTCTGAATGTAATAGTGATCTACACATGTCCGCTGTTCACCTGGGACCAATCAGGCGGAACCTAGAACCAGTTAACTGGCACAAGCCCCATTCCATCAAGGCGGGGAAAGTCATGGCGGGGAGAGTGCTGACCGATCAACCACAACCGTCACGCCCAGATGCACAAAGGTATGCGGAGAAGGACTTGTGTTCAGTAAGTCTTGTTCTAAGATTTGCCTCGTGGATGTGTTTCCTACTGCACAACCAGAGAAGACCATAAGAATGTATGCTATTCTAGATGACCAAAGTAATCATTCCCTAGCTAGCCCTAAGTTCTTTGATCTGTTCAAGATAGAGGGAGAGACTACACCCTACACCCTAGGAACATGCTCTGGTCTTGTGACAACCTCAGGAAGAAGAGCTAATGGTTTCACCTTAAAGCCCATCAAAGGACATAAGAAACTCTCTCTTCCAACCCTTATTGAGTGTGACAAATTGCCGGACACAAGGGATGAGATTCCCACACCTGAAGCCGCACAGCATCACCCTCATCTCAGGAACATAGCCAGAGAGATTCCTTCCCTTGATAACCATGCCGAGATCTTACTCTTGCTAGGTAGAGACATTCTTGAGGCTCAACAGGTCCTTGAACATCGCAGGGGCCCTTTCAAAGCTCCATATGCCCAGAAACTTACAGTGGGTTGGATCATCGTGGGGGATGTATGTCTGGACAGAACCTGCAGACCCTGCCAAGTACACTCCTTCAGAACTGAAGTATTAATAGGGGGGCGAACATCTTACTTCAGACAGTGTCCTAACCACTACTATGTGCAAGATATGCCCTGGGCCATCACAGCGCCGGTGCCGTGACACGCAAAAGGTGTCCGGCTCCTTTCTGTTAATTCACCGACTTATCTTATGGTGCTCCTGAGGATACAGGACATTATTCAGTCCTGTGGAAACGCGTTGAGCGCGTCTATTGATAGGCGGCCGCATGTCAGTACCGCTCTGACCCCTCATGTCTGCGATGGCATGTCCTCGCCGAGTGTGGTGATCAGTGGCGGTTTGCGTGCTGCTTATGTGGGAGACTGTTACTCTGTATCTTTACAGTCTGTACCACAACTATGAGTCAATACTCTAGTCTATAGGCCATTGTGAGGGTGAACATTAACCCCGTATGCCCAGTGACTAGGTCGGTGTTCATAGCACTTTAGACGGATCGGGGACCTGGGAATCAGTTTATTTGGTTCACTGGTTCCGGGCCCATACTGATCCGTATTACCTGTTCGAGGTTTATGTGTCTTTTAGTCCCACGGGACATTATTTCTAATAAATTGAGTGTTTTATATGCGTCTTTTGCAGGTAGTTATATACAAGATATGCCCTGCCCAAATATTCTAAAAACATCAGAAAGCAGCTTATATCCCAAAGAGTCAGCTGCAGAAGAATGTTCCTGGACAGAAGGACAGCTTGTAGAAAGGCCTTCAGGATTTCAATTGGAGCCCTCTTCAAGCCCTTCCCAGCTTTGCAGTCCTCACACAGTTTATCATAATAAATCCTATATCATCACTGACAACAAGCCTTCTGATTCATGTAGTTCTGATGAAATACAGCAGAAACTTGAGCCTTCCAGTCTACTGTTTGACAATGAGTTTAATTCTGTAAAAGAAGTATCTTCTGAATGTTCTATAAAGGAGGTTCCTTCAACAGAGGAAGAGTTCATTTCAGATACTTTGCAAGAACCTTCAGTTCCATCTGCAGTTGTTGATTGCACTCAAGAGGATCACAGTTCTTCCCAGTCTTCAACCTTTTCTGAAAACCACAGGGAAAAGTTCACCGCCAATGTCCATGACAAATACTGCATGTCACCAACCCAAGTCCGTACGTACAAAGACAGATCCCATTTCAGAAGTGAAAAGCAGACATGAGCATTTGCATTCACGATTCATAGACAGAAAGCAATCTACATGTGAATCAGCCTCACAAAATAGGCGCTCTCACTCTAAATTGGTGACACAGACAGAGAAGTCACATTCTAAATCTTTGGTAAGATCAAGGAGAACCAAGTCTCGTTCAGCTTCTAATGAAAGCAACAGACAACCTCCTGTAGTAAAAAAGAAGAAATCCACATCTGGGGTGCATAAAAGATCACTGAAGAATAAACCAAAAAAATATAGAAAATATTCCTGTGCCATCTGACGTTTTCAAAGAGCACAACCTTTATAAGTTTCGGTGGAAGCAGGTAAAACATCTCACCAGTCAGTTCTGGAAAAGGTGGATGAGAAAGTACCTCTACCTCTAGCAAGAATGCAGAAGGTGGCAAGAACCAAGGCCCAATATAAAGGAAGGAGATTTGTTCTGATAAGAGACAAACAAGTTAATGGTCTCGACTGGCCTACTGGACTTATTACTAAAGTCGTTTCCAGTTCGGATGGAAAGAACGAAAGAACTTCCATGTTGAGATTCCTTCTACCAGAGATACTCATCATCTTCTAGGATTGTTTCCAGTACCAGCTCTATGTCTGAACTGAAGATATATCCTTTTTTGGTTTGAATAAATGTTCATTGCATGTTTCCTTTTCAGGTTTATGGACATTATTCATTGTTATTTATACAATTCCATTGTATGCATATACATAGTGGTATCTACCGATACCAGACGGGGAGTGTTCTGTTTCAGTATCTTGAATTGTGCATTGGTATGCTCCTCTCTTCTCCTCCCCCCTCTGTTTCTGCTTCTACTTGGTTCAGTCTAGCCACTTTCTGTTTACCCTGTCATGCATTGCTGTTTTGTGTGCTCTAATTCTGAGGTGATTCTGAGGAAAATATGAGGTGAATCTGTGTATCTCATGTTCTTATCAAGGAGAATATTAGTGGCATAATTCTTTTACCATCTGGATTCCCTGCATATCTTGTAATACAATCTCCGGATTAAAAGACTACTTGATTAACTCCTGGGTGTCTGATGCGTAAACTGTAAGTGGAGGATGTCTGATTCAACAAGTCACCTCACAGATGCGTGATTTGTATAAGGCTGACATTTCGAAACGCCACAATATAGACATTTGTAATATAGGTATAGGAGTAACTATAGTCTATGAAAGTCAACATATTTAAATCAGACACTTGTATCATATGAAACAATAGTCCTTATTCAGATCCCCAGGGTGCAGGGTCTTGAGGCGTCAGATCCATCTCCTTTCTCTCTCTTTGAGCATCCGTTCTTTATCGCCACCTCGTCTTGGAGGGGGGACCCAGTCAATCACCTGGAAACGTAGCTGGCTCACCGTGTGTTTATGTTGAGAGAAATGTTCCACTAATGTGGATTCCATTTTTCTTGTACGTATGTTGGATTTATGTTGACAAATTCTGTCTTTTCTTTTCTGGGTGGTTTCCCCTACATAGCCCAAACCACAGGGGCATTTAATTAGATAAACCACAAAGTTGGTGTGGCAAGATAAATGGCCTCTGATGTAGAACATTTTTCCGGTAGAGGGGTGTGAGAAGGTGGGGCCTATCGTCATGTTCCCATATTGGGTGCAAGCCAGACAAGGGTATGTTCCCTTGTTTGGGGTAGATGTGATAGTCATTTGGGTAGTAATTTTATGTCCCTAAAATTCCTCGACCTTATAACAATTAAATCATGCAATATACATGTCAAGCATTATATGTCATCCTTGTGATCATGGTCTAGTCATAATCACAACCTATTTGTATGATTCATGACCGTCTCTCATATCAGTTATGTACAGATCAATTTATTTACAGATTATCATGTCATCCTCATACATCAACTGATTATGTGAGAATGTATATCATCAACCAGTACAGAGTATCTACATATGAGAATTATATATATATATATATATATATATATATTTTTTTTTTTTTTTTGTGTGTCTTTATAATTTTATTTATCATGACTTTTGTTATTTGTGTGGCTCAATAACCATTCCACTTGCAATCATTACTGGAGTGCTGTCTGAATATGTGATATACTTTGAACCTGATGTGGCCCCCTCTGCTAGAGTCCAGGTAAAGCAGATATCCCACCAAGGGCTCCAGATATCTTCAGGTTTCTTAATACTTAGCTTGCGCTCTCTAATGTATGTTAAGGAGAAAGCTACATTTGCTGAAATGGAGGTCAGGTAGGTAATAGCAAACATCGTCTTCTTGATGAATCCATGAAGCAGGAAGAGGTTCACGGCTTCTGTGATTATCAGAACCATATAAGCGTTAATGAATACATTTTGATGTGGATTCTAAATGAATCATGAAGTATGGAGTTATAATGGGTTCATATTCTTGCTGTCAAAAACAAACCTGACAGAACGGAGACCAGCACTAATGCGAACAAAGAAATCAAGCCTGCTGCCACTTCCCCCACACTGCAGAAAAGCATGACAAACCTGTTTCTGTTTCTATCGCTTTCCATTAGCGGAATTAACATACACAGTTAAAAGCATCTCCTGCGAATTGTAATGTTTATAAAAGTGTAAATGCTCTGTAGATTCAAGTTCATTCCATTGTATTCCTGCACTTGAACTGCTATTCCACATCTTGTAAGCCACATCTTGCAGCACATTCTTGTATGATTGCAGCACGCTATTGCCATGTTCAAATAACATATTAATGCTTTATGGGTGAAAAATACACAAGAAAATACGTTCTTGAAGTAGTTTGTTTTCTATGGGAGTGCATGGGCTTTGTAAACCCTGAAATATTTCTTTTTATAAATGGTTGTGCAACAAAGCGGTCCGCAAGGGGTCCCTTTAAGATGAGATAAGTGTTTTGTGATGCCAGTTGCAATGAAACAATGTGACAAAGTCCCTTTAAGAAACGGTTTTGGTGGTGGTACCCAGGTGAAGGAATGGCCGAGTGGTATAGGGTGGCCTTAAATGTCCCTTAATGTTTTGTGCACGTGTCATGGTGCTCCTTGCTCAATATGCTGGAACCCCAGACATTGGCTCTGAAGCAGACAAAGGGGGTAGGTGAAGAATAAATTGAGTCCAGACCTTGTGATGAAGTTAAAAAACAGCTTTATTTTCAATAAATGTTTCTCCAAATGATTTACAGACTTTCTCTTGGTTCCCAGCAGGCTTCAGCATGTAACTCTGGCAGGCAGAAAACTCAACGCTGCTACACCTGTTGCTTTCTGGCTCTGCTGTACTGACAGGCTGGCAATATAACTTAGCTTTTGCTGTATGCTGCACTTCTCTCTGTAGTCTGACTCTAGTTTTGTCCAGGGAAAACTTTCTCCTCCTGGCTTCAGAGGCTTCATGTTGCAGCCGCCATATCCAGCAGAGCTGAAGGTGCTTTAGCTCGCTTAGACAGGGCTTGGCGTGAGCATATCAAACGGCGATGTGCCCAAGGAGGGGGTAAGCTAGACAGACCTCTAACTAACTAGTCCCCTCCCCTCCTTAGAGGGAGGGTTAGAATGAAAAGAAGGGTTCCACTCTCTATAAATGTAGCTCTGCCATGCTTGCTGCCACCTTCTGGTGAACCAGGGAAATTACATGAACAAGAATAGTTACAAGAAATAAATATGCACAGTTTTTAGGACCTGAAATGAATATACATGAGGACATAAGGTTAACCAATAATGACAGTAGTAGGGTGCAAAGGTTGTAATGCCACTCTGGGGCATTACAGTTGTTATATATTGTTCTGAACGCTAGAGACTGGGGTGGGGCAAAGCTGTAGCTGTAGGGGTTGCAGAGTGTGCAATGGCCTCCATGCCCTGTTGTCTGAGAGATCCACTGTCATATAAGAGGAAAGCAGTAAAGTACTATATGGGACAAAAGGAAGAAGGAAGGAGGAAATTAAGGAAGAGCTGAAGGAAGGAAGTTAAGGAGTAAGGAAGTAAGGAAAGGAGGGAGGAAGGGCAGGAAGGAAGGATGGGGGAGAGAGAAAGGGAAGAAGGATGGGAAGAAGAGGGAGGGAGGGAGGAAGGAAGGAAGGCGGGAAGGAAGGGAGGGAGGATGGGAGGAATTAAGGTACAAATCAAAAGTAGGGAGGATGGAAAGGAAGGATTGCAGAAAGGAGGATGGGAGAGAGAGAGAGAAGGAGGAAAAAAATAAGGAAGGAAGTTAAGAAAGAAAGAATGGAGGGAGGAATGGAAAAAGGAAGAGAGGAAAGAAAGAAGGGATGGAGGAAGGTAGAGTGGAAGGAAAGCAAAAAGGGAGAAATGAATGATGGAAGAAAGAAGAGAGAGGAAGAAAGAAAGAAATATTTTACCCTGGCAGACCCTGCCCAATCATTTCAATAGCCAGAATGTAATACTGCAGTTATGCTATTGCAGAGTAAATGTATGGCATCTTCCCTTGACTATAATTTCTGATCACCAGGGGCCTCTGAAGCCAGACCCATGCCGCTAATTAGTGGGTCATCTTCAAACTGAAAAGGGGTTGTCATAATGAGAGAACCCCTTTAATATAAAAAAAAGTTCTAAAAAATAAGAGACTACATTCATAAAGTGGATAGGATTATTTGTAAATAGAAATTACATTCTATTTAGATGATATTTTTCCCTTTTGCTTTCCCTTTTGACATTTTTATTCAATTCCCTGGCCTTTATACATTTCTTTGTGCTGAATGTACCTCCTTATTGTTCCTCGAGGTGTATTCATTTCCTTGCTCTTCCTTTCAACTGCTTTAGCCATTCTGAGGCCTTTGTCTTGCCAGTCATTCCTCTCCAGCAGCTATACAACCCTTGCTCTGAAGGGAGACAGAGAATCCTTCAATTCCTCCCATTCATCTGTTTATGTCTTATTCTATGTTTTTTTTTCTTGTGATTAAACTTTGATCATGCTGGAAGTTCAGCCGACAGCCTCGAGTGTTCGCTTTTGTCGCATTTTCATTAAAATTCATTGGACAACTACATAAGTGTGGAATATTAAATAGATGTACGCTTTTTATTTTTACGAGTTGGGTCAATGACATTATAACTCATTATATTTTACAATATTCACTTATAGACTTTTCAGAGTCTACATGGCGAAACATTTGTAAATTATTTTTGTAAAGGAAATAAAAAATTAGCCTCTGCCCCTCGGGAGAGTGAGATGAAAGGTTAATATTTATCAGCATTTTTTATGTTAATGTAAATAGAGAATTAGCACTTTAGATGTGAATGGCATGAATAAGCATAAAGATTCTATTAAAATAAAAGATCTAAAATATGTAGAGTAAGTGGCAGAGCAATAAAAATATATCAATAGTAATGTATACCATGTAGAGAGTTGTCAAGATGTGGACAGCAGTGAAAAAGACACACTTGTGCCCATTGTGACACAGAGCATAGGGCTATGTATATTTTATATCTTATTTGGCATTATACACAGTCAAATTGGTCCTTTAATCGATGACAGCAACAAGGGGTTGTGTCCTGACAGCCTATCGCACACCTTATATACCCACCAAGCCAGCTCAGTCACCACATGTGACTTTCTTTATAGGCTACGTGCTGGGGGAGTCAAAAGTTGGAAGTGGTTATAATTAGGGTTGAGCAAACTTGTATTTTAAGTTCGGCATCCAAAGTTCGGGTTGGGGTTATCGAAGAATCCCATATGGATTCCGCTACCATGGACCATAAGGGAATTTTGAATCCATAAGGGGATTATTCGATGAACCCGAACCTTGGACAACACTAAGGACCTGGGGTGACATCTCCGTCATGTGATCAGTGCAGGGGGCGTTGCTCAGTAGTGGATTGGATAAGAGGTGGTAAAGGGCCTGGTATAATGATCATGTGACATGACGGGCGGATTTCCTGTGCTATGTGTGGAGGAGAAGAAGGAAGTAGAGCAGTGAAAGACGGTTGCGCAAACTTGTTTTTTTAAGTTCAGCGTTCGGGTTCATTGAAGAATCCCCTTATGCAGTGTCGGACTGGGATGCTAAGGGCCGACCAGTAATATTTATTCTGGGGTCCCACTGTACAGCGACATGCAAATATTACCTGCCCACACAGAGGCAGAAAGCAACAAGATGCTATAAGATGATTATGATAATTGATTATGGGGGTTTCTGCGACAACTTCAAAAGATGGGCCCCAAGGAAGAGAGGATACTGGATGGCCTGCCTCTATTCTTAGAGGCCATCTTAACTTTCAGGTGCGTCTATAATAATAAACTGGATAGTCTACCCAGTTTTTTATATTGATATATGTTATTTGAGATTCTGTGCTGGTGGACTGGAAGCCCACCTTTCTCAGGGTCCCACCGGGGGATTCCCCTGTTCCCCTGTGGGCCAGTCCAAGCCTGCCCTTATGGATTCCAAATTCCGTTATGGTCTGTGGTAGCGGAATCCATAACGGGATTCTTCGATAACCCGAACTTTGGACGTCGAACTTAAAATACAAGTTCGCTCAACCCTAGTTATAATAATTTGACTCAATTGTGTTTATGTACTTGCATGCTCTATCTCACTGTCTCATGATTAGGCCACATGGAACGCCAGAGCTTGTGGTAACCCTGCCTGGAAAACACTTCTCTAAAAAAAAACCTCCTGAGCCATGGACAGTGGCATATCTGGATGAACAGCAAGGGCAAGTTTCAACAGTTTTGACTTTCTGAGGACATAGATACAATTGAATACAATTTCACAGGTTCAGACAAAGAATGGTCTTGCTTCTTTATCCTGTGCCTCTTCTGCTCTAAGAGTCACCCTGGGTCCTGAAACCATTCTGCATCAGAACATAGTGTTCATGGTGTAGCTCCTGGAGCAGAAGAGGACATGGGAGAGAGGAAGCATGAGTAAAAGAAGAGGTCTGTTGGATCTGAATACCCCCCCCCCCCCTTTTTATTCCTCTAGTCTGAGGTCTTATTTTTTGGGACCTGATTAATTTTGTGGTGTGGCCTAATGTGGATCTGATTATTTAAAGTGGTTAATCTCTGATTAATGTAAAAAAGAAAAAATGAAAATCAGACATCACAAAGTACATGACAATCTTTTTCTAACAAAGCTAAACCCGCCTGTACCTCACATGGATCCAGAGATATCCCCATTCATTGCTTTCCTAGATTGGCAGCTCAGGGGGAGTATAATTGCAATTACATTTACTAAAGTATTCAGATTCAGGAGCTGGTTTGAAAACTGTAGAATATTTTTCGTGGGACAACCCATTTAAGGTCTGGGATCTGACTAATGTAGGGCTTAGTTTGGGATCTGAGTTAATTTAGGTGTTTGCTTTGAGGTCTGAATTAATTTGTGTTTGCTCTGGGGGCTGATTATTGTTGGAGTCTGCTCTGAGGGTCTACTCTAGGGTTTAAATTCATTTTGAGGTCTAACCTATTGCTGTGGAACCTACATCCCGGTTTTTAACTCTATCAGTGTTCCTCAGGCACTGGTTTTTTGATAGTATAGTAGGGCAATGAGCAGCATTGTTGGTGCAGTATATTGGTACCTTGGGCAGCAGCAGGCACAGCATTGGTGGTAGCAGCAGGATAGCAGTGTTAACCACTTGAAGACCACAGGTTTATACCCCCCTAGTGACCAGGCCCTTTTTTACAAATCCGCACTACACTACTTTCACCGTTTATTGCTCGGTTATACAACTTACCATCAAAAAGTGTGGTGATAAGAAAGCAGGATGCGCTCATACCCATATGCAGTTGTGCATTTCTGTAGGGGAGCACATCCTGCACTTGTAGTCCGTTGCTAATGGCAATCACCAGCAAAAAATGCATACAATGGATGATGCCAGCAACGGACTACAAGTACCACAATGGACATCCTACATAAGATAAAATTTATGTGGATGTGGCAAGAATTCAAAACAAACACAGAACCAGAGATAGGTGCACACTGCCGTGACACTAAACCCTCACACTGATGTTAAAAATTGAGAGTTAGTTCGACATATCCTACTAGGAGGACGTTTCTTAAGCCTCGGGCACCAGCGTCAAGGTCTCTCAAGTAGCCCGTGGGCCCTAACACTCACCTACCTGCGCCATATGGGCGATATCAGGGGCCAGTGGGCAATTACAGGAGCATTAGGACGACTCACAAACATCTCCTCTGTTACCTCCAGCATGTGGCCATGCTTGCAATGGGAGGTGGGAGGTGTCTATGAGCCCTACCCAAGACTGACTGATATAGCCCAAGACCAAGCAGGTGCACCCAAATGTGACCTGAAGATGAAAAGCAGGCACATTTAAATTGGAGTTTTATACACCTCCATACATATATATATAAACCATCAAAAAGTGTGGTGATAAGAAAGCAGGATGTGCTCATACCCATATGCAGTTGTGCATTTCTGTAGGGAGCACATCCTGCACTTGTAGTCCGTTGCTAATGGCAATCACCAGCAAAAAATGCATACAATGGATGATGCCAGCAACGGACTACAAGTACCACAATGGACATCCTACATAAGATAAAATTTATGTGGATGTGGCAAGAATTCAAAACAAACACAGAACCAGAGATAGGTGCACACTGCCGTGACACTAAACCCTCACACTGATGTTAAAAATTGAGAGTTAGTTCGACATATCCTACTAGGAGGACGTGTCTTAAGCCTCGGGCACCAGCGTCAAGGTCTCTCAAGTAGCCCGTGGGCCCTAACACTCACCTACCTGCGCCATATGGGCGATATCAGGGCCAGTGGGCAATTACAGGAGCATTAGGACGACTCAGGATAGCAGTGTTAACCACTTGAAGACCACAGGTTTATACCCCTAGTGACCAGGCCCTTTTTACAAATCCGCACTACACTACTTTCACCGTTTATTGCTCGGTTATACAACTTACCATCAAAAAGTGTGGTGATAAGAAAGCAGGATGCGCTCATACCCATATGCAGTTGTGCATTTCTGTAGGGGAGCACATCCTGCACTTGTAGTCCGTTGCTAATGGCAATCACCAGCAAAAAATGCATACAATGGATGATGCCAGCAACGGACTACAAGTACCACAATGGACATCCTACATAAGATAAAATTTATGTGGATGTGGCAAGAATTCAAAACAAACACAGAACCAGAGATAGGTGCACACTGCCGTGACACTAAACCCTCACACTGATGTTAAAAATTGAGAGTTAGTTCGACATATCCTACTAGGAGGACGTGTCTTAAGCCTCGGGCACCAGCGTCAAGGTCTCTCAAGTAGCCCGTGGGCCCTAACACTCACCTACCTGCGCCATATGGGCGATATCAGGGCCAGTGGGCAATTACAGGAGCATTAGGACGACTCACAAACATCTCCTCTGTTACCTCCAGCATGTGGCCATGCTTGCAATGGGAGGTGGGAGGTGTCTATGAGCCCTACCCAAGACTGACTGATATAGCCCAAGACCAAGCAGGTGCACCCAAATGTGACCTGAAGATGAAAAGCAGGCACATTTAAATTGGAGTTTTATACACCTCCATACATATATATATAAACCATCAAAAAGTGTGGTGATAAGAAAGCAGGATGTGCTCATACCCATATGCAGTTGTGCATTTCTGTAGGGGAGCACATCCTGCACTTGTAGTCCGTTGCTAATGGCAATCACCAGCAAAAATGCATACAATGGATGATGCCAGCAACGGACTACAAGTACCACAATGGACATCCTACATAAGATAAAATTTATGTGGATGTGGCAAGAATTCAAAACAAACACAGAACCAGAGATAGGTGCACACTGCCGTGACACTAAACCCTCACACTGATGTTAAAAATTGAGAGTTAGTTCGACATATCCTACTAGGAGGACGTGTCTTAAGCCTCGGGCACCAGCGTCAAGGTCTCTCAAGTAGCCCGTGGGCCCTAACACTCACCTACCTGCGCCATATGGGCGATATCAGGGGCCAGTGGGCAATTACAGGAGCATTAGGACGACTCAGGATAGCAGTGTTAACCACTTGAAGACCACAGGTTTATACCCCCTAGTGACCAGGCCCTTTTTTACAAATCCGCACTACACTACTTTCACCGTTTATTGCTCGGTTATACAACTTACCAGCCAAATGAATTTTACCTCCTTTTCTTCTCACTAATAGAGCTTTCATTTGGTGGTATTTCATTGTTGCTGACATTTTTACTTTTTTTGCTATTAATAAAAATGTAACCACATTTTTGCAAAAAAATGACATTTTTCACTTTCTGTTGTAAAATTTTTCAAAAAAAACCTACATTTCTATATAAATTTTTCGCAAAATTTATTGTTCTACATGTCTTTGATAAAAAAAAATCCAATAAGTGTATATTTATTGGTTTGGGTAAAAGTTATAGCGTTTACAAACTATGGTGCAAAAAAGTGAATTTCCGCATTTTGAAGCAGCTCTGACTTTCTGAGCACCTGTCATGTTTCTTCAGGTGCTAGAATGCCAGGATAGTATAAATACCCCCCAAATGACACCATTTTAGAAAGAAGACACCCCAAATACGGATCTGCGCTTCCGGGTCTGTACTTCCGTTCCGCAAAAATATAGAACATGTCCTATTCTTGTCCGCAATTGTGGACAAGAAAAGGCATTATCTATATAGTTCTGGCAATGTGCGGATCCGCAAAATGCGGAAAGCACATTGCCAGTGTCCGTATTTTGCGGATCCGCAGATCCATGGATCCGCAAAACACATACGGACGTGTAAATGAGCCTTACAGGGGGGTAATTAGTGACAGGGGGGGTGACAGGGGGTGATCAGGGGGGTGACATGGGTGATCAGGGGTTAATCAGTGATGGGGGGTGGGGGGTGTGTGTGTATAGTGATTGGTGCACTTTACTTATGTTTCCTCTGGTGGTCCCAGACAAAGGGACCACCAGACGAGCAGACAGCAGGCATATCAGACGCTGTTTACAAAACAGCGTCTGATATGCGTTTTTTTTCGCATCTACAGCCTACCAGCGCATGATCAGCGCTGGCAGGCTGTAGTTTCAGTTGTCATGGTCACGATCGCATGAACGGCGCACGCGCGTTCATGCGAAATCTCGGGTCTCACGAGATGACGCCGATGGGCGTGACTGAGACCTGAGAGAGCCGCCGCGCTGACGCCCATCGGCGTTAGCGTGGCGGCAAGTGGTTAAAGGAATGGAAGAGTTGTATTACTATAGAGGCTGGTCTGAAAAAGCAAAGGGCCAAGAATGAGCAGCAAACTCTCTAGTCATCAGAGGATGTTATCAAAATGATCTGGGCTGGATGGAGAAGAAAATGAATGTGAATGACTCCAATCACAGAAGATGCCACGTGTGAGTCACGAGATACAACTACACTGTAATCACTTATATGGTCTTCAGAGTGATAAAACTATATGGTGACGGTATGGTGGTAATAATGGTCTTTGAATAGTGTTTTTTTTTAATTAACAGAATGGTGGAATTTTTCAGATGCCGTATGTGGCGACGATATCATTTGCCTTTTTTATGGTGACATTACATGTTAACTCTATGACTGCATTATTTAGGGGTTTTCTGTCTTAGATTAGTTTTTTATGACAGGGTAATTTTTTAGCAGCAGGTTTTTCTTTGGATACAAGTTCATACACACAGAACTGATGATGTGGCAGCCTCAGCAAGGGACACTGAGAAAATAACATGGTAGGTATAGCTCTCGGCGCACATGGTGGGCTGTAGAGGAGCATGGTGGTCATTCAGAGATTGATTGTCCATGTAAGACATGGACAACTTGAGTTAACTAGAGGAGGAGCCTCTTTATGGAATGGCGCTTCATTCTGGCTCATAGAGGAGGCTCTCTTCTATGATGTCCATAAGGCCTCATGCACACGACCATATGGCTTTTTCAGTATTTTGCGGTCCACAAAAAACGGATCCGCAAAAAAAACGGATGAAGTCCGTGTGCATCCCGATTTTTGCGGAACAGAACATCTGACCCCTGATAGAACAGTACTATCCTTGTCCGTCATGTGGACAATAATAGGACATGTTCTATCTTTGAACGGAACGGAAAAACTGAAATAGAAGGCATACGGAGTACCTTCCGTTTTTTTTGCAGATCCATTGAAATGAATGGTTCCGTATACGGTTTGTTTACGGAATGCAAAAAACGGAACATAAACAGAAAAAAAAACCTTTGTGTGCTTGAGCCCTAAGGCAGATTAACAGGGGTTGTTTTCATGAGCTAATCTGATTACGTTTTTACTCAGTTGGAAACTCAATATAACCAATTACCTTTCCATCTGTTTTCATAAATAGGAGATGATCTGTTTCAGAGGGTTACAGGAAGTGTGAAAGAGTGTGGAAACACAAATCTTTCCGTTTCACATTTACCCATGAGATGTAGGTGTTTATTAGGCTCATTTTCACCTAGTAGTACAGATTTAATAGCCTTGTTGTAAGAGCTCTATTTAATGAGAATAAATCACTGATAAAAAATGCGGAAGAAACACATATGGTATAGACATACAGTTGTGTTCAAAATTATTCAACCCCCACTGAAATTGAGTGTTTTGGCCAGTTTGACATTGATTGTGATCATTTCAGTCATCTTGTTTACAATTAAATCAAAGAGGCCCTTGTAAGTCAGACAAATATAACATAACATTTATAATGAAATAACCACAAATGTCTTTTCTGTGCTCACATCATTATCAGTTTTATTCAACCCCCAAGTGACATTCAATCTTAGTACTTAGTACAACATCCTTTTCCAGTTATAACAGCTTTTAAATGTGAAGCATAGCTTGACACAAGTGTCTTGCAGGGATCTACGGGTATCTTCGCCCATTCTTCATGGGCAAAAGCCTCCAGTTCAGTCACATTCTTAGGCTTGCGCGCTGCAACTGCTTTCTTTAAGTCCCACCAGAGGTTCTCAATCGGATTTAAGTCTGGTGACTGCGATGGCCACTTCAAAATGTTCCAGCCTTTAATCTGCAACCATGCTCTAGTGGACTTGGAGGTGTGCTTGGGATCATTGTCCTGTTGAAAGGTCCAACGTCTCCCAAGCCTCAGGTTTGTGATGGACTGCATCACATTTTCATCCAATATCTCCTGGTACTGAAGAGAATTCATGGTACCTTGCACACGCTGAAGCTTCCCTGTACCTGTAGAAGCAAAACAGCCCCAAAGCATGATTGACCCCCCGCCATGCTTCACAGTAGGCAAGGTGCTCTTTTCTTCATAGGCCTTGTTCTTCCTCCTCCAAACATAGCGTTGATCCATGGGCCCAAACAGTTCTAATTTTGTTTCATCAATCCACAGAACACTATCCCAAAACTTTTGTGGTTTGTCCACATGACTTTTGGCATACTGCAGGCAACTCTTCTTATCTTTGGAGACAGCAAGGGGGTGCGCCTGGGAGTTCTGGCATGGAGGCCTTCATTACGCAGTGTGCGCCTTATTGTCTGAGCTGAAACTTCAGTACCCGCATCTGACAAATCTTTTTTCAGTTCCTCAGCAGTCACACGGGGACTTTTCTCCACTTTGCGCTTCAGGTAGCGCACAGCAGTCAAAGTCAGCATCTTCTTTCTGCCATGACCAGGTAGTAGTGTTGAGCGCGAATATTCGAAAAGCGAATTTTTTTAGCGAATATCGGCACTTCGCTAATTCGCGAATATTTCGAATTTAGCGCTATAAATTCGCTATTTCGAATATTCGTTTTTTGTTTTTGTTTTTTTTTTTTAGTTATATTTTTTTCTTTCCTACTTCCCAAAAGTAGTTCTTACCTGTCCTGAGGATTCCTGGCTGCTCTAGTCAGTGCCCATTGCCGCTTCTGCCGACTTCCGTGCTCATGTGGAGCGTCCCCATCCATGGGAGAATCTCCATATACTAAAATGTACTGTCGGATTTGAGGAATTACGTTGAAATCGCAATGCGATTAATTCAAGTTATATTAATCGCATTGCGATTACAACTTAGCACTGCTATCTTACATAGGCTAGAATAACGAATATGGAATATAGCTATGCACTAGCAGTGCTAAGTTGAAATCGCAATGCGAATACTTTAAGTTAAATTAATCGCATTGCGAATTCAACTTAGCACTGCTGCTATATTCCATATTCGTTAACTTCGTTAATTCTAGCAAGCTGACCCATTATAAACCCAGCTCTAAGTTGAAATCGCAATGCGATTAATATAACTTGAATTAATCGCATTGCGATTTCAACGTAATTCCTCAAATCCGACAGTACATTTTAGTATATGGAGACGTTCCCATGGTGATGGGGACGCTCCATGAGCACGGAAGTTATGGTTGGCTTGGTAGAATTAGCGAATAGCGAATATGACGAATGTATTCGTCATATTCCTCAAAACGAAGATAACGAGTATTCTACATCTTCGTTTTAGCTACCTATTAGTCTCGTCATCGTCAACTTCGCTATTCGCTAATTCTAGCAATCAAATAGGAAGGTTGACTTACCAGACAGCTGTGTTAAATTCGCTATGCGATTTTTTTTTTTTTAATACAATAATTATATTACTTGATAAAATTATTATAAGTATTCTATTTATTAAAAAAAAAAAAAATCGCATAGCGAATTAAACACAGCTGTCTCTATAGTCAACCTTCCTATTTGATTGCTAGAATTAGCTTGAGTTGACGAATAGGTAGCTAAAACGAAGATGTAGAATACTTCGTTATCTTCGTTTTGAGGAATAGACGAATACATTCGTCATATTCGTCATCCTCGCTAATTCTAGATATGAAACCAATAGGAAAGTAGCCTTAAGTACAAATCGCAATATGCGATTATTTAAATCGCATGTTAATCGCGATAACTAGAAAAAATGACGAATATTCGATTTCGACGAATATGAAACGAATATTCATTCGAATATTCGCGAATTTCGTCGAAATCGAATATGGCACCTGCCGCTCATCACTACCAGGTAGCATTTCAACAGTGCCCTTTGCCTTGAATTTGCGAATGATGCTTCCTATGGTGTCTCTTGGTATGTTTAACATCTTTGCAATCTTCTTATAGCCATTGTCCTTCCTGTGAAGAGAAATCACCTCTTCTCTTGTCTTCCTGGACCATTCTCTTGACTTCACCATGTCTGTAAACCCACCAGTAAATGTCTAGAAGGAGCTGAGTATCACAGTCATTTTACATCTGCCTAATTGGGGCTTATTATGCTTGATTGCTGCTCCTTGACATCCAGAGGTGTTTTCAATACCTGATCGAAAACACTTGAATGAACCTCTGTTCTTAAGAGTGGTCGTCTTTAAGGGGTTTGAATTATTGTGTCAATGAAGAAATTACAAAAAAAACATTTAATACTGTATTACAAAAACAATTGATGCCATTTTAGTTGCATTTGGTTATTTAAAAAATCCTTGTAAGATTTCATTCTGAACAAAATTACAAATGTACACTAAATTCCCTAAAACCCTTTACAGCATTGGGGGTTGAATAATTTTGAACACAACTGTAGATACACTGTATGCGTTCAGGTGCAAAATGACATGTTAAACATGTTTAAAGGGGTCTTGTGCAGGCTGTATATATTGATGATCTATCCTCAGGATAGATCATCAATATCTGATCATCAGAGATCTGACACCCAGCATCCCTGTCATATGAGCGCTGCATCCTCTTCATTACACTGCCTGTCATCTTGCAAGTGCAGTGTAATTACAAGTACTCACTTGTAATTACACTAGGCCATCTCTACAGGGGAGATGACGTTTAGTGTCATGAAGAGGAAGCAGCGCTCGCATGGAGCACTGCCTCCTCTTCAAACAGCTGACTGGTGGGGATGTTAGGTGCCCGACCCTAGGACAGGTCATCAATATAAAATTACTGCAATATAAAACTACTGCACAACCCCTCTAAAGTCCCATGTAGAGATGTCCCCTATGATTGACTGCATAAACCAATGTCCAGTGATTACTGATGTTCCCAAATACTGTATATTGGCAGTTTGGCATGGCTCACGCAGTTTTAAGAACGCAGCCCTTACAGAGAGGCAGGTCTTCAGTCAGATGTAGAAGTCAGACCAAAACGTCTCTCCTTTAATTTTCCTTTATTTATCTTCTCATTTTAGTCTGATGATCCAATCCTGTCTCGTACTGAGTTATAGTTAAATAATTACTATATAAGTATCCCAGGAGACTGGAAAGTTCCCTGTCTGCTTGATCTTGCATTCTTGTGTCAGGCTGTATTGCAGCTGGCTTGCAGAAGGACCTCTCCCTAACTGCTCTGCTTGACATAGGAGATAAAGGACACTGAGCATTGCCTTCCATCCTATACTGTTTGCTAACCAAAAATGTAAGGTATTAGGAATAAATAAACCCCTGTGTTCCTTGCAAGATTTCTACAAGAATATTTATTTTAGGAATATGTTGCAATACACAAGAGAGAGTATTTGCAATTGTTATATTTTACATGCATTGTCATGTATCTTGATGTATTGCCCATTAATTTCAGCCAGAGGAAGGTATGGTTGGCAGTGGGTGGTAGGAACATGGCTAACCACCCTGTTCCTCCCCTCTTGGTTTGAGTGGGCTGGTCCTGCTTCCTGACAGGACTGGGAGTTCCAGTCTAGCTAGAGAGAGAGGAGAGAGAGTTCCTTCTCTGGTAGTGGGGAAGTGAGGAAGCACATGTCAGAGCTCCTACTCCCAGGAACTGTATCTTATTCCCCCATGAGACCAGGGGTGCACCTAGCCTTTCTGCTGCGAAAATTGAAATTGTGCTTCCCTCCCTCCCCCCGATCCTTCCATGGAACCACTTTTCATTCAAACTCCTTTCCTTAGCCCTACTGGTAGAGACATTTATGGACATTACATACAGCGCTACAAAATATACGAGATAAAGCAGTGCCTGTGTGCGCGGCATGTCCTGATGGTGAGGCAAGACTTTCACTAGCACAATGAGTACTGACCTCACCTCGCCTCATTAAAGGCGTGAGACTAACACTCCAGAGGGATACTAAGGAACCAAATATTGTTCTCCTCCTAGAATGACACTCCAGAGAGATCAGCAAAAGACAGTATTTGAATTGGTCAGTGTTTAACACATAAATACAATGCATCCCGGACGAACACTGAAGGTAAATAATGCCACATTTGACATTTATATGTATCACATCTATACAATAACTGATGAGGAGACCTCCTAAAAAAAAAAAATGACCGATCAAGCACAATCAACCCCTCTGTTGCCCCTAAACAGTGGTTTGGGATGACTATAGCGAAGGTGCACCCATGTTGATTCTGCCCTGTCTCCGTGCATGGCACGTGACTGTTACAGCCATTCGCTGACTGCTATAGTCAACAGTCCAATTACGGTAATCATTGAAATCTGGTACAGAGACCTGCCAGGGACCAGCTAAATGTGGGCACAGGAGCGTCAGAGGATTGGTGTGGACAGGGAATTATCCGCTGTGATAAATAGATGGCCTATCTTGTAGCATGTATTATATGTTATGTCATTTTACATGAGTGAGTATATCCCATATAGTACTTAATCTGATGTGTATGATAATGGAGGCCTTTCAGCTCTGCTGAGTCTGGGAGGCTTTGTGGTGGTAAGAACATCATTTTTGTAATCCAATGAGCATCTGCCTATTAGATGCTAATACTAGGTGGTGAGTCAAATGGACCATTTTGGAACTGCTTAATTAAGCAAGCATGGGTCCTCACACATGACAATCACACACTCCCATGGAAGGCATGAAGGCCTAGGACTCAAGCGTCTAGTGGTCTGGAGGCTGCAGGCCTACATAGGAATATGAGTAAATGTATCATAGGCTGTAAATCTTTCATGTTAAGACCTACGTGTTAATAATTTTATTACCGTAATCTTGTTTGGTACATCATGGGCTTCTCAGGAGGTCCAAACACCCCATACCTTACTGCATGCATTCCCACATAACAAGGATCTCGCCTTCAGTAAAGCCAACATATTTTATATTTGGTGTCTATACGATCGGTATGATGAAACATGAATTATGAAAGCACGTCTTCTCCAGTATCAGTATCTTCACATCTGCTAGTTAGATGGGGAAGTGAGGGTGAGCATGAATAATGAAGTGCTTAACCCAGGGATGAACCAGACCAGTGGAGGCTGTTCTCCAGCCGCACCTCTTCTGCTGAGGGGAAATAAAAATACATGACCATGGACATTTTAGTTGACACAAGTTGGGGAACTTAGTAATTAGAAATGGGTAATGGGTAATTAGAAATGAGCAATGTTTTGGAAAATTTGACTCAGCTGTTTTGCCGAATTTTACAAAAAAATTACAAAAAGAATTACTTTGTCACGAAGAACATTTTTTTGTAAGTAGCGGGTGCAATGACAGGGAGTTGTGATGGCGTCGCTTCCCATCAGATGCTGCGTTCATACATGAGTAAAAACAGCGTAAAATTAACAAACAAAAAAACTTAAATCGTACTTACCTCTTCCATTTGCTCGCAACGGGCCGGCCGCCGCCATCTTGCTTAAAGATCTGGCACAAAATCTCTTGCGGCCCGAGATGACGTCGTCACACCGGTCATCGTGATGACATCATACGTGACCATGCACAGGATTTCGGCCGAGATCTTCAATAAAGATGGCTGCGGCCAGCCCATCGCAAGCAAATGGAGGCGATAAGTATGATTTTTTTACAGTATTTCAGGTTAAAAAGATTTGCTGCCTCGAAGCACGAGGAAATTTGGCTTTGCAGCGAATCGAATTTATACTGAAATTCAGATCGAACTCCACTTCGTTGGATTTGATTAGCTCAACTCTAATTGTAATATTAGGACTGGTGAAAGGTCCTCTTTCATGTTGCTTACAGAAGGAAGAAATTGAGCTCTCTACTGCCACCTATAGGAAGCTTCTGAGCCATCGGCGAACCTGGGTAAAATTTTTCCTGCCTTGTTAAGCAGACATTAGGGGCCGGTGATTTTTTTCTGTCATTACCAATTAGTATTGGTATATAAGCAGTTTCTCACACGTTCATTTGCATGGCGAGCACATATTTTTCATCACACCTGACCACCAAAAAGTTGATATTTTCCTAGCAACCTGACAGCTGTGTTTTAGAGATAAATCTGAATAATTGGCCTGGAATGAACACAATTCTTTTCGAATAAAAGCATATTTTTTTTAAAGGTAATCTGTTCTGCCATAGAAAATAAATAGCTTTATTGGATGCTGCCGTCCCAATTGTGCACACCGCACAAGTGTCAAATGAGATCAACCTTCTACAGGCGATATATTATTATTATTTTTCTATTTTTTTGTAGCTTGTATTGAGACGGAAAAGCGGCCATATTACTGTAATATTTGATAAAACTTTATTGTTTAAGGTTCAGAGTGTATGTGGCCAGAGGTGTAATAAATGAGTTAAGGCATTGATTGTGTCACAGGCGGATAGTGCGTTCGATGTCCCCATAGCAACAACCTTGTACTACCAATGGCAATAATGAGACCGAGATTTTTATTTTTCATTTCACTATTACTTTAAGGGCATTTTACAGGGTGTTTTTTTATTACATCTAAAAATAAGAGCGTCGTTCAATGGGGACAAAAATTGCCAATTTAAGACAAGTACAAAGTCCGGCAAACAGGTGAAAATTGGCATTGTACGGTAACTATAGGAATGTCACGAAATGAAATCTCCGGAATGTCTTTCAATAGCAATTCCAAGTAGTATAAACTGTAAGCCGAGTGGGGAGGTAAACTCACAGAGAGGTACTTATGTGGCAAGACATTCAGGAACAAAAGCGTAAAAGCCAAATAATTCACAACTGATTGATGGGAACAATCTTAAGCATCTTGAATTGATCTGGACTTGTGCTAAGAGTTTGCCAGAGGTCACATCAAATGCAGCTTCAGATCTGTCATTGAATTTTTACCATTGCAGTGAAGATTTTTTTTTAAAAAGATATAGCTTTTTTTTTTTTTTTTTAAAGAAAGATTTCTTTTGGTATGCCAATATTGTCACTGACAACAATACCACCAGGCATTAGAAGTTAATCACAAGGAAAGACCCCTTCAGTTTGGGCTTCCATAAGATGTAAGACTATGAAGGAGTAGGTATGTTATGCTTTTAAAGTTTAGCTCAAGATCGATCAACTTCTAGAAAACCAGGGAAGAATTCTCCACTACAAGATGACCAGAAGGCTGTTGTCAAACAATTGAATTGATGATGATGAAGGTAAAATTGAAGAATTTTTGTTAAAAACATAAACCGTTAAATCACAAGGCCAATAGTCGACTGGGTCAGCAGGAACACTACATTGGATTCTTGGGTCACCAGAGACTACCCAGTTTATGACACAGTTGTCAATGTTGAACACTACACTATGCAAGATTATAATATTTCATACAACATGGAGCTTCTGGATGCTGTATGTTCTACTGGTCTCGACGAGTCCACACCGCTCATTAAAATAACCCTCAAGTTTGCCATCAATACCCTGGGTAATGTGAAATATGTACTCCATTTTTTCCTACTTTGCAAGCTTGATGTTAGCATATATTATGGTGTTTCTAAGATTGTCTTTTTAAGATGGTCTCCACTAAGTATGGACATCTTAAGACCAACTGAGTACAGGATAAAGGCCTTCTATCACCATTTGTCAAATATGGAGTGACATGGGATTAATGTACATAGCCCTCTTCCCTCTTCTTTATCATTCCGTGGTCTATTTGATTATATATTGTATTATAATTGAAAACTTTAACCCGATTTTCTAAAATTATATTTTACATGGTCCTGAATCATGTATGCCCTACAATGTCAATATCTGATCAGTGGGGATCCAACATTGATTACCGCTATGATCAGCTGTTTGACGAGGCAGCAGCACTCCTGTCAGCCTCCTCATAGCATATTAGGCACAGCGCTATACATTGTGTAGTGGCTTGGTATTGCAGCCCAGGCTCTTTCACTTGATTCGGACTGAGCTGCACAAAGGCCATGTGACCGATGATCGTGACGTCACTGACCTCACTGGAGTGCCAAGGTCTCTTCAAACAATTGATTAGTGGGAGTGCAGGGAGTCGGACGCCACTGATCAGAAATTGATGACCTCTCTGGAGGACAGGTCATCAATATTCTACTCCTAGAGAACCCCTTTAATAAAACACAGCAGCCATATTTCTCCAAGTTTCTTTTTGTATCTATTATTTTTTTTTATAGAAAAGAAAAAAACGCAGCACTACCAATGTCAGTGAAAAGAAGGTGGATCCTTTATTCACCTGTGCGACGTTTCGATCCTCTCAATGGGATCCTTATCAAGCAATGAATTGTGGTAGGAAGTGCATATTTATAGATGGTGAACAAATTTGCATACATAATGAGCAATAAAGTGCAACATATTACAAAAATCGCATTGTGTGCAAATACATTATTACATCTGATAACATGATAATCGTTCATATAAAACATCTAAGAAAGTCCCACAGTAGTGTCTTGTGAAGGTTAAAAACGTTAATTGTGACTTGATGATGTCATGGATGGAGGCGGGGACAACCGCTGCTGTAGAAACAATGTGGGCGCTAATAATGGCGATATATACAAGTAGTGCGGTGTATCGCTATCATGTATGCACATGTCTGCTGACAGGGAATCGCATGAAACATCACGTGACTTGCCTGGCAACCGTCGTTAGTCGCGCTAGAGTAAAAGAGGTGTGTCTGGAAGGTCCTCAAGCCCTCAGACGTATAGGGAGGGATGTGCTCCAACTCAGAAGCACTATCCGCACCATAAGCGGAACCAGGAGACTCTTACACCGGGTAATAACCAAGTGTGGTGTGAATGGATTTTTAAGTTACAATCTTTGGAACCCAAAGGTCTCAATGTCGAATATAAACCTTGGCTTTATGTTTAAGTAGCTGCCTAAATGGTCCAGAACTCGCGATCTCTGTGTATGTTTTCACCTACAAGGTTTTTAATTTATGCATTTTCTTTTTTTCTTTTATTTCTAGACAACATGGTTGGACGGGACATATCCCTGCTGCGAACTACCTTTCATCTACTACTTCAGAGCTGGCCTTTGTATCCACATATGCGCGATAATACAATTAACATTTTGTTTCTATGAATCTGACAAGTCCGTAGCCTACAGAGGACGATCGCGGACAAGTTTGACACCACACTTGGTAATTACCCGGTGTAAGAGTCAATTGATAGTAGTAGTAATTTAAATGATGAACGTGCCCGTCAGTCACCTGATTGGCCGGTGTGCCAAGAGTTGGCGCCCTAGTAATATGATATTGTTAGTATTTCCTAAGAAACCCATCCGTTTTGTAGTCCTGAACAAAACTTACTACAGGCTATTTTTGTCCCACATTGGAGAAGCAGGATTTCTGGACCTCAAATTTTATAGTACATTTTTAAAAATAAACTGTATATAATTAATTGCCCACATGGCTTACTAAAATTGAGTAGTGATACAAAATTAGTACGTCCAACTTCTGGCAAAGCTTTTTAAATCAATAATTTGTCGATTTTTCTAAGCATTTGAATTGTAAAACAGTGGATTCCAACTGCAAACTTCAGCTTCAGAACCAGAGCATTTTCATGTAATTTTAATGGCGAGACAGCAATACTGAAGCATTGGAGCTGACATTCAGATGAATACGCAGTAATTTCTTATGGGACATGGAGTGCAGTATCAGTCTACATACAGATTCTACTTCGGTGTGAGACTCCCTGTTTTACTCATACTCTTAAGCTTCAGTCTCTGCCAGCAGTTTACCAAAGCGCAGGCAGAAATCAATTTTAATTAGTATTTTTGGCTTTAATGAAAAGTGATCACAGAATTGGCATTTTAGCTAATACCGCTGAGATTTATGGGAGGGGAATGTTAATTAATTTTCTTTTGGACTGCTGTAAGACATGAATAAGTGCAGGGAAACGGCACTTTTGCTGATCCAGGTCTATATCAGCACTTCCTAACAAAGGGGAGCTACATGGGCTGAAGGTATATTTTCCATTAAATCTCATAAACTAAACATTATCACCTATTCATGAAATATACTGTACTTAAAAATAATGCCAAATGTGGCAGACCCGCTATTATAGCAGTACATTTTACATCTATTTTCTGGCCTGAGACAATGAGAAATTTCTAGCAAATTGCAAAATGGAAATCTGCTGAGTAAGTAATTCATCTAGAAATTGGAAACATATCAGGATATTTGGATATAAGGGAATATTACTGTAGCTTATTTTAGTTTTAGTTTTAAAGAGGCTTTGTCACCAGTTTCCATAATACAAATAGCATACAATGAGATGAGGGAATCAATTGTATCGGTTCAGAATGCATCCTGGATTTACCAAATAGTTTGGATTCTAACAAATTCAGATTTTCTGAGAGAGTGATAGCCTAGTACGCTACTCTTGGTTTCTAGGCAATATATGCATTGTCTGGGGGTACTCAGCTAAGGCCATCTGTCATGGTACGGAATAGTGGAGCCCTAACTCCACCCGCATCACTGTCCCTACCTAATTGCACGATCCGTCCTAAGTGACGACCCACAACTGGATGACCGTCCCTTCCTGACTAGGTGTTGGGACCTAAGGTAAAAAGATTGTGAGAAAATAACAAAGTGACAGAAAAAAAATGAGAGACAGACCAGAACAAAACCAGGGTCCGATATTGATGACCTTTCCGGAGGACAGGTCATCAAGCAGATGTAAGATGTGCTAATTTTCATATATTTTTCCCAGAAACCCAGAGGAGCATTGGCTGGCTTACAATACTCCTCATGCGTCCTTTCCATACGATGTTTTAGGACCCCACTCAAGGCCTCTCAGGCAGCCAAGCAAATTTTCTTTGCTCAGCTCTGTTAAAGAGAAGTTACTCAGAAAGAGCTGGTTTCCTGGTACGAGAAACTCCCATTTTCTTTTGATTTTGGAAATAAGACTGACTTGCATATCTCTTTTCCAGAGAAGCGTTATATGGGGACACAAAAACAGCAATAGATAAAGAAAAATCTTATTATGAAAAAGCACTGACATAAAAGTTTGAGGCTGCCACCAAAAAGTGGATAAAAAAATAGGGAAACTGATCTATGAAGCACAAGAATGGAAATAGGTAAATAATATTCTGATTAAGCACTGATTGTACAGTTCGAGGCTGCCACCACTTTTCCCCACCTGACAGTAATAAGAGGACACTATGCTGGCAGCGTGTCCACTGCTCCACTTACCATGTGTCTGTCTGTCCTTTGATCATTGTGTCTCTATGCTGTTTAGCACGGTAAGGCACCCTTCTCTCCTGCTATGTGTGCTGCTTTCCACTTGCTGACTAATGAACTCATCTATTCCACTATATAAGTTGGGCTACTTGTTCCACTCATTGCCTGATCTACTGGTCCAGTCTGGTTCTGCTAGACTTTGCTGAAAGAGATATAACTTCTTTGTTCTTATCTACTGACTTCTGCTGGATTATGTTTCTCTGACTCTTGCAGCTTGCCCTGACCTCAGCCTGAATCTAGACTACGAGTATTGCCTGATCCCCTGGTGCCTTTCATTGGTGTCTCTTATCCCCATGAGCTAGCAATCGACCACTACTGGTGGTAGGCACAATGGATCCACATCTCCAAACGGTAACAGTTACTGTAGAGAGAAGGCCATGTATCCCACTGATCCATCACAGAGTCTATTCATGCTTTGCCAAGAGGTGGCACTACAGCGTGTCCACCATGATTGAACTTGTGCCTGGGACCTTGATCTGTTCGTCAGCCTGTCTTCTGACGGCGTTCCTCCCATATCCTACAAAATACAATGCAACAATGCAGACCAAACAAAGCCTAAAACAGTGTTCTAATGCTAATGATATACTTATCTTGTAAATTAGAGATGCTTGCCCTAACACTAAGTTAACTTGTTACGTACCATGACAGCTACCATAAAATTTAGGAAGTGTACGATGCATGTGGATCCTACACTTCCTGAATTTCACGGTAGCTGTCATGGCATGTAACAGGTTAAAGAGGACCTTTTATCAGGCTAAAAAATGTGTACTAAGTATGCTGACATGTAGAGCGGCGCCCAGAGATCTCCCTGCACTTACTATTATCCCTGGGCGCCACTCCGTTCGCCCGGTATAGGCTCCGGCTCTTCTGGAACTTGGTTATACTAGGCGGAGCCTAGTACACTTGGTTATAGTAGGCATATCCCAGGCTGTAGTGCTGGCCAATCGCAGCACAGAGCTCATATCCTGGGAGGTTTTTTTTCTCCCAGGCTTATGAGCTGAGCGCTGAAGATACTGGAGCCTATACCGGACGAACAAAGCGGCACCCAGTGATAATAGTAAGTGCAGAGAGATCCCTGGGCGCCGCTCTACATGTCAGCATTCTTAGTACACATTTTTTTAGCCTGATGAAAGGTCCTCTTTAACTTAGTGTTAGGACCCGTCTTACAGAGATCGCCTTGACGTGTGGCAGACGGGCTCAGATAATTTTGTACAAAATGTATTTGCCAAGCATCTCTAATTTACAAAATAAGTATAGTGCTTTGTTTGGTCTGCAGAGTGCTGTTGCATTGTATTTTGAATTGTGTTTTCAGCCATAGCAACGTGTACCTGCATTGGATGTGCTGATTGACCCTCTTTTCTTTGCAGTTCCTCCCATACCCTGTCCTGTCCTTGATTAGCATGTACTCTGCCTGACCTCAGCCTGGTTCTGTCTGTGTCTTTGCCTGTCCCTTTGGTGCTCTGCCTCCATGTCTCTGACCTCTGAGGGTCAACTGCCAACTACACTGGTACTAAGAGGTAGCAGACTGGTAGTTCCCCTGCAGCGATGACCGGATACCTGTATAGCTAGTGTTGGCGGAGCCTGCAGAACGGTAGTCTGCATAAGCTCCACCCACACAGTGCTGCAGAGCGATCTGTGCCTGCAGGGAAGAGAGGTATGTGAGCTTCAGGAATGGGACAAGGTGAGTAGTTACTGTGTATTATTATTTTTTTTTAATACAGTGGGTGCACAGAGGACTGTATTACTATTGAGGGGGCACAGAGGTCTTTATTACTATGGAGGGGGCACAGAGGACTTTATTACTATGGAGGGGGCACAGAGGACTTTATTACTATGGAGGGGGCACAGAGGACTTTATTACTATGGAGGGGGCACAGAAGAGTTTATTACTATAAATGGGGCAAAGAGGACTTTATTACTATGGAGGGGGCAAAGAGGGCTTTTTTTATTATGGAGAGGGCACAGAGGGCCTTATTACTATGGAGTGGGCACATAGGTCTTTATTACTATGAAGTCGGCACAGAGGACTTTATTACGATGGAGGGGGCACAGAGGACTTTATTACTATGGAGGGGGCACAGAGGTCTTTATTACTATGGAGGGGGCACAGAGGACTTTATTACTATGGAGGGGGCACAGAGGACTTTATTACTATGCAGTCGGCACAGAGGACTTTATTACTATGGAGGGGGCACAGAGGACTTTATTACTATGGAGGGGGCACAGAGGACTTTATTACTATGGAGGGGGCACAGAGGACTTTATTACTATGGAGGGGGCACAGAGGACTTTATTACTATGGAGGGGGCACAGAGGACTTTATTACTATGGAGGGGGCACAGAGGACTTTATTACTATGGAGGGGGCACAGAGGACTTTATTACTATGGAGGGGGCACAGAGGACTTTATTACTATGCAGTCGGCACAGAGGACTTTATTACTATGCAGTCGGCACAGAGTACTTTATTACTATGGAGGGGGCACAGAGGACTTTATTACGATGGAGGGGGCACAGAGGACTTTATTACTATGGAGGGGGCACAGAGGACTTTATTACTATGGAGGGGGCACAGAGGACTTTATTACTATGGAGGGGGCACAGAGGACTTTATTACTATGGAGGGGGCACAGAGGACTTTATTACTATGCAGTCGGCACAGAGGACTTTATTACTATGGAGGGGGCACAGAGGTCTTTATTACTGTGGAATCGGCACAAAGGACTTTATTACTATGGAGGGGGCAAAGAGGGCTTTATTACTATGGAGGGGGAACAGAGGACTTTATTACTATGGAGGGGGCACAGAGGGCATTATTAATGTGAAGGAGGCACAATGGGCATTTCTACTATGGAGGGGGCACATAGCCAAAGGGCATTACTACAATGATGGGGGCACAGAGGGCATTATTACTGTGAAGGGGGCACAGTGAGCATTATTGCTGTGAAGGGGGTACAATGGGGACTTTTACTATGCAGGGGGCACAGAGGGCATCACTAGCACAGTGGGCATTACTACTATTAAGGGGGCACAATGGGCATTATTACTGTGAAGGGAGCACAGTGTGCATTATTATTATGAAGGGGGCACAGTGGGCATTATTACTCTAAAGGGGGCACAATGGGGATTATGACTATGTAGAGTGCAAAATGTGGATTATTACTATGAAGGGGGCAAAATGGGGATTATTACTGTGAAGGAGGCACAAAAAGGGCATTAAAAGGGGCACAGAGAGGGCATAACTACTGTGAGGGGGCACACATCTTTACAAAACTACTGTGAAAGTTGTACAATGAGGGCAATACTACTGTGAGGAGGTACAATTTTTTGTATTGGGGGGGGGGCTGCCAGAGACCTTCAGCAGCTGAGTTAAGTTTCTCTTTCTTTTATAAGCCTGTCTAGTTCCCCAAAATTGTATTTTTTTTTTTTTATAATTCTTTATTTAAAGGGTTTGTCTCACTTCAGCAAATAGCATTTATCATGGGGGAAAGTTAATACAAGGCACTTACTAATGTACTGTGATTGTCCATATTGCCTCCTTTACTGGATGGATTCATTTTTCCATCACAGCATATAATGCTCATATCCAAGGGTTATGACAACCCTATAATTCAGCAGCGGTGGTCATGCGTGCACACTATAGGAAAAGTCATTGGCCTCTCTGGTGGCTGAGACTGCAGAGGTGAGCCGGCACTTTTTCCTATAGTGTGCAAGCACGTCCAACGCTGCTGGATTACAGAGTGGCACTGAAAAATGAACCCACCCAGCAAAGGAGGCAATATAGACAATCAAAATTCATTAGTAAGTGACTTGTATTAACTTTCTCTACATGATAAATGTCATTTGCTGAAGTGAGACAGCCCTTTAGGCCCCATTCACAAGTCCTTATTTTAGTCTGCATCTATTCCACAATTCTGCGGAATAGATGCGGACCCATTCATTGTGAATGGGGCCGGACGTGATCCGGAGAGCACACTATGTGCTCTCCGCTTCCGCATTTGCGGAGTCACGGCCCCGAACTTCCGGGTTTCGGCCCCGAAACATCCGGCCACAGCTCCGCAAAAGATAGAGCATGTCCTATTCTTGTCCGCAGCCTGCGGAAAAGAATAGGCATCTCTATGGGGAGTGCCGGCATGGTGTGTTGCGGATCCGCAACACACCACGGACGTGTGAATGGGGCCTTAACCAAAGATTTCACAATACAAATGTGCAGAACCATATTATAATACAGATTTGTAGAGCTACAATCATAAAGCACAGGAAATAAAACAGTCAAACAAAAGCAATACAAAAGTATAGTAAAGATGCACACAACTGTAAATTGAATAAGTTACATACAATAATGAAGGAGGAAGTGAAGATAGCCTAGGAGAGCAATGTCACAGAGATCTAAACCCCCAGGGGCGATTAAGAAGCTCTGGAAGTATCTGAGTTAATCCACACTTGAAGTATACAGGAATGGCTATTTCGTTGCTTTTCAGCAAACTCAGCATGTGGACATCGTATTAGCGCAAAACCACGACCCGAATTATTGAATCAACAATATTTATTCATGGACAACGCGTTTCGGGGTCTTTGAGGCCCCTTTATCAAGTCTATAAAAAATTTTTTTTATAAAAAAACTTAAAATTATTTGTGGTTTAGTGGTATAAATAGTAATAAAAAACGTTATTCAATGGGTAGGTAATTAATAATAAAGAGCAATATGATTAAAAATAGATAAAATTCATAGGAAATAAACAATAGGTAAAAACTTTTTGTATAGGCGAAAATAAACACTCTGTGTCATAGATCATTTGATGAACACTGTCAAAAACATAACTTTGTGTCTTAGATAAATTGATGCTTGTATTTCTTATATATTTGTTTTTTGTTATTTTTGTTACTTTTTACTTTTGTTATTTTTTAAAAATTTTTCAAAATTTTCTGTTTCTTATCTTTCACTTATTCTTTACACTTCTGGATGTCAATTAATACATATAGTGTATGTTCTTGTAGACAAAACAGAGAATAAAGATTACCCTTAAAAAAAAAAAAAAAAAAAAAAAACAAAAACAGAAACACATACCTGTTATCTCTATGGACCAGGAGACAAATGGGGTTAAATTTTGTTATGGTCTGTGGCAGCCTAAACCCATAGAGATAAATGTGAATATAGAGTTAGGCCGGCAGAAAGCGCGCCTGTCTGCGAGCCTCTCCCACCACGTGCAGGAGAGAGAACGCCGAACACAGTAGCTCTCCTCTGCTCCCGCAGGTAGGTAACATAGCCCCGGTGGGCAGCCGCGGCCAGACAATAATAACAGTCTCAGAATAGCCATACAATATCCATAGCACTATTTATAATACCAGATAGAATATTATATATAATACCTTCTGTTTATATAAAGCATATCTCCTATACACCCCTAATAATTAATACTCGATATCAGACCAAAATAACTTTCCTAACTCTATATTCACATTTATCTCTATGGGTTTAGGCTGCCACAGACCATAACAAAATTTAACCCCATTTGTCTCCTGGTCCATAGAGATAACAGGTATGTGTTTCTGTTGTTGTTTTTTTTTTTTTTTAAGGGTAATCTTTATTCTCTGTTTTGTCTACAAGAACATACACTATATGTATTAATTGACATCCAGAAGTGTAAAGAAAAAGTGAAAGATAAGAAACAGAAAATTTTGAAAATTTTTAAAAAAATAACAAAAAGTAAAAAAATAACAAAAAAATAACAAAAAACAAATATATAAGAAATACAAGCATCAATTTATCTAAGACACAAAGTTATGTTTTTGACAGTGTTCATCAAATGATCTATGACTCAGAGTGTTTATTTTCGCCTATACAAAAAGTTTTTACCTATTGTTTATTTCCTATGAATTTTATCTATTTTTAATCATATTGCTCTTTATTATTAATTACCTACCCATTGAATAACGTTTTTTATTACTATTTATACCACTAAACCACAAATAATTTTAAGTTTTTTTATAAAAATTTTTTTTTATAGACTTGATAAAGGGGCCTCAAAGACCCCGAAACGCGTTGTCCATGAATAAATATTGTTGATTTAATAATTCGGGTCGTGGTTTTGCGCCAATACGATGTCCACATGCTGAGTTTGCTGAAAAGCAACGAAATAGCCATTCCTGTATACTTCAAGTAACCCGAGACGGCGACCTAGCCAGTCACCTAAAGGGATCTTCGGACACACCAGGCAGCAACCCCTCCCATTACCACATCTCTCTTCAGGGAATCGCAGCCACAAGGCATTACCTATATGCCCGCCAGATGAGCCTAACCGCCTCGGCCACAGAAAAAAGGCCCTATTCTATTAATACGTTTTTCACCCTATGAGCGCCTCTCTTGTTTCCTTGGCTATATTCCACTTAATCCACACTTGTCAGGGTGACCACATTTTCAGAAACCTAGTATGAGAGTGAGTTTCCCAGCTGGACAGCTCTTTCGTACTGCACATCTGTTTAACCTTGTTGATCCACTCCTGAATGTTGGGGGGCGATGTCTGGAGCCAATGAAGAGGAATTAAATGCTCCGCTTCAGCCAGTAATATGGTGGTTAAGTTAGATAATGGTTAATGGTTAGAAGTAGTGGTGAGCGAATTGAAGTTGACGACGTGGACTTCAATCCGAATTTTAGGAAAAATTTGATTTTCCGCAAAGCCAAATTTTCTTGTGCTTCTTGGTAAAAAATCAATTTTCCCTGAAATGGCGGTAAATATAAAAAAAAAACACTTACCTAATCCATTTGAGCATGAAGAGGCCACGTCGGTCATTTTGCGTGAAGATCCTGTGTGAAATCCTGTGCACGATGACATATGACGTCAGCACACCGGCCGACATAATGACGTCATCACAAGTCGCGCAAAATTTCTGCGGCCTCTTCGCGCTTAAATGGATAAGGTAAGTACAATTTCATTATTTTTTTTTTTTATCAACTCCTGAAAGGCCTTAATAATTGCATTGAGGGTTTCAATGACGGAGGGTGGCGCAAACACCGTTCCCTGTCATTGTACCCGCTGCTTACAAAGAAATGTTTATCGCTACAAGTAAACAAGTAAATCGTCACAATGTAAATTTTTTTGTTAAATTCAGCAAAGCAGCCAAATTGAATTTTTGAGAACTTTGCTCATCTCTAGATTTAGAGTAAGAACACCCATTCTCAAGGAAGACTCTATGCCTTGCCAGAAGTGATTAAAGGGGTTATCCAATACTATAAACTGCCCCCCCCCATATGGGGCCCATCATATGGGGGGAGGGGCAGCTTATAGTATTGGATAACCCCTTTAAGGGCAGGAAAGTGCCACCATATGTGGGACGAAGAGCCTGTGAGAGGACCGCAGAACCAACAAAGAGTGGAGTCAATAATGCCAAAGTGATGCAACAGTGCTGGACAACAATTTAAAAGCGTTTTCTTGTCACAAAACACATTTGGAAAAACCACGTGAGAAAGCTAGTATAGATTTCGTTTCTGAGTCAGAGAGGGTCGTATTCAGCTCCTTTTCCCAGGAAAGGTGGTATGAAGGTTTGCTTCTCAGAGGAGTGGAGGCAAGCATCTTATAAAAGGAGGAGGATACTATGCACAAAGGCATCTGTACTCCACTATGGATTATGTTAGCGCTATATAAGTAAGGTTAGTTTCACACTAGCGGTAGGGAAGTCCATCAGGCTGTTCTGGAGGGTGGACAGCCTGTCGGATCCGTCCTGCCCCTAGTTCACAAGTGCCCCCGGACTGCACGTGAACTAGCGGCAGGACGGATCCGACAGGCTGTTCACCCGCCGGAACAGCTTGACGGACTCCCCTGCCGCTAGTGTGAAAATAGCCTTACAGACATAAATAATTACTAGAATGTACAATGAGGGTGTTTTTCTAAAATTAGAAAAAAATGTCTGCTTTGTTTCCATAAGCATCACCTATCTTCTCCCTAGGCTGTGACTGTTAGAGCAGAACTCACTCATACTAATATAGAGATATAATGCCTGGTACAGCAATTGGACAAGAGGGCACCGATTAGATAAAAAAAAAAAATTCTACATAGATCCTTTAATTCATTCCGTATATTTTGGTGCAGTGCAAACTGCAGATTGAGACTGCATTCCTAAGGAGAAAAAAAAAAGAGTGTAGTTTGCCTTTAACACTCCGGCTTTTTTCTCACTCGTACAGAAATAAAACCCAAGTATGAGGAAACATAATGCGGAGATATTAAAAGATCTCATATATATGAAGTAAAGCTATCTGCTCGGAGGGTATGGAGGCTTGTAATGAACATTAAGTGGCCATGCAGCAGCGCTCCTTCTGCAATCCATTTAACTGTTGCATTAGGTTCAGACTACGCTTCATTTCATACACAGTTAATCCTTTTATGATTAGACCGGACTGATTGAAATAGAGTCAATAGAGCACGGTTCTTGTCTTTATGAAATGGAATCCTTGTGTGGGCGTTTAAGTAGAAGAGAAAACGTGCGAGGATACTTTTAATAAAGATGGATCAGCAATACATCTCTGCGGGAGACCTTTTCACACAATGATGCTCTAAGGAAACAGAAATGTTAGTATTGCACTGTAGAGATTCAGCATTTTCTGAAGATCTGTGCAATGAATGTACTGTATAGAAGTGCAGAGATTCAGCTCAGTTCTACTCCCACTGCTACCTTAAACAGGTATATGCAAAGTGCTGCCCCCCCTAAAGCGGGTCCCGTGTTTAGGAATTCCGAGTGGTGATATGACCTGATAGTTTTGTGTCACAATGCTCCTACCTGGATACTGTCACACCTGGGGTTAGGCTCCCTGGCAACAAAGGAGTTGTAGTTGATGGGGTAAGTAGAGTCCAGACTTGGTGAAGTTGAACGGTTTTTACTTGAATAAACTTGCAATAAACTAAACAATACTTGACCTTTCTCTTGGCTCCGGAAGGCTAAAAGTAAACTAGCAGTTAAACTTGAATACTCTGCTTTCTCTCTCTTTCTACTGTGCTAATCTCTGGCTTCAGTCTGGTTACTGGACTTTCTAGTAAAGCGGGTACCATTGAGTGGGGTGCCTTTGGCCGTTGACCCCCTTGTAATACTCAGTCTATGAACTGCCTGGAGCTGGGGTGCTCTGCAAGTTGCTTCTCCCTGTGCCATGTCTGGTCCCTTTGGACTCTCAACTCAAAGCTTCCTGCAACTTCTCCCTCGGTAGGAAGCAGGACTAGTCCACTTCTGCCCAAAAAGAGGAAGCATGAAATGGCACATTATATGTAATAACAGTTGCATAACAATATTATTAAGGCACAGTTTCAGAGGATCTGGAAATAACTACACTGATGACATTAGAGACAGTAGCTAGGTGTAAGAATGGCTTCCTCTCCATTCACCACTATAGGACTTGCGGAAATAGCAGAGTTGAGATTTTCGGAATTCACATAGCCATGAATGATGGGTGGCGCTGTGCACTCTTCTACATTTCTGTTCTGAAGATAGGAGTGGGTCCCAGAGGTAGAACTGGCATCTATCTGACATTGGTGGCCTATCCTAGTGATATGCCATCAGTGTCCAAGATGGTAATACCCAATTAATCCTTTAAGTAGGTTGTCCAGTATTAGGATTGACCTATCCTTAGGATTGACCATTAATATCTGATTGGCCAGGGTCTGAAATCCTCCCCCCCAGCTGATCAGATATTCCATACCTCCACTGATAAAGTTCTCCTGGAGTAGACAGAAGAAGGAGCCAAAACTGCACAGTTCCATCCATGGTGTAGTGTCTCAAAAAGAATGTAAGCGATGTAAATCCAGCGCCTCAAAATAATACTTAAAGAGGTTGTTAAAATTGATGACCTATTCTCACCCACGACCCCCGTTGATCAGCTGTTTGAAGAGGAGATGGCGCTCAATGCGAGCGCTGACCTATCCTGAGAATAAAGTTGGTTAAAAATCCGTAAGAGACAGTATCTGTAGTGTTAGGGACCCTTGTGCGGAAGCCGCCGTGAAGTGGTACTTCGGCCCGACATACTTTTGATCAAAAATTTTGCTAGGAGCTTCCTTCATTCCAATTTTTGGAATGAGCCCCTTTTTTTATTTTTTTCTGTTAGTTTATGATGTATTGTGCAGGCATCTTTTAACCAACTTTATTTACTTTATTTGCCTTATGGTCATGCACTTCTGAGTGTAGAAACATATCTGCTTAGTCTAAACTCTGTCTTATAGTATATATTGAGGGTGGCGTCTCTTTTGGACTGAGCAACGCCCAAGTACCTGGGACTTCTCAGCACAAAAGCAATTTAGCTGGTTCCTGCAGTGCCCTGAACATAAAGACACTGGTAAGTCCGTAAGAGGCAGTATCTGTAGTGTTAGGGACCCTTGTGCGGAAGCCGCCGTGAAGTGGTACTTGGGCCCGACATACTTTTGATCAAAAATGTGCGCTAAGAGCTTCCTTCATTCCAATTTTTGGAATAAGCCCCTTTTTTTTATTTTTTTCTGTTAGTTTAT
The DNA here is from genome assembly GCA_033119425.1 of Bufotes viridis. Taxonomy (NCBI): domain Eukaryota; kingdom Metazoa; phylum Chordata; class Amphibia; order Anura; family Bufonidae; genus Bufotes; species Bufotes viridis. Next base: position 46,143,123 of record CM065591.1, on the reverse strand, counting down.
GATGTATTGTGCAGCCATCTTTTAACCAACTTTATTTACTTAATTTGCCCTATGGTTATGCACTTCTGAGTGTAGAAACATATCTGCTTAGTCTGAACTCTGTCTTAGGGTACTTTCACACTAGCGTTTTGGATTCCGTTTGTGAGATCCGTTTCAGGGCTCTCACAAACGGTCCAAAACGGATCAGTTAAGCCCCAATGCATTCTGAATGGATAAGGATCCGTTCAGAATGCATCAGTTTGGCTCCGTTCCGCCTCTATTCCGTTTTGGAGGCGGACACCAAAACGCAGCATGCAGCATTTTGGTGTCCGTCTGACGAGGCGGAGCCTAACGGATCCGTTTTTTTTTACAATGTAAGTCAATGGGGACGGATCCGTTGTCAGTGACACAATATGGTGCATTTGAAAACGGATCAGTTTCCCATTGACTTTCAATGTAATTCAAAACGGATCCGTTTTGGACTTTGTCATTTTTCTTTAAAGCTAATGCAAACGGATCCGTTCTGAACGGATACAAACGTTTGCATTAGAGGTGCGGATCCGTCTGTGCAAATAAACAGACGGATCCGCACCAACGCTAGTGTGAAAGTACCCTTATACTATCCTGAGAATAGTCATCAAAATGAATGGCTGGACAACCCCTTTAACTTTTACTTGTGCATATTAAAATCACCTTGGCTTCTCCGAACTTACGCATTTCACGCCCCTGGTATTTTGAATACACTTTGGTTCACAGAGCTATGAATAAGCACACCAGGTGTGCGAAACGCGTAAGTTAGGAGAAGCCAATGTGATTTTAATATGTATAAGTAAAAGTTACGTTTTATTTTGAGGCTCTGGATTTACAGCGCTTGCATAACTAGCTACTGCAGTTGCTGCCAAGAAAGTGAATTGGAGTAACGCTGCAGTAAGGGTGCTTTCACACTTGCGTTTTTACTTTCCGGTGTAGAGATCCGTTGTTGGTTCTCTACGCCGGAAAGAAACTGATCAGAATGATCCTAATGCATTCTGAATGGAGAGAAATCCGTTCAATGCCATTGAAGTGCATTAATCCAGATACGGAATTAAGATAAACGTCGTTTCGGCGCATCGCCGGATCGGACGTTTAGCTCTGCGCATGCTCAGCAGCAGTTCCGATCGGGGGCTCCAGTATCAGCTGGGGCTCCAATTGGTTACCATGGCAGCCAGGACGCTACTGAAGTCCTGGCTGCCATGGTAAATACTCCGCAGCAGTGTACTTACCTGCGCTGCGGCTCACGGGCGCTCCTTCATGAGGACCTGTGACTAGTGTTGAGTGAACAGTTCGAGAATAGTTCGGGTTCGTACCGAATTTTGTGGTGTCCGTGACACGGACCCGAACCCGGACATTTTCAAAAAAGTTCAGGTTCCGGTTCGGAGTTCGGCATGTTCTCTCGGCGCATTTTGAAAGTACTATATAGCAGAATAGTACAGGCTTAAAGCTGAAATCGCATTGCGATTACAACTTTGAGCTACCGATCACCATGGGAACGCCTCCTCCAGTAGAATGTACTGTAGGATGTTTGAATTACGTTGAAATCGCAATGCGATTCTTATATATTTGCTTAAGCGCATTGCGATTTCAACTTCTCAAATCCGACAGTACATTCTAGCATTTTTCCCATGGTGATGTAGACGCTCCATTAGCACGGAATCCGGCTGAAGCAGAAATCGCAATGCGATTCTTAGAACTCAAATAAATCGCATCACACTACACGTTCTAATTGCATTCGATTTTAACTTTACTGTTTGGCTTTGTATCGCGATAATACAAAATTTTAATAATCATGTGCGTGCTGTTCTAGCACCCAGTGCTATTCGTATCCCACTATTGAGTTCTAATCGCATTCGATGTTAACTTATGCATTTTTTTTTTTTGCCAGGCATCAGCAGTAAGTTAAAATAGAATGCGATGCCTGTCAAAAAAGCATAAGTTAAAATCGAATGCGATTAGAACTTAAGAGTGGGATACGAATAGCACTAGTGTTGTTGAGCGCACATTTCGAGAATAGTTCCGGTCCGTACAGAATTTTGGGGTGTTCAGTGACACGACCCGAACCCGAACATTTTCATAAAAATTGGGTTCGGTTTTGTAGTTCGTCATTTTTGTGGCGCATTTTGAAAGGCTGCAAAGCAGCCAATCAACATGCATCATACTACTTGCCCTAAGATGCCATCGCAGCCATGCCTACTATTGGCAAGGCTGTGATTGGCCAAGTGCAGCATGTGACTCAGCCTCTTTATAAGCTTGTGCGCACGTCGCGATGTGCTCACTCCCGCTGTGATTAGACCAGGGATAGATGCAGCTGCTGTGAGGGTGAGATAGGCAGGGATAATTGAGGAAGAAAACCTGATAAGAAGTGAATGATCTAAACCTGTGCATCAGAACAACTCAGCTGAGCTGTTCACTGAAAGTTTATTTTTTTACACTGGCCAGATCGATTTTTACCGGCACATGTAACTGGGCTGACCGGGCGGCGGCCATTTTGGGACCTGTGGTGCGCCAGCTCAAGCTGCCACAGAGTCCAAAGAAAAGCTCCAAAGAATTGAAAAATCTACTCCTGTGACACAGAACAACAGCGATTCAGCTGCTCAGTCAAAGTCAATTTTTTTCTGGCTGGGCAGACCATTTTCTGGCACATGTTACTGGGCTGATAGGCGGCGGCCATTTTGGGACTTGTGGTGCTACAGCAAAAGCTGCCACAGCGTCCATTAATCTCATGTAATAGCTCGATTTTTTCATAGATATACTACATCAGGGGTTTGGCTGTGCTTGTGTCACCCCTACTAACTGCCAATATATTTAATATATCAGTGGTGAAACTGAAAGTAACCCACTTGGATAGCAAATCCCATGAATGTGCTGTTGCAGCTAGGCTAGCCAGTGTCACTACAGCCAGGTCCAATACTGTCAGCCAGAAATTAAATTTTTTTTTTTTGCCAGAAATATAAATTTAAAAATCTTTCCCTGTAACAAACATAATTCTGGTGTTAGACCAGAAGAAGCACTCCTTCAGTAAATAATACTGTAAAAAGGTTTAGGCAATAATTCTCCCAGTGTGGGCAATTTATGTACCAAAACGAGCATTTTAAAAATTCCGGTGTTCTGAAATACCAGCAGTCCTCTTGTAATTAATACCAGAAAAAGGCATTATAGTGTCCAGTGTTGTCATTTTGGTTCAAAAAGGGCAATTTAATCAATCTGGTGTTGGTGACACCCGAAATAGTAGGCCGCACATTGTTACTCCTTTGAAAAGGAAATAGTTCTCCCACTGTGGGAATTCATTTAACATAAGTAGCATTTAAAAAATTCTGGTGTCCAATTTGCAGCAGTCTTCTTGTAATTAATACCAGAAAAAGGCATTATAGTGTCCAGTGTTGTCATTTTGGTTCCAAAAAGGCCAATTTAATCAATCTGGTGTTGGTGACACCCGAAATAGTAGGCCGCACGTTGTTACTCCTTTGAAAAGGAAATAGTTCTCCCACTGTGGGAATTCATTTAACATAAGTAGCATTTAAAAATTCTGGTGTCCAATTTGCAGCAGTCTTCTTGTAATTAATACCAGAAAAAGGCATTATAGTGTCCAGTGTTGTCATTTTGGTTCCAAAAGGCCAATTTAATCAATCTGGTGTTGGTGACACCCGAAATAGTAGGCCGCACGTTGTTACTCCTGTAAAAGGAAATAGTTCTCCCACTGTGGGAATTCATTTAACATAAGTAGCATTTAAAAAATTCTGGTGTCCAATTTGCAGCAGTCTTCTTGTAATTAATACCAGAAAAAGGCATTATAGTGTCCAGTGTTGTCATTTTGGTTCCAAAAGGCCAATTTAATCAATCTGGTGTTGGTGACACCCGAAATAGTAGGCCGCACGTTGTTACTCCTGTAAAAGGAAATAGTTCTCCCACTGTGGGAATTCATTTAACATAAGTAGCATTTAAAAAATTCTGGTGTCCAATTTGCAGCAGTCCTCTTGTAATTAATACCAGAAAAAGGCATTATAGTGTCCAGTGTTGTCATTTTGGTTCCAAAAGGCCAATTTAATCAATCTGGTGTTGGTGACACCCGAAATAGTAGGCCGCACGTTGTTACTCCTGTGAAAAGGAAATAGTTCTCCCACTGTGGGAATTCATTTAACATAAGTAGCATTTAAAAAATTCTGGTGTCCAATTTGCAGCAGTCCTCTTGTAATTAATACCAGAAAAAGGCATTATAGTGTCCAGTGTTGTCATTTTGGTTCCAAAAGGCCACTTAATCAATCTGGTGTTGGTGACACCGAAATAGTAGGCCGCACGTTAGTTACTCCTTTGAAAAGGAAATAGTTCTCCCACTGTGGGAATTCATTTAACATAAGTAGCATTTAAAAATTCTGGTGTCCAATTTGCAGCAGTCTTCTTGTAATTAATACCGGAAAAAGGAATTACGGTATATCTTCCAGTGTGGGAATTTTGGGGCTAAAAAATAATATATTTTATTGTGGTGCAAGTTGAATCGCAACAATGAGAAAACATTCTATTAAGGGACGAGGACTTGGTCGTGGTGGTGTCCGTGGAGCCTCTGTTGCTGGCAGAGGACGTGGCCGTTCGGCCTCAGGCGCACAAAGTAGTGAACCAACTCCCTCAAGTAGCCGGCAGAATTTACAGCGATATTTGGTGGGGCCCAATGCCGTTATGAGGATGGTAAGGCCTGAGCAGGTACAGGCATTAGTCGATTGGGTGGCAGACAGTGCTTCCAGCACGTTCACCACATTGTCTTCCACCCAGTCTTCTGCGGAAAGCGCACAGGTGACACCGGAAAACCAAGCCCATCAGTCTGTCACATCACCCCCATGCATATCAGGGAAACTGTCCGAGCCTCAAGTTATGCAGCAGTCTCTTCTTCTGTTTGAAGACTCTGCTGGCAGGGGTTCCCAGGGGCGTCCACCTAGCCCTTCCCTAGCGGTGGAAGACATACCATGCACTGACGCACAACCACTTATGTATCCAGATGATGACGACATGGGAATACCACCACAGCAGAGTCACCCAGTCTCTGATGATGACGAAACACAGGTGCCCACTGCCGCGTCTTATTGCATTGTGCAGACTGAACAGGAGGAGGTCAGGGAGGAAGACTGGGTGGAAGACGATGCAGAGGACGATGAGGTCTTAGACCCCACATGGACTGAAGGTCGTGCCGCTGACTTAAATAGTTCAGAGGAAGAGGCAGTGGTGAGACCGAGACAACAGCGAAGCCAAAGAGGGAGCAGGGGGCAAAGCAGAACACCCGCCGTCCCGAGAGTTCGCCTGCTATTGGCCAGCGCCAACAGGGACCCAGCACCCCAAAGGCATCTTCAAGGAGTTCCCTGGCATGGCACTTCTTCAAACAATGTGCTGAGGACAAGACCAGAGTGGTTTGCACGCTGTGCCATCAGACCCTGAGGCGAGGCATTAACGTTCTTAACCTGAGCACCACCTGCATGATCAGGCATCTACATGCAAAGCATGAACTGCAGTGGAGTGCACACCTCAAAAACAAGGAACACGCTCAGGCTCCCCCTGCTACCTCTACCGCTGCTGCCTCGGCTTCCGCCTCGAGAGGAATGTTGCCACCTGCCGAGCAGCAAACAGAGGATGTGCCACCGACACCACCACCGCCACCGTCACCTAGCGTCTCCACTATTTCACACAGCAGCGTTCAGCTCTTCATCTCTCAAACCTTTGAGAGGAAGCGCAAATTCCCACCTAGTCACCCTCGAGCCCTTGGCCTGAATGCCAGCATTTCTAAACTACTGGCCTTTGAAATGCTGTCAATCCGGCTGGTGGACACAGACAGCTTCAAACAGCTGATGGCCATGGCTGTCCCCCAGTATGTGGTTCCCAGCCGCCACTACTTCTCCAAGACAGCCGTGCCTTCCCTGCACATACAAGTATCTGATAAAATCAAGTGTGCACTGCGCAACGCCATTTGTGCCAAGGTCCACCTAACCACAGATACGTGGACCAGTAAGCACGGCCAAGGACGCTATATCTCACTAACTGCACACTGGGTAAATGTAGTGGCGGCTGGATCTCAAATGTTTGACATCGCCAATTCGCCATCCCTTTAAAAGTGACTTGAACATTGCCGCCCCTTTAAAAGTGACTTGAACACTGCAGCCCCTTTAAAAGTGACTTGAACATCGCCATCCCTTTAAAACTGACTTGAACATCGCCATCCCTTTAAAACTGACTTGAACATTGCGATCCCTTTAAAAGTGACTTGAATATTGCCGCCCCTTTAAAAGTCACTTGAACATCGCCATCCCTTTAAAAGTGACTTGAACATTGCGATCCCTTTAAAAGTGACTTGAATATTGCCGCCCCTTTAAAAGTGACTTGAACATCGCCATCCCTTTAAAAGTGACTTGAACATCGTCATCCCTTTAAAAGTGACTTGAACATTGCCACCCTTTAACAGTGTCTTTCACTAATCACTCATGTAGTTGTGCAGTCTGCTAAAGCCTGTGATGAGTTTATGTCACCAAGCAGTAGGACATGTGACAGTGTAAGGCAGTTATGAGATCAGTGAAGGCCTGCAGGCTTCTTGGCTAATAAAAATCATTAATAAGTTTAAATCACATTACTGCATTACACACTAACTAAGTTCAATTACTTACAGTTATTAAGAAATCCAGCTCTTCTTTAGAGAAATTACTTTTCGCCATAATCGCTGGGACAGTCACCAATCTCCACTCTCGTCTCTCTCGATTCGATCCGAGGTAACGCACACACCTACAGACGCACGTACACGATTCTTGAATAGTTGTATTATCGCGATAATAAAACTAACAGTGTAAAGTTGACTGTATTGCTCTAAGTTATATTCGCGTACGAATGTAACTTCTATTACAGCACACCAATACTAAAACTGACTAAGAGACAGCTTTAAGTTCTATTCGAACGCGATTGCAACTTTGGAACTTATAGTGGTGTACGATTTTAAAAGTTGAGTACTAAAAAGTTGGAATCGCATTGCGATTACAACTTTGAGCTACCGATCACCATGGGAACGCCTCCTCCAGTAGAATGTACTGTCGGATGTGAGAATTAAGTTGAAATCGCAATGCGATTATTATATATCTGCTTAATCGCATTGCCGTTTCAACTTATCATTGCTAATTCTAAATAATTCCATCCATATTCGTTAACTTACTGACTCAGTAAGTTAACGATATGGATGGAATTATTTAGCAATGCTAAGTTGAAATCGCAATGCGATTAAGCAAATATATAAGAATCGCATTGCGATTTCAACTTAATTCTCAGATCCGACAGTAGATTCTACTGGAGGAGGCGTTCCCATGGTGATCGTTAGCTCAAAGTTGTAATCGCAATGCGTTTATTGCGGTATATTATCCCTCTGGGTGTCTTTTACAGCCTTTTTAGTGCCCAAAAGTTCGGGTCCCCATTGACTTCTATGGGGTTCGGGTTCGGGATGAAGTTCGGGTTGAGTTCGGATCACGAACCCGGACATTTTCCGGAAGTTCGGCCGAACCTCTCGAACCCGAACATCCAGGTGTTCGCTCATCTCTACCTGTGACGTTATGAAGGAGCGCCCGGCGGCCGCAGCGCAGGTAAGTACACTGCTGCGAAGTACCATGGCAGCCAGGACTTCAGCAGCGACCTGGCTGCCATGGTAACCTGAAAGCATTTCGAAGACTGATCAGGATCCTGATCAGTCTTTGAAATGCTTTCAGGTGACTTGCGTTCTGACGGATCCCTAACAAGCTCTTTTCATGGACATTTAAAGCATGTGCATAAGCTCGGAGATTGTAATTGTCTATGGGTGTAGCTATAGGGGGTGCAGAGGTAGCAGTCACATGGACTCTGGTTTCTAAGGGGACCAAAGGCTGCCATAGAAAAAGATACCAGTATTATAAATTGACCATGGTAGGTAGATGCCCTATTACAGATCACAGCAGGGTCCAAGAGGTCCAAGATGACCTACTGTATTGCAGTTGAACCTTTAATAAAGATTTCAGCATAAAAATGCAGAAAAGGTATGAGTCTGGTAGATAACATGTTGACAACAGAGAAAGAAGCTGCTCCAAATTCTGTATCCAGCCGACTGTTATCTCGACAAGCAGCAATGCCCTAAAGTAAGTTCCTAGCTGGAAACACAACCCAAGATTCGGCCCATGAGCACAAAGTACAGTATACATGATACAAGGTACAGAGTGCAGCCAAGTGTTTCAGAAAGTAGCTAACTCGGCTCAGTCACACTGCAGTCATCATCAATAAGGAAATTGCTGCATTCCGGAGAGATGTCACTTTCTGAGCCAGGTCACGCCATAAAAAAAAATTGAAGTCATGATTCTGAGTTACATTATAAAGCCACATGAGAAAATGGATATCTCACCTGAAAACGGAACGTTAAATGTAAAATGTGTGTACGTGACCAAAATTGTCTTCATCTCCTGGATTTTTTAAACAAACTGGATATTTTAAACAAAAAGACATAAAATATCCAGAGTAATGCACAACACTATTATTCTAAACATTTCAATGCAAAAATGCTGCTCTTCAGTGTCTTTTGCATTTTCAGTGTCATCATTTTTTGGCTGGTACTCACCTGTAACTCTTTAGTTTCTTCCCTTTTTGTGGGTGGGCAGCAGCTCCTCAAGCACCTCCATCTCCCAGGAAGGTATTACAGTCATCTCTTTTTAACCCCTTCCTCCCATGCATAGAAAATACGCACAGGCTTATCACAAAGGTAAACTGGAAACCCTAAATCTGTTACTTAAAGGAACGCTGCGGCTACAACGTATACATTGTTTTATTTCTAATGATGGCATCGGGGAGTGGAGTCCTCTGTATTGGGTGGTCTTGTCATGCTCAGCCCTTGCACTTAACATAATAGCAGTATATCCGTTTTGTGCAAAGTGTTTATGAATGGCAGAAATGAGAGCACCCCTTTAAGTATTCTTAAAGGGATTGTATGGTTTAGAAAATCCATTTTTAAATACCCTATTTAGGAATTTGAAGTTAAAAGTGGCTACGAAGCGCATCTCTCACTCTGGCAGACCTGGCAGGTCCATGCATTACATAAACTGCTGATCAATTTCTGTGGTCACCGTGTAATACTCGATTTCTCCTGTGGTGGCGCTGCAGGAGAACTGAATATTTGCTGCAGGGTTCCCTCATCACTGGGGGTTCCAGCTGAGTAGACTCCATCATCATCTTGCTGTTAGGGGACCTTTCTAAGGTACATGACTATACTAAAAGGGGTTGTGCACCTTTGGGAGGGTTTAGCCACACCCTACCCCCCTTCCTGAGCAGACCAGCAAAAGGGTACCATACTTACAGTACCTGCATCCTGGTGCAGGGTCCCAGCTCCTTCACTTCCTGGCCTCGGCTGCTTCTCTTGGCTAGCCAACTGGTGGCCGCAGCAGTGATTTGCTTCAATTGCATCACGTGACCATTTGACAGGACACAAGGGGAGCAGATCACTGCTGTGGCCACCGATTGGCTGCAGCGGTCAATGACCCATGCCAAACAGGATGTTGACGCGAGCACACCCAGGAACTGTAGCTGCGAGTCTGACCGCTCTGGGAGGTCTGCAAAATGGTGAACAAATCCTTTAAGTATTAAAATATCATTACCTGATTTCATAAGTTTCATCAGTCCACGCCATAGGATTACAGTGGTGGGGTCTCAGGGATCTGGGACCCCCACTATTGCCTCAGCAGACTACAGGGTTCATTAAAAGACAGAACCACTGTTATTGGTTCCTATCATATAAAAAAACATTGATGAGATAATAGTCATGCCTACTGGAGAATCCCTTTAAATCTAATTATTAAGCAGATCAACTTTTTTAAAGAAGACATGTCTGCTCTTGTGACACCTTTTTAAGCAAATACTTGTATTGCACATAAAGCAACAATTTCACAGCATAGTTTATTGACGTTGTGAGGCCCCTCTGTTATTTTACCTGGAAACGCATTAAATAATTTGATATCTGGATGTTACCACGCCATTTTCCAATACAATCCAATCAGTGCTAATGGCATCAGATTACGTAGTGACTACTAGGGTTGAGCGAACTTGTGTTCTAAGTTCTGCGTCCAAAGTTCGGGTTTGGGTTATCGAATAATCCCATTATGGATTCCGCTACTGCGGACCATAAGGGAATTGGGAATCCATAACGGGATTCTTTGATAACAGGAACTCAAACTTTGGACGCAGATCTTAAAACAAAAGTTCGCTCAACACTAGTGACTACCTAATGAAAAGTAAAATGATCATGTCTAGTCAATTTAATAATATATTTCCTGGTGGAATAACAGAGGAACCGCACAAGACAGAGTTCTAAGAAATGTAGCCACTATAAAGACATTTCAGAAGAGATTTTGGTTTTAGTATTGCTTGTTTTGGCGAATATGTGCTTTGGAAAATTGGGAAGCTGATTTTATTACTAAACTTTCCCAAACTCTTTCCTGGCAATGTTGCATTTATATGGTGAAGTTGGGGAGGTAATTTGGCAATGCATGCTGGTATCAGATGAGCTTTATTATGGTATGCGAGTCTTTTGGGGAGGGTAATGTATGCCCCTGAGCACGTGATTCAGCATTTTTGTGTTCCACTTTTATTTCCTTTCTTGCATTGACGGTTTACATATCGGTAAGACCAAAAAAGAAAATTCACCTCCGCAGTGTGCATTGTGCACCATCAGTTTTCTGCAATATCATATGTGGCTGGTGGGGTTTGTTCCAGAGCTGTTTTGTAATCCCAGTCCTGCCCCGATGGCATCTAAAAAACACAGCAGCAAAGGAAAGGCGCCAGGATTGGGTAGTGGGAGGGACTATAGATGGGGCATGGGGGCCCAATTTGGATTCTTGCTATGGGGCCCAATCTCTGTCCTCACTTAAGCAGACCATCTGTGCCAAGGTCTCCCTGGAACCTTGTGGATGGTTGAAGGAGATGCTGCCTCGGTGCTCTGGAGGTTCCACTACTGCGGTTGTCACTCCGCCCGTGCCATCGGATTGCGGAAGTAGGCCTCTCCGGTGCAACCGCCCCAGGTTCCCCAAACCGCACCGCTAATGGCCATTCACGTCCCCCATTTATCTGATGTGTGGCCTCCCGGGAGAGAGAGGGGCCATACTCATGCCCCTGCTGTCATCATGGCCAGCCTTCACAGCACTGGGAAGGTTCTGTTAAGTTCCCCTGTTCCTGCTGAGGTGTCATTTGCAGCAGTGGATAAGGCCACTTGCAGCTCCAGTAGCATGGGGGCTGGAGATGAAGTGAACCAAATTGTGTCTCCCAGGAATATGGCTGGTTCTGGGACTGTATGTTAGGGCTTAAGGGAGGGAAGTTATTTACATGGGACTGAAAGTTGAGGGGGTGATGTTATTTACATGGGAATGCATCTTGGCAGTGGCTGGGGCAGGGTGATGTTATTTACATGGGATTATATGTTGAAGGCAGCAGTGGGAGGGAGTGATATTATTTACATGGGACTGAATGTTGAGGAGTAATGGTATTTACTGTACATAAGACTGCATGTTGGAGGTGGCTGGGGAGGGGGTGATTTTATTTATATGGGACTGTATGTTGAAGGTGTCCGGGGGAGAGAGTGATGTTCTTTCCATGGGACTGTATGTTGAAGGCAGCTGGGGAGGAGGTGATGTTATTTACTTGGGACTGTATATTGGAGGGGGCAGGAGAGATGATGTGATGTTATTTACATGGGACTGTATTTTGTAGGGGGCTGTAGATAGAGAGGGATGTTATTTAAATGGGACTGTTTATTAGAGGGGGCTGGAGATATGGTGTGATGGTATTTACATGGGACTCTATGGCTGAGGGAGGGAAATAATGTTATTTACGTGGGACTGTATGGTGGAGGGGCTGAGGAACTATAATTTCTGAGGACACTAAACTGAGCAATACACCGGGGGCACTGCAGGGGGCATTATAAATACTGGGGGCGCTTTAGGGTGAGCAATATAACAGTAGTAGGGGACAATATAAATACTGAGGCCACTTTAGGGTGAGCATTATAAAAGAAGGGGCGATATAAATACTGGGGGAACTGTGTGGGCATTTTAAATCCAGGGGACATTAGGCGTTCTTATTACTACTGGGGGCTTTATAGGAGGAACTTATAGATCTGCATTATATCTACTAAGAGCACTATGGGGGCCTTATTACTACTGATGGGTCTGTAGATAGCTTTATTACCACTGGGGGAGCAACAGTTGGGCCTAATTTCTATTGGGGGCTCAGTAAGGGCATTATTAATACTGGAGGACTCTTCTACTAAAGGAGGCACTCTTGGGGAGCACTAATACTGTTAGGGGCACTGTAGGGGGCAGTATTACTAATGGGGCATTCTAGAAGGAAGTTACTATTTGTGGGATTATGAGGAGTACTGTTACTATGGGGGTACTAATTTTTCTTCAGGATAGTATTTGGGGGTACAGAAAAATGAGGAAGCTAAGATGTCTGTGTGTCATACTCTGCAGAGACGAGACGTGGCTGAAAGAAGTGTCCAGACCGAATGGAGAAGATCTACATCAGAGGAGACGTCACCTGGGAGGCCCTGAATGTTAGAGGTATGTGCTGCTGTATAGCAAGTACAGTAAAATGTCTTCAGTGCTATTGTTTGGGAGGAGGAGAGGGGGGCAGTTGGTCGACTTAGAGAATTGGGGCATATACATCGGGGGCCCCGGATCTTTTGAGACCCTAGCAGGGGAGCACCCAGAAATTTTGTCTAGGGGGGGTCCGAAATGAAAAAAAATTGTGCAGCGCCCAAAAATTGACCCTGCCCATTTTTCTAAGACCATCCTACATATAATAGGCCACTCCCAACAAACACTGTACAGCTGAAATGATATTGATGAGGATGACGGTAAGAGTCTCACCCTCATCCTACATAGACACACTGTACCTAATACTCCACCATACAGGGCCCAACATAAAGCTCCAGTACTCACACTGACCCCCACTTAGCTCCGTGGCAGGAGCTGTTGCAGTTTCACTTCCTCCCTCCTAGTCCTGAAGGCACCAAAAGTGGAGTGGAGGAGGAGCTGCGCGATATTAAAGGTGTGTAGGTCCGGGTGGAGGAGCCCGGCTCCACACATCATACAGAGGGGAGGGCCTGTCCTGGCTGCACTGCCTGCTTCACATTATACAATAGACAACAGCAGGCTACAGCCAGGAAGCTCCTCCGCTCTTCTCCCTCCCCAGATCTTGCTCAAGGCTTGTGATTCCCCCCACCATCCGCCACCCGCCCCTGGCCTGCCACCCCCTTGGGCCGTCCTCACGTAGCTCTGAATCCTCCTTTTGCAAATGGCAGGAGGAGAAGCCGATGCATCTCCTATCCTACATAGCGCCACACAGGGGTGGGATCCAGCCGGTTCTCTCCGGTTCTGCCGAACCGTTTGTTGAAATCACAGCCGGTTCGCAGGACCGGTGAGAAGCAGGGATCCCGATCCGGTCCTGCAGCTCCCTGCACCACATCACACACACACACACACACGCCGCTGAACTTACACTCACACACCGGGCCGTTCCGTAGTGAAGCAGTGAGACCTCACTGCTTCACAGCTCAGGAGCTCCCCCTGCTGGCCGCACTTCCTGCTGCTGGCTGTGGGAGGAGCTGTGAAAGCCCGGGAATCAGTCTTCCCTTGCACAGCCTGTAGCAGGGTCAGTGTGGGAGCCGAGCCTGTCATCAGTGGAGAAGGTAAGTATGCTTTTTTTTTGTTCTTTGTTTTGCTCCCAACACTTCACACCAAAGGGAGGGAGGGAGGAGGGGAATGGGTGATGGGCACAGCTACTGTGAGGGGGCACAATGTGAGGGGGAATGATGGCAAAATTACTGTGAGGGGGGAATGATGGCAAAATTACTGTGAGGGGGGAATGATGGCAAAATTACTGTGAGGGGGAATGATGGCAAAATTACTCTGAGGGGGCACAAATTATGGCAAAATTACTGTGAGGGAGGCACAAATGATGGCATAATAAATGTGAGGGGGCACAAATGATGGCAAAATTACTGTGAGGGGGCACAAATGATGGCAAAATTACTGTGGGGGAATGATGGCAAAATTACTGTGAGGGGGCACAAATGATAGCATAATAAACGTGAGGGGGCACAAATGATGGCAAAATTACTGTGGGGGAATGATGGCAAAATTACTGTGAGGGGGCACAAATGATGGCAAAATTACTGTGAGGGGCGCAAATGATGGCAAAATTACTGTGAGGGGGCACAAATGATGGCATAATTACTGTGAGGGGGCACAAATGATGGCGAAATTACTGTGAGGGGGCACAAATGATGGCATAATTACTGTGAGGGGGCACATAATCTGGGCATTGCTACTGTGAGGGGGCACATAATATGGCGTTGCTACTGTGAGGGGGCACATAATATGGCATTGCTACTGTGAGGGGGCACATAATATGGCATTGCTACTGTGAGGGGGCACATAATATGGCATTGCTACTGTGAGGGGGCACATAATATGGCGTTGCTACTGTCAGGGGCACATAATCTGGGCATTGCTACTGTGAGGGGGCACATAATCTGGGCATTACTGCTGTGAGGGGGCACATAATCTGGGCATTACTGCTGTGACAGGAACAAAGGTGGGCATAATTACTGTGGGGACACAAGGTGGGCATTAGTACTGTGTGGTAGCACTTAGGGGAAATGTCCTAGATTACCCTGCTATATGTTGGCATGGCTCATTCTTACAGGCCAGCACAGCGCCCCCTGCTGGTGATATCACAGGGGCAGTCACCATCCCTTCCTTATGTGATTATTCTTTTTTTTCTCTATCACCACAGGGACCTTGTTCTGGATCTAGTGGACATCACGCCGATGCCAGCGACACCCTGGATAAGGTAGGACCAGATTTTATTTGGACTGGGTAATTGTAGCCATGCATTGGGGTTAGGGATCTTTAACACGAGCGGATCCTGTGAGGCTAATCCGCTGCGTGATAGCGAGCCAAGCACCGCACCGGACAGCAGAGACACAGAGCAGTAACACGATTGATAACGCTCTGTGCCTCTCTGTGATCTTTTTACAACAAAATCACAATGAGATAAAGTTGTTACTGTGATTTTGTAGTAAAAAAAGATCAGTCAATCATGATACTGCTCCATGTCTCTGCTGTCCGGAATGGGGCTTGGCTCGCTATCACGCAACGGGTTAGACACAAGGAAAAGAGCCCTCTGGTGAGCTGATTCGGTGGTGCAACGGGCCACTTGACTAGATTTTCCCCCAGGACTAAGGCTGCCAGCCCTCCCTGCTGGTGAGTAAGCGGCGTGGCAGCGGCAGGAAGCAGCCAGAGCAGAGGCTGCCTAGAGTTGCTGACAGTCCACAGACAGGAGTCAGGACAGGTCAGGTCGTGTTAGGGACGGGTAGTGAGTGTGATCATGTGACAACAGATGGCAAGGAGGGGCTGGGGGAGAGAAATGTGACAACATGGAGGATGGAGGGGGCCGGGGGGAGAAATGTGACAACATGGAGGATGGAGGGGCCATGTAGGGAGAAATGTGACAATATGGAGGATGGAGGGGGCCATGTGGGGAGAAATGTGACAGTATGGAGGATGGAGGGGGCCATGTGGGGAGAAATGTGACAGTATGGAGGATGGAGGGGGCCATGTGGGGAGAAATGTGACAATATGGAGGATGGAGGGGGCCATGTGGGGAGAAATGTGACAGTATGGAGGATGGAGGGGGCCATGTGGGGAGAAATGTGACAGTATGGAGGATGGAGGGGGCCATGTGGGGAGAAATGTGACAATATGGAGGATGGAGGGGGCCATGTGGGGAGAAATGTGACAATATGGAGGATGGAGGGGGCCATGTGGGGAGAAATGTGACAATATGGAGGATGGAGGGGGCCATGTGGGGAGAAATGTGGCAACATGGAGGATGGAGGGGCCAGGGGGAGAGAAATGTGACAATATGAAGGATGGAGGGGGCCATGTGGGGAGAAATGTGACAACATGGAGGATGGAGGGGGCCATGTGGGGAGAAATGTGACAACAGATGGCAAGGAGGGGGCTGGGGGAGAGAAATGTGACAACATGGAGGGGGCCGGGGGAGAAATGTGACAACATGGAGGATGGAGGGGCCATGTAGGGAGAAATGTGACAATATGGAGGATGGAGGGGGCCATGTGGGGAGAAATGTGACAATATGGAGGATGGAGGGGGCCATGTGGGGAGAAATGTGACAGTATGGCGGATGGAGGGGGCCATGTGGGGAGAAATGTGACAATATGGAGGATGGAGGGGGCCATGTGGGGAGAAATGTGACAATATGGAGGATGGAGGGGGCCATGTGGGGAGAAATGTGACAGTATGGCGGATGGAGGGGGCCATGTGGGGAGAAATGTGACAATATGGAGGATGGAGGGGGCCATGTGGGGAGAAATGTGACAATATGGAGGATGGAGGGGGCCATGTGGGGAGAAATGTGACAGTATGGCGGATGGAGGGGGCCATGTGGGGAGAAATGTGACAATATGGAGGATGGAGGGGGCCATGTGGGGAGAAATGTGGCAACATGGAGGATGGAGGGGGCCATGTGGGGAGAAATGTGACAATATGTGTGTAGTGTATATGGTGTATTTTTGTATGTGTACCATGTATATAGTGTATTTATATGTGCTGCATATATATGGTCTATGTATATGTAAACGTGTCGTGACGCGGCGTATATGTGTCGCGACGCTGCGTATCCACCGCGGAGTAGGGAACCTGTTGTTAAAAATTTGAATCCCACCCCTGGCGCCACATACCTCCTACATCCAGTGATGTCACCTTTGATGTAGACGTTCTCTTTTCTCATCTTCTCCATTCAGACCAGACCGCCATGATGATTTTTCACCCATCTCCCGTCTCTGCAGAGATTGACAAACAGACATTAGTTTCCCACTTTTCCATCATCTTCACATCTTCTGAACACCCCATCCTGCCATCCCCAATCCTGTGCCTGCTGTGCTCCTCAATAGTATACTGCAGAAACTATCCCCTGAAAAATACCTGTACCACACAGATAGTGCCCCTTTCTACAATTATTGGCACACAGTGCTCTAAAAAAATAACTGTGCCCAGTATATAGTATCCCTGACACTCATAGTATAAACATACTGTCCCCAAAAATAATTGTGCTAAGCTGATACTGTGCCAGGGTGCCCACCAAAGTAACAGTGCTCACCAAATTCCCACCAATAGAAATAATTCCCTGCCTGAGCACACTTAGTAATAATGCCCCCATAGTGCCCATACTAGTGTGATCATGTTCGCCATAGCCCCCCAGTAGTAGTAAAGCTCACCATAATGCCTAGTAGTAATAATTCTCCCTATAATATTACAGTACAAGAAATACACCTGCTTAGTGCCCGCAGTTGAGCTAATGTCCCCATAATGTATTCCAGTATAAAATACCTCTATATAGTGCCCCAGTAAATGCCCCCATAGTGCTCCTCTCCCACTTGACCATAGTGCCCCGATAATTTGCCAGTATAAAATACCCCATCTTAGTGCCCCCAGCACATGCCTCCATGGTGCTTCTCTCCCCCTTCCCCATAGTGCCCCCTATAATATGCCAGCAAAAAAATGCCCCTTTGTAGTGCCCCCAGCAGATGCCCCAATAGTGCTCCTCTCCCCCATAATGTGCCAGTAGAAAATGCCCCTTCTTAGCGCCCTTCATAATGTGTTAGTAAAAATTCCCCTTCTTAGTGCCACCAGATGCCCCCATAGTGCTTCTTTCACCCATAGTGCCCTCATAATGTGCCAGTTAAAAATGCCCTTTCTTAGTGACACCAGATGCCCCATAGTGATGCCCGGCCCTATAGTGCCTCCCATGTGCCAGTAAAAAATACACCTTAGTGCCAGCCAGATACCATAGTGCATATAGGGGATATTGTGCCAGTAAAAAAAATACCATAGTGACCCCAAAAAATGCCCCTATAGTGCCACCAGATGCCCCATAGTGCTGCTCTCCCCTATAGTGCCTCCCATAATGTGCCAGTGAAAAATGCCCCCTTAGTGCCACCAGATGCCATTGTGCCCCCCATAATATGCCTATAAAAAAGCCCCTTTAGAGCCCCCAGATGCCCCCATAGTGCTCCACTCCCCCATAGTGCCCCAAATAATGCCGCTATAGTGCCACCAGATGCCCTAATAGGGCCCCCTCCAAAATAAGGCAGTAAAAATGCCCCCAGATTCCCCCATAGTGCTCCCCCAAAATGGGAAATAAATAAATAAATGCCCCCATAATGCTCCACTCCCCCATGGTGTGGTGCCCCCAAATAATCCCCCAATAGTGCCACCAGATGCCCCATAGTGCCCCCAAATGGGGCAGTAAAAAATCCACCAGATTCCCCCATAGTATGCCCCCAAAATGGGCTAGAAATAAATGCCCCCATAGTGCCCCCTACACAAAATGGGCCAGTGAGAAATGCCCCCATAGTGCCCCCACAAAACAAAATGCCACCAGGTACCCCCTAAAATGTGCCACCATTAAAGAAAACAAAAAAAAACCCACTAATACTTACCTTCATGAGGTTAGCAGCAGACTTCTTCCGGCCGCGCTGTGTGCTGCCCGGCTCAGGCGGCGCGATGATAATGATGTCATCGCGCCACCTGAGCCGGCCTCTGATAGGCTGCAGGCACTAGTGCCTGCAGCCTATCAGAAGAACAGGGAAGGGAGACGCCTCTCCCTCCCCTGCCACAGCACATTGATCTGTATCGCTGTCCTGAGGACGGCGACACAGATGAATATAGAGATGAACGCTTCCACAATGGAAGCGCTCATCTCCTACTGCCTCCCCACTGCCATCAACAATTAAAACCAGGACCGCGCCGCCTGTTGCGATCGGCGGTGCGGCCCTGAGAGATTTAAAAAAAAAATTGGTTCTAGGGTGGGTCCAGACCACTAGACCCTAGCAACGCCCCTGGCCACCACATCATGGCAGGGATGGCCATATGCAGGTTTGTAAGATGGACAGCTTTAGCTTCTGGAGTCTGGTGCCTCTTCTCCATCTTATTTTTCATTACTTTCTTCCCGGCAGCAGAAATAGTCGTCATCACTCCAGAAGATCTAGAGATCAGTCCAGAAGATCTAGAGATCACTTCAGAAGATCTAGAGATCATTCTAGAAGAGCTAGAGATGGTAGAGAATGGTGGTCTTCACTTTCCTGCAGCCCTTCGTCAACATTCTCTTCTCCATCCTCAACGTCGTCCTCAGCATTACCAGCATTCTGTCCTATCGCACAGATCAAGCCGAGCTGTGGTGACCGAAGATCCTTGAGCCGCGCCAACCTGAAGAGCTTCCTCAAGGCTGGATGTGGCTTGAGCTGAACAGCTTTTGGTCAACGCTGCACCTATGTTCCCGCCCCCCTGCGTCTGTTCAGATGGGATCTAGTGGCGAGTATTTTTGTCAGCCGACCTGCTTGGCTTTCTCTGCACTTCTATTATCAGGTAGCAAGTAGAAATGAGCGAACACCTGGATGTTCGGGTTCGAGAGGTTCGGCCGAACTTCCGGAAAATGTCCGGGTTCGTGATCCGAACTCAACCCGAACTTCATCCCGAACCCGAACCCCATAGAAGTCAATGGGGACCCGAACTTTTGGGCACTAAAAAGGCTGTAAAAGACACCCAGAGGGATAATATACCGCAATAAACGCATTGCGATTACAACTTTGAGTAGAATGTACGATTACAACTTTCCAGTAGAATGTACTGTCGGATCTGAGAATTAAGTTGAAATCGCAATGCGATTCTTATATATTTGCTTAATCGCATTGCGATTTCAACTTAGCATTGCTAAATAATTCCATCCATATCGTTAACTTACTGAGTCAGTAAGTTAACGAATATGGATGGAATTATTTAGCAATGCTAAGTTGAAACGGCAATGCGATTAAGCAGATATATAATAATCGCATTGCGATTTCAACTTAATTCTCACATCCGACAGTACATTCTACTTGAGGAGGCGTTCCCATGGTGATCGGTAGCTCAAAGTTGTAATCGCAATGCGATTAAGCAAATACATAAGAATCGCATTGCGATTTCAACTTTTTAGTACTAAACTTTTAAAATCGTACACCACTTTAAGTTCCAAAGTTCCAATCGCGTTCGAATAGAACTTAACTGCTTCAGGACCGCCATACGCAGGATTGCGTCCTGCGGGCGGTCCTGCTCTTCTGATCGGACGCGCCGCTGCGTCATCTCGCGAGACGCGAGACTTCCTGTGAACGCGCGTGCGCGCGCGCGTTCACAGCGTCGCGCGTCTCAGGAGTTGGACTACAGCCTGCCAGCGATGATCAATCGCTGGCAGGCTGTAGATGCGATATAAATCTCATCAAACAGCTATATCAGACGCTGTTTTATGAACAGCGTCTGATATACCTGCTACCTGGTCCTCTGGTGGTCCCATTTTCTGGGATCGACCACCAGAGGACCAGGTAACTACAGTAAAGTTGCACCAAACACTACACTAACCCCCCACCCCCTCACCTATTAACCTCTTGATCACCCCATCTAGACCCCTGATCACCCCCTGTCATTGATCACACCCTTGTAAGGCTCCATTCAGACGTCCATATGTGTTTTGCGGATCCGTGGATTCACGGATCCGCGGATCCGATCCGCAGATCCGATCCGCAGATCCTCAAAACACGGACACCGGCAATGTGCTTTCCGCATTTTGCAGATCCGCACATTGCCAGAACTATATAGAAAATGCTTTTTCTTGTCCGCAGTTGCGGACAAGAATAGGACATGTTCTATATTTTTGCGGAACGGAAGTGCAGACCGGGACGCGGATCCGTAATTCCGGATCCGAGCGGGACAAAGTCTGTCCCCATAGAAATGAATGGGTCCGCAATTCCGTTCCGCAAACAGAATTGCGGACGTGTGAATGGGGCATAAGGGTCCCTTATCACTGCCAGTTAGTTAGCTACTTGTTAGGTAGCTAGCGCCCAGCCCACCGCACCGCAGTCACTGATTTTGGCAGAGATTTTTTCATCCACATTGATCGATGCGAATGAAAAAATCTGTGCCGTTCATTTTTTTTTTTCAGCGCAGAGGCTGAACGGAAAAAAAATCTCATTACCCGTATGCTCAATATACGGAGAATCGCAGAAACTCCTAATGCTGGCCATACGTGTAATGATTGCGGAGACCCTCAAATGCCAGGGCAGTACAAAAACCCCACATGTGACCCCATTTTAGAAAGAAGACACCCCAAGGTATTCCGTGAGGGGTATGGTGAGTTCATGGAAAATTTTATTTTTGTCACAAGTTAGTGGAATATGAGACTGTAAAAAAAAAAAAAAAAACAATTTCCGCTAACTTGTGCCAAATTTTTTTTTCTGTGAACTCGCCATACCCCTCACAGAATACCTTGGGGTGTCTTCTTTCCACAATGGGGTCACATGTGGGGTATTTATACTGCCCTGGCATTTTAGGAGTGCTAAAGCGTGAGAATCCAAATGCGTAAAAATGGCCTGTGAAATCCTAAAGGTACTCATTGGTTTTAGGGCCCCTTGCGCATCTTGGCTGCAAAAAGTGTCACTCATGTGGTATCGCCGTACTCAGGAGAAGTAGGGCAATGTGTTATGGGGTGTATTTTTACATATACCCATGCTGGGTGTAGAAATATCGCTGTAAACGACAACTTTTTACATTTTTTATTCAAAGTTGTCAATATACAGAGATATTTCTCTCACCCAGCATGGGTATATGTAAAATACACCCAAAACACATCGCCCTACTTCTCCTGAGTACGGCGATGCACATGTGTGACACTTTTGCAGCCAAGATGCTAAAGGGCCCAAATTCAACGAGTACCTTTTAGGAGGGTATTTTACGCATTTTTCTTCTCACGCTTTAGGGCCCCTAAAATGCCAGGGCAGTATAAATACCCCACATGTGACCCCATTTTGGAAAGAAGACACCCCAAGGTATTCGCTGAGGGACATAATAAGTTCATGAAAAATTAAACTTTTGTCAAAAGTTAGCGGAAAGGGAGACTTTGTAAGAAAAACAAAAAAATCAATTTCCACTAACTTGTGCCAAAAAAATATTCTATGAACTCGCCATGCCCCTCATGGAATACCTTGGGGTGTCTTCTTTCCAAAATGGGGTCACATGTGGGTATTTATACTGCCCTGGCATTTTAGGGGCCCTAAAGCGTGAGAAGAAAATGCATAAAAATGCCCTCCTAAAGGTACTCATTGGAATTTGGGCCCTTGCGCATCTTGGCTGCAAAAGTGTCACACATGTGGTATCGCCGTACTCAGGAGAAGTAGGGCAATGTGTTTTGGGTGTATTTTTACATATACCCATGCTGGGTGAGAGAAATATCTCTGTAAACTGACAACTGTGAATAAAAAATGTAAAAAGTTGTCGTTTACAGCGATATTTCTCACACGCAGCATGGGTATATGTAAATACACCCCAAACACATTGCCCTATTTCTCCTGAGTACGGCGATCTACATGAGTGACACTTTTGCAGCCAAGATGCAAAGGGGCCTAAACCAATGAGTACCTTTAGGATTTCACAGGCCATTTTTATGCATTTGGATTCTCACACTTTAGGAGCCCCTAAAATGCCAGGTGAGTATAAATACCCCACATGTGACCCCATTTTGGAAAGAAGACACCCCAAGGTATTCCGTGAGGGGCATGGTGAGTCCACAGAATTTTTATTTTTGGCACAAGTCAGCGGAAATTATTATTATTTTTTTTTTTAATTTTGTTTTTACAAAGTCTCATATTCCACTAACTTGTGACAAAAATAAAATTTTACATGAACTCACCATACCCCTCACAGAATACCTTGGGGTGTTTTCTTTCCAAAATGGGGTCACATGTGGGGTATTTATACTGTCCTGGCATTTTAGGGGCCCCTAAAGCGTGAGAAGAAGTCTGGAATCCAAATGCGTAAAAATGCCCTGTGAAATCCTAAAGGTACTCATTGGTTTAGGGCCCTTTGCACCCAGGCTGCAAAAGTGGCACACATGTGGTATCGCTGTACTCAGGAGAAGTAGGGCAATGTGTTTTGGGGTGTATTTTTATATATACCCATACTTTGTGTGAAAAATATCTCTGTAAACGACAACTTTTAAAAAATTTTATACAAAGTTGACAATTTACAGAGATATTTCTCTCACCCAGCATGGGTATATGTAAAAATACACCCAAAACACGCTGCCCTACTTCTCCTGAGTACGGCGATACCACATAAGTGCCGCTTTGCAGCCTGAATGCGCAAAGAGCCCAAATTCAACGAGTACCTTTAGGTTTTACATGGCGACTCACAATTTAGCCCCGCCCAAAATGCCAGAACAGTAAACACACCCCACAAATGACCCCATTTCGGAAAGTAGACACCCCAAGGTATTCACTGAGGGGCATAGTGAGTCCGTCTGAGATTTTTTTTTTTGCCAGAAGTTATCAGAAATTGAAACTTTTTTTTTTTTTCTCAGAAAGTGTCATTTTCCGCTAACTTGTGAAAAAAATGAAATGATACATGAACTCACCAAGCCCCTCCGCGAATACTTTGGGGTGTCTTCTTTCTAAAATGGTGTGATTTGGGGGTATTTATACTATCCTGACATTCTAGCACCTGAAGAAACATGACAGGTGCTCAGAAAGTCAGAGCTGCTTCAAAATGAGGAAATTCACTATTTTGCACCATAGTTTGTAAACGCTATAACTTTTACCCAAACCAATAAATATACACTTATTGGACTTTTTTTTATCAAAGACATGTAGAACAATAAATTTAGAGAAAAATTTATATAGAAATGTAGTTTTTTTTAAAAAAATTTACAACAGAAAGTGAAAAATGTCATTTTTTTGCAAAAATTTCGGTAATTTTTGATTAATAGCAAAAAAAGTAAAAATGTCAGCAGCAATGAAATACCACCAAATGAAAGCTCTATTAGTGAGAAGAAAAGGAGGTAAAATTCATTTGGGTGGTAAGTTGCATGACCGAGCAATAAATGGGTAAAGTAGTGTAGTGCGGAATTGTAAAAAGTGGCCTGGTCATTAAGGGTGTTTAAGCTAGGGGGCTGATGTGGTTAAAGCTGTCTCTTAGTCAGTTTTAGTATTGGTGTGCTGTAATAGAAGTTACATTCGTACGTATTCATGGGATTTGCTATCCAAGTGGGTTACTTTCAGTTTCACCACTGATATATTAAATATATTGGCAGTTAGTAGGGGTGAGACAAGCACAGCCAAACCCCTGATGTAGTATATCTATGAAAAAATCGACTATTACATGAGATTAATGGACGTTGTGGCAGCTTTTGCTGTAGCACCACAAGTCCCAAAATGGCCGCCGCCTATCAGCCCAGTAACATGTGCCAGAAAACAGTCTGCCCAGCCAGAAAAAAAATTGACTTTGACTGAGCAGCTGAATCGCTGTTCTTCTGATTCACAGGTGTAGATTTTTCATCTCTTTGGAGCTTTGGTTTAGACTCTGTGGCAGCAAGTGCTGGCGCACCACAAGTCCCAAAATGGCCACCGCCGGTCAGCCCAGTTACATGTGCCAGTAAAAATCGCTCTGGCCAGTCTCAACAAAATAGTGACTTTCAGTGAACAGCTCAGCTGAGTTGTTCTGATGCACAGGTGTAGAAAGGTAGATCATTCAATCACTTCTTTATCCCTGCCTATCTCGCCCTCACAGAAGCTGCATCCTCTCCCTACACTAGTCAGAGCAGTGTGACGTGCGGCGCTACGTGACTCCAGCTTAAATAGAGGCTGGGTCACATGCTGCACTTGGCCAATCACAGCCATGCCATTAGTAGGCATGGCTGTGATGGGCTCTTAGGGCAAGAAGTAAAACGCTAGCTGATTGGCTGCTATGCAGCCCTTCAGAAAGCGGGAAGAAATCGACGAACACCGGACCCGAACCCGAACTTTTTTGAAAATGTCCGGGTTCGGGTCCGTGTCACGGACACCCCAAAATTCGGTACGAACCCGAACTATTCTCAAACTGTTCGCTCAACACTAGTAGCAAGGACCTAGTTTTAGCTGATGGTTTAAAGTCATATTGAGAATCAAGTGGGATAACAAGGGTCCTTGATTCCACAAGAGACCCTGGCTGGGGTTTCGCAGGGTGCGAACGTACAGCGTTCAAGCACAATTTTCAGGGATTCGATTTTTTTTCAGCGTGGCCCCACTGGGTACTTATCTGGCTAGGGAGGTTTCAGGATTAGAATGTTCAAGGTGTTCATGTTGATATCTGGACAAATTGACGGTCGATAAGGAGCACTCGTGAAAAACAAGGTCCTTTTAGGGTGGTTAGAGATGTATCCCAGGAAGCAAGCCGATTGTGTGACGGATTTGTTATTCCGGAGGAATTTTCCTCATTGGTATTGTCATGCGACAATCTAAAATCGGTGTGGAAACATGAGCCTTTGGTAAAATGAGGGGGCATTGGGACAAATGGACAGGCCTTTTCGTGAACACCCTTATCCTAACTTGAGAGTGTTACCTTTGGGGTTGCTTCCAAAAAAAGAGGCGGATAAGTTTCGGTGAATAGATTACCTCCCCTTTCCGTCTGGGGGATCAGTAAATGATGGCATCATTAAGGAGGATGCAGCTGTTTTGTATACATTGTTTGATCTGGAAGTTCTGTCGGTTCGTTTGGTGGGACTCGGCGCCTTGTTAGCAAAATCGAATATTGCGTCTGTTGCCGGTTCATCCAGAGTGTTTCCATTTGCTT
Organism: Bufotes viridis; assembly: GCA_033119425.1. Taxonomy (NCBI): domain Eukaryota; kingdom Metazoa; phylum Chordata; class Amphibia; order Anura; family Bufonidae; genus Bufotes; species Bufotes viridis. Next base: position 46,117,372 of record CM065591.1, on the reverse strand, counting down.
GGTTTCCGTTGGGCTGTTCTTTTTCTTGTTTTTAGTTCTTTTTTGGTATGGATGGTTAGGTCCAAAACTAGGCTTGCATCAATGTTACATTACTTTGGTGATTTTTTGTTTGTTGGGCTGGCATCATCCTCACATTGTTTTTTTACAGACCTTCCGCAGTTTGATGTCTGCCCTTGGAGTACCTTTTGCAGCCGAAAAGACTGAGGGTCCGTGTACGTGCTTGTCATTTCTGGGGATTGAAACTGACACGGTGGAGATGGTTTTCCAGATACCAGAAGACAAAGTATCGCGGTTGAGGAATCTCGTGAGTCAATTTATCAACGCCAATAAGGTCACATTGCATCAGATACAAGTTTTATTGGTTATTAAATTTTGCATGCAGAGTTTTACCCATGCGTAGAGCCTTATCCTGTCAGCTTTCATTTGCCATGAAAGGCGCGAGGCTGCCACATCACTTTATATGTGTAACCCGGGCTAGGAAAGAAGATCTGGTAGTATGGCAATCAATTTCGCATGATTTCCATAGTCAGATTATAATGTGGCGTTGTGTTTACTTACTAATGCTGCAGGCGGGGACAGCTTTGGGGTGACTTTTGTGGTTTATTGGTGCAGGAGTATTTGGTCAGAGCAATGGGGTGCCTTGGGTTTAACTAAAAATTTTACGCTATTAGTGCTTTTCCAGATCATAGTCACAGTGATACTATGGGGGAAGGATATGGTTAATAGACGGATTTATTTTTGGTCGGATAACATGTTGGTCGATCAGATCATTAATTGGCAGTCATCCTCTTCCATGCCGATGCTGGCATTGAAGTGTACATGCATAGATCTAAAATAGTGATGAGCGGCAGGTGCCATATTCGATTTCGACGAAATTCGCGAATATTCGAATGAATATTCGTTTCATATTCGTCGAAATCGAATATTCGTCATTTTTTCTAGTTATCGCGATTAACATGCGATTTAAATAATCGCATATTGCGATTTGTACTTAAGGCTACTTTCCTATTGGTTTCATATCTAGAATTAGCGAGGATGACGAATATGACGAATGTATTCGTCTATTCCTCAAAACGAAGATAACGAAGTATTCTACATCTTCGTTTTAGCTACCTATTCGTCAACCTCGCTAATTCTAGCAATCAAATAGGAAGGTTGACTATAGAGACAGCTGTGTTTAATTCGCTATGCGATTTTTTTTTTTTTTTTTAATAAATAGAATAATTATAATAATTATATCAAGTAATATAATTATTCTATTAAAAAAAAATAAAATCGCATAGCGAATTTAACACAGCTGTCTCTATAGTCAACCTTCCTATTTGATTGCTAGAATTAGCGAGGTTGACGAATAGGTTGCTAAACGAAGATGTAGAATACTTCGTTATCTTCGTTTTGAGGAATATGACGAATACATTCGTCATATTCGCTATTCGCTAATTCTACCAAGCCAACCATAACTTCTGTGCTCATGGAGCGTCCCCATCACCATGGGAACGTCTCCATATACTAAAATGTACTGTCGGATTTGAGGAATTACGTTGAAATCGCAATGCGATTAATTCAAGTTATATTAATCGCATTGCGATTTCAACTTAGAGCTGGGTTTATAATGGGTCAGCTTGCTAGAATGAACGAAGTTAACGAATATGGAATATAGCAGCACTGCTAAGTTGAATTCGCAATGCGATTAATTTAACTTGAAGTAATCGCATTGCGATTTCAACTTAGCACTGCTTTCTTACATAGGCTAGAATTAACGAATATGGAATATAGCACTAGCAGTGCCAAGTTGAAATCGCAATGCGATTACTTCAAGTTAAATTAATCGCATTGCGAATTCAACTTAGCAGTGCTGCTATATTCCATATTACGTTAACTCGTTCATTCTAGCAAGCTGACCCATTATAAACTCAGCTCTAAGTTAAAATCGCAATGCGATTAATATAACTTGAATTAATCGCATTGCGATTTCAACGTAATTCCTCAAATCCGACAGTACATTTTAGTATATGGAGATTCTCCCATGGATGGGGACGCTCCATGAGCACGGAAGTCGGCAGAAGCGGCAATGGGCACTGACTAGAGCAGCCAGGAAGCCAGGAATCCTCAGGACAGGTAAGAACTACTGTTGGGAAGAGGGAAAGAAAAAAATATAACTAAAAAAAAAAAAACGAATATTCGAAATAGCGAATTTATAGCGCTATATTCGAAATATTCGCGAATTAGCGAAGTGCCGATATTCGCTAAAAAAATTCGCTTTTCGAATATTCGCGCTCAACACTAATCTAAAACCAATCAGTTTGGCAGGGGAGAATGGCTTACGATCGGGCTGTTGGGTACAAAGGGTTGCTGCCTATGTTTAGTGAACACTTTTTCTAATTTGCGTTTTGGGACAGGCCTTTTTTTGGTGCATAAATCAGTTTTCCTCTTTCCAGATCTTTAAGTCTGGTCTTAGGGAGTTAGGTAGGAATCCTCCTAATTTTGGCACCCACTCTTTCTGCATTGGGGCAGCAATGATGGCGAACATATGCGGTTTGGATGCAGAGAGCGTTAAGAGGTTGGGCAGATGGAAGTCTGAATGTTTCAGAACATACTTTAGGCTGGATCTTTTGACCAAGTGAGTGCAAATGGAAGTGTACTGTATTATCTCTTTTCTTTTACAGGTGCTGACTGGATCTAAATTTTGTTGGTTGGTCATTCCTTTATATTTTGGGTTGAACAAAGGGCCAAAGTTCATCCAAGTGGTGTGTCATTGGGGATACTGGACATTGAGGTATACGGGAAACAATTTAGGCCAGAAGAAGATCAGCAATTTGATTACATTAATTAAGCAGGATTTGGGTCGTTTCCATGAGTTTTTCCATAAGGTGGTTTTAGTGTGATCAGAGATAGTCTCTTGTCAGGCTTGGGGCAAGGCATGGAGTGTTGCTGATTTCTAAATTCAAAAGCTTCTAAGGTTATTTGTGGTCGTTGGAGTGTGGCTGTACATCACAGAGAGCTTCAAGGTAATAACAGGGATCTCCTATTACACACACTTGGTTTAGATATATTTTTGGCTGGTTTGCAGGATGGAGCGGAGAGGGCTTTAGCTTTGTTGTGTGGAGTTGGTTGGAAGCCAGATTAGATGTATTCCACTTTCCTCTATGGTGGTAGTCTGTACCTGAAGACAAAGAAATTGGAGGTCCGCATGCTTGCTGCTTAGTATTTTGCTTTCGGAGGAGCTAAAAGAGTTGCAAATTTGTAGTTAATGATGCTTAAGGGCATGGTTGTAATGTTAAGAGTTATGTTAATAATGGTGTGGCCAGTTCCACTTGACCCAAAGAAGGTCTGGTTGTGTTTCTTCTATTAGTTAACAGTTTTCAGGATATGGAGAAGGGAAGGTTACACAGGTCATAAAGAAGGATCCATGCATTCTTTACGTTCTGTTTTGGTGCCTTGCATTCACTCAAGTGACTGTATAACTTGGATGGAAAATAAAGCCTTATTTGAACTTTTAAACTGCTGAATCCTTTGAAATCTGTCATCGCCGTCCCCTGTTCACACATGTGTTAAAAAGGGCCTATAATTTATTAGGACACCATTTAAAGAGGTTGTCTGGGTTCAGAGCTGAGCCCGGACATACCCATAATTCACCCAGGCAGTCCCCCTGATGTTAGCATCGGAGTATTTCATGCTCCGATGCTCTCCCTTGCCCTGCGCTGGATCGCGCAGGGCCTGGGCTCTTTTATTTACCATAACACACTGCTGGGCAGAAGCTTCCGCCCAGCAGTGTGTTCGGTGACGTCACTGGTTCTGATAGGAGGGCTTTAGCGCTGCCCTAGTCCTTTTACAGGATAGGGCAGTGCTAATGCCCGTCCATCGGTGCCGGTGATGTCACCAGGCTCACCGCTGGGCAGAAGCCTCCGCCTGGCAGCCCTAAGGAGAACCCGGTACATCACCGGAACTCCAGAAAATGCCTTTGCCCTGCGTGATTTAGCGCAGGGCAAAGGAGAGCATCGGAGCATGAACTGCTCCGATGCTCAAGTCAGGGGGGCTGCCTGGGTGAAAATGGAGCTACGTCCGCATTCAGTTCTGAACCCAGACAACCCCTTTAACTCAAATTAACAGAATATATGGCGTTTTTTGCTTTATCCCCATAATTTAATGCGAGGACCTGATGACTTAATGTTGCATTTGCATCTGCAGCATAGTATCAGTATTGTACGTCTACCCATGCAGAAGGGAGCGATGATGTCAGGACATTTTATAAATCATGAATCTTGGTTTTGTCTACATCTAAATGTGCAGAGTATCTGGCAAGAATTGTATGCATTTACCGGAACTCTATTGTGTTTTTTGGTCTCTTACTACAATAAATCACATTATAGGCAGGGAACTGGAAGCTGAGCCACACTGGACCATGGGAAACAGTGTAACAGCTGGCGACTCTGTACTGTCACTGATTAATAAAACTTTCAGAGTTCCTGAGCGACAGAGTGCCTTTTGTTTCCGTACAGCATTAAAATGTACTGACTCCGTACATTTTAAGAACGGAATACGAACTGGGCTTTGGTACGAGGTATGTAATGTTTTTTAAAGACGCAGATAGGAATACCGTAGTAATTCACCAAAGTCTCACGCGACTTCGGGCAATATGAAGTTTGTCTCCATGGAGCCAATACATCTTAATACTGTTTGGAAACAGCATTAAAAAACAAACTTTTTGAACGAATCAACTTCAGATCTATGATCCGAAGCTCGATTCGCTCAAGCCTAGTCCTAACCAGTACCCAATATAAAAGAAAATCACACTCACCTATCTATGGTACCGGAGTGCTCTTGCTGCTACCCTCTACTTATGACCGTTGCAGCCAATCACAGACTTTATGATCTGTGAGCTTGTGACCAACTCTGATCCTGGGAATGAAGGGGGTATAGCACTGTATACTACTCACAGTTTTTCCCTGTTGCTCTGCACCCCAGCCACCAGTCTGACAGTATACACTCATTGCTACCAGCATCTGACACCCCCCAATAGGTAACACCCATCTGGACCTTCATTGCAAACTGCTAGAAATTCATTCATTGCTTCTTGCAGGAATAACAAAGGACTTGCATGGTATAAAGTCATAAGAATAGATGCTCTAGAATTGTTATTACATGGGAAATGCAAGTAGCTACTGAACCAGACATGTCAGGAGAGGGTTTGGGTCATCTTTAAAGGGGTCGTTCCATGAAAAATATTCTACAGTTTTTAAACCAGCACCTGGATCTGAATACTTTTATATTTGCATATAATTAAAAATGTTGTATAGCCACTGAGTTTTTCAATAAAATGTATCTGTATAGCACCACCTGCTGGTTGTTTTTTTTCTTATGTCTTTGTCCTGCTCACAGAGATGGCCGCACATGCTCAGTTTCATCCTTCACCTGCCTCCTGAGCTGTGATAGGCAGAGCATGGACACGCCCCCTGAGCTGCAGCAGAAAAGACACTCCCGTTGAGCTGTCAGGTTGATATAAATCTAGCAGAGCAATGAATGTGGAGATCTCTGGATCCATGTGAGGTACAGGACTGGTTCTGGCTTTATTAGAAAGAGATTGTCATGTATGATATGATGCCTTATTTTCATTTTTTACATTAATCAGTAGGAATATTCTACTAAGGTACTGTACTTTGCCCTACTTAGATATGAAATCAGAACTTCGGTACTGTATGTTAAAAAGTGTAGTGAAGTGATGCTGAGGGTAGTAGTTCTCTCGATTCAGCCCACAAGTGTGGTTTGCATTTTATTGAACAATGCAGATAACATTAGGGTAATTGTATATTTTCCAGCTTAATAGTAATAGTAAAATTGCACTGAAGAATCCTGGGAAATCACTTGGTTTACAGCAATCTAATTAATTTTTCTCTAATCCTCGCGCTCTCTGCAGTGCTGCTAAGGGTTTACAGGAACGGCCACACTCATATTTTTAATAAATGCTTGCAGATTTGTGTGAGTCAGCACAATACTGTAATATCTTTAGGCTCATCAACCTCTTTCTGCCAGTTACATATTTTCTGAATAAGTTGGCAAATGAACCAGGTGATTTATCAAACAGATTTAGTTGGCAGTGCATTACAATTTCTCTAATAAAACATTTCCTCAGATGTACAACTAATTTCTGGATTTGGCTCCGTTCGTTCGGCTGCAAAAATGTAGTTCAGTCTTACAGGACTTGGAGATAAGATGAATATATATATATATACACAGTGAAGTCACATTATTATGACCACCAGCTAATATCCAGAGTAACGGCCATGTGCAGAATGGACAGCAGCTGGACAGGCTGGGTCTCAGTAAGGTCCTGGTAGGTTGTCACCGGTATCTGGAGCCATGCTGACTGCAGTGCATCCCACAGCTGCTGGAGGGGAGGATCCATAGAGAGAACATGATGATTGAGGTGGTCCCAAAGATGCTCATTTGGGTTCATGTCTGGGGAATTAGGGCACCATAGTGGTAATTGGAAGTCTTGGTCATGCTCTTCCAACCAATGTTGGACATTTCCAGCTGTGCGACATGCCCTATGGTCTTGCAGGAAAACCCCATCCGCCTTCCGAAGACAATCAACATGAATGGATGTACTTTATCTACAAGGATAGATTTATGCTCAAATTGTTTGAGAATGCGTTCTACATGGATGAGGGGCCCAGAGAATGCCACAAAGACATTCCCCCGACCGTAACGCTGGCATCACCAGCTTGTTTTCTTCCAGTAATGGTTGCAGGGTGTTTGTTCTCTGATGTTTCTTCCCTGACCCGCCAACATCCATCCGACTCATTGAGAAAGGAAACCCTTTGCCAATCAGCGGAGCTCCAATTCCGATACTGCTGTGAAGAGCAAAGCTTTTTCTGCTGATGCAATTTTGTTAACAGAGGTGCAGTGACCATCCGTCTGCTTTGGAGCCCCATAGGTGTATGTTGTGTTAGACACATGTCTGGTAGTCCCCGATTCATTTTGTTGGTGAGTTGCTCCCCTGTAGCATCTTGGTCCACCCTCATGCACCTTTGTAGCTGACGTTTACCTCTCACCAATGAAGCTCTATTAGTAATAATCTTTCAAACTGGCAATACTCACACCAATGCTCCCTAGGGCCAGGGCAGTAATAGGAGGGCCCACCCTGTCTTCTCTTGGGGCACATACTGATTTTGAGGCTCCTGCCTGGTGTCAGAGCCGGTGCAAGGATTTTTGCCACCCTAGGCAAAAGAAAAGTTTTCCGCCCCCCCATGTGACATCACGATGCCCCACCCATATGATCTGCCATATTAACTAACGCCAGTGCTGTAGTGTCGCCGTGTTTTATGTGAGGTAAATTAGAGACTAGTGCCACAAATAAAATACTAGATTGCCTACTTACACCCAGATGAGGATGATGATGGGCTCTGGCTGCAGTCTGGCTCCACTGGTCTGGTGTAGAACAGGCTTTCTGGAGGCCGTCTGTAACTGTGGTCACAAAAATCTATGTTCTGGGAGAACGAGAAGCAGCTCCATTTTTTGGGGCCCTTTACACAGTTCAAGGTCTGGGCCCCAGGGCCTGATGGTGAGTATGCCCATAAGGCCCACCCATAAGTACACCAGCATGTTCCACCCATGAGTTTGTTCACAGTGGGTGAAGTGTGTAGGGGATGTGTTGCTGTAGAGAATCTAATGTGTGTGCTTATGGGATGTAGTGTATAGGGATAGTAGTGTAGGTAGGTCATGCAGTGTATGTGTGTAGTGGATTGCTGTGTGTTTTCGTGTAAGGGATAGAAAGAAGTTTGTGTATAAGGTATGTATTGTGTGTTTCTGAATGTGTGTACGGAATGGGTTGTGTGAATCTATGTTTGTATGTGTAAGGGCTGCAAGGTGTGTTTCTGTGTATGTGTGCAAGGGGTACATTGAGTGTGTGTAAGGGGTGCATTGTCTTTGTGTGTAAGAGATGCATTGTGTGTAATGGATGTAAATTTCCCCCCCACCCCTCTCCCTCTCTTGTCATTCTCTTTCTCTCCCCCTCCCTCCCTTGTCATTCTCTTTCTCCCCCCCCTCCCTCCCTTGTCATTCTTTTTCTCTCCCCCCCTCCCTTGTCATTCTCTTTCTCCCCCCCCTCCCTTGTCATTCTCTTTCTCTCCCCCTCCCTCCCTTGTTGTTCTATTTCTCTCCCTCCCTTATCATTCTCTTTCTCACCCCCCCCTCCCTCCCTTGTCATTCTCTTTCTCCCTCCCTCCTTTGTCATTCTCTTTCTCTCACACCCTCCCTTGTCATTCTCTTTCTCTCCACCATCCCTCCCTTGTTATTCTCTTTCTCTCCCTCCCTTATCATTCTCTTTCTCACCCCTCCCTCCCTTGTCATTCTCCCCCCCCCTCCCTCCCTTGTCATTCTCTTTCTCTCCCCCCTCTCTCCCTTGTCATTCTCTTTCTCTCCCCCCTCCCTTGTCATTCTCTTTCTCTCCCCCCTCCCTCCCTTGTTATTCTCTTTCTCTCCCTCCCTTATCATTCTCTTTCTCACCCCCCCCTCCCTTGTCATTCCTTTTCTAACCCCTTCCCCCCCCCCCTTTTCATTCTCTTTCTCACCCCCCTCCCTCCCCTACCTCTAGTGTAGCGTGGCCAAACTCTGTATGGTCCGCCGGTACAGGAGCTTTTGTTTCCTGTACCCAGGCGGACTGACAGGAAGTGCGGCCAGTCAGTCCGGCCGGGTACAGGTGCCCGGGAGACAGATGCTCCTTGTACCAGCGGACCATACAGGGCCAGCGCTGAGCGCTTCCCTCCTGTTAGCCCCTCTCCTGTTGCTGCGCCCTCATGGACACGCCAGCCCGGCAGTGCTGCAGCCGCCTGAGGCTCTGTATAGAGCGCTCGGGCGCAGCAGCATGAGGGGCGGTGGGGGGGGGGGGTTGGAGCACTTGAATTATGTTACAAATAGTACATATTTGAATGTCTCCAATGCCGCTAGTCATTTTATTAATGTGCATGATAGAAGTCTGCAGCACTTCTCTGCCTATGCAATAGAATGGGTTATACTTCCACCAAGAGGAGGCAATCATAAAAAACTTATATCACAACGAGAAGCTTTTTGGATTCTAAGATTGAAAACTAGATATCCTACAGGCTTAAATTTAAGAAGAAAACTAATGTACATATACTGAGACTTAGCAAGACCCAGGATATAGAATTTTAGCGCTGCTATTTTTATTATTATGTTATCACTAGGGTGATTGTGTTTTAGTCCATATTCAGACACTGCGGTTTTATTTACACCATACCCAGTGTGTTAGGACTATACACGGGAGATGGATGCTGATATTAAAGTGTTTGCTTGAATCAATGTGTGACAAAAGTCAATTCACGTTTTAATGCAAGTTTTTCTTTTTGATTGTGTCTTTATCTCTCTTTTACTCTGTTTATCTATATGAAACAAAAATGGGCGGTCACACTGCCCATGGCTGCTCCTTCATTCAGCCACACCTGTACCTAATCACCTTTTGGATGATGGAGGAAGGTGTGGCGGTTACCTTTATAAAGAGATTTGGCAGCATGGCCAGTGTATCAGTCATGAATAAGAACTTTTTCGAAACGCGTTGACTGTCTGAGGATGTGAGAAGATAAATTTTATTGCCGTTGTATTTCCAACACTGTTAATAAAGAGAAGATACTCGTGAACTAGATGCTGGAGTTTCCTTCGTTTTCCTTACTGCCGTATCCAGGTCTTGCCTACACCTCCGTGCATCAGGGGAATCTAGTTGGAGTGAATGAATGGGTGAGCTGGATTTCACTTTTTTTCGCCCTACACGGCTGCCTTGTCTGCCTATAGGACGCGCTGGCCATGGTTGGGGTGCCCTCAGTGTTATGAGTGTTGTACGAGTGCAATGAAGGAGATGTAGTGCTGGAGTCAGTAACCAGGCTGATTGTAGAAAACAGAGTTAACACTCAAATTTCTTAACTCATGGTGATATCCTGTAACAAATGCCACTGAAAAGCAATTTAAGGTGACTACAAACCATCCACTTGCAAAAAGTCTCACAATCAGATGTGCAATTTCCAAACTGAGGGATGCAGATCGTCAAATTGTCAGCCAAACTGCTATATACTGTAAGTGTGAAAGGTGCCATTAACTGTTTTTCCTTCTACAAGCAGCAAAGTCTATAATCATAAGCAGCAAATAAAAAAACTAAAACATGGAAAATTGATGAGTCAGGAAGGGGTTAACAAAACACCTTCTACATACATATACAGTATACATACTAAGCATACAATTGTAAACTAACACAGCAGGTACCCTGGACCCTCCGTGGTATGGCTGAAGATGACATGCTGTATAGAATATGTATAGAGATAGAGCCTTGCATAGCATGATTACATTATTTACCAGATAGAAGAAGTCATTTTACCATTTCAACAGCTTGTTATCCTCCTGCTTGATCTGTCTTCCAGACATAGGGCTGAAATAATTATATATGATGCATGTGCTAGGAACTAGGAACGGAAGAGTACTATCCTTGTCCATTATGCGGACAATGATAGGACATGTTCTATCTTTGAATGTTACGGAAACGGAAGGCATACAGAGTACCTTCTGTATTTTTTTTGCGGATCCATTGAAATGAATGGCTCCATATACGGACTGTATACTGAAAGTAAAAAAACTGCCCGTAAACTGATAAAATAAATGTCCGTGTGCAAGAGGCCTAAACATAACAGTGGTCTGTAATACTGACACACAGTAACTCTACAGCTAACAGAACAGATCAACTATGAATATTGGTGCACTGCACACTTATGTACACGGCGATAAATTAGACCTGCCGGTAACAGTGGCATGTAATAATGACGCACAGTAAGGGCTCATGCACATGAATGTATTTTCTTTCAGTGATTGTTCCATTTTTTTTGCAGACCATATGCAGAACCATTCATTTCAATGGGTCTGCAAAAAAATGGAAGTTACTCCGTGTGCATTCTGTTTCCGTATGTCTGTATTTCCGTTTCGCAAAATAAATAGAACGTCCTCATTACGCACAAGAATAGTACTGTTCTATTAGGGGCCAGATGTTCCGTTCCACAAAATACGGAATGCACACGAACGTCATCTGTATTTTTTGTGGATCGTTTTTTTGTGGTCTGCAAAATACATTCGGTCGTGTGCATGAGCCCTAACTCTACAGCTAACAGAATGGATACACTATGAATATTGCTGCACTGCACACTTATGTACATGACAACACATTAGACCTGCCTGTAAGGGTCCATTCACACGTCCGTGTGTGTTTTGCAGATCCCCGGATCCGCAAAACACGGAAATCGGCAATGTGCATTCTACATTTTGCGGACCGCACATTGCCGGCACTTTCATAGAAAATGCCTTTTCTTGTCCGCAATTGCGAACAAGAATAGGACATGTTCTATTTTTTCCGGGAACGCGATTGCGAACATCGTCTGTCCCCATTGAAACTAATGGGTCCGCAATTCCGTTCTGCAAAATGCGGAACGGAATTGCGGACGTGTGAATGGACCCTTATGCTGACAGCCCAGTAACTCTACAGCTAACAGAATGTATTAGCTATAGCTATAAATCTTGGAACACTGCACAGTTATGTACACAGCGAGTCTGTAGTTGAGTAGTGTCCTTGCACTCTCCCTGTAGTCTCCCTGCACTCTCCCGCTCCGATATTGTCCTACACTCTCTCTTAACAGTTTGCAGCAACAGTGTCCCTAGTGCATGAGCTGTCACATCTCTCCCTATGCTCAGCTCACAGGAAAATGGCGGCACCTGTGAGCCGCCATTTTAAGAAAACTAATTTGTTACCACAAAGCGCGAGGAAATTCTGATTTGTTCAGAATCAAAGATTTCTTAAACTTCAAACCGAATTTATCATTTGATTTGGGCTTTTTGTGGCATAACAGGGGCTGTAAAATTATCGCAAAGTTCTGTGTGCATCAGATTGTGCAAAACTTTCACATATTGTGCCACTCTTAACAGTAGGTTAAAAAAGTGGGCACAATCATAATGAAGTGTACGTGGTCAAAAAGTCTACTAAGACGTTTTTATTAAGAAGAAAGCTAAAAAAAATTGTGGACTTTTGGCACAATTCTCCTCCTGCTCAAACCAGGTGTAGATTTCATTTTTTGGCTTTTAAACTGTTTCAAATTTAGGCATGTGCCTTTTATCACTCCAACTCACTTTTTTTTAACTGACATATGACATGCTTAAAGGGGTTATTCCCATCTGGACATGTATGACATTATCGATAGGATATGCCAATAATGTTTGCTAGGTGGGGATCCCACCTCTGGGACCTGGCCCTATCTCAAGATCATGGCCTTGCCATGAATCAAGAGCATGCCGTGCATGTGCAGAGTCTTCTCTATTCACATCTATGGGACATCTGAAAATAGCCTTGACTACTTTGAAAAGTTCCATAGCAGTAAAGAGAGAGAAAGCCATTCATATGCCATCACCCCGCCACCCCTCAAGTCAGAATTTTTCAGAATTCCTATTACGGGTCGACCGATTATCGGTTTGGCCGATATTATCGGCCGATATTCATGATTTGCACAGTTATCGGTATCGGACCCTAACCAGGCCGATATACTGATAACTGTGCTATCACAGAACATGAGCGCGCCAGTCTCAGCACGGCCATGTTCCCTCAGCAGCACAGGGGAGAAGGAGGCAGTCCCTCCCTCCCCCTGTGCCGCGCTGCCAATGGAGAGAAGAGGAGGAGGAGGAGGGGCTGAGGGCGCACTGGCCACCAATGAGAGAAGAGGAGGAGGGGCTGAGGGCGCACTGGCCACCAATGAGAGAAGAGGAGGAGGGGCTGAGGGCGCACTGGCCACCAATGAGAGAAGAGGAGAAGGAGGAGGGGCTGAGGGCGCACTGGCCACCAATGAGAGAAGAGGAGGAGGAGGGGCTGAGGGCGCACTGGCCACCAATGATAATAGCGTTTAAGATATTACAAACGCAGGCGTTAGAAGCACATTGCCCAGACCCTGCCTCTGATAGAGCACTGCGATCCGCGGCAATTAACCCCTCAGGTGCCGCACCTGAGGGGTTAATTGACGCGGATTGCACCACTCTATCAGAGGCAGGGTCTGGGCAATGTGCTTCTAACGCCTGCGTTTGTAATATCTTAAACGTTATTATCATTGGTGGCCAGTGCGCCCTCAGCCCCCCCTGTCCACAGTATAAAAAACATTGGTGGCCAGGTTTTCTAACACCAAGCTAACTTACCTAATGTCTACGGCGGAGGAGATAATTTGGCGGGTGCGGGTGGCGGCTGAGGCTCGCGGACCCGAATGGCTTAGGGACCAGATGGCAGGCCCATTGAAGGGGGAAGCGGCGAGCACAGCAGGCCCACAGCCATGCGCAAGATGGTACCCCCAGGGTTTGTGCTGGGCCAGGCGCCCTTCCAGGGACCCTCCACAAAGGGAGGACAGCAGGCAGGCAGTAGCGTCATCCCCCCGTCAAGGGAGGAATCCATATGTACGGCGGGGCCCAGGTGAAGGTGGGGTCCCCCCTCCTGGGGCCCGGGAGCCCTACTCGGCGGGGGAGACACTCCATCAGCAGCAGAGACAAGGCTGTGCCGGATGTGGCCAGCAGGGAGCGCAGGCCTCAAATGGAAGCCAGACAGGGAAATAATGTCTAGGGACATCGTGAAGAAGATGAGGCTGTATGCGCGTTTCAGATAGTGTTGATCACGAATATTCGAATTGCGAATTTTAATCACAAATATCGGCACTTCGAGAATTCGCGAATATTTAGAATATCTCAAAATATATTTGTGATCGCGATTATTCTTTTTTTTTTTAATAACAGTCTATGCAAATTTTTTAAGAAAATAATGCCTGAAGATCAGGAATTAGCAAATTCGCGAATATATGGCAAACATTCGGCCAAATATTCGCGAAATATCACAAATGTAAATATTGCCCCTGCCGCTCATCACTAGTTGCAGAAGGCACCCAGCATGGAGGTCTCTGGGGTGCAGTCGTCCAATGGGAGGTCATTGGCCAGAAGAGGAGAAGATTCGCCAGCGAGAGGGACGTCTGGAGCCAGGATCATCGGCTGCAGGGTTCACAGCACCCGGGCAGCCAGATGAGACGATGTGGCGTTCTCTGCAGACACTAGTTAACAGCCCATGGGAGTTGGGAGCTGGGGTGAGCCATGGGGAGCTAGTAGGTGGTCTAGGGCAGCTATTAAGTAGCTTGGCAGGTTGGGTTGCGGGGTTAGGGACAGTGGGTTTACCTTTATTACCGGCCTGAGGTGTGGGTGAGGGATCCAGTGGGGCAATAGGGGATCCGCCATCTTGGGTCGGGGGATCAGTGTCGGTACAGACCAGGCAGGGGGTGAGGAGGACAAGCTTAGGGTGGAAGCAGGAAGCAGGAAGTGCGGTAAAGGAAATGGAAGGGGGAGTATGTGGATATTTTTGCACTTCTCTCGCTAGAGTGTTTTAACTTAGACAGGTCATCGTAGGACGATGGGAAAAAAGAAGAGGATGAAAAGCGCCGGCATAGACCAACCCCGCACAACTTTTTGAATAGGCTTTTCGCCATTTTGGCGAGTGTTATTGGGGAAAAGACGCCAGAGTATTACTCAGCTCTTTTTTGCTATCTGGATGCGATAGGGGAGGCATACAGCGTTTATGGGGGTTTTGGTTGGCTCCATTATGATGAGCAATTTAGGCAGCGGAAAGCGGTTCGCCCTAATATACGGTGGGACCATAAGGACATTGGTTTGTGGTTAATGGTGACGGCGGCAGGGAGGCAAGGGCAGCCCTTTTGTGCTGAATTATTCCAAAGGGCTGGATATTTTGTAGGCAGTTGACGGCGGCTACTGCAGGGGTTGTGTCCCCACATCATTTTATGCAATTGGGGTGAGATTTGTGGAGAGATATGGAAGTTTGGGGTGGGTTTTTGAAGGATTTTAATGGCAGAGCTAGAGCGGAGGTTGACTGTTTTGACTTCGATTTATTTTCTGATGCGGCGGGGGTGGGGGTGGGGGGGATAGGGGTGTGGTATTAGGGTCGGTTTCGGGGTTTATTGTCATGGGCATGGTGCGCAGATTGGTGGCCAGAATCATGGGTCATACAGGGTTTGGTAAAAAATTTGACTCTGCTAGAGGTTTTTACAGTTCTCACAGTGGTCTTATAGGGCGATAAATTTAGGAACAGGAAAATTTGTTTTTATTGCGACAATCTGGGGGTGGTGCAGGCGATCAATAGTTTGACTGCCTTGTCTGCACCAGTGGTTCGGTTATTGCAACATATGGTGTTACTTTGTTTATCGCTTAATACATGAATAGTGGCGGTTCATGTGCCTGGGGTGTCTTACTGCATTGTAGATGCCCTTTCTCGTTCTCAGTGGTAGCGGTTTCGTCACCTGGCCCCAGAAGCGGAGTCCAAAGGGTTAGAGTGTCCGGGGTCCTTATGGGAGCTCTTGGATGCACAGTATAGGGTCTTCTGCAGGTCTTCTTATGTGAGGTTATGTAGTTTGTAAGGAATAGTTTAGGTTGTGAGGTAACAAATTCTGTTTTCTGTTGTTGTTTCAGGGTGTTCCTCAGCATTAGTCTGGATTCTAGGGCCTTCATTCCTCTTGTGGGGGACGCTTAGGGTGGATGTTCGGCCGAACGGGCGCCAATTAGGATTTGAGAGGGATGTGGCGGTCGTGTGGTTGCTGGGATCACGAGATATGTTGTGGCAGGTGTGTGTTAAAATACGTCCACCGTTTTGTACGCTTGGATTGGGCTCCTGACATTCTG
Source organism: Bufotes viridis (assembly GCA_033119425.1). Taxonomy (NCBI): domain Eukaryota; kingdom Metazoa; phylum Chordata; class Amphibia; order Anura; family Bufonidae; genus Bufotes; species Bufotes viridis. Next base: position 46,101,625 of record CM065591.1, on the reverse strand, counting down.
GTGCTACACGTTGACCGTAATGATTTGGGGATTAGGCCAGTAAGGGAATTGATTGGAGATATCAAGTTTGATTTTTTGAGACTGTGGTCATTGTTTCCAGCCATGATGACGGTGTGGTCTGACATTATTCCTCATAGGAAGTGGCGGGAGGCGCCTTTATTGGAACGCATTAATAAAGCATGCATTAAGGTGAACAGGGGGCGATAGGAAAGTTTGTGGCCAGGCAGTGGCGGTCAGGCATTTGGAGTTGGAGTCGGGTGTTGGGGAATTTTGGAGGTCGGATGGGGTTCACCTTAATGCGGTCCGTATTGATTTGTTGTCACTGGGTCTTCAAGGAGGGATTAAGAGAGCTTTGGGGTGTGGAGGAACGCGCAATCTTGAGTAAGTTAGTGGGTCAAGTTGCGCGTCGGTGGCGGCGGGAGGTCCTCAAAGTTGGTGAAATGGATTGGTAATTGAGAATGGGAAGGCCCAATGGGGGAGCTGGACTCTCATGGTTGGTTGGTTCAGAGAGACATCCATCAGTTGGTGTCTCCGAGCTGGTGTTCTACGGCTGGAGGCAAGGTGGATTTGCTATGTGGTTGGTGGGTTAATTAACTTTGGGGCTTCTAGGACCTCCCTCGTCTGGGTTAAATTATTGTTATTTATGTTATGTATTTATTTGTTAATAAAACGGCTGATGTGGCCGATTTAATCTGACTCTGTCTTTGTGTTTTATTCAGTTGGGACTGGGAGGAAGTAAATAAGGGGGTGCATGGGGGCCGGGGGATCATGTTTAACTAAAGATGACAGGACTTGCTGACGCAATAAGTAATTCCTGCTTGTCACGAGATGCATCCGGTAATGTCAGCACACAGTGAAACTTGTTATTTTCGGGTAATACCTCCCCTTACTCTGACAATCTTCAGATAGATTCTTTTGACAACAGGTATAGACACATCTATCTCACTGTGATGGAGCAATCTACGCTGCATGTGATTATTGAATCCCTCGTGTTCTACGCACCATGCATTAACCTTGTGGTAAGTACGTTTTTTTAAGTTGTCTTTTTCCCTGGTGTTTTTTGGGGCGTTTCGCTTGGGGTATTTGGTGTGCAGAAGTGTTAGGTGTGTGTGTGGTCATCATGAGTAGGATGTGGATCTGTATCCTGACAGAGTTGTGGTTAGGATTTGGGTGACTAAGACGGATAGGGAGGGTAGAGGATGCAGGGTTAGCCTGTTCTCGGTTCTGGGTTGTTCATTATGTCCAGTTCAGTGTTTGCAGAATTATAGGTTAGGGGTGAGTTTTAACAGCGGCTCCCTTCTTAGACACGAAGATGAGTCATTTTTATTGAGGTTTCAGTTTTTGGCTGTTTTTAAAAAGTGTCTATTAGGTTTGGGATGGAGCCGTCTGATTTCACATATCATTCATTCAGAATCGGGGTGGCAACAGAGGCTGCAAGTTATGAGTGATGAGTTTATTAAAAAAGTGGGTAGAAGGGAATCGTTTATGTTTCGGTTGACGATAGGTGACACATCGCAAGGGGTGGGTGGGGGATATAAGAAAGTTGAATTAATTTAACTTGTAAAACGATGTGAAGTATTAATAAAAAGAATTATAAAAAAAAAAAAAAAAAGGAATGGTTTAGGGTGTGAGGTAACAAGTTCTGTTTTCTGTTGTTGTTTCAGGGTGTTCCTCGGCATTAGGGTCCATTCACACGTCCGTGGTGTGTTGCGGATCTGCAAATTGCGGATCCGCAACACACCCGGCCGGCCCCCCCATAGAGCAGCCTATTCTTGTCGGACAAGAATAGGACATGTTCTATTTTTTTCCGGAGCCGTGGACCAGAGGTTCGGCAGCGCGCTCCGGAAATGCGGATCGGGAGAGCACACATTGTGCTCTCCGCATCCATTCTGTTCCCATTCAGAATGAATGGGTCCGCACCCGTCCCGCATAATTGCGGAACGGGTGCGGACACTGAATGCGGACGTGTGAATGGACCCTTAGTCTGGATTCTGGGGCATTCATTCGTCTTTTGGGGGGCGCTGTATTTATTTGTTAATAAAACGGCTGCTGTGGCCGATTTAATCTGACTCTGGCTTTGTGTTTTATTCAATTGGGACTGGGAGGAAGGAAATAAGGGGTGCATGCAGTCTACAGGAGTTAACCAATAATTTGATCATGTTCAACTAACGATGACAGGACTTGCTGACACTATGAGTAATTCCTGCTTGTCACGAGATGCATCCGGTAATGTTGGCACACAGTGAAACCTGTTATTTTCAGGTAATGCTTCCCCTTACTCTGACACTCTTCACATAGATTCTTTTGACAACAGGTAGAGACACATCTATCTCACTTTGGTGGAGCAATCTACGCTGCATGTGATTATTGAATCCTGCGTGTTCTATGCACCACGCATTAGCCGTATAGCTATATCCTGAATTCACAATGCACATCAATCACATTGGCAACCTTCAGAAACTGCTATTGTCACCTCACACAAACAGGAAGCCAGGACGGCTCTGCAGGCAATTTATTCTAATCTCAGAAGATAAATATCTTTCTAATCATCTATGGGTGAAATATATTTGTCTTGCTTTGATGCTTGAGACATGCGATAACGTATCCGCCTTCAAAAGCCTTATCGGTGCGACATGCCTGGAAATGCATTAACGTTTAATTACAATGTTATGTAATGGAATACATTTGCATATGTAGGTGAAAGCTGTGATCAAACATTTGAGATTCATACATGGCCCTTAACCTAGCGTGGGTGCTGCGCTGTACAGTATTCTATGCATGTGGAAAGCATGAGGCATAGTAGCTTATTGAGCAAATATCTACTGGTAAGAACTAAAGAAAAACAGATTTAAATTATTTTTTTTAGCAGTGGTTCTTTTTTCGGGGCAGTTTTCCTAGTCATTAAAAAGCTGCAATATTTCTCAAAAAATTCCCCAGTTTCCCAGCGCATTTACATAAGACTCTGTTTTACTTTTTTGCTGCATTTTCTTTCTTTATTTTTTGCTAATTTTTTTCCTACAAAACCATGATATTTACGTTAAGAAACAGACATTTTGCTTGTGTGATGGAAACCATGTACAAAAAAAAAAAATCACTGAAATAAAGTGGCCTAAATGGGAGGAACTGCTCAAAACCCCCAAACACTGTTGTGTGTTTCTAACCGGGGAAGCAGTTTCTCCGCATGTGGTCCGCTGCTAACGGCAATCCACAGAAAAAATGCATACAATGGAGGATTTTGGCACCACACAAGCATCCTACACAAGATGGAATAATGCGTGGATGGAAATATAAAAATACATAAATCACTTAAAAAGGTGCACCACACAATGATAAGCAACTAACAATGCTGGCTAATCCCTCAAGCTGATGTTAAAAGCTGAGACTTTCGCCAACATATTCCAGTCAGGAACATATCAGAGCCCTTTTGCACCAACGTCAAGGTGTCTCAGTGTGGCAATGGGTCCTACCACTAGATCACCTATGGTGTGTGAACAAGGTCTGATAGGTGCTCAGATCCAACTCACAGCCAGGCTCCCACATACCTCCATAATAGGATCAGTAATGCAATGTGAGGCAGAATAAGGCTGCAAGCCCCACCTATACAAATCACTGGTCAGACCACACATGGAGTACTGTGTACAGTTCTGGGCTCCCGTGAACAAGGCAGACATAGCAGAGCTGGAGAGGGTTCAGAGGAGGGCAACTAAAGTAATAACTGGAATGGGGCAACTACAGTACCCTGAAAGGTTATCAAAATTAGGGTTATTCACTTTAGAAAAAAGACGACTGAGGGGAGATCTAATAACTATGTATAAATATATCAGGGGTCAGTACAAAGATCTCTCCCATCATCTATTTATCCCCAGGACTGTGACTGTGATGAGGGGACATCCTCTGCGTCTGGAGGAAAGAAGGTTTGTGCACAAACATAGAAAAGGATTCTTCACAGTAAGAGCAGTGAGACTATGGAACTCTCTGCCTGAGGAGGTGGTGATGGTGAGTACAATAAAGGAATTCAAGAGGGGCCTGGATGTATTTCTGGAGTGTAATAATATTACAGGCTATAGCTACTAGAGAAGGGTCGTTGATCCCGGGAGTTATTCTGATTGCCTGATTGGAGTCGGGAAGTAATTTTTTATTCCCCTTAAGTGGGGAAAATTGGCTTCTGCCTCACAGTTTTTTTTTGCCTTCCTGTGGATCAACTTGTAGTAAACAGGCCGAACTGGATGGACAGAGGTCTTTTTTTGGTCTTATATACTATGTTACTATGTTATAACAGACCATGTGATACAGGCTACCAGGTGCAACAGAATGTTACCAGCATTTATTTCAGTGTTTTTTTTTTCAATATATTTATTGAATGTGCCATTGCGTTTGGCTGGTAACATTCTGTTGCACCCGGTAGCCGGTGTCACATGGTCTGTTATAGGTGGGGCCTGTGGCCTTATTCTCCCTCACATTGCATTAGTGATCCTACTATGGAGGTATGTGGGAGCCTGGCTGTGAGTTGAATCTGAGCACCTATCAGACCTTGTTCACACACCATAGGTGGTCTACTGGTAGGACCCATTGCCACACAGACACCTTGACGCTGGTTCAAAAGGGCTCTGATATGTTCCTGACTGAAATATGTTGGTGAAAGTCCCACTTCTGCACAAGCACATGCAGATGCTTTCTCTCACCTAGACAGTTTGAACGACAATGGACATTACGGTAACCCATTTGGTAGAAAATGTACCCATTAGCTGTAGTCCTCTGGGGTACTGCACATGTATTTTTTTATGTGTGCAATCTTTGGGTCACAATGAATTAAACACACTTATATACATAATTGCAAAGAGTTCCAAAATTACCCGGACTGTTCAGAATTTTCAGAGACAAACCCCGACAAATTTGTCATCTCCCGGTCCAAAAATGTGTGGGCTAATGTAAGCCCCACCCAAAAGTGGAACTTCGGGGGGCAGATCAGGATGTGCTTAAATGCCCCTAATTTAATAACACAAATGTTGGTATGTGACCACTAGGACCACCTCTGTCATGTATGACCTCCACAACTTCATTCAGTTTTATGGAACTGCCACAGATAGTGCAGTGGTCAGCAGTCCCATACAATTGAACAGAACAGTGGTCAGACTTGCCCACACTCGTCGACCCCTCTTCTCATTATTGGTGGGGGTCCTGTGGATAGGTGATATTAATCAAAGGGTCTGGAGCTGAAACTCGAACTGATGCCCTCTTATTTACAGTTATCACTTTCTCATCAGTGAGGGTCCGCCTGCCAGGACCCAAGGAATCCTGTTATAGAAGGCACCACAGTGCGGTCTATTATGTTTGTTCACATTTCCGTGTCAGTGTCACGTCTGTGAAAAAAAGCAAAAATGTTTCATCCGTGAAGATGTCCTTGATGGATCCGTGTTTGGTCCGTGTGTCTCTTTTTACCATCCGTGTGTCATCCGTAATTCACGAAAGCTGCTCAGCAGAAAATTAATTTCCAAAGAATCGCTATTAGTCTTCAGTGAAAAACGGATGCAACACGGACACAACACGGATGCCATGCTTGGTCAGTAAAGAAATACTGAAATGTGAACAGACACATTTAAATCAATGGGTACGCCTGCTGAAAATGTTTACAGCACACGTCAGTGAAAAACGGAAATGTGAACGACCCCTAAGGGTGGCTTGACATGGTGCAGATTTACGTGCAAAAAGTCCAAATGAAATCTGCACCAAAACCGCACATAAAAATGCACATAAATCAGCACTATCCATGGTTTATTTGATGCGCTTTTTATATGGTTTTTGGTATGGATTTTCCGCAGATCTCACCCTTCCACTGAAAAGGGTGAAATCCCCACAAGAAAAATGATGTTGCATTTTTTGTGGACAAAACCCAAATGAAATAACTGCACAATCCGCACCATGTGCAGGTACCCTAAGGTGGTCCAGCAGCCGGATCCACATGTGGATCACTACAAATTGCCAGGTGCGGCCCACCCAGTGAATACATATAGAGGTGACCGGTACGTGGGTCTAGTTTGTGGACCACATCAAGTACGGGCAGTCTAATAGGGGTATGGAAAGGGGCTGTCAAGAGCAGATTACTGCTTTTCTAGGTAAAGTGAAAACTGGTGATGAAAAAACACATATGATATCTAAAAGATGAATGACGCACGCACCTACACGTCTAAGGCAGAACAATTCCTGTACACTATGCTCGCTACAGGGACAAACAAGAAAGAGTTAACAAGGCCAGTCCTGGAGCCCGCGGGATGGAAATGAACCTGGGCTGCTTTGCACACTTTGTCACCGCACTCTTGCAGAAATGGACTGCAGAAAGAGACATTAAGCCTTCGTCTTACTTGGAAATGCTGACCTTCATTTTTCATGTCACTGATTTGCATGGCTTTTTTCTGAGCGCCTTCAGCTGGAAACCTTTTTACAGTCTTGGAAATGACATTATGCGTGCCATCTGCCTGACAGTTGTAACATACTTCATTTGGTACACAATGGTCTAATCCGTCTCCACCAGCCGGATCTTCACTCAGGCTGTCATTTCAGGATTCTCTATGGGTGATTATTTTAATAAAAAATAACAAAGGTCACGGTGCGGAGGGAAGGAGATATTAGTATATATCTGAAGGTGGACACAATGGTCAGAACACAGTCATTTATCAAATCAGGACAGTGCCAGGCTTTATGATATCTCACGGGGGAGAAACTCTGGACCATGAATTACCAATCCTATAACTGATATTCTAAAACTGTCCTTAATGGTCTTATATTCTCATCAACAATCGAACCAGCCATGATGGAGAAGAGAAGACCATTGTTGTCTATCAGTCCGCTATACGCATGCACTTAACACATGTATTGACTGTTTGTTAATACCGTCAACCATGTGTTTACCCATAGCTATGAATGTCAGTGTCACTCTGACATTATTTGCTATTGCTGTCATTGTGTTAAAGAGCTTAAAAGTCCCTCCCTCCACCATTTTAAGCTCTTCAACCCAATGACAGCAATAGCAAATAATGTCAGAGTGTAAGGCCCCTTTCACATGGGCGAGTTGTCCCCGCAGGTACAATGCGTGGCGTGAACGCATTGCACCCGCACTGAATCCTGACCCATTCATTTCAATAGGGCCTTTTATCTTCATTCAGCAGGACCTGCGCTGACGGGTCCTGCAGGAAGAAGAAAGAAGATGATAACGGCTGAGCGATCAAGTTGATTAGGTGAGTTAACTTTTTTTATTTTTTAACCCCTCAATGGACATTTTAGTTAGCATTCTGTATTAAGAATGCTATTATTTTCCCTTATAACCATGTTAGAAGGGAAAATAATAAGATCAGTGAAGAAGTCCGGGTTTTGGTCTGGGTACCACATTCATTTTTTTATCACGTGCGTGCAAAACGCATTGCACTCGCGCTGAAAAAACTGAACAATGGAACGCAATCGCAGACAAAACTGACTGAAATTGCCTACTTGCGCCAGTTTCCGGCCCTCACCCACTGCGCTCATGTTAAAGAGGCCTAAGACATTACCTCTTAGGCGTAAGAGAGAGAGCAAAAATTAAAAAACTAAAAATGGAAAAAAAAGAGAGGAAGACAATATGAAAAAAAGATGAGTCCTATGACTCAGAGTGTCATCATATACCAATTGTCAGGGCAATTGGAGCACTTTTAATTCGGGCATTATCAATTTGGAAACAAATAAAAAACTAATTTAAAAAATTCAAAAATTAGATGAATCAGGCATAAAACAAATTTCAAGAAGTTCGGGCTGGCCACTGCGATTATTGCACACATTGAGTGTGCATGAAATCCTGTGGCCTTGGATAAAGGATAAAGAAGTACAAATTGACAAATGTATTGTAAGGTTATTTTTAAGTACTAATTGGTTCTGTCCCGTTTAATTCTGTTTAATACTCTGTGTAATAGTTTACAAGTTTTTCTTGTAGTGAAGTGGGTTAGAGATAGTACCCATCCCCCATTGTGCTGATAAGAACACATTCCTCGGTGATCTCAGAGACATGCTTGATGCACAGTGGAGGAGGTGCTGATGAGAATAAGTGTGGTCTGCACTAACAAATTAATTGGGATTCGACCAGGTACTTCATCCTAGGTAGAATGTAAGTATTGTTTGCTCTACCTCTGGGGTGACTGTCATGTGTTAAGGTGGTAGACAACCACATGTTATAGCATGGCCGACCGGAGCCCTACCCCATATTTAGGCTAGTGATGATTATTTACTTTTTACTGTTCTGTATGTGATTTCTCTGTTTTATCTTACATGTATTCACTTTGTAAATATATTTATTCACTAAGCCTGCATAAGCTTATTCATTCTCAAATCAGTTGAATTCACATTACTTTGCAACAAAACAACAAACAATGGCTCTAAAAGAATTCCATTGGTATAATGGAAGCATTAGTAAATGGTATTTTAAAGTAGTTAAAAGCAAAACAGAAGAAAAAAATTCCCTATAAAATATAATCAAATTAAGAATCCGTTAGACAACTCAATTGCTGCGGCTCCCGTCTCCTAATACTACTTGTTATCTGAGCGGGCCCCGCAGCAGTTGAGCTGTTGCCCGGATGGTATAAGTTTCTTATTAATTCAATATAACCTGCTATCTTTATACATTTTATAGGGAAATAACTATTTTTATCTTTAACCACATGAAAACAGCCTTTAGTAACACTTCCCTCATCCCACTGGAAAGCTTTCAGAGCCATTATGTGTTGTTTTGTGAAAAGATATGGCATTGGCGGGAGTAAAATAAATCCGTTTGTTCAAGAATTCTCCTTTTTTCCCCATAAATTCCTGCAACATCATATACACAGTTTTCATGAAATTATTTTAAATAGCACTTAAATATGTGGGAAAATTGTGACATGTGACTAAAACCAGCTATCCATTAATCTAAAGTTAGCCATACACTAGACTAGTGTATAGAAATGAGCTGAGGGAGAATATAGAGGTCAATGTTCAGGAGTCAGGACCTCCTCTGGTAGCGAACTCCTGCGCCTGCGCTCAGCTTTGCCTCGGCGGGGCATGCGCACTGTGATGCCCACTGTGGGAACTGCATCAATGTAGCTACTGCGCATGTCCACCAGCTTACAGCTGGGTTTGCAGCGTCAGCAGGGGAATGCGCAGTAGCTACATTGATGCCGTTCCCACAGTGGGCATCGCAGTGCGCATGCCCCGCCAAGGCAAAGCTGAGCGCAGGTGCAGGAGTTCGCTACCAGAGGAGGAGGAAGAAAGGGAAAAGAAGGGCGGGCAGAGACAGAGACAGGGGCGGGGATAAGAACTAAAGAGGCCGAGCAGCCTGAGCTCCAAAGAACTTAACGCCGCCCCTGAGCACTTGCGAGACCTCATTTACATATAAATAAAAGTCCGTTTTTGAAGCAGGTGAAGCGCTGAAGAAGACAACAAAGGTACCGTTTCATTCATCTAAAGTGATGCTACAAAGCTATGTAAGCGGTCTATTATGTCCAACTTTGGTGACAGACTCCCTTTAATTCCCCTTCCTAGCTCTGGGATTGGACTCTGAACCAGGAACATGATTGGCTCAGAGTCCAGGCTAATTGATAGGTCTACTAGCTTTGGTTGGCATCGCAACTCTCCTAGAACAGCCATGTGTAAAGTCAACCAAGATGGCATGGTTCATGTGTTCTTACTAAGGAGAGCCAATGGCAGACATCTTAGACTAAGGGCTCATGCCCACAAACGTATGGGTTCCGTTTCCACATTGCGGACCGCATATGCGGATCCGCAATAAACGGACATTGTTCCGTGTGCATTTCGCATCACGGATGCGGACCCATTCACTTTAATGGGTCCGCAAATCAGGAGATGCGGAGCGGTGCAGAACGGAAGCACGGAATGGAACCCTACGGAAGCACTACGGAGTGCTTCTTTGGGGTTCTGTTCTTCCGTACCGCAAAAAGATAGAACATGTCCAATCTTTTTGCGGAACGGAGGCATGCGGACCCATCCCTCCAGACCCATTCAAGTTTAATGGGTCTGGATTCGTCCCAGAGGCCTCAACGAACGTTCTCCGTGCATTGTGGACTGCAAATTGCAGCCCCAATGCACGGAACAGAACACATACGTTCGTGTGCATGAGCCCTAAGTTCGCACTTCAGTTATTTGGTCAGTTATTTCCACTAGTTATTGTGAGCCAAAACCAGCAGTGAAGTCTACTCAGAGATACGGTATAATGGAAAGATCTGTACCTGTTCTGTGCTTTTGACTTGCACCTGGCTTTGGCTGACAATAACCGATGGAAATAACTGACCAAATAACTAAAGTGAGAACTTGGCCTTATCTGCATTCAAAACAAAAGATTGGCAATTTTTAAAATCTTTCCTCCAACATCTAACTTTCGGAGAAATTTGGGACACCGCCATACACATTAGATGGCGGTCGGTGGGTTCAACAAACATTCAAATAATATGTATGGCCACCTTTAGACCTCATGCACACAACCGTAGGTGTTTTGCGGTCCGCAATCCGCGGATCCGCAAAACACGCAAGCTATTACGCGTTCCGTAATTTGCGGAATGGAACGCGGCTCATTGTAGAAATGCCTATTCTTGTCCGCAAAACAGACAAGAATAGGACATGCTATATTTTTTTTGCGGGGCCACGGAACAGAGCAAAGATGCGGACAGCACACGGAATGCTGTCCACATCTTTTGCGGCCCAATTGAATTGAATGGGTCCGCGCCCGAGCCGCAAAATATGTGGCTCGGACGCAGACCACAACAACGGTCGTGTGCATGAGGCCTTGGGCAAAGGTTCAGATATCTCCCCACACAAAGTGCATTTATCTCTTTGGTCTCATGGTCATATTAAATCCTTGTAGAGCCTCTGTATGGTCCTGTAATAGAGCGACCATATACTTCTACTATACCATATTCATGAGGCCTACATGTTTTATGATAGTCAAATGCAGTTGTATACATGTATGGCATATGTTTGCATTGAGGCCCTATAGTAGAAGTCACAGAAGAAGTCTCAGAACCAAGCTCTGATACGGCTATGTGAATGGAAAACTAAAAAAGTGATGACAGGCACATAACATATAAAACAGTTGCATAACAATATTAAGGCACTAAATGAGAAGACCTGGCAATATATATATACTAATGGGATACATTGCTGGACATAGGAACCCATAGCCAGGTGACAAAATGGTAGTGTCCTACTCCAGGGTACTACACATCTTCGGTAAAAAATGGACATATCAATACCTAAAAACACTCCTAACTCCTGGATCCTGCTTTTCAAAAGTTGGCAGGTGTGCTTTAAAGGGGTTATCCAAAGTCTGAAACATGGCACCCCAATGCACAGGCCCCTCATATAGATTACACTTATCCCGCTTCCCGGAAGAGGAAATGCAGCAGCGGCCGTGCGGGGATCAGGAGCAACTGGGGTGCCGGAGAGAGGGGTAAGTATAATCTATATGAGGGGCCTGGGCATTGGGGGGCATGTTTTAGACTTTGGATAACCCCTTTTACTTCACTATTCTACGACAATGCAGGTAGAAACTTGCATAAGTCACTGTATTTTTATCTGACATGGATTACACATAGGGTTTTCCTATTCTGAAAAAATTTTACTATGTTTGCTTAGAAATAATGTATTTCTAGTTAAAGTAAAAGCGGCGAGATGAGCTGCAGATACACAGGTCAGAGGAGAGTCTGTTGAATTTGCGCTAGAATAATTTCAACTGAAAGTAATGCAAATATTGAGCTAAGATCCATACAATCAGCACTCGTAACAGAAGTAATAAAACAATGCTTCCTGCAATCATTGCAAATAATTATTCAACTTTCCAGAGTCAGCAAAATGAAAAGATCTATGAATACAAAATTGCTGCCTCTTCAGTCCCGGCCTTACAGAATCACTTCATTAATAAAACAGGTTACATTAATCCAGTAATTGAGAATTAAATTGCAACTATTGCATTAAGCTTTTACCAACCGAATATTCGGTACTGTTTTTAGATACAATGCAGAAAGGGTTAATGCACATAATTCACATGTGAATGTTACAAAATGTATTTGCATTGATTCAGAATTGTACAACATTACTGCATCTATAGGCGCCATGCACACAGCAGACCCTCTGTATTGCTAAGGGGGATATTTTTTGGTAACATGGTATCCAGGGCCGATTGCAGCTCGTCTGCTGCTTGAGGCAAAAATTTAAATAGTGCCCCCCTCCCATTAAAAAATTGTATGAAAGTCAAGTAGCCACCAAACTCCGAGACTGTGCTGACAGATCTGGGGCGGTACAAGTACCGATAATGTTATTGATATCACCTGCAGTCCTATGTAACACCACAGGTAACACAGTGATGGTTATCTGAGTACTGAAAATGTAGTAGTGCTACCTGCAGTCCTATGTAAAACGAAAGATAACAGTAGTGCTGATAATGTGGTAGTGTTACTTGCAGTCCTATGTAAACGACAGATAACACTAGTGCTGATAATGTGGTAGTGTTACTTGCAGTCTTATGTAAAACCACAGATAACACTAGTGCAGATCATGTGGTAGTGTTACCTGCAGTCCTATGTAAAACCACAGATACCACTAGTGCTGATAATGTGGTAGTGTTACTTGCAGTCTTATGTAAAACCACAGATAACACTAGTGCAGATCATGTGGTAGTGTTACCTGCAGTCCTATGTAAAATGACAGATACCACTAGTGCTGATAATGTGGTAGTGTTACTTGCAGTCCTATGTAAAACCACAGATAACACTAGCGCTGAGCATGTGGTAGTGTTACCTGCAGTCCTATGTAAAACAACAGTTAACACTAGTGCAGATCATGTGGTAGTGTTACCTACATCCATAGTTTGCCTCCCTGTGCCATTTCCCATGGGACGCTGGCGGCGCTGCCTCCTCTTCCTTCTTCTTCTCCTTGTCCCGCACAGAACGTCCTGATGCAGCTGCGTCAAGGCATAGGAAAACTGTGGACATGGTGACACACACACACAGGGACAGACACCCAGAGGGACAGACACATCTGTGTCAGAGTAGTAATGCCCATTGTGCTGCCTTCACAGTAGTAATGCCCACTCTGTGCCCTCATAATAGTTATGCCCCTTAATAGTAGTTCTGCCCTCTTTGTGCCCCCTTCACATTAGTAATGCACTCTGGGCCCCCTTCACAGTAGTAATGCCCATTGTGCCCCTTTAATAGAAGTAATGACCAATGTGCACCCTTCATAGTAATGACCACTGTGCCCCCTTCACAGTAGTAATGCCCATTGTGCCCCTTCACAGTAGTAATGCCCATTGTGCCCTCTTCATAGTAATAATGCCTATTGTGCCCCCTTTACAATAGTAATGCCTATTGTGCCGCTTCACTGTAGAAATGCCCATTGTGTCTTCTTCATAGTAATAAGACCTATTGTGCACCCTTCGTAGTAGTAATGCCCTCTGTATCTGCTTTATAGTAGTAATGCCCATTGTTCCCCTTCACAGTAGTAATGCCCATAGTGCCCTCTTAATAGTAATAATGCCCATTGTGCCCACTTCACAGTAGTAGTGCCCATTGTGTCCCTTCACAGTAGTAATGCCCATTGTGCCCTCTTCACAGTAATAAGGCCTATTGTGCCCCCTTCATAGTCGTAATTCCCTCTGTGTCCCCTTTATAGTAGTAATGCCCATTGTTCCCCTTCACAGTAGTAATGCCCATTGTGCCCTCTTAATAGTAATGATGCCCATTGTGCCCACTTCATAGTAGTAATGCCCATTGTGTCCCTTCACAGTAGTAATGCCCATTGTGTCCCTTCACAGTAGTAATGCCCATTGTGCCCTCTTCATAGTAATAAGGCCTATTGTGCCCCCTTTATAGTCATAATTCCCTCTGTGTCCCCTTTATAGTAGTAATGCCCATTGTGCCCTCTTCATAGTAATAATGCCTATTGTGCCCCCTTTACAATAGTAATGCCTATTGTGCCGCTTCACTGTAGAAATGCCCATTGTGTCTTCTTCATAGTAATAAGACATAGTGTGCCCCCTTCGTAGTAGTAATGCCCTCTGTATCTGCTTTATAGTAGTAATGCCCATTGTTCCCCTTCACAGTAGTAATGCCCATTGTGCCCACTTCACAGTAGTAATGCCCATTGTGCCCACTTCACAGTAGTAATGCCCATTGTGTCCCTTCACAGTAGTAATGCCCATTGTGCCCTCTTCATTGTAATAAGGCCTATTGTGCTCCCTTCATAGTCGTAATTCCCTCTGTGTCCCCTTTATAGTAGTAATGCCTATTGTGCCCTCTCCATAGTAATAATGCCTATTGTGCCCCCTTCACAATAGGAATGCCTATTGTGCCCCTTAACAGTAGAAATGCCCATTGTGCCCTCTTCATAGTAATAATGACTATTGTGCCCACTTTACAGTAGTAATGCCCATTGTTCCCCTTCACAGTAGTAATGCCCATTGTGCCCTCTTCATAGTAATAATGCCCATTGTGCCCTCTTCATAGTAATAATGCCCATTGTGCTCCCTTCACAGTAGTAATGCCCACTGTGTCCCTTCACAGTAGTAATGCCCATTGTGCCCTCTTCATAGTAATAATGCCTATTGTGCCCCATCCATAGTATAATGCCCTCTGTGCCCCCTTTGTAGTAGTAATGCCCTTTTGCACCCCCTTTGTAATAGTAATGCTCTCTGTGCCCCCCTTATGGTAGTTATGCCCACTGTGGCTCCTTATGGTATGGTAGTAAGGAGCCCTCTGTGTAAGGTATGCCCTCTGTGCCCCCTTTATAGTAGTAATGCCCTCTGTGCACTTTTATAGTAGTAATGCCCTCTGTGCCCCTCTTATGCTAGTAATGCCCACTGTGCCCCCCTTTGTAGTAGTAATGCCCACTGTTCCCCACTTTGTAGTATTGATGCCCTTTCCTCTGTGCCCCCTTTGTAGTAGATATGCCATCTGTGCCTCCTCTGTGTTAAAAACTAAAAGCAAAAAAACCCAGTAACTACTCACCTTGTCCCATTCCTGAAGCTAACAGTCCTCTCTTCTCTGGAGGCACAGATCACTCTGCAGCACTGTGTGGGTGGAGATTATATAGATTTCTGGGCTGCAGGCTCCGCCCACACAGGCTAGCAGCATGATCCGTGCAGGCTGAATGGTGGAGCGGGGAGAAGTCTTCCTGCTTCACTATTCTGTGGCTGCCGGCCTGAAGGAGGGGAGGAGCGCGGGGAGCTGAGCAGTTGGTGAGTCACAGGACCCAGCTCCCTGAGCTCCAGAAAGGGGGGGAGTGTGGATGCCGCCCCCTCAAAGATACAGAAAACTGCCGCCTGAGGCGAGATGAGAATGGCAGAAAGGGCCCTGATGGTATCTGAAGGAGCAGGCCAGAATTAATTGATGAACTAGTTCTTAAGTGCACCATTTCTAGCATGAAAAAGGTATGTTTTACTATAATATTTCCCTCCTTTGTTCCGCTATTCTGTTCTGCTAGAGGGATGGGCAAACTGCGGCTCTCCAGCTGTTGCAAAACTACAACTCCCAGCATGCAAAGACTGCTTACAGCTATCAGCCTACAGCAATGCATGGTGGGAATTGTAGTTTTACATCAGCTGAAGAGCCGCAGTTTTCCCATCCCTGCTCTAGAGGCTGGCTCTAAGCAGAATCAGTCTCCTTCCCCCTCTGACAATCACCAATACAGTCTATCTCATTTCCTCTGGAGAAGAAGTCTTCTCAGCAATACTGTCCTGCTATTACAGAGGTTCTGGTCCGTCCCTGACAAGCAGAAAAGACAGCAATTTCTATTAGCCGACCTGCAATGAACAGAAAACAGAAAGTAGTATACAGAAACCTGTCTACGGGGAGACTGACTGTGAGCCTGTGTGACCAGCAGCACTGACGAGCTCATTAGGTGGAATCAAGGTTTGAAAGAAGATCCAGCAAATGTTGAAACAAACCTTCCATCCAAAGTATTAAAAAACACAGTGGCACAAATTACACCAACTCTATAAAAAAAAAAATGTTTACGCGTTTCAAGCGCCACATGCGTTCTCAGTCATGGCGATGCACAATAATTTTGGCTACAGATATACAAGCCCCTTTCACACCAGATTCCAACTATTACTGTGAGGGAAGGAGGAGTGATCCACCACAAGTGGATGCATTAACTTCTTGTAGCACTGATGACATTTATACTCGTTAGGCGGATCTGCACATTGGTATACACTCTATACACCAGGGGGCGCTATACTGTGTAAGTGAATATCATACTGTACCTCTTCTCTGGATGATAATCTAACAGTATACAGATGGCAAGTATGCTTGGTGTTTTATAAATTTTACAGTGAATAGGATATTTAATGGCGGGACAGACATTTTTAGAGACACACTAAAGGTCCTTTCATGAATTTCTTCTGGTACATACAGTAGATGTCTATTGAAGTTGTCCTACGACAAACATTGATGCCACATTACTATATGCATCATTTCCAATTCTCCAGGAACGTCCTGTCGATCAAAGTAGAGACCTCCTGGACTCCACGAAGAGCTGGCAAATCTCCTGAGCAGGACAAGGAGGGCTTCCTACCTAAAGCTCTGATTGTGTGTGGTGTTTGGATGCTACATCATTAGACGCAGCCCTGGCGCTCTACACTCTTTGAGGGGGCTTGACGCATCATCAAAAAGGGCGTGATGTATCACTACCTAGGAAAGGGGTTGGAGAATTGAGAAGGCGTCACATTGCAATAACGTTCCTCCAGTAAGCCAACATCTAAAAGTTGGCAAGTATGACTTCAACGTCCATTGGTGGAGGTCTAAAGTGACACCTTCTAGAAAATCACAGCGCCACTTTGTCTCATGGTGGCTCTGCTTGGCAGCGTCCGCCCATTCCAGTCTTTTTTGACATTTGTTAGTTACAGTCAGTGGTGACTCTAGGAACAATATATAGGGGGGCACATAAGATACCACAGTCAAAAATGGGGGGGCGCTTCTCCATTCCCCCTCCCCTTCTCCAAGCAGCCTTACGCACATAAAACAAGTAATATATATAATATAGCTTACAGTGAATTACTGTAAATACTTACAGTTCTGAAGACTCCAGCAGGCTCAGGATCAGTGCTCTGGGCAGCTGGGCTCAGGGATGGAAGTGGGCACCGCTCTGCCGTTCAGGACGGAAACCTATAAGACGCACTGGCCCATAATACACACCTAGGTTTCAGAGGAGGACAATAAGAAAAAAAATATTTTTCATTACACCTCAGGTCACACCACCAATTAGACCCCCAATGTTAATCAGACCTCATCTGGCAGCCCCAATGAGACCCCCAATGTTAATCAGACCTTAGCTGACAGCCCCAATCAGACCCCCAATGTTAATAAGACCCCAAGAAGACCTCAAATCAGACCCCTAATCAGATTTCAGCTCAGACCCCAATCAGACCTCAGATGAGAGTCACATGCCTCTTATCACCCCCATTATCAACCCTTATGTCTCTCATCATCCCCCATTATGCCTCTCAGCCCCCAGTCAGACCCCATTATGCCTCTCAGCCCCCAGTTAGCCCCCATTTTGCCTCTCAACCCCCAGTCAGCCCCCATTATGACTCTCAGCCCCCATTATGACTCTCAGCCCCCAGTCAGCCCCCATTATGACTCTCAGCATGCGCCCTCACACTGTGCACAGCCGACAGCCGAGGGCTAGGACGGGGTGAGTACAGATCCTTTACCGCTTCCTGGTCCTCTGGTACTAATCAGTGCTTCAAAAAGCGCTGATTAGGTAAGTCCTTCACTATGTGAGCCATGCCGCTCGCATAGTGAAGGATCGGGACACGGAGCCGCGGAGCAGAGGCAGTGGGCAGCGGGGCTCATGCGGCGGGGCAAGAAATTACCTAAGGGGAGGGGGCAATTGCCCCCCCTTGCCCCCCTGTAGCGACGCCTATGGTTACAGTATATATATTTCTGAAAAAGCTAAGTAACTATCAACGTAGTTGCCATTGCATTGTCACCCAACTTTAAAGAGCACCTGTCAACTCTACTGACATGTTTGTTTTAGCACCTATTTGCATTCCCCATGAAATAACAATTCTTAAGCATCTTTCATTCGACTCTGTTATTCAGTTATTCCTAATGGAAGTTTATTAATAAATGTGCAACTAGGTGCTACCTCTTCGGTGGATGGGGGTGTCCCTGCATGGTCTCACACTGACAGCACTAATTGGACAGGTTCAAACTGTGCATAGACACATCCCCAAGTCGTAACACTCAGTTGGCAGGTTATTAATACACTTCTAGTCGCAATAACTGAGGAACAGAACATCAAAGATGTATATGAAAAGTTGCACCAGCATTGTTATTGCATGGAGAATAAAATAGTAAAACAGACGCGTCAGGAGACGTTCTTCTGCAGGACTGCCTGCAATACCTTCATTCCTAGGACGCAGTCTCGAGTTTAGTTTTGTATAAAAATGCCAGGAAGAGGATTCTGCACAATCTATTCTGCTGAGTGAAAACACGGAGAGAAATTACTGCTGCAGAAACCATCGCTCATCAAGTTTAACCAGAAATCATTGTGACAGTCCAGTGACCGTGCGGTTATTG
The DNA here is from genome assembly GCA_033119425.1 of Bufotes viridis. Taxonomy (NCBI): domain Eukaryota; kingdom Metazoa; phylum Chordata; class Amphibia; order Anura; family Bufonidae; genus Bufotes; species Bufotes viridis. Next base: position 46,083,041 of record CM065591.1, on the reverse strand, counting down.
ATAGTCTCCTCCGAGGGTATAAAGGCACACAGTGCTCAGATAGGCTTCTCGTACAGCTGACACGGTATCCAATAAGGCCAGGACAGGGCAAGCCCCCGAGGAAAAGCCCCGCGGTGTAAACTGTTCTTACCATCAAAATGCTAATGAAACCTCAAGGAAAGTAAACTACTAACAGTGTAACCTGTAAACAGAGCCTAACTTATGTCTATACATCATCACATGTTAGTGATCCCATAGATAACAAATTGGGGTAAGAGGTCTCCAAACCAAAGTTGTGACATGCATGTGTATAAGGCCTTATTCACACGTCCGCATATATGTCTGCATGTAATCCGCAATTCTGCGGAATACATGCGGACCCATTGACTGTGAATGGGGCACGGAACGATGCGGAGAGCACACACTGTGCTCTCCACATCAGTTTTTGCAGAGCGCGCCGCCGATCTTACGGCCACAGCTCCGCAAAAAAGTAGAGCATGTCCTATTCTTGCCCGCAATTGCAGACAAGAATAGACATTTCTATGGGGCTGCCAACCGGGTGTGTTTATGGATCCGCAATTTGCGGATCCATAAACACTACGGATGTGTGAATAAGGCCTAAAGTGGAAGGGGTTGTCTGAGATTAGATAAGAGGGTCTTCTACTTCCACACACATATTATCACTTTAGTACATGGTCTATGTCTGGTGTTGGTGTTTTCAACATTTAAGCATGCCTATGACCTTATTCTTTCAAGCATGTTGTTCCTGATGGTGGCATTATTCTGCTTTTGTGTTTCATGGCTGCTGTAAAAATCAACTTTATTCAAAAATACTGCCATATTCTAATGTGCACTTTGAAGTCAAGGAGGCTGGCTCTTGCCTCTGCAAATTTTTCAAAGGGGTGTCTCCATTACAGAGATAACCAAATCCACCATATTAAGTGGCCCCTGTGTCAAGATCCTGCTTTTTTACAAGCTTTAAGGATGTGACGGGGAAAACCTAAGCCAGTTATCCATCCACAGACAGCTGTTTCGGGGTGTTGCCCCTCATCAGTGCGGAGTAGGATTCTAGCTAACCGGGAGCAATGCCTCGGAGACTACTCAAACACACCAATAGCTGATCTCAGGGAGACCATCTACAAAAAACACTGCGGAGCCTCATTTAAGAGTCTCAACACAGCAATCCGAAGTGCAAAGCTCCCTGGGAAACAGTAATATGCAAAATAAATGTGGAGCCCCAGCTTTGGGTCTACAACACAATGAAAGCCAGATATCCCTCAAAGGAAGGAAAACTGAGCAAAGGGGTGTCTCCATTACAGAGATCACCAAATCCACCATATTAAGTGGCCCCTATGTCAAGATCCCGCTTTTTTACAAGCTTTAAGGATGTGACGGGGAAAACCTAAGCCAGTTATCCATCCACAGACAGCTGTTTCGGGGTGTTGCCCCTCATCAGTGTGGAGTAGGATTCTGGCTTCAGTGCTTTTTATAGTAAGATGTTTCCCTGGTGATAGCCTTGAACTGTTCAATCACTGTTTTTTTTTTATAATAAGATCTTTCTCTGGTAGTAGCCTCAAACTGTTCAATCAACACTTTTTTTTAAATAAGAATTTCGACTGGTGGTAGCCTCAAACTGTTCAATCAATGCACTTTCATAATAAGATTTTTTTTTTTTATCCATTGTTGTGCTTGTGTCCTCACATAATGTTTTCCTAGGAAGACAAACATACAAACTGGTCTCCTTTCCAAAAGAAAAGTAAAATAAAGTGCCTCATACCAGGAACTCTTTCTGGGTAACTAACCTTTAGCAGAGCCAAGCAAATAAAATGTTTTGGCTGCCTGAAAGGCCGTGATTCAGTTCTATTTCTCCTTATGGAGGACGACAAGTGTGCATGAGAAGTATCGTAACCCAGCCAATGGTCTTATGGGTTACTGGGAAAAATATATGAAAATTAGCACATCTTATAGCTGCTGGCTCAGAAAGGCTAATTTGAATATTTTCCCAGAAAACCACAGGGACATTGCCTGGCCTTATATACTCACAAATACTAGGTGCTCTCTGTAATGAGAAAACGTACTCCCACCCCCAAACAACACATATTTATTGCCCAGAAACCCAGAGTAGCATACTAGGCTCTCTACAAATAGAAGAGACACCAAAGAGTGTTATACACCAACTTGCAGGACAATTTGAGCATATTTGATTTGGGTAGAATCAAACTTTTTCAAAAATTCTGCGAAATAGACCTAAAACTCATTTCAAGAAATTTGCTGATCTCTAGTATTGAGTATTCATATATCAAAGTCAGGTCTCAGTTATCAGGGAGAGTATTTGGTCTCAACTTGCCATTATTGTGATATTTGACTATGACTAGGGTTGAGCGAATCAAGTTTTGGATCATAGATCTGAAGTTGAGTTGTTAAAGAACTTTGTTTGTAATGCTGTTTCCATACAGCATTAAAATGTACAGTATGTGCTCCTTCTCGGCCAAAGTAGTTATAATATCTTTTACTTGGCAAGCCATTGCTTCATTCTGGCAAAAAAGTATTTCCGTCCATACGCAAATGAGCAGTTAAGTGGACTGAGGGTGGACCCAAACCACTCTGTGCACCCTTCCTCCTCCTGCAAGACATTCCCTCTCCTTGATTGACAAGGCCAGATTTCTGCATAGTCATCTCATGTGGTCTTGTTGATCAAGATGGAGAGGGAGGGCCTGGAAAAGGAAGCAGGGGGAGCAAGGGTCCACCTCTGTTGAACTTAGCTGCTCATTTGCACGATGGTCAAAAGTACTTTTCCTGCAGAACGAAGAAAAAGATCAACACATAGGGTCGATTTTCCGCTGTGGAATTTCACCTGGATACTTTGTCAGGTTACACAGCAAAATCCACAGCAAAACAGTTGCTGCAAAAAGGATTTGTTGTGGAATTGGCTGCAAAGATTAGCCTATGAATCACTGTGAAAATCTATATCAAAAATTGACACGCTGCAGACTTAGACCTCTTTCATACATCGGTGAATCGCAGACGTGTGCTGTCCATCTTTTCCATGTACAGCTCATGTATTCATTGACTTTAATGTGTGTATTCACACATTAGTGGTAAATACACACAGAGGGAACGACACCCTATTTTTGCCCGTGATTACAGATTCTTTACGCACATTATAGTCTATGGACCCGGCAAAACCTTAGATATAACACAGATGGCAGCCGTGTTTGGTCTGTGCTTTTCAAGTATTGTTGCTAGAACTTAGTTTTCAGGCTACGAGTTTACGTGGAATACAGATGACACACGGAGGGCAAAGATCGAACACACAGATCCTTCAGGGACATCTTCACTGATGAACCACTGACCATCTTGACATGGGTGTTGTCAAGGACATGTGAAGAAAGCCTTAAACAGGTTTTCCAGGACATACGCCTCGCCTGCCGGCTGTTTTCACTACCTGTTTGCTGAAACCAGGCATCGGAAATACACTGTGTGGTCATCGGTTCCTGGTTACTTCAGAGCTGCTTCGGGCCGATCCAATATGAATGCGCTATCCTAAGGATAGGCCACCAATGCATAAACCTTGGAAAACTCCTTTAGGCTATATGTACTCGGTGCATATTTTGCACAGATTTTCCCTATGGATTGCATATGTATATTTTAAATTTGCATCATAGATCACTATACTGTACGGGATTTTCTTAAAATTGTACTCACTTTGTTGGCAACGTAAAAACGCTGAAGATTTGCCGCATGCAGACGCGCAGCAGCAAATCTGCATCGTATCCATCCAGTGTGGATGTACATTTATAATCCACACTGGAGCTCAGTTTATGCTATAAATGTTTTCCGCAGCAGGTTAGGTTTGATAAAACCCCCCTCACTTTGCTGGTCCTGTATCTGTCCAGCTGTACTTTAGGTTTACACCAGGATGACTGTGGCCTGAGGTCGATGTTGTGCTGGGTGAATGGGAGAACGCTTATAAGAAGGGGGCAATTATGGATACAATCCGTCTTCACAATATGCACTGTATAAATGGACCACCAGTCAGGGGCGTCGCTAGGGCTATTTATCCGGGGCTAGGGCCCCGAATCAAACTACCACTGTCCCGAACCTCGCCAGGGCTGTCTTTAATGCGGGGCAAAAGGGGCAGCTGCCCCGAACCCAGTTGCTCCTGGGAGGCCCAAGGCAGCTGCCTCTTGAGCCCCGCTGGCCACTGCCCACGAATTCAATGAGGAGTGGGAAGCGGTGAAAGTTCTATATTCACCGCTTCCTGGTCCTCGGCTCTCCGCTGTGAAGGCTGTGCACATGTGACCTCATGCTGTGCGTGCCAGTTCACAGCACAGATTGAAGAGGAAAAAGACCGAGAGTGAGCAGTGACAAGTGGCGATGTCCGGAGCAGGAAAGTTAAGTTTTTTTTTATTTTATTCTACTTATGAGGCTGATGGAGGCACTGGGGACTGAAGAGAGGCATACGGTGGCTGTTGGAAGCACTGTGGGCTGATGGAGGCACTGGCGCTGATTGAGGCACTGGGGGTGAAGAAAGGCATATAGGGGCTGAAGAGAGGCACTGAGGGCTGATGGAAGCATTTGGGGCTGAAAAGAGGCACTGGGGGCTGATTGAGGCTTATGGGGTTGATGGAGGCATATTGGGGCTGATGGAGTCATATGGGGGCTGAGGAGAGGCATATGGGGGCTGAGGAGAGGCATATGGTGGCTGATGGAGGCACTGGGGGCTGAAGAAAGGCATTTGGGGGCTGAAGAGAGGCATATGGGGGCATGATGGAGGCACTGGGGGCTTATGGAGGCACTGGGGGCTCAAGAGAGGCACTGGGGGCTGGTGGAAGCACTGGAGGCTGAAGAGACGCATATTGGGGCTGAAGAGAGGCATAGGGGGTCTGATGGAGGGACTGGGGGCTGAAAAGACACATAATGGGGCTGAAGAGAGGCATGGGGGGCTGATGGAGGCACTGGGGACTGAAGAGACGCATATTGGGGCTGATAGAGGCATATGGGAGCTGAAGAGAGACATATGGGAGCTGAAAAGAGGCATGTGGTGGCTGATGGAGGCATATGGGGGCTGATGGAGGCATATGGGGGCTGATGGAGGCATATGGGGGCTGATGAGAGGCATATCGGGGCTGATGAGAGGCATATCGGGGCTGATGGAGGCATATGAGGGCTGAAGAGAGGCATATGGGGGCTAATGGAGGCATATGGGTGCTGATGGAGGCATATGGGGGCTGATTAGAGGCATATGGGGGCTGAAAGAGGCATATGGGGGCTGATGGAGGCACTGGGGGCTGATGAGAGGCATATGGGGGCTGATGAGAGGCACTGGGGGCTGATTAGAGGCATATGGGGGCTGATGGAGGCACTGGGGGCTGATTAGAGGCATATGGGGGCTGATGGAGGCACTGGGGGCTGATTAGAGGCATATGGGGGCTGAAAGAGGCATATGGGGGCTGATGGTAATTCTTATTATGCAAATTTCAACACAGTGGGCCTGTACCCTGGATGTTTTCAGACCCTAGCAACGCCTCTGCCACCGGTGCAGTGGGAGCAGGATCAGGTGCAGCTTTCAACTGTCATTACTGGAAACTACAGATACCTGAGGCTGACGCTGAACCATGTGAGAAATTCTCCAAAGTGTGGCTCATATCTGCTAGAAATGATGAATATATGTGCACTATATGTGTTATCTGTCCCTATATTTGCTCTATGCTAGCCCTGAGGAGGCACAGGCTTGACTGTACATTGACCATTACAATATTACACTGAAGGAGACACAAAACATTATTGATAAAGTCTCATTCACACTGTGCAGGTTTTCTTAAGGCCTATTCTCTGCTAATGATGCGAATTTTCTGAAATTTGTTTCTGATTTGTCAGTCACCGAATTCGAGTCCGAATAAATTTAACCAAAATCAAAAGTCCTCTAATTCCCAGCATTAGTAATGACAGAGGGACAGTGACATATATGGCTATGGGTAAATGGATGGCTGGTGGTGGTAACAAACGGCCTCTTTACACACACACTGCACTGTCAGATTTTTTACTTATTTTTCTATAAATAGTCCAAATTTTTTCTCTTTTTGGCAGAAAATTCCTGCCATTGGGTATACACAGACACCTCCGTTGGTTGTGTGCTCCTCCTTCCTCATCATCTGATCTGCAAGATGGCTAACAGCATCTTGAGAAATTCATCAGAATTTATTCGCCAAAACTTCTGATTTGGTTTCAACTTGAATATTTGGAAAAAAAAATCAGATCCAAACCGAAACGATTCACTCATCTCTATTGTTTACCTTGAATTTGTAGATTTGTAGTGCTTCGTTGTTTGCTGTCTGATAAAGATAACCATATGGTCAGGGGCATAACTATTATGGGCCCAGAGCAAGAGGGGGCCCAGTGGGGATTATCTCCTCTTCTACTGGGGGTGAAAACTTGGTCAGGACTCTATCTTTTAGGGTCCATTCACACGTCCGTGTGTGTTTTGCGGATCCACGGATCCGCGGATCCGCAAAACAGGGACATCAGCGATGTGCGTTCCGCAATTTGCTGACCACACATCGCCAGCACTCTCATAGAAAATGCCTTTTCTTGTCCGCAATTGCGGACAAGAATAGGACATGTTCTATTTTTTTCGGGAACGCAATTGCGGACCCGGAAGTGCGGATCCGCAATTGCGGACCCAGCCGGGACATCGTCTGTCCCCATTGAAATTAATGGGTTCGCAATTCCGTTCCGCAAATGCGGAACAGAATTGCGGACGTGTGAATGGACCCTTAAAGGAACAACTTTTAGCAAACGAGGTAGTGGAAAAATGGCCCAAGGGTCATTGAAAAGGGTTTAGGCGGAAACCCTTCTGTCCTGGGTGGGGGGCCTGGTTTGATCCTTTCTATGGGGCCCTTACTTCTCTATGTATGCCACTGTATATGGTACAGACACAGATTACTAGTATGTTACACGATATATATGCTGAAAATGACCAATGACTATGACATAGCTATAGGCCTAGATAATAGAGCTGCATGGCTCTAAGGCTGGGAGACTGCTATTCATATTGTATGGTATATCATATGGATGGGTAACTGGATCATACAGTAGAATAGTGATTGATAAAGACACTTGACAAGGGTAACATTACAACCTAAACCTTCCCCTAAAAAATAATACTTCTCTTTATTTATCGCCGCCACTCACTGGATCCATGTTATATGGAAATAGCTACAAAGTATAACTGATTTACATTTAAAAAAATAAAATAAAATAGCATATAAACACAATCAAGGCCTTATGAGCACGATTGTATTTTTGGTTGGCATCCGCATTTTTATAGCCTATTATTTTTATAGCCTTTACAATAATTATTTTCTCTCATTAATAGAAGGAGACCATGGCTTCTGTCACCCCCAACGGAGACGTGGATGCAACTAGTACTTCAGTGTAAGTCATTTTTCACATAGTCATTGTACCTTAATTAATGACAAAAATATATCTGCTTATATGTATGCCTTAAAATACTAACTTCTCCCTTATGAGGGGTGTAAAAAAAATTATAGGGCCCCACCACCTAGTTGACAGTGAACTGAAATTGGTTTTCCAAAAGTTCTTTACTGATGATCATGACCTATACTCTCGATCGATCAGCTGCCAGTCAGCTGTTTGAGAAGGCACCAGCGCATGTCACATATCAGATATTCTGCACAAAGGAGATCCCATATTATAGAGTTTGACTGAGAAAGACCCAACTTAATGTTACGTGCAAAATGGAACTATGGCCCATATTTATTAATTATAGTTAGTGTAACCTGAGACAGTGTAAAATATCGCCAGATTTACCACAATGGCTGATGCTGGATGATAAATCTCGTGCACCTTTAGGGTCCATTCACACATGCGGATCGCAAAACACGGACACCGGCCATGTGCACATGGCCTGCAATATAATAAAAAATGCCTATTCTTGTCCGCTATTGTGGACAAGAATAGGACATGTTATTTTTTTTGCGGAAACGGAAGTGCGGATGCAGAAGTGCGGATGTGGACAGCACATGCAAATCCGGACCCCATTGAAAATGAATGGGTCCGCACCCATTCCGCAACATTTTGCGGACGTGTGAATGGACCCTAAGACTGTCTAGTCTAAGTTTACTCCACCACATGAGGTACTGGCTTAGTTATAATCCTAAATTATGTCTCAAGGTCTGTTTAAAAAGTTGAGCATTGACATAAAATATCTACCTTACATCTGGTGGAACTGGTGGTCTTTTCTTTTTGGAAAGACAGCTAATTCTCATACCTTTTTCGCAAAGGACCACTGCATGGCCTATAAGACTTATTACGCCTACTAGGTGCTCTATACAAGGAGAAATAGTACCCCTACTCCTCTCTGCCAGTAACAGATATGAGTACAGCAAACAAGCAGCTACTCATAATTTAATACCAATTAATCAAATGTCAGCTGATTTTACTAGTTTTGACAGAGTCACCTAACTTCTGATGGCAAACGTAGGTAGAATGAGCAAGTCTAACATGTCCAATCCTATATGCCAGAGGGCTCTAGCAGCAGCTTGTTCCCCACTTCTCATTGAAAAAACTTGTACATTCGTTGAGGTGGAATAATTTTTGCCCGGCAGCTATCTTAAAGGAGCATTCCCATCTGGGACATTGATGGCATATCATCAGGCTATGCCATCACCGTCCGACGGGTGTGCTTCCCACTTCTGTGACTTGTTCCTATCTCCAGAACTGTGCCCCAGAAGTCAGGGGGAGCGCACTGCGCATGATAGGACTTCCAAAAATAGCTGAACTAGTGCACTTGGCTATTTTTGGAACTCCGATTGTGGTGAATGCAGGGTAGCCATGCACGCACAGCTGCTATCTTTCAATTCAGGGGCCCTGTTCTTAAGATAAAAGCAGGTCTCAGAGGTGGGACATGCACCTATCCTGGCTATATGCCATCAATGTCCCAGAACGGTACCCCTTTAAGTGTATGGCATGATCATCTTTAGTTCCTACATACTTTATTGGCACCAATCTCTATTAGAATGCATTAATATCAAAGAATGCTCCTGAATTTGAAATAGATTTCCCTGCTTTGCATTTTTGGGAGGTTGGCACATACATTGTTCTGCAAAGACATGTCAACCTGTACTCTTCATAATACACAGTCAGTGAAAGTCTACTTCTTACGAACGCATACAATGAGCCTCTTTTCTGTTCCTGCCCTCACACAGAGAAAGAGAAAGCTACAAGCTGCTAGAAATGGAGCAAAAGTGGAAAAGACTAAATACATTGAACAATGATCTGCAAGAGGCCCTGGAGAAATCAGATGTTGAGGTACAGGAACTGACGAAGGAAATGGCATCACTGCGGGAAGAGAACAAAAGGTAAAATACACAAAACCTCTCGGGCTGTACCCCCTAAAATGAGCTGGAAATGGTGTCCTCCTCCATGGTACAAGATGGTACATATGATAGAGCTGCTTTTGTCTTTCACACGCTACTTCTAGAAAGGATGTCCTCAGTAGTGATGAGCGGCAGGTGCCATATTCGATTTCAACGAAATTCGCGAATATTCGATAGAATATTCGTCGAAATCGAATATTTGTCATTATTCTAGTTATCGCGATTAATATGCGATTAAAATAATCGCGTATTGCGATTTTAACTTAAGGCTACTTTCCTATTGGTTTGATATCTAGAATTATAGTGAAGATGACGAAAGTATTCGTCATATTCCTCAAAACGAAGATAACGAAGTATTCTCCATCTTTGTTTTAGCAACCTATTCGTCAACTTCGCTAATTCTAGCAATCAAATAGGAAGGTTCACTATAGAGACAGCTGTGTTTAATTCGCTATGCGATTATATTACTTAGCTTTTTTTAAAAATAAATAGAATAATTATAATACTTGATAATTATTATAATTATTCTATTTATAAAAAATAATAATATAATCACATAGCGAATTAAACACATCTGTCTCTATAGTCAACCTTCCTATTTGATTGCTAGAATTAGCGAAGTTGACGAATAGGTAGCTAAAACAAAGATGGAGAATACTTCGTTATCTTCGTTTTGAGGAATATGATGAATACATTCGTTATATTCGCTAATTCTACCAAGGCAACCATACTCATGGAGCGTCCTTATCACCATGGGAACGTCTCCATACTAAAATGTACTGTCGTATTTGAGAATTACGTTGAAATCGCAATGCGATTAATATAACTTGAATTAATCGCATTGCGATTTCTACTAAGACCTGGTTTACTATGGTTAGCTTGGTAGAATTAGCGAATATGACGAATGTATTCGTCATATTCCTCAAAATGAAGATAACGAAGTATTCTCCATCTTCGTTTTAGCAACCATAGTAAACCATGTCTGTTGAAATCGCAATGCGATTAATTCAAGTTATATTAATCGCATTGCGATTTCAACTTAGAGCTGAGTTTATAATGGGCTGCTTGCTAGAATTAACGAAGTTAACGAATATGGAATATAGCAGTGCTAATTGAAATCGCAATGTGATTAATATAACTTGGAGTAATCGCATTGCGATTTCTACTTAGCACTGCTGCTATATTCCATATTCGTTAATTCTAGCCTAATATGTAAGATAGCAGTGCACTGCTAAGTTGTAATCGCAATGCGATCGCAATAACTTGAATTAATCGCATTGCGATTTCAACGTAATTCTCAAATCTGACAGTACATTTTAGTATATGGAGATGTTCCCATGGTGATGCCAGGAAGCCAGGAATCCTCAGGACAGGCAAGAACTACTTTTGGGAAGTGGGAAAGAAAAAAATATAACTAAAAAAAAAAAAAACGAATATTCGAAATAGGGAATTTATAGAGCTATATTCGAAATATTCGCGAATTAGCGAAGTGCCGATATTCGCTAAAAAAATTCGCTATTCGAATATTCGCGCTCAACACTAGTCCTCAGCAGGAGACTTCCTAATACGGCATGTGTAACAGGGTTTGTCCTGATATGACAGTCTCTTCAAAATATTTTCCCAATAAAATAAAGTTAACAGAACATATTAAAATTACGAGTACATGTCAAAAACGTTTGCTAAAATTTTTACAGTGGTTTCCCAGCGCATTTGTCGAATATATCCATTGGTAACGATAGACTTGAGATACACCAGTATCTTGTCACATAGCTGTAAACTGAGGCTTAGGACCCACACAGCTATACCACCTCATCCAAGAGTACATGGAAGACATACATTTTCTCATCTAGCCCTTTTCTGTATAGATTGCAGAAAGAGAAGACAAAGTTCTTGGATCTTATGGAAGAGGCAGATAAGCTGAAGCTGAGCATGGAGCACTGCAAGAATGCTGAGTATATGGCACAGCACGGGAAAAAGGAACTGGTATGACCTATGACATCTGAAAATATCGACTTGGTTCCAAGATGACGGCTTTCAAAATGGCCTCCATCTTGGATACTGCCCCTCATGAATTTTCCCCCTTTCTCCTTGCAAAATGCCACACACAGGAGGGAATTCCAAACCACCGTTTACCATTTATTCAGAAGACTCAATACTTTTGGACCGCTCTCTTTATATACCTGCCGTAAAGGCACACCACTGCTATAGTTGCAAGAGTATGCGGTAGGTGTGGAAGGGACAGCACCAAACAGTGCCTTTTGTGGTGCTGATTCTAGAGTTGTTACTTTCCACACTAGTGTTAATGAGGCTCATCTGGTTTTGGTATCTTGCCGTCTAAAATGACCTAATAGAATCCAAAGCCAACGGGGTCTGTCACAATTTGCCAATATCCATTTGAAAGTAGAGCTACCATAGTCATTATGGATCTATTACAAACAGAAGCCATGATGGAAAGTGCCTAATGTCCATGTTGAGAAGAGGTACATGGGCGTGATCTCGGACAGATACGGTGTGCTGCTACTATAGTTAAGTGGTCTTAGAAATGCGTTTTGTTAACCCCTTCCCATAACATAATAGTAATAGTATAGTACAGTATACTGTAGTACTTCCATACCTCCAATGCTATTACACAGCAGGAACGGTGCGAGTTTAGGAGATACATGTGTCACTAACCTTTCAAAACACCTTGCATTAATCAATAGTCCAGTGTGCGTACATGAGGGATAACACTGGTTACCTTATGATTGTATCTGGTGCGTTCAGCAGTTTTCATCTCTGCAGGCTCTGTCTTTAGTTTGCAGTTCTCTCAGACCTGGTGGGTGGATACTAGCTGCTATCCACTGCCAACAAAAAATAGAGGAGAATCTGCTTTCTGTCTCACAGTCACTCAGAATCAGCCCCAGGATAATGGAAGACATTACAGAGAGGTAGTGACCTGCATGGTTAGGAATAAAGCAATTAGGATTTTTATATCTCAGCCCATGTAGCTCCAGCAGTCTGCTTGTCTGCGTGTGCTCCTGCTCACTCCTTCCCCCTGCCATCTACATAGACTTGCAGTGACATGTGTTAAATAATCCTCCTATGGAGCTGGTCCCTCTTGGATGGGATTAAAACATTTTTCAAGCTTAAAAGCAATCAGCAAGGAGAGAAAATGAGGTAAACAGCTGATAACATGAAAACTGATAAGTCATATTACAAAATTTCTTGTGGTCGCATGTACTATTGATTTATGCAAAGGTGTGTGAAAACCTAGTGACTATTTAAAGGTAACTATTATAAAAAAAGAAAAAAAAGAAAAAAGATTTGACATGTCATAGTGACATATTAGCAGTTTTTAGCAGTGTGTGTCCCAGTGCTGAGACTCCACACGGATCCTTAAAATGCAGGGAAAGAAGCACTAAGCTGAAGCATTTCCAAATACTCTCTTCAGAGAACCAATTGAGCATTACATGGATCCATAAAAAGTCTATAGAGTTTCTGTAGATTCAGACACAACTTCAGTGTTCTTAAGGGGCTAAGTTATAATTGTATACAGTATGATTGTCTCCTACTGCAATGTCTCTGGTCAGGAGAGAAGATGTCTTCTAATGGAGGAGAAAACAGATCAGCTCTTACACCAGGTGGGTATACATTCATGTTATAACAGCATTGTCTCTTCAGTTCTCCCACTTTTGCTGGGTGAAGCCTTGCCCTTCTGTAGCTCTGTTCACTATTTTTTCCCTTAAACATCTTTAATTAATTTAGATAGATACCCTTTAAATACTGTCTACATGCAGCGTCCTCTAGAAATTCTTTTTGTGGCAATTATAATATCAGACAGTGTGAATATGACGTTTTATTTTGCATACTGTTTTTGCATTGAACGCAATAATACAATATGCAGAAAACTCCATCTAATGTTGGCTGCGGCTGCTGGCAGCTGAATATTAAAAAGAGTCAGTCAGCAGTTTTGACCATGCTAAACTGCTGACCATAGTAGGTTGTGGCCTTTTGTGGGAATTTTATTATCAGGAACAGTGTGAATATGACATTTTATTCTGCCAGATTCTGCTTCTGCAAGTCCCCAAATATGTGGGGCTCCACTGTAAAGTGGTCGAAGTCTCTACATTGGGCTGCTTCACACCCCTTCCTCTGTGATGAGTGACTGCATTAGTATCCAGCCAGGAGATCACTACATCTGTCATTCAGAATAAAAAGGAGGGACTGTGAAGCAGCTCAATACAGAGAGCCTCCTGTGCATTTGTAGAAGCAAAATCTGGCAGAATAAAACTTCATAATAAATTAATAAAAGCTGCACCTAAGGTATATTTTTACTTCTTTTCCCAGCCTCTACCTAGTGTCAGCAGTTTAGCATGGTCAAGACTGCTGACAGACTTCCTTACACTTTTAAAACTATAACTATATATTACTCAAGCCAATATAAAGATACATTAAGAATTTAAGCAGTATAGAATTTGCACCTAAAACAAAATGACAAAAGAGATTGAAATTCACTTTAACTACATTAAATATTAAATACACACATTCATTTTATGTAATACACAAAAACCACATACTAGGTTAATTAAGTAAATACGTATTACGCTTGTGTCTGTATGTGTATATTATTATCTCATAGATCAGCGTCTCTGAAGAGCAGAATGGTTTATTACGTGATGATATCACCAAGCTGAAGCAAGAGGTTCTGCAACTGGAGGTGCGCTCTATGGGTGAAACCTCAGGGACTTATCTGAGTATATTTTGGATAGATTTTTGCTTGTGTTGGGAGAAGCTGTCCTACACACACAGTACATTTTCCAGTAAATGAGCTATACAGATGTCGCAGATACTGGTTAGAGTTTGTTCACATTACCGTTATGTATTCCGTTATGGCTTTCGGAAATCAAAACGGAAACCTTTAGAGGCAGTCTGTTTTGATCCATCATGATAGAAGTATATGGGCAAGCATAACGGATCCGTCAGGTTTCCGTTATGCTGGAAGGAAAACAAAGTCCAGTCGACAGAACTTTGTTTTCCGTCCAGCATAACGGAAACCAGACAGATCCGTTATGCTTGCCCATATACTTCTACTATGACGGATCAAAACGGAATGCCTCTAAAGGTTTGCGTTTTGATTTCCATCTTATGGATTCCGTTACTTTCCGTTATAACCATGTTATAACGAAAAGCCATAACGAAATACATAACGGTGATGTGAACAAGACCTTACATGCTTGCTGAAAACTTTAAATCAACACTTAACAAAAACCATTGAAAGTCAAGTTAAACTTTGCTGTGACTGTGTATTTAACTCTTTACGTTTCAAGTTTGTTACATCTGTACGGGTATATTTATGCAGCTTATGGCTGTTTTTAGTAATCCAACAAACCATTCACAAAAGTCTGAGATTTCTAATCCTAATATATTTCATAAACATATATGATTTGGTGGTAACTATATGGTCCAATCATCAACATTTACAGGCAGAATTAGTGACCCATACAGTACTGGGAAATTTCCAAAAAGAAAATGAGTTATTGGACTCTGTTCACATATGCAATGTGGCTGCTTTTCACAATGAAAGCCATGAGGTTGTATCATATCTGTTGTAGGATGGATACCAATGGTCCTTTATGGGCCTGATTGATTTATAACGGGATTTCAATGTAGTTTTCGCTTACCTGATCAAACAGTCACAAACCATGTACTCAAGAACTGGATCGCACTCAGGAAAGGCCTCGTTCACGTCTATGTCAAGCAGTATTGCCGAATTCTCTAGTTCACCGCTGGATCCCCATTGACTGTAATGAAGTCAGGCAGTGATGCAGCCGCTTTCCAGCATAAAGGCTGGGCTTACGTTGGACAAAAAAGGTTGCATGCAACTTTTTTTGTCTGTCTGACAGCTGTCTTTTGTCTGCTTGACGGAGATGTAAATGAGGCCTTACTGAAAGTTCGGTGCGTGCATCCAAAGAGTAAGATTCAAGTCCCCCCAAAAAACTAACGGATGATCAACAAAAATGGCACCAGGCTCCCTCTTTCCCTCCTGCTGTCATGGGCCATGCTGACAAGCGTGGGCAGCAGGTTGCTTAACTGTTGCATCTGTGCTCCATGCCAGAGTTTACTTCCTGCTGGAGACCTGTACTGTTGTTAGGGTTTGTATGGGTGTATGAGGCAGCACGTATACACCCTCTGTCTCACCAGCCTATGGCTGGATTGCAGGAAGTGGTTAAAGGAGCTTCCTACCACAGGAAGATGCCTGAGAAACTCATGGTCACTAGCTTGTCTAGTTCCAAGTGTGAAGGTGTTTTTCAAGTTCTGCTTTGTTGTGTACCTGACTTTCCTTTTGCAATTATCATAGTTTGTCTGCCGCCTGCCTCTGACGTTGGACTTCATTTACGGACCTTGCTTGTTTGCCGCCTGCATCTGACCTCAGACTTTGTTTATGGACCTTGCTTAATCACTGCCTGCCCTGACCCCTGACTTCCTGACCACGTACTTCCCCTAGGTAGTTGCACCGGTATCTCTGACCCCCTGGTCAGCTGCCACTGACTCGGGGACTGCTCTGGAGTGGCACCTGGCAACTACCCTAATGGCCCAAGCCTAACCTCACCATCAGAGGCTCTAGTGAAGACCAGGTAGTTGCTTAGTCATGCACCTCCAGAGTATAGTAGTGGCGCAGTGGGTCCACACCCGCTTGCATAACAGTTTTCCCAGGCCATGGACCCCGCTGATCTGAGCCCTCGCAGTCTCACCGAGGTACACCAGGAGTTGTCCCAACAGCGTGGGTGCCAGGATCAAATCCTGTCCTATTTACGTAATGTAAATATTTGTCTAAATGACCTGACGTCTGCTAACCAAGCATCATCGGGTCCCTCTGCCACGGTTATACAGCTCCTGCTCTGCCTTCTTCCTATGTACCAGGATCTGGTCCTTGCCTTTCATCTCCTCCACACTTCAATGGTGACACTAAGCAGTGCTGGGGGTTCATAAATCAATGCACCCTTCATTTTGAACTCTTGCCCCACCAATTTGCCTCGGACCAAGCCAAAGTGGCTTTTCTTATGTCATACTTTACTGGAGAGGCATTGGCCTGGATCAACCCTCTCTGGGAAAGGAATGACACAGCCATAATGGATCTACAGGCCTTCCTAGAAGCCTTCCGTTCGACGAGCCAGGATGCACCACTTCAGCCGCATCCTCTATACTGCGGTTGCGTCAAGGGAGTCAATCCGTGGGCCAGTATGCAGTCCAGTTCCGTACACTGGCCTCTGAACTAGGCTGGAATAATAAGACACTTTTGCCTGCCTTTTGGGAAGGTCTCTGTGGGAAAATTAAGGACGAGCTGGCCGGACAGGATGTTCCTTCTACCTTGGATGACCTAATCTCCCTGGATACGTGAATTAATTTGCGGTTCCAGGAACGTGCCAGAGAGGTGGCACGTGAGGGGAAACCTTTTCACCTGACGTCTTCCCTTCAGCAAGCTCTTACCCCTCAGCTTACATGTTGTCTGCAGCCCCAGAGCCTTTGTAGGTCGACTGAGTCAGGCTAACTGAACAGGAAAATGATCACCGCCGTGCTAAAGGACTTTGTTTCTATTGTGGTGGTTCTGATAATTTTCTCTGTGCTTGTCCACTGAAGCTGGGAAACTCCCGAGCCTAGGGTCTGTTGGAGAGGTGGCCCTAGGTGAAGATAATTACTCTCTAACCCTGACTCTGCCAGCAACTTTGTCGTTTGGAGATAATCGATTCACGGAGACGGTTCTTCTGGATTCCGGATCATCAGGAAACTTCCTGCAGCAAGCCATAGTGGATCGATATTGTATTCTAGGCCGATGCCTGCAGAGACCATTGATGGTGTCATCTGTCGATGGAAGGGTTCTATCTGAGCCCGTACAATTTTCTACTGAACCTGTGAAACTACAGGTGGGAGCTTTCCATATGGAGGAGATTTTGTTCTTGATTCTTCCAAGTCTGTTTCATCCTCTCCTTTTGGGACTACCATGGTTCCGTATCCATGAACCTGTTCTTGATTGGAAGTCCGGAGAAGTGCTTCGTTGGGGACAGTCATGCCTTGGAAAATGTGTTTATCCTGTTCAGCCTGCTTGGTTACCCCAGTTACCACAAAATCTTGAAGATCTGCCTTCAGCATATCACGCCTATGCCAACGTCTTTGATAAGAAGAAAGCTGAGACGTTACCTCCACACTGGCCCTATGATTGTCCTATTGACCTGGTTCCTGGTTCTTCACCTTATCATGGTCGTATTCATCCCCTGTTACCAGCAGAGACACAAGCCATGTCGGATTATATTAAAGAAAATCTTGATAGAGGATTTTTTCGGAAATCATCTTCTCCGGTTGGCGCTGGCTTCTTCTTTATGAAGAAAAAAGACGGTTCACTCCGGCTATGCATCGATTATAGGGGTCTAAATAAGATCACAGTCAAGAACAAATACCCTGTTCCGCTTATTCCAGAGTTGTTTGACCACCTCAGAGGAGCTAAGATCTTCTCCAAATTAGATCTGTGTGGGGCCTACAACTTGATCAGAATTCGTCAAGGGGACGAGTGGAAGACCGCCTTTACCACCCGTGACAGTCAATATGAATATCTGGTGATGCCCTCCGGGCTAAGCAATGCCCCAGCGGTATTTCAGGAATTTGTCAATTATATCTTCAGAGACTTACTCTATTCCAGTGTTGTGGTCTATCTTGACAATATTCTAATCTTCTTTCCCGATTTGACTACTTACCGGAGGCAGGTTCGTCTGGCTCTTCAAGTTTGTGCCACACTTCTCTTGTTTGACAGCCCACATCTCAGCCTTGACAAGCAAAGGGGCGAATCCCAAAAGTTGGACTGCTGGGGCAGAATCAGCTTTTCAAGCCTTGAAGCAGGCTTCCTCTACAGCTCCCGTACTCCATCGTCATGATGCCAGTAAGCAATTTTTTCTGGAGGTGGATGCATTGTCTATTGGAGCTGTGCTTTTTACAAAAGTCTCCATCAGGTAAAATGACAACCTGTGGCTCCTTCTCCAGGGCCTTCTCCACTCCTGAGTGCAACTACTCGATTGGGGTCAGAGAGTTGTTGACCATTAATATGGCATTGGAGGAATGGCAATACAATCTGGAGGGAGCCAGTCATCCTGTGGTGATCTATACCGACCACAAGAACCTCACCTATCTACAGTCTGCACGAAGAGGCTTAATCCTCGACAAGCAACTTTCGTGCTGCAGATAAGAACATCAAAGCAGGTGCTCTCTTGAGATCCTTTGATTCTACTGACCAGGAGGAGGAGCCCCAATATATCATTTATCCCGCTAAAATCTCGACCTGTCCAGCTATCCGAGATTACTTTTGGAAAGACCTTTGTTGCAGAGTCTCTTAGAAAGCAGGTCTTACTATGGGGCCATTCACCTGAAGTGGCAGGTCATGCCAGTCAGCGAAAGACCTTCAAATTCATTGCGCAGCGGCACTGATGGCCATTCATGTGACAAGACATCCAAGAATTTGTCGCTGCTTGTCCGTCCTGTGCGCAAAATAAGACTTCCAAACAAGCTGGCCTTCTGCTTCCTCTTCCTGTTCCTGTGGTTACCTGTCAACAAATAGCTATGGATGTAACGGATCAACGGGTGTGGACCCGCTGTGCCACTTACAGGTTTGGCTTTGGGCCAAACTTGGGAGCGGA
Organism: Bufotes viridis; assembly: GCA_033119425.1. Lineage (NCBI taxonomy): Eukaryota > Metazoa > Chordata > Amphibia > Anura > Bufonidae > Bufotes > Bufotes viridis. The sequence continues at coordinate 46,064,002 of CM065591.1, read as the reverse complement.
GTCTAAGTGTCCCCCTGGTTTTCACCCTTTATCCCGCTCCAGGATGCGGAAGCTGGACTCAGCTGCAGGGGAGACACCAGGTCGCTACCGCAAGAGTGGTCCCGGTTAAGTGGCAGCTGGCCGGGCAGGCCAGAAAGCCCCGATGCTAGCACCGGGGAACAGGCAATATAGCAGACAGCCGCAGGATAATGCTGAGCTGAACAAGTGGTATAGCAGAGCTACTGCTGTGAGAACAGTAGAGCTGAGTTAGTCCAGGTGGAGCTGGTGTAACGATCTGCACAGCAGACATAGGCGTGGTCGACAGTCCGGGTCTTTAACTTGAGAGCAGCGAGGTACAAGAGGATCAAGCAGAGACGAGGTCAGGATACAGGCAGAGGTCATAAACAGGATATCAAATGCAGGAACAACAGGAGCCTTAGCTGTAGGAAGTACAATATTGCTCAGGCATTGCAGGAAGGGGGAAGCACCCTTATAAAGGTGGTGCCTGGCCAGGATTGGAGAGAGGGCGGAATCAGGGGCGTGCATTAACCCTTAAGGTACCAGGATGCCTGCGGCTCCTACAAGATATAACAGAAGCTGTCGTAGCCTGCGACAGCACAGGAATGCGGGTTCGGAGCCTGCAGCGAAGAGGAGGAGCCCCGCGTGCAGCTCGACTGAGGTACGTAGTCAGACGCACTGCACGCTGGCGGCTGCCAACTGCCATTGTTACAATGGACTTTATTACGGATATATCCACTTCCTCTGGTTGTTCTGTGATTTCTCTTCCTCTGCCTGGACTCCCTTCTGCTCCCCAACTGGCCAAGAAATTTATCGAGCACATTTTCTGTCTCCCACTCTGTATTGTGTCCGATAGAGGCGTATAGTTAACGTCAATATTCTGGAGAGTTCTCTGCAAGCTACTGAATGTATCCCTGGACCTCTCTTCAGCTTATCATCCATTGTCCAATGATCAATGGAGCACGTCAACCAAATTCTTACAAACTTTTTGTGCCACTTCATTAATATTCATCACAACAAGTGGGTTGACTATTGTCCTGGGCTGAGTTTTCGTACAACAATTATGTCAACGAATCTTCCAAGAAATTACCATTTTTTGTTGTTTATCTTCAACAACCTAATATCCCACTCCTGGTGTCTTCTACTTCTGGTATCCCTGCTGCAGATGCAACTTCAAGAGATCTCTAGAATCTGAGAGGAGACCAGGGGAGCTCTGAAAGAGGCTTCTGTGCACATGAAGGAGGCTGCTGATAAAAGACCTAGAGATTCTCCTAAGTTCCGTCCTGTGGATAAAGTGTGGATTGCATCCAAATACATTAGGCTCAAAATACCCTCTTAAAAATTGGGTCCACGCTTCATCGGTCCATTTGAGATTCTTGAGCAAATTAATGATGTTTCTTACAAGCTTAAGTTGACGGCCTCTCTCTGGCGGTACTGTTAACCCAGTGGTCTGTGCCAGCACTGCTGCCCCTACCTGTGGGCATGGGCGCCAGGTTACCTCTTTCCCTCCTGCTGCCATGCACCATGCTGACAAGCGCGGGCAGCAGGTAGCTTAAATATTGCACCTGTGCTTCATGCCAGAGTTTACTTCCTGCTGGAGACCTGTACTGTTATTAGGGCTTGCATGGGTGTGTCTCTCCCCATTTGTGAGGCAGCACGTTCACGCCCCCTGTCTCACTAGCTTATGGCTGGATTGCAGGAAGTATTTAACCCCTTAAGGACTCAGCACTATTTCACCCTAAGGACTCAGCCATTTTTTGCAAATCTGACCAGTGTCACTTTATGTGGTGATAACTTTAAAATGCTTTTTCTTATCCAGGCCATTCTGAGATTGTTTTTTCGTCACATATTGTCCTTCATAACAGTGGTAAAATAAAGTCAAAAATTTCATTTTTATTTATAAAAAAATACCAAATTTACCAAAAATTTGGAAAAATTTGCAATTTTCCAAGTTTCAATTTCTCTACTTCTATAATACATAGTAATACCGCCAAAAAAAGTTATTGATTTACATTCCCCATATGTCTAATTCATGTATCGATCATTTTGGGAATGCAATTTTATTTTTTGGGGACGTTACAAGGCTTAGAAGTTTAGAAGCAAATCTTGAAATTTTTCAGAAATTTTCAAAAACCCACTTTTTAGGGACCAGTTCAGGTCTGAAGTCACTTTGTGAGGCTTATATAATAGAAACCACCCAAAAATTACCCCATTCTAGAAACTACACCCCTCAAGGTATTCAAAACTGATTTTACAAACGTAATTAACCCTTTAAGTTTTCCACAAGAGTTAATGGCAAATGGAGATAAAATTTCAGAATTTCGATTTTTTGGAAAATTTTCCATTTTAATCCATTTTTTCCAGTAACAAAGCAAGGGTTAACAGCCAAACAAAACTTTATATTTATTCCCCCGATTCTGTAGTTTGCATGAACACCCAATATGTGGTCGTAAACTGCTGTACGGCCAAACTGCAGGGCGCAGAAGGAAAGGAACGCCATATGGTTTTTGGAAGGTGGATTTTGCTGGACTGGTTTTTTGACACCATGTCCCATTTGAAGCCCCCCGATGCACCCCTAGAGTAGAAACTCCATAAAAGTGACTCCATCCCTCAAGGTATTCAAAACCAGTTTTACAAACTTTGTTAACCCTTTGGGTGTTCCTCAAGAGTTATTGGCAAATTGAGATGAAATTTCAGAATTTCTATTTTTTGTTACCTTGTCTCAAAAAAAGTGTAATATAGAGCAACCAAAAATCATATTTACCCTAAAATAGTACCAACAAAACTGACACCTTATCCCGTAGTTTCCAAAATGGGGTCACTTTTTTGGAGATTCTACTATAGGGGTACATAAAGGGGGCTTCAAATGGGACATAGTGTCAAAAAACCAGTCCAGCAAAATCTGCCTTCCAAAAACCATATGGCGTTCCCTTCCTTCTGTGCCCTGCCGTTTGGCTATACAGCAGTTTACGACCACATATGGGGTGTTTATGCAAACAAGAGATTCAGGGCAATAAATATTGAGTTTTGTTTGGCTGTTAACCCTTGCTTTGTTACTGGAAAAATGGATTAAAATTGAAAATTTGCAAAAAAATTGCTGTTTTGGGACCATTTTTTTATTTTTTGCTATTTACATTGTTGAACTGACAGGTTAGATTGTGTGCTATTTCTATAGAGCAGGTTGTTACGGATGCGACAATACCAAATATGACTACTTTTTAGAGGTTTTTGTTTCAGTTTTACATAATAATGCATTTTTGAAAAAAAATTATTTTTTAGTGTCTCCACATTCTGAAAGCCATAGTTTATTTTTTTATTTTTTGGGCGACTGTCTTATGTAGGAGCTCATTTTTTGAGGGATGAGATGGCGGTTTGATTGGCACTATCTTGGGGTGCATATGACATTTTGGTCGCTTGCTATTACACTTTTTGTGATGTAAGGTGACAAAAATAACTTTTGACACCGTATATTTTTTTTTTTTTGATGTGTTCAGCTGAGGGGTTATGTCATGTGTTATTTTTATAGAGCAGGTTGTGACGGACGCGGAAATACCTAATATGTATACTTTTTATTTATTTATATAAGTTTTACACAATAATATCATTTTTTAAAACAAAAATAAAATCATGTTTTAGTGTCTCCATAGTTTGAGAGCCATATATATATATATTTTTTTGGGCGATTGTCCTATGTAGGGGCTCATTTTTTGTGGGATGAGGTGACGGTTAGATTGGCTCCATTTGGGGGGTCATATGACTTTTTGATCGCTTGCTATTACACTTTTTGTGATGTAAGGTGACAAAAAAATGGCTTTTTTGACAAAGTTTTTATTAATTTTTTTTTACAGTTTTTACTTGAGGGGTCAGGTCAGGTGATATTTTATTGACCAGATTCTTACGGACATGGAGATACCCAATATGTCTACTTTTTAGTTTTTTTTTTTTACATTTAACACTAAAAAGCATTTTAGAAACAAAAAAAATCATGTTTTAGTCTGAGAAGCATAGTTTTTGTATTTTTCGGCCAATTGTTTTAGGTAGGGGCTCATTTTTGTGGGATCAGAAGGCGGTTTGATTGGTACTATTTTGGGAGGCATACACTTTTTTGATCGCTTTGTATTACACTTTTAGTGATGTAAGGTGCCAAAAAATGGCTTATTTACACCATTTTATTTTTTTTATGGCGTTCACCTGAGGAGTTCAGTCTTGTGATATTTTTATAGAGCAGATTTTTACGGACACGGCGATACCTAATATGTGTAGTGTATTTTATTTTTTTTAAATTTTATTCAGTGATATGTGTTTTTTTTTTCATTTTTACTTTTTTTCACTTTTTTTACATTTTTTTTGACCCAGACCCACTTGGTTCTGAAAGATCCAGTGGATCTGGTGTCTGTATAATACAGTACAGTACACTATATAGTGCAATGTGCTGTATTTTGTACTTTACAAAGTCTGAATAGACCTTTAGCAGGTCTATTCAGACTTTCAGCACCATGGAGAGCAGGATGCTTCTGAAAGCGTCCTGTCTCCATGGCAACCATCACCCGCTGCCATAAGTGCGCAGCGGGTGATGGATGGGGAGGGAGTGGAGCCCCCTTCCTCTGCGATCCCATCCTGTTGGGGGGCTGCAAAGGCACAGCAGTCCCCCGATAGGAGAGGGAGCTCCCTCCCTGTTAACCCTTCCATACCGCGGTCCGTACGGACCGCGGTACGGAAGGGGTTCAACGGCTGGCATCTGATCAAGCACAGATGCCAGCCGTTTCTATCAGAGTGTCAGCAATGTGCTGACACTCTGATAGGTCCACTAGACACCAGGGAAACATTACAGAGGAGGTGGGCGGGGGATCGCAATCGCGATCCCGCCCGCCGCACAGCCCGCCTCCCGCAACCTCCCCCCCTGCACCCCCGCAGCCATAATATGATTGGGGGATGCAGGGGGGGTTAAAAATGAACACTTTGGGGGCATTAACCCTCTGATCCCCGAGGGCACAGACCGCGGGGATCAGAGATCGCACAAAGCACTGCAAACCGCAGGTCTGAATTGACCTGCAGTTTGCAGCGATCGCCGATATGGGGGTGGGGGGGGGTCACAGGACCCCCCTGGGCATTGTAACAAAGTACCTGCTGAATGATTCTGAGCAGCAGTGATCGGAACTACTCATGACGTACCTGTACGTCATGCGTCCTTAAGGGGTTAAAGGCGCTTCCTACCACAGGAAGATGCCTGAGCAACTCATACTCACTAGCTTGTCTAGTTCCAAGTGTAAAGGTGTTTTTCAAGTTCTGCTTTGCTGTGTACCGGACCCTGCTTTTGGAATTATCGTATTTTGCCTGTTTGCCGCCTGCCTCTGATCTCGGACTTCGTTTATGAACCTTGCTTGTTTGCCGCCTGTCTCTGACCTCGGACTTTGTTTACGGACCTTGCTTGATCGCTGCCTGCCCTGACCCTGGACTTACTGACAACGTACTTCCCTTCGGTGCTTGCACCGGTATCTCTAACCCCCTGGTCAGCTGCCACCGGCTTCAGGGTGGCACCTGGCAACTACCCTAATGGCCTAGGTCTATCCTCACCATCAGAGGCTCTATAGTGAAGACCAGGTAGTTGCTTAGTCATGCCCCTCCAGAGTATAGCCAATCAGTGGCGCACTGTGTCCACACTCACTTGCATGACAGTAATCTGGGCTCCAGATATTAATGATCTAACCTTCGGATAGGTCCTCAGCATCAGATTACTAGGAGACTTACATCCACCCCTCCACTGATGGTTGGGCCTCCGCTGATCTGATATTGAACAACCCTATATATTTTTACAGTACAATACCTGTAGTGGGGTGCCATGTGACATAACTCTTCAGCTTTCTTAGTTGTACAATTTCTTTTTTTGCTCGACAGAGATATTTGGATGCAAAAACTCTGGAACTGAAAGAAAAGGACAACTATGCACAAGAGGTGGGTGAGCATCTAGGTGTCCAGTTTTTTTGGCGATTCTGTTTTCTGATTGTAGACCATAGCAATACAAGAGGTTATGAACTTCGATACCATGGCTTGGCAATGGCGTAACTACCATGGAGACAAATCACACAGCTGCTATAGGGAGGGGTCCAGTGGAGATCTTTTTTTTTGTTCCTGATATAAATGCAGGGCATTTTCCATTGCAAGAAGCTTAGTATAAACTGATTTTACATCTTCCATTAATCTTGATAGCAACTGTATAGATTTCTTTGCACAGAGCTCCCCCTAGTGGTGACTGCCCAGAGCCAGTTTATGCATGTTCTTATGGAATGCAGTAGACTTATCAGTGTCTTTATGCCAGTTGTCTGGTGTAGGTACATTGAGAAATATGAATCACACACAGAAACATTGGGTAAAGTCTATGAGGCATAGTGTGGCTTTTTAAAATATTTTTGTTATTAATAAAAAAATAACAAATTTGTCAGAAATCTCACTGGGATGGGTATAGAGGGGTCCATATTAAGTTTTGCTAGGTGGCCATATGAGATACTGGGTGTAGTAAAATGACTGAGAGACTATTCTGTAAGACTATGTGGCCATCTGGTTGGAACGAAGGAGCTGCTAGGTAGAATGGGGGTCCTGAGACCCTGACAAGTGAATTTTAATCTATTCTAGAGAGAATCAGTCATAGAAGAGATGACCATGACGATGAACCAGTACATATCTATTAAAGAGGTAAGGTTAGATCCACACTTAAATATATATACTGATATGTCAAAATGGTCCTTATATCTTTTGGATCTTTTCCTCAGGGTCTGAACAACAAGATTCAGGATTTACTCTCCCAGCTGGAGGAATCTTACCAGGAAATTGCGATGTCAGTACTCTGTGTGGTACATTCAATGTTCTCACACTGTAACAGAAGGTTATGCGAGGTTTTATACAAAAATGTAGACTTCAGAAACAACAACAGATGAAAGCTTTGAGATGTTTACACCATTTTTTGTAATATCAGAAATGTTAGTCATTATGGCCAAACCATTGTTTAAAGGGGTTGTCTGAGTTATAAAACAAAATATATAGCACTGTAAATCTGATAAGCAGCCATATATAACTAAGCTAAACAACTTTTAGGCAGAAAAAAAATATATTTCCTCATTTCCATAGTTCTTTTGTGGCGCTTTGTTTACCTGCAATAACAACAATCTCTGCCCCTCCCCCTGCTCTACACAGGGAGTGAATAAGTCTGCCCTGAGTGACATATCTGGCTGCTGGGATACTCAGCAGCATGTTGCATGTGTAGGACTAGAATTCCCAGCTGTACAATGACACTGCTTATGCACACAGGATCTTCTCCATACCTGTTCTTGTGCAATGCTCTGTAGAACTCCTCTAGTCTGTCAGCTCCTGTGCCCAGCATTTGTCTCCTCACTACCTGCAGCTACTCAGTAAAGCCTTTAGCCCTGAGTCTGCGCTGCTGAAGGGGTTAACGTTTTTCCTGAAGAATCCAGGGAGAGAGCATAAGGCAGTTCAGGGGGCATGGCCATCACAGTTATAGCAGTGCAGGGGGCATGGCCAGCACAGTGACATCTAGCTTACATACACAGATCTGCTCTCTCAGGCTTGTGCACAAAACATCATCAGAGCAGCGAGAAAAGCTGACATCACAGGTCAGTGAAATCTGAGAAAGGGGACACTACAGATGCAGTAAGTGCATGGTAAAGCCTTTAAATTTGATTAGTTACATACAAAGAACAAAAAAATTACTTGGACAACCCTTTAAATTGCACTGTTTATGTGGACTTTATGGAGTCTGTGCAACTCTGAAATGTATCTTAATTAGAAATACCGCTGTGTGTATATAGTTCCTATGCAGATACATGTGTCTCCATGGTAACAGACTACAGTCTGACCTCACTTCTTACTGTGTACATTTGGTAGTCAGAATGTAGAAAAGAGATGAAAGGAAGAAAAACTGCAGGATCTGTCTACACAGTGTTTAACACATTGGTGTCTGCTTAGGAGTTGAACATACAAACCTAAACATAGCCTTAACCCCCTAAAATGATTTTTTTATCAAGCGCCCGCAGCATGCCTTCTGAAACAGAAGATTCAGACTTACCTGCTCAATGCAGATCCAATCCTCCCTGCTGCTTCTGTTGTCTCCATCGTCCGATCCCGTCGCTGTTTACATCCGGCTGGCTATAGGCATGGACCCTGCACTGCTCCAGCCAATGACTAGCTTCAGCAGTAATGTGGCCACAAGCAGGACGTCACCCCTGAAGCCAGTCATTGGCTGGAGCAGTGCATTGCCCGTAGCCAGCCCATTGATTGCTGCAACAGATGAAATATGAAATGGATCTTTTATATTTACTACTGCTTTTGCAAACAATATCCAAGCAAAAGTGTAGTAAGTCCCACTATCTGATGCACACTGCTTACACTACAATATCTTTTGATAAATGATGTCAGATATGGATGTAGCAGTGTTAACAGTCACAACTGGTGAGTTATCACATCTAGTTAAAGCACCTTGACTGTTAACTACATTTGTGGACCCTTTATTCTGTTATCCAACCCCTATAATCACCCATAAATGTCCAGGCCTCTCATATGGGTTATACTTACCCTGCTTCCCGCTTCACTTCTAATCCTTGCACGGCAGCCGCTGCATCTCCCCGTCGCGTGGATCAAAACATCTGGAGTGGGGGGGGGGGGGCAGCCAATAGCAAGCCGCGATGACGATGAGCCTCCCTAGCATCGTGGAGATGCAGCGGCGGCTGTGCTGGGATCAAAAGCGGGGAACGGGGTAGGTATAACTTATATGAGGGGCTCGGGCACTGAAGGGGCGGTCATGATAGGGGTTGGATAATCCCCTATAAGCACCTATTAAAGTGGACAATTTTATGACCAATTATCAGGAACCAGTCTTCATAGGAACGCGCATTCCTGATAACTGCCCACCTGCATAATCTTGCCGACTGGCCAATAAAACTTGTTTGGCGGCTAATTTGCATCTGTCATCAGGATGACATATGCACAATTATCAGCCGCACGTTTCTGTATGTAATCAGTAATGTGCTGTTGATAATTAATAGAACTGAATGGGGCGGTAGCGATCATTCTTCCTCTATTCACTTTACATCAACCTGTGTGAGGGGCCGATGCAAAAGAGCTTGAAGGACATGTTTAGTGTTCATCTGTACACGTCCTGTCCAAACATCTGGCGGCCTAAAAGGGCCATTACTGTAGTTGCGATGATGATGATGATTGTGAAGAGTCCACATGGATTGTAACAGGCTGCTCTCTTTTAGCAGAAAGGCTTTTGATGAGAATGAGTCAATTAACAACCTCGGAGCCAATGGTACAATAATGTATGAGATGATACAGACCAGGATGGTAAGTGTTACATCTGATAATATTGACCCATTGGGGGCGGTATATGAAAACTGATGCAAAAGAAAACTGACTTAGTTGGCCATAGCAACCAATCAGATTGATCCTTTCATTTTTCAAAGGAGCTCTGAAAAATGGAAGGTGATTGGTTGCTATGGCCAACTAAATCAGTTTTCCTTTGCACTATTTTGATAAATCTCCCCCAATGTGTCCTACTTAAAGGGCATCTGTCAGCAGTTTTGTACCTATGACACTGGCTGACCTGTTACATGTGCGCTCGGCAGCTGAAGGCATCTGTGTTGGTCCCATGTTCATATGTGGCTGCATTGCTGAGAAAAATAATGTTTTAATATATGCAAATGAGCCTCCAGGGGAAACGGGGGCGTTACCATTACACCTAGAGGCTCTGCTCTCTCTGCTGCTGGTGAGCATCTGCACTATGATTGACAGGACCAGGCAGTGAAAGGACGCCGCTGTTGCAGAGAGAGCAGAGCCTCTAGGTGTAATGGTAACACCCCCGTTGTTCCTAGAGGCTCATTTGCATATATTAAAACACCATTTTTCTCAGCAATGCGGGCACATATGAACATAGAACCAACACAGATGCCTTCAGCTTCCAAGCGCACATCAAACAGGTCAGCCAGTGTCATAGGTACAAATTTGATATCCTTTAATGATTCATCATACATTGAAGGTTACTTTCACACCAGTGTTTTTTTGCTGAATCTGTCATGGATCAGCAAAAACGTTCCGTCACTTTAATACAACCGTCTGCATCCGTTATGAACAGATCCGGTTGTAATATCTTTAAAATGGCCAATGGCCAGATAGGTAAGGAAGTTGTCCGACCAAACACATTTTTTTCATGTCAGAATATGCAACCAATGTCCAGAGGTGGCTTTTCTGCTGTGACCCCCTACCGATCATTACAACAAAGTCAATAGTCATCCATGCGGCTGTCTGGAAACGCTTGAGCGGAGACAACCGCAGAAAAAGTGACACGGAGCTTTCCCAGCATTGCAGCCACTTTGTTCTAATGGTGGAGATAAAAGCATTGGGACGCCCATTGAATGGACATTGATATCATATCCTGCAATATAACCCCAATGGTATGATGAGACAACTCTTTATTTTAAAGGTGTTTTCCCATGACAGGCATTTCTAAAATATTGATTGGGTGTCGACACAGCGGGGAACTGGGCACTAGGACACCCACCAATACCATGAATAGTCGTTCCTCATTTATGACATCCTCCTTTTCTATTATTTTTCCAGGAGAAGCAGCTGTTAAAGGCGCACATGGAGAAACAGTATCAGGGTGTTCGAGGCTTTTTAGGGCTGAGGTACGTTCTGCTCTGTTTACTATATCTATAAAAATTGTGACCTAAACCAAATGTATTTTTGGCTCTCAACAGTGGTAATTCTAGAAACAGCTCCAGAATGTTAGAGATTTTAATGTAAAAACTGAAGGAATAAGATCTAAAACTCTTTCTCTTCCAGGTTGCTCCTGAGCATGGCACTGCAGTTTCTGTGGTGTTCTTGTAGCGTTGGCATCTTCCTTCTCCTCTTCTTCCTTGTCATGCACCTTTATCATACACTGTACCCTGACTACCTGATTTTGGACCTACACAGAGCTTTCTCCGCACAAACTGTGGAAGTTATACAGAATATTCTGCGCCCTTATCTGAAGCTGAGAGGACTTGGGGTGGTGCCCTCATGAATAAAATATTAGACTGATCCAAAAAATAAATGACATATACCAAATCTACCTACAAGGGCTATTGAGCGTTAATTGAATTGTTCCTGGGTTGCCAACTTGAGTGTAGTAGTAGCACTAGCGGGTAATAGTGCAGTAACAGAAGATGACAATGCTCACATTGAATATTTAAGTAATTTTTTGGAAGTAAATGGTAATAATGGAGTTAGTCGAACAGCCAATAGGTAAAGGAGATGAAGAAAACCACACATCCACCCTTCCTTTCTCATGGACCTTATAGTGGCTACATGGACTGCCCCCACTGGTTTGTGTACCCTTATCTGGGTAGTCATCAATGTCTATCCATCCCATATATCATTCAATGTATGCTTTAGTGCCCAGTGCATATTCATTTTCAATTGTCTCCAGCTGCAGGAGAACTTGTAAAGTCTAGTAAGGTACAAGCTTACATCTCTAAGTAAAGCTAGAGATGATTGAAATTGAGTTTTTACTGGAAATGGAAACTGGTAACAATGGGCAACACACTTCTCAATGGAGAGGTACAGCCTTAAAAAGGTTACAGGATAATAGTGGGTGGTAGTACTAGTACTAGTTGACTGCATTTATATAAGGCTGACTTCATAACCCTCTCATGCGGCTTGACTAGGAATGATGAATCACAGGGTTCCATAATTATCAGGGCCTGTCAGGTTCTGATGATGCTCTTTATGAGGTACAAGACACAGTGGGGCAATGTTCATAGCATGCAGCACTCCATTTGGTGGGAACACAGCAGCCTAAAGTACCTTCATCAAGATCCACCCAGGTGGGACATGTAGCCATGCACTTATACGTCTCACTCTGGTGAGCAAGGGAGATATGATGACCAAGGAATTCCATTTAGCCCCACAACCTCTTCAAAGGACACTGCCGTTACAATAAAAATGTTGCCACCGAGTTGCGACAACACAGTTCGAGTTCGCCGGGTTCGGCCAAACTTCATTTCAAAGTTCGAGTTCGAGACCCGAACTTGACCCCGAACCCCATTGAAGTCAATGGGGACCCAAACTTTGGGGCACTAAAATGGCTCTAAAAGAGTCATGGAAACTGCTAGAGGGCTGCAAAAGGCAGAAAAATGTGGGTAAGAGCATGACAAGTGCCCTGAAAACAAATGTGGATAGCGAAATGACTTAAAATAAAATAAATAAAAATTAAAAATAATAATTTTGAACTAGGAGGAAGAGGTCCATATGGAGTAGGAGGTTGAGGAGGTGGTGGACGTGGCGGTATAGGTGGAAGTGGCGGTGGAGGAGGAGGAGGTAGCCAACACTTTTTTTTTTTAATTTAATTTGGGTAGACCACAAAACATTGTGGAATATATAAAATAAGACAAAAAGAAAGTGCGCTGGAGTATAACAATGGCTCGTTAGTGCCGGTCTATTCTGCACAAGGTACGGACAAATCCTGTGGGATCCATGCCTGGTTTATTTTAATGAACGTGAGCTTGTCCACATTGGCTGTGGACAGGCGGCTGCGCTTGTCTGTGATAATGCCCCCTGCCATGCTAAACACAGACAATACACTGGCTGCAGGGCAGGCCAGCACCTCCAAGGCGTAAAGGTCAAGCTCAGGCCATGTGGACAATTTGGAGACCCAGAAGTTAAATGGGGCAGACCTATCAGTCAGTACGTGTAGGTATGTGCACACATACTGCTCCACCATGTTGCTAGAATGCTGCCTCCTGCTAAGATGTTCCATATCAGTTGGTGGTGCTAGTTGTTGTGGCGTGCTGACAAAGCTTTTTCACATTTCAGCCATGCTAAACCTGCCTTCTGAGGTGCTGGCGGTGCCCCAACTGCATTGTCGACTTCTTCCTCCTCCGCTTCCTTTCTCCTTGTGCTTCCACTGAGGCCCCGGTGTCAGGTGGGAATGCCATCAGTAGTGTGTCTACCAACGTGCACTTGTAAGGGGTATAGATCACCCAACAATCTAAATGCCACTGAATTTACAGAATATATTTCCCAGTCAGGTATGCAGTGCAGGGGTAGTTTGAAAGAAAAAAGGGGTACAGATCACCCAACAGTCTAAATGCCGCCGAATTTACAGAATATATTTCCCTGTCAGGTATACAGTGCAGCAGGAACAGACCCTCCAAGCCACTTATGAATGACTGGTCTGATAACCGTGGAAATGTCCACCCACAATCTAAGAGCTGGATTTACTGATTACATTTCACCCTCAGAAATGCAGTGCAGGCCGCATATGTACTTTAACAAATGTTTTTACTAAATTTAGTTCCCTGTCAGCAATACAGAGCAGGGGTTTGTATAATGGTAAAATGTCACCCAAGAATGCAAAAGAGGATTTTTAGATATAGGTCCCTGTCACCTATGCAGAGCAGGGGTTTTGTATACGGCAAAATGGGTTAATTTCACCCACCAATGTAACAGAGGATTTTTAGAAATATAGGTCCCTGTTACCTATGCAGAGCAAGGGTTTGTATACGGCAAAACTGTGTTAGTGTCACCCAACAATGGAACAGACAAATTTTTGAAAATTATTACCCTGTCTGCTATATACACATATGCAGTGCAGGTGCACTTAAAAAATGGGTATGTGCGGCGCTACGTGACTCCAGCTTATATAGAGGCTGGGTCACATGCTGCACTTGGCCAATCACAGCCATGCCATTAGTAGACATGGCTGTGATGGCTTCTAAGGGCACACTAGTTAAACGCTTGTTGATTGGCTGCCCTGCACCCTTTCAACAAGTGCCATTAAATCGCCAAACACCAAACTCGAACCCAAACTTTTAAAAAATGTTCGGGTCCTGGTACCAAAAACCCTAGAGTCCTTTACAGTTCGGGTTCGCTCAACCCTAAAAGTAAACCATGTTACATACATACAGAGCATGTCTACACGAACTGCCGCTTTCTAAGGATGGGGGACTCCTCTGTATCCCTACATGCTGCAGGATGCCAGTCGCTGGTGAGTGTAAAGGAATAAACATTTTGACATATGAATTACATTGACACAAAATTAAAGCTTGATATGGAAACTGAGAAAAAGTGCAAAGCCTATAACGCCTACAATGGCAGGATTAAACATTACATTAGTGGAGTTCTAGGTTTTCTGTTATATACTTGCAGTGAAAGAGAGATGATGAGGAGCATTGTGGCAGTGTGATTGTTACAGATACAGAGACTCTGCTCTTGGTAGATCATAAGAGGTCTTATCATGTAATAAATGTGGCTGACAGGAGGTACAGGTAACAGGTGTAGCATTTATGGTGTATTGTGGCTGTAGGCACAATCTACCATTAACGTAGTGTGCCATGGTGTTTTATGTTTTTTAGGCAGCATGGCCGTTCATATAGTTATTAGGGGAAAGCAGCGTCTCCTTCGCCTACCAGCAGTCTGTAGCTCGTCTTTCCCTGCCTGCAAGATTCAGTAAATGTTCTGAAATCTCTTCAGTCACCAACAGTTCCATCTGGTGAACAATAAACAGGCAGGTGGAGGTGAGGCTGCAGCAGTATCTCTCCCTCTGTGTCTATGTGAGACTCATGCTGTGAAAGTAGAGGGGGTAGGAGGGGTATGTTACCTCAGTACCTCTCCCTCTGTGTCTATGTGAGACTCATGCTGTGGAAGTAGAGGGGGTAGGAGGGGTATGTTACCTCAGTACCTCTCCCTCTGTGTCTATGTGAGACTCATGCTGTGAAAGTAGAGGGGGTAGGAGGGGTATGTTACCTCAGTATCTCTCCCTCTGTGTCTATGTGAGACTCATGCTGTGAAAGTAGAGGGGGTAGGAGGGGTATGTTACCTCAGTATCTCTCCCTCTGTGTCTATGTAAGACATTCTGTGAAAGTAGAGGGGGTAGGAGGGGTATGTTACCTCAGTACTTCTCCCTCTGTGTCTATGTGAGACTCATGCTGTGGAAGTAGAGGGGGTAGGAGGGGTATGTTACCTCAGTACCTTTCCCTCTGTGTCTATGTGAGACTCATGCTGTGGAAGTAGAGGGGGTAGGAGGGGTATGTTACCTCAGTATCTCTCCCTCTGTGTCTATGTGAGACTCATGCTGTGAAAGTAGAGGGGGGTAGGAGGGGTATGTTACCTCAGTATCTCTCCCTCTGTGTCTATGTAAGACATTCTGTGAAAGTAGAGGGGGTAGGAGGGGTATGTTACCTCAGTACCTCTCCCTCTGTGTCTATGTGAGACTCATGCTGTGGAAGTAGAGGGGGTAGGAGGGGTATGTTACCTCAGTACCTTTCCCTCTGTGTCTATGTGAGACTCATGCTGTGGAAGTAGAGGGGGTAGGAGGGGTATGTTACCTCAGTACCTCTCCCTCTGTGTCTATGTGAGACTCATGTTGTGGAAGTAGAGGGGGTAGGAGGGGTATGTTACCTCAGTATCTCTCCCTCTGTGTCTATGTGAGACTCACGCTGTGGAAGTAGAGGGGGTAGGAGGGGTATGTTACCTCAGTATCTCTCCCTCTGTGTCTATGTGAGACATTCTGTGAAAGTAGAGGGGGTAGGAGGGGTATGTTACTTCAGTACCTTTCCCTCTGTGTCTATGTGAGACTCATGCTGTGGAAGTAGAGGGGGTAGGAGGGGTATGTTACCTCAGTATCTCTCCCTCTGTGTCTATGTGAGACTCATGCTGTGAAAGTAGAGGGGGGTAGGAGGGGTATGTTACCTCAGTATCTCTCCCTCTGCATCTATGTGAGACATTCTGTTAAAGTAGAGGGGGTATGAGGGGTATGTTACCTCAGTATCTCTCCCTCTGTGTCTATGTGAGACATTCTGTGAAAGTAGAGGGGGGTAGGAGGGGTATGTTACCTCAGTATCTCTTCCTCTGCATCTATGTGAGACATTGTGTTAAAGTAGAGGGGGTAGGAGCGGCATGTTACCCCAGTATCTCGCACTCACTGCCTGTGTGAAGTTCATACAGAGAGAGGGGAAAGGAATCAGCTCATTTGCTCAGTGCAGATGATGACATCTCTGACATCACACCGGGATAACCCCACCAACCCAGGATGCATCTGAATCTTATTGGCTCAGTGTACATGATGGCATCTCCGACATCACACCAGGAAGAGCCCAGCCACCCAGGAAGTATCTCATTGGGTCGGTGCATATGATAAAACATCTCTGACATCACACTAGGAAGAACTTATCCAGGAAACATCTTACGGGTTTATTGGATATGACAGCATCTCTGACATCACATTAGGAAGATCCCACCCATGAAGCATCTTATTAGCTCAGTACATATGATAGCACCTCTGTCATGACACCAGGAAGGACCCACCCCCCCAACAAACATCTAATTGGCTCAGTGCATATGATTACATCTCTGACATCACACCAGGAAGAGCCCACCAACCCAAGAAGCATCTTAATGGCTCAATGCACATGATGACATTTCTGACATCACACCAGGAAGAATCCACTCACCAAGGGCACATCTTATTGGCTTTGTGCTGACATCACACTAGGAGGAGATGGCAGGGCAGCCAATCAACAAGCAGTTAACTAGTGTGCCATTTTTTTTCTCTTTCTGACACCAGCACTGCATATCTGACAGTCAAATAAAACCAGTAAATACTGCTGTTACATTGTCGGTTGACAAATTCCCATTTTTTGTGCTAGAAAGTTAATTATTTGACCTGCGCTGCATTTCTGACAGTCCAATAAGACCGTTAAATACTGCATTTACATTTTTGGGTTAAAAAAGCACACTTTTTGTGCTAGATAGTACATTTGCAGCCTGCGCTGCATTTCTGACAGTCCAATAAGACCGTTAAATACTGCATTTACATTTTTGGGCTAAAAAAGCACACTTTTTGTGCTAGATAGTACATTTGCAGCCTGCGCTGCATTTCTGACAGTCCAATAAGACCGTTAAATACTGCATTTACATTTTTGGGTTAAAAAAGCACACTTTTTGTGCTAGATAGTACATTTGCGGCCTGCGCTGCATTTCTGACAGTGAAATAAATACACTTAAATTGTTTAATTGTGTGTGAAAAAAACACCTTGTTTGAGCCATAAAGCACCTTTGCGGCCTACACTGCATAGCAGACAGGGCAATAATTTTCAAAAATTCGTCTGTTCCATTGTTGGGTGACATTAACCTATTTTTTGCTGTTTTATACCCCTGCTCTACATAGCAGACAGGGTAATAATTTTCAAAAATTCGTCTGTTCCATTGTTGGGTGACATTAACACATTAGGAAGGTCTCACCCAGCAAATGTCTTACTGGCTCAGTGCATATTGTATGACGGCACCTCTGACATCAACCTTAGGAAAAGCCCATCCACCCAAGAAGAATCTTGTTAGTAGAGATGAACGAATCGAAGCTGATGAAGTGGAATTCAATCCGAATTTCAGGAATCAGTCGATTCACACCAAATCTGAATTTCCTCGCGATTCGTGTTTTTTCCCAAAATGGCTGCTGCACATGTGAGGGCATTGAGAAAGAAACTCTGGGAAGGCGGGATAACCCATAATGCCATGCATGCCATACAGGGTCCCCCTGCTGTTAGATATCTAAGTATCCCCCCCCCCCCCCCCAGTCAAAGCAGAGCTAAGTGACAGGCCAGCATCAGGACGTTCTGTGTGGGTGGAGGTAACATAGCCCCGCCCCCCAGACTTTGCCTACAATTGCTCTAGGCTGCAATGCCCAAACATCAGACTGGGTGACTGGGCCTTCTGCTGCATCTGACCCACAGGCTCTGACCTCAGCTGCCGGACTCCTGCAGCTCCCAGGACCTTCCTATTAAAGTACCTGGTAAGTCCATCTAGTAAGAATCATGCAGAAGTGTCTGTGGAGGAGGGGGTGCAGGACTGTTGGGGTCACACTCTCATTGTAGCAGGCCTGCACTGCCCTGAAGTACTGATGGTCACTGACCTGCGAGTTTCCACTGTCAACTCTGTGTTTTCCCTGTGCCTAGGGTTGCCACCCGTACGGGAATGACCCGGAGAGGCCGGGTTTGTAATCCTGTGCCCGGGGACAAGTCTTTCTCAGACCCAGGCACAGCGATCAGATGCTAGCGCAGGGCGGCGCTGACTTCAGACACGCCCACCCTCCCTCCTGTTCGGGTTTGGCTTGAAGAAAAGGTGGCAACTCTACCTGTGCCCCTTAGGCCTCTGTGTGTCCTGTGGGCTCCCCGTGACTGCAGGGCACAACAAAACAACATGCTCGTGTGGTGCTTGTGACGTGGCCGTGCTGTGTTCAATTACCACATGGCTGTCTGGGCCATAGAGGGCTCTAGTTAAACTAATAAAGACAACATTGTTTAAGTGGTCTGCATTGTTAATGGGGGGGGGGCTCTACTTGTATGAGTGTTTAATAGAACAGGTTCTGTAGACATCTATATGGAATCAGCTGACGACGGTGTAATAGGAGTATGTTTCTTCTTGACGCTAACATCTACCTGTAATGCTGAGTTTATACTTGAGTTATTTGGTCAGTTTTGGCCCCGTAACTGCCCAAATAAGTGAAGTGTGCAGTGATTCTAATAGCGACTCCTGTCATCTGCATGTCATACGGACTCACAGTTTTATTTCACTACCACAGCAGACTCCCTATGCGTGTTACTGCAAGGCACTGTGTTCTACACCCCTATAAAGGCTCTCTGCAGCCCAGAAATAGACGTTTTTTAACACGATTTGCCGCAAATAAATTCGTATCTAAGCAAATTTTTTCAGAAAATTTCATCAAACCAGCCAAATTGAATTTTTTAGAAATTCGCTCATCTCTGCTTATTAGCTCAGCACATATGACGGCGTCTCTGACATCAAAGAAGAAAGAGCCCGACCACCCAGGAAACATAAGGAATGAAAATCAATGAAGATCATTATTATTATTACAGTTATTCATAGTATTACTACTCTGTGCAGGGCCCGGTGCAATACAGTGACTGCACCAGGCCCGCTGCCATTACATTCACACTAAACAGCAACACTGTTATGGGGGGATCTGTGGATGACACATAGCACAAGATGCTATGTGTCATCCACAGATATCCCCATAATAGTGTCAGCCACAGACCCCCATAAGTGTCAGCCACAGATACCCCCCTATAATAGTGTCATCCACAGATACTCCCATAACAGTGTCATCCACAGATCCCCCATAACAGTGCCATCCACAGATCCCCCATACCAGTGTCAGCCATAGACCCCCATAACAGTCTGTCCTCCACAGATCCCCATAACAGTGCCATCCACAGATCCCCCATAACAGTGTGCCATTCAAAGATCCCCCATAACAGTGTCATCCACAGATCCCCCATAAAAGTGTCATCCAAAGATCCCCCATAACAAAGTGTCATCCACAGATCCCCCATAACAGTGTCATCCAAAGATCCCCCATAACAGTGTGTCCTCCACAGATCCCCCCATAGCAGTGTCATCCACAGATCCCCCCATAGCAGTGTCATCCACAGATCCCCCATAGCAGTGTCCTCCACAGATCCCCCCATAGCAGTGTCATCCACAGATCCCCCATAGCAGTGCCATCTACAGATCCCCCATAACAGTGCCAGCATTAATGTTCTAGCGCCCCTTTATTGTAACGGGCATAATGTCTAGTGTTCTCTATAAAAACCAATTACTAAATAAAAAAATATATACCGTATATACTCGAGTATAAGCCGAGTTTTTCGGCACAAAATTTGTGCCGAAATACCCGAACTCGGCTTATACTCGAGTCATAAATAAAACTCTGAAGAGCGGAGTGGGAGGAGGAGCGGGGGGAGGAGCTGGGGGCGGGCATTTGCGGCAGGGCCGATGCGCTCACTGCGCTCCAGCCCCACCGCTCATGTATAGTTTTTAAATTTGATTATACTATACACTTATTCTTACTATAATTCTTGCCCATCACATGCGGCAGGCGGGCAGTGAATACTTCAGGCAGCGAGAGCAGCGTGACTTGCTGATGTCATGTGCCTGCTCGGCCTGCTTTATGAATGAAGCAGGCGGCGCAGGCACGTGACGTCAGTCACACTGCGCTCGCTCTCCCGCCCGGCCTGAAGTATTCACTGCCCCACTGCCGCATGTGATGAGGTACAGAGGGGGCAAGAATTATAGTAAGAATAGGTGTATAGTATAATCAAATTTAAAAACTATACATGAGCAGTAATGGGGGGATGGGGGGGATGTGGATGGCACTGTTATGGGATGAGGGGGATGTGGATGGCACTGTTATGGGATGGGGGATGTGGATGGCACTGTTATGGGATGGGGGATGTGGATGGCACTGTTATGGGATGGGGGGGATGTGGATGGCACTGTTATAGGATGGGGGATCTGTGGATGCCTGTTCTGGTCTCCATAGAATAGATTTCTGTGTATATTATTTACCAGGGATTGTTGCTTTAAGTTAGCATCCATTACACACAGGATGTAGCTTTACTTTCCCTTCCTGTGCCAGTCCAGGAGGAAGCAGACCATTCAGCTGCACTATATGACTGCTCACCTATAAGTTTGGCTCTGGAAACCAAAAGTCTGTAAGTAGAAAAGCTATTAATAAGCAATTACATATATTAGCTAGCTTAGTGACATTATATGTGTGTTTTACAGCATAGAGCAGAGAGTTTGCTAGTTTCACTTTCTATCAGCTAGCATGTTAGCACATGGTAACAGGTTTAGGAATGCTGTTATCAGAGACTTATACTGCATTAGTAATTAGTACATGTTTTACTGTATATCTGGTTAGAGAATTCAGTTAGCCAGCATATTAGCAGCAATGTAATGTTATTATTGCACTGTATTGCAATGTCATGTGCTGATGCACGCTGTTTTGTATTGTTTTACAGTTTTACAAAATTAATCCAACTAAGAAACTGAATTATCAGTAAAGATTTATCGGTTATCTTTACTTTCGGATCTTTATTGGAATGTTGTTATCTGTCTGCCAAGCCTTGTACATCCTACACATTGTGAGGGCAGAACAGTAAAAAGACTTTAAAGCACAGCAAGCCTAATCTTAGAGTGAAATCGTCATCATCATTATCAGCAGCAGCTAGCCTGTCTCACCATGCAGCACACAGACACTGCACAAGCCATCCCTCAGCATTCACACACCGAGGAAGACACCTACAGCATGCCAAAGACTAGGTCAAGATGCTCAAGCTCTAGAGCCTCTAGTCGATCAGATCTGACATCAGCTAGTGCTGAAGCTGCCAGGTTTAAGCACACTAGCTCTAGACATTCAAGCGTCTCTAATCGGTCATTGGCCAGTGCTGCAGCAACCAGGGCACAAGCAAAAGCAAAAGCTGCATGTGCAATGGCTTCCTATGCAACACGCGAAGCTGAATTGATAAGAGAACAAGGTTACATAGATGAAGAAAATCAGAAAAGTAAGGCTGAAACACTTAAAAGTGAAGCAGAAGCGCTTAGAAGAAAAGCAGAGGTTAAAGCATCTTTACACATTCTACAGCAACAAAAACTGCTGCGGCAGCCATAGCTGAAGCAGAAGTTCTCATGAGAGCTGCAGAAGAACAGTTCAAAGAACACTCTGTGATAGGAGCTCAGATGACACCTCTCAGTGCAATCCAACGCACTTGTGAGTACGTACAATCACACGTGACCACGTACACTGACCAACATCCTAGTGATACATTAAAATCATCAAAGATCCCGCTAGCAGCAGACAACTTTGACAACACTCAACACCTTAAGACTGAACCAGAACTTCAACATGACAAACCAATTGATAACGAACACAGAGACCAAAATATTGGTCCTTTAAGAAACCATACAAATGGTGACACAATACCTCCTCAAGCAAATATAAATCTGGACTATAGCCCAAATACTTACAGTAGAGGAGAACAACCACTTGACCGAAGCGGACTAAGCCAAGCACCCCAACAGCCTTACCAGCCACAAACATACCCTGTGTTTATGCCCAGAAAGTGCTCACTGAATGCAGCAGGAGCTACAGACGTGATGAAATACCTGATACGCCGTGAGATGGTGAGTTCTGGTCTCTGGAAGTTTGACGACCGTCCAGAAAACTATTGGGCCTGGAAGTCATCTTTCCTAAGCAGCACCCAAGGCTTAGGTTTGACAGACAGAGAAAAGCTTGACCTACTCTCCAAATGGCTCGGACCAGAGTCCTCTGAGCAAGCCAAAAGAATCAGGTCAGTACATATTCATAATGCAACAGCAGGGCTTACAATGGTATGGCAAAGACTGGAAGATTGCTATGGATCACCTGAAGTAATTGAAGATGCACTTCTGAAGAAAATAGAAAATTGTCCAAAAATAACAAACCAGGACAATCAGAAGCTGAGAGAGCTAGGAGACCTACTTCTAGAACTAGGGTCAGCGAAGACTAGTGGATATCTGCCAGGTCTCTCGTATTTGGATACATCACGTGGAGTCAATCCTATAATCGAGAAGCTTCCTTACAACTTACAAGAAAGATGGGTATCCAAAGCGTCCAAATACAAGGAAGATCATCAAGTTTCATTTCCACCATTCTCCTTCCTCGCCAGATTCATCGTAAACGAAGCTAAAAAACGCAATGACCCAAGCTTCGCCTTCTTGAACATGGGAGCCTCAAGCTTCTTAAGGACAGAGAAACAACCATCAACACACTATAAAGAACGCAGAGCAACAGTGTCTGTACGGAAAACAGAAGTGCCGTCTGAGTCTGCAGCCAATCGGGACGAGAACACAAGGATGAAAGTTGAGGACCCAGACAATCAGTGCCCAATACATAACAAGCCTCACCCACTAAGAAAATGTCGTGGTTTTAGAAGCAAGACACTAGAAGAGCGCAAGGCCTATCTTAAAGACAAACGCATTTGTTACAGATGCTGTGCTTCAACGCAACATCTTGCAAAGGACTGTGTGAAAGCAATACGATGCACAGAATGCAATAATGATAAACATCTGTCAGCACTGCACCCAGGGCCAGCACCATGGAAGACAGAAGTTCCGCTAACTCAAGAAGATCATGGTGGGGAGCAAAAGGAGAGTGCAACACAAGCAATAACCTCAAAGTGCACTGAAATCTGCACAGAGACATTCAGCTCTAGATCATGCTCCAAGATATGCTTAGTCAAGGTGTACCCTGCAGGTCTCAAAGAGAGAGCAGTAAGAATGTATGCGGTGTTAGACGAACAAAGCAACAGGTCTCTAGCAAAAACAGAGTTCTTTGACCTCTTCGGTGATAAAGGAAGTCCAACTCCATATACTTTGAAGACATGTTCAGGAGTCATGGAGACAGCAGGAAGAAGAGCAAACAACTACACCATTGAGTCATTAGATGGAGAAACACAACTGACTCTTCCTACCCTCATAGAATGTGATATGATACCAGACGATCGATCAGAGATTCCTACACCTGAAGTTGCACGTCATCACCCTCATCTGGCAAAAATAGCAGACAAGATTCCAGCACTCGACCCAGAAGCGGCAATTATCCTTCTACTTGGAAGAGACATACTGAGAGTACACAAGGCCAGAGAACAGTACAATGGGCCACACAATGCACCATTTGCACAACGTCTTGACCTTGGATGGGTTATCGTTGGTGATGTATGTCTGGACGGAGTTCATAAGCCAGCAAAGGTGAATGTCTACAGGACAAACATGTTGCAGAATGGCCGCACATCATGTCTTAGCCCCTGTACCAATACCATACAGATTAAAGAGAGACTAGTCAACTCAATACAACACCAGAGAGTTCAGAGATGCATGGAAAATGTAGCCTCAACTGAAGATACAGATGAGCTAGGACGCAAGGTGTTTGAAAGAACGCGAGATGATGACAAACCAGCACCATCTGTTGAAGATAACCTTTTCCTTGAGATCATGGACAGAGAAGTCTTCATTGACGAGTCGAACAGCTGGGTAGCTCCCCTACCCTTTCGTTCACCCCGGCATCACCTACCTAACAACAAGGTACAAGCAGAGAAACGCCTTACTTCATTGCAACGCACTCTGGACAGAAAGCCTGAAATGAAAGAACACTTCCATGATTTCATGCAGAAGATGTTCAACAGCGATCAAGCCGAAAAAGCACCACCATTGGAAGAAAAGCAAGAATGTTGGTACTTACCAATATTCGGAGTGTATCATCCTCAGAAACCAGGACAGATACGAGTAGTATTTGACTCCAGTGCAAAACATGAAGGCATTTCCCTAAACGATGTCCTCCTCAGCGGACCTGACCTGAATAATACACTTCTTGGAGTTCTCATCAGATTCCGGAAAGAACGTGTTGCAGTAACAGCAGATGTACAGCAAATGTTCTACTGTTTCCTGGTCCGTGAAGATCACAGAGACTACCTGAGGTTCCTGTGGTATGAAGATAATGACTTCAACAGAGATGTCACAGAATACAGGATGAAGGTACATGTGTTCGGCAACAGCCCCTCTCCAGCTGTAGCTATCTACAACCTGAGAAGAGCAGCACAGCAAGGAGAAGAAGAACATGGCACGGATGCCAAGCAGTTCGTCATGAGCAATTTTTATGTGGATGATGGACTTGCTTCTTTCTCCACCAATGAAGAAGCTATCGACATCCTGAAAAGAACAAGAAAAATGTTAGCAGAATCCAATGTAAGATTGCACAAGATAGCTTCCAACAGCAGAAAGGTCATGGAAGCGTTTCCCACAGAAGACCGTGCCAAAGACCTCAAAGACTTGGATCTAGGAACAGATTCATTGCCCCTTCAAAGAAGTTTAGGGCTCAGTTGGGATCTGAAAACCGACAGCTTCACATTTAGAGTATCCAGAGAAGAGAAGCCGTTCACAAGAAGAGGTGTCCTGTCAACGGTCAACAGCCTTTATGACCCTCTAGGGTTCGTTGCACCCATTACCATGCAAGGCAAGGCTCTCATGAGAGAAATTGCTATTGAACATGAACAAAGTGAATGGGATACACCTCTGCCGGAAGAGAAAGAAATGCAGTGGAAATCGTGGAAAGACTCATTGATAGAACTTGAACAACTCGCCATCCAAAGGTCATATGTTCCTGTTTCTTTGTCTGCCACAAAGTGAAGAGAAATATGCCTATTCTCAGATGCATCCACTATGGCTATAGCAGCTGTAGCTTACCTAAAAGTAACGGACATTGAAGGACAAAGCTATGTTGGGTTTATTATGGGAAAGTCCAAACTGGCACCACGTCCCGCTCACACTGTCCCACGCTTAGAACTTTGTGCTGCTGTCTTAGCTGTAGAGATGGCAGATTTGATCGTTACAGAACTGGACATTGAAATCCATGCACTGAACTTTTACACAGACAGCAAGATTGTGTTGGGATATATTCTCAATGCTTCAAGAAGATTCTATACATACGTGTCAAACAGAGTAACACGCATCAGAAAGTCCACACGCCCAGAACAGTGGCATCATGTCAGTACGGATAAGAATCCAGCTGATCATGGGACAAGACTTGTGCCAGCAGCTGTCCTCAAGCACACTAACTGGTTCACAGGCCCATCCTTTTTGACCAAATCAGAAAACAAAGAGACCTCTGAGTTAGAGGACTTTTGAACTTGTAGAACCAGATATTGACAAAGAAGTGTGGCCACAAGTTACAGCGTACAGGACTCTGACTACTAGAGACAATCTTGGCACATACAGATTTGAAAGATTTTCCAGCTGGAAGTCACTCATTCGAGCAATAGGAAAGCTCATTTACTTGGCTAAATCCTACTGCAAAACTATCAACATTGACCAGCGTAATAGTGATCATCTTGAACAAGCCAAAAGCATCATAATCAAATGTGTTCAGCAAGAAGTCTTTAAAGAAGAAATCCAACGCCTTCGTAAGACACAGTCCACTCAAAAAGCTGAACCCTACCTTTGATGAAGATGGAGTGATAAGGATTGGAGGTCGCTTATCAGCAGCTAATACGACAGTCGAAGAAAAACACCCCCTTGTTATACCCAAGAATCATCACATTGCCTTTCTTTTGGTAAGACACTATCATGAGCAAGTGGCATATCAGGGTCGCCACTTCACTGAAGGAGCAGTTCGGTCAGCTGGATTATGGATCGTAGGAAGCAAACGACTAGTCTCCAGCGTGATCAACAAATGTGTAATATGCAGGAAAATAAGAGGAAAATTTGAAGAGCAAAAGATGTCGGATTTACCTCCAGACAGACTAGCTTTAGACCCTCCATTCACCCATGTTGGCTTGGACGTCTTTGGCCCTTGGAGCATCTCGACTCGTCGGACTAGAGGAGGCAGTGCAGAAAGTAAACGTTGGGCTGTCCTGTTTTCTTGTATGACTACTAGAGCAGTACACATCGAAGTGGTTGAGTCCCTATCTACCTCAAGCTTTATCAATGCTTTGAGAAGATTTTTCTCTATTCGAGGACCAGTGCATCACACATGGGAGGAACTTGGGAGAGAATGATTGGAATAGCTCGTCGCATTCTGGATGCCATGTTTCTGAAGATTGGTTCTACTCGCCTAACACACGAAGTTCTCATCACACTTATGGCTGAAGTCATGGCCATCATGAACGCTCGACCTTTGGTTCCAGTGTCTACAGACCCAGAAATGCCAGCAGTCTTGACACCTGCGATGCTTTTAACTCAGAAGATTGAATCAGTGACAACTCTCACAGGAGACCTTAGTCCCAAAGACTTGTACACCAAGCAATGAAAGCAAGTACAGAGCCTCGCAGACATCTTCTGGAAAAGATGGAGACATGAGTACTTGGTGACACTCCAGTCACGCAAGAAATGGCAAGTAAATAAACCTAACTTGCAAGTCGGAGATGTCGTTCTACTAAAAGACTCTCAAGTCCACAGAAACGAATGGCCAGTTGGACTCATTGTTGGTACTGTACCTAGTAAGGATAATAGAGTCAGAAAGGTTGAGGTGAAAGTTGTGAGACAGGGCACCCCTAAGGTGTACCTTAGACCTATCTCTGAAGTTGTTTTACTTCTTCAAACAGGGTCATAGTGGTATAATAGTCATTATGCCAGGTGGGGAGTGTTCTGGTCTCCATAGAATAGATTTCTGTGTATATTATTTACCAGGGACTGTTGCTTTAAGTTAGCATCCATTACACACAGGATGTAGCTTTACTTTCACTTCCTGTGCCAGTCCAGGAGGAAGCAGACCATTCAGCTGCACTATATGACTGCTCACCTATAAGTTCGGCTCTGGAAACCAAAAGTCTGTAAGTAGAAAAGCTATTAATAAGCAATTACATATATTAGCTAGCTTAGTGACATTATATGTGTGTTTTACAGCATAGAGCAGAGAGTTTGCTAGTTTCACTTTCTATCAGCTAGCATGTTAGCACATGGTAACAGGTTTAGGAATGCTGTTATCAGAGACTTATACTGCATTAGTAATTAGTACATGTTTTACTGTATATCTGGTTAGAGAATTCAGTTAGCCAGCATATTAGCAGCAATGTAATGTTATTATTGCACTGTATTGCAATGTCATGTGCTGATGCACGCTGTTTTGTATTGTTTTACAGTTTTACAAAATTAATCCAACTAAGAAACTGAATTATCAGTAAAGATTTATCGGTTACCTTTACTTTCGGATCTTTATTGGAATGTTGTTATCTGTCTGCCAAGCCTTGTACATCATACACATTGTGAGGGCAGAACAATGCCATCCACAGTCCCCCCATCCCATAAGTGCCATCCACAGCCCCCCATCCCATAACAGTGTCATCCACATCCCCCTCATCCCATAAGTGCCATCAACATCCCCCCCTTCCCATAACAGTGTCATCCACATCCCCCTCATCCCATAAGTGCCATCCACATCCCCCCCTTCCCATAACAGTGTCATCCACATCCCCCTCATCCCATAAGTGTCATCCACATCCCCCTCATCCCATAAGTGCCATCCACATCCCCCCCTTCCCATAACAGTGTCATCCACATCCCCCCCATCCCATAAGTGCCATCCACATCCCCCCCATCCCATAACAGTGTCATCCACATCTACCCTCATCCCATAAGTGCCATCCACAGCCCCCATCCCATAACAGTGTCATCCACAGATCCCCCATAACAGTGCGTCATCCACAGATCCCCCCATAACAGTGCGTCATCCACAGATCCCCCATAACAGTGCGTCATCCACAGATCCCCCATAACAGTGACATCCATTTCCACCTCGGCTTATACTCGAGTCACTACTTTTCCCAGTTTTTTTGGGGTAAAATTAGGGGGGTCGGCTTATACTCCGGTCGGCTTATACTCGAGTATATACGGTATATAACATTTAGGTTCATAGGTTTTTCTACGTTGGAAAGGGGTGTCCAATGTAAGGGAATTATCGCCGTATAGCGCACAGTACACATTATTATTATACCGCATTAGGATGATACATATGGGCCTTTATTTGCATAGACAACAAAGTGCAGTTTTGTATTATGTCCCATTTTCGGCAGAAAAAATGATGTTTCTACGGGAGTTTTTTCCCCTTCATTCTACACTGGTAATCTTCCGGTGTACTGGCTTTCAGATAAAGTGCGGCCTCCCTGCAGGCAGCCCAGTGTATTATAGAAGGCTACATCCCCGGTGTTTTACTGCGGACCATTTTGGTTCTCCTGTCTTCATGTTCAGTGGTGTGAACGAGATCACTTTCTATTACTATACAATTTTCTCTTCCTCTCAGCTGGCTCGCAGTGTGCTTAATGGGACATGCTGCGGAGCAGCTCATCCTGCGCGCCTGGACGCAGATGCTGTAGGAACTAGTAAAGGACACGTGTCTCCTGACATATTACTTTGTCACTTCATTTCCACACGGCTGATATACTATACACCGTGAAAAAAGTAATAATAATGTAGAAACTGTATTATGTGGTCACACGGGTTCTCATTCAGTGTGTGATATATGTGATAAGGGGCAAAAACTTTATCATAGCACTATGTGTCTGTTGTCTTATGACTGTTGTATTCTTATCTTCCTTTACATTTAGTACTTCAGTTTTAAGCCCTTAGAGCTGGCAATTCGTGCAATTCACTGTACACATAGGGCCTGCACCATCAGCAGAAGTCAGCCGTTACATACAGCTCCAATCTTGGCCATTTTCCCATTTGAAGTCATTATATGACCACAGCATCTAAAGGATTTGCTAAATGGTGTGAGTCTGACGCCCGCAGCGACTGTGTATGGACAACCCCCCCCCCCCCCCCCAACTGGTAACACCCATCTGGACCTTTATTGCAGCCCACTGACAATACATTTATAAACTTCTAGGAAAAATAATGAAGTAACAGGACAACATAGATTCAAAAGAATAGATGCTCCAGAATTGTTATTACATGGGGAATGTAAGTACCGTAGTTACTACAACAGACACGTCAGGAGAGGGGACAGGTCCTCCATATGGTCTTTCCTGCCATTACATACCAAGTAAGTAATCATTACGAGGGCGCTCATTCCACTGTCAAAAGCTTCCTTTTTTTATGTCTTGCAGTGGACTGCAATCCGAATTTCAGGATAAATTAGATTCGCCGTGAAGCTGAATTTCTTCTTGCTTCGCGGTAATGAATCGATTTAACATGAAATAGTGTAAAAAAATAAATCATACTTAACTGATCCATTTGCTTGCGATTGCCCGGCCGCCACCATCTTGCTTGAAGATCTCACATGAAATCCCCTGTGCCGGCGTGATGAGATAATCACCGGCCGCATGAGATTTTGCACCGGCCTGTCGCGATCAAATGGATCAGGTAAGTATGACTGATGAATGTGACATCACATGGCCTAGCTGGAGAAGGTGATGGCGCTACGGCGAGCACCAGTGCTCAAACAGCTGATCGACGGGAGTCCCGGGTGTTGGACCCCCGACTAATCAAATACTGGCAATCAGGGGATAGGTCACCAGTAAAAAAACATTGAAAAACAACTTTAAAGGGACTGTCCTTTTTTTGTGCTACACAAAAAAGGGTGTCAGTCAGCACGTCCCTGAAAGCAGGTGCACGTAGCGAAATATACATACAAACACAGAAAAAATGCAACAGCACTCTGCAACCAGCACTCTGCCCTGCCTATATGCTGGAAAAGTGAGGCGTCAGTGTACATTTTGATCAATAGGTAATAAGCCACTCGCCGCGCCAAGGCCGCCTTTTTTTGTGCTAAACCTTCAGCCATCAAGCAGGATCAGTGGAAAAATCCATACTTATCTGCCCCCTGCTGCTCTGGCTCCGTGGCTCTGCAGCTCTCTTTTCTGGACTTTTGGTCCCTGTCTGTTAACTGCTGCATGGAATGGGTCACGTGCACCGATGCAGCCAAAGACTGGTCTCAGCAGCACATCCATGCACGGTCACGTGCTGCTAGGGGACACGCCACTGCTGAGGCCAGTCACAGGTGGGAAGCATCCAGCAAACTTGAAGAGAACTGGTGCGGAGCTCGAGCTAAGCTTTGTGCACCAGGGCTCATCAGATTTTTAACTACCTGCATGGGCGTCATGCTTCATTTCCTCTGCAGTGGAAATGTACAGCCATACCCAGCCTTCCCCAGTGACAACTGCTAACTGATTGCATGAAGACCGTCACATGATCAGGCCGACCAATCACAGATTGAGTGATGTCACTTCAGTGCTCACATGTCATCATTCAAACATAAACAGAAGGGGAATGATGATAATTCTAGGGTATAAAATGTATAATTATTTTAGCAATTTGGATAGAATTATTAATTTTTGTTTCAGATAAAACCCTTTTAAATTAAACAGTTTCTACTGCATAATACTAATACACAATAACACTGCTGTCATTAAAACACATGAAATTAATCATTGTCATTTTACTTATTAAAGTGCAACTAATTATTCTATTTAGATAATATGCTTCATGCAGCGGTTTTATATCAGGAGCCTTCATGGAAATCCATTTTTTTCTTAATACATTTTATTTCTCATTAAATGGAATCAATTAATGGTTTCATTAGCTAGTGACTCAACTCTGCCCTCTTAAAGGGAATGTGTCATCTGTATTTATTTCTACCAGTTAATACCAGATAGCGACACATATATCCTTTTTTTTCTAATGTTTTAATTTTCTGATTTTAGATATTTTTATGTTATTTCATGATTAAGGCCGGCTGTCTTCCCTTAGCTATTCTTAACAGCATAGATTTTAATTAGAGCAGCCCCATGGTCATTAACTTCTATGGGAGAGTTTGATGGACATGCTTTGCGACCTGTGGACGCTTTAGTGCTCTTTCACACTAGCGTTTTTCTTTTCCGGCATAGAGTTCCGTCGTCGGGTCTCTATGCCGGAAAAATCCTGATCAGGATTATCCCCATGCATTCTGAATGGAGAGAAATCCGTTCAGGATGCATCAGGATGTCTTCAGTTCAGGACCGGAACGTTGTTTGGCCGGAGAAAATACCGCAGCATACTGTGCTTTTTGTTCCGGCCAAAAATCCTGAACACTTGCTGCAAGGCCGGATCCGGAATTAATGCCCATTGAAAGGCATTAACCCAGATCGGGCCTTAAGCTAAACGTCATTTCGGCGCATCGCCAGATCCGACGTTTAGCTTTTTCTGAATGGTTACCATGGCAGCCAGGACGCTAAAGTCCTGGTTGCCATGGTAAAGTGTAGTGGGGAGCGGGGGAGCAGTATACTTACCATCCGTGCGGCTCCCGGGCGCTCCAGAGTGACATCAGGGCGCCCTACACGCATGGATCACGTGATCGCATGGATCACGTGATCCATGCGCATGGGGCGCTCTGACATCATTCTGGAGCGCCACGGGAGCTGCACGGACTGTAAGTATACCGCTTTCCCGCTCCCCTGGCAACCAGGACTTTAATAGTGTCCTGGCTGCCATAGTAACCTCAAAGCATTTCGAAGACTGATCAGGATCCTGATCAGTCTTCTAATGCTTTCAGGCGACTTGCGTTCTGACGGATCCGGCGGGACGGAAGTGCCTGCCGGATCCTCAGAACGCAAGTGTTAAAGAGGCCTTAGATAAATTGTAATATCACCTATTGTGAATGGTGGATCTGGTCTTTATGGAGGTGATATCTGTCATTATAATCCTGCCTGTGATGACAATGAGATGACTGTTGAACAGTGATTTAAACAATAGCTAATTTTCTTAGGACACATTCCCTTTAAAGGGGCTGTCTGAGTTCAGAGCTGAACCCGGACATATTTTCACCCAGGCAGCCCCTTGATATGAGCATCAAAGCATTTAAGGGTACTTTCACACTTGCGTTATTCTTTTCCGGCATAGAGTTCCGTCAAAAGGGCTCTATGCCGGAAAAGAACTGATCAGGCATATCCCCATGCAATCTGAATGGATAGAAATCTGTTCAGTTTGCATCAGTATGCCTTCCGTTCAGTCACTGTCAGGCGTTTTGGCCGGACATAATACCGCAGCATGCTGCCGTATTATGTCCGTCCAAAATGCCTGATCAGTCGCCGGAATGCCGGATCCGGCATTAATTTACATTGACTTGTATCCGTCCTTCCAGTCTGCACAAGCAAAGAACGGGAAAACTGTGAAAAAAACTGCAGTCCATCAGCATGACAAGCGGAGAGACGGATTTGTTCTTGCAATGCATTTGTAGACGGATCCGCACCCGACAACCGAACTGCCTGCCGGATCACACTAACGCTAGTGTGAAAGTACCTTTATGCTCTGATGGTCTCCCTTGTCCTGCTCTGTATCGCGCAGGGCAAGGGCATTTTTGTTTATATTTTTACACTGCTAGGCAGAGTCTTCCACCTAGCAGTGTTGTGGGTAACCTCACCGGCTCTGATGGGTGGGCTTTAGCGCTGCCCTAGCACTAAAGCCTGCCCATTAGGGCCGGTGACATCACCCATGGAGAGCCCGGTATGTCCACGGGTCTCTAGAAAATGCCTTTGCCCTGCGCGATTGATGCAGGGCAAAGGATAGCTCCGATACTCATATCAGGGGGGCTGCCTGGGTGAACCAAGACAACCCCTTTAACTACAGTCTCTAAACTGACTGAAAAATATTTCCCTAAATATGAGCTCTCCCAAACATTTCCATGAAGGTTTCTACAGAACAGTTTGTCACAAACCAAGCGTTACACATAGTTACAGAGCAAACATTTCATTTGCCCTTTTACTTCTCTAAAAACTGTCATATGTTTTTGAAGATCTATCACAGATGAGGGAAAAACAAGCTCCCAGCCGGAAACATAGACAAGCACGAGTGTCTGGATTGGCACCTGTCGTGTAAATCTAGAGATGTCCTCATTATCATCTTCTGTGAGCTTCTGCCACATTTGAAATACTATATATAACTTCACTATTAAAGAAAAAACAGAACATAATAGCTCTTACATAGCACTAAATACTAATATTATATGTAGACTAATACCTAATTTTGATGTGATAAATAACACTGGTTTCACACTAGTGCTAAAATCTTCTGGAAGGCTGGTCCGGCAG
This sequence comes from Bufotes viridis, assembly GCA_033119425.1. Classification (NCBI taxonomy): domain Eukaryota; kingdom Metazoa; phylum Chordata; class Amphibia; order Anura; family Bufonidae; genus Bufotes; species Bufotes viridis. The sequence goes on along the minus strand of CM065591.1, from coordinate 46,030,568 downwards.
AGTAGCAGCCTACCGGAGTTCATCGAAAGGGTCACACCACCGCCAGGCCCCACTGACTGTAATGGGACCAGGCATGGATCCGGCCTGTTTCCGGCATTAGTGGTGGGATTTGATGGACAAATACCAATGTAAATGCCCTAAACCAGCTGTAATGTATGTCTAAAGCTCTACTTGGTCTCTCTCTGCCAGGTGTCCGGTCACATTTATACTCATAGATTCCCTGGTTGGGCTTAGAAAAAAAAGATGACTGAGTGGAGATCTAATAACTATGTATAAATATATCAGGGGTCAGTACAGAGATCACTCCCATCATGTATATATCCCCAGGACTGTGACTGTGACGAGGGGACATCCTCTGCGTCTGGAGGAAAGAAGGTTTCTACACAAACATAGAAAAGGATTCTTCACTGTAAGAGCAGTGAGGCTATGGAGCTCTCTGCCTGAGGAGGTGGTCAAGAGGGGCCTGGATGTATTTCTGGAGTGTAATAATATCACAGGTTATAGCTACTAGAGAGGGGTCGTTGATCCAGGGAGTTCTTCTCAGTGCCTGATTGGAGTCAGGAAGGAATTGTTTCCCCTAAGATGAGGAGAATTGGCTTCTACCACATGTGGGTTTTCTTTGCCTTCCTCTGGATCAACTTGCAGGATAACAGGCCGAACTGGATGGACAGAAGTCTTTTTTCAGTCTAACAAACTATGTTACTATGTTACACCATCTAATGTAAGGCCAGCCCTGGCCATGGACTGTCATGGATCTGCACAGGAAACTATATACGTCCTGAATTAGGTTGAGGGAGTATTTCCAACAAATCCTAGTCAGCTCAGGAAGTACCCCAGACCTAGGAGTACTACAAATGGCTTATAAATGTTATTCCTGGCTGTTACTACCAGCAAGGATGGAATTGAAAAGGTTGGCATGAACAGGGTTAACCACCCTGTTCCTCCCCTCTTGGTAGGGGTGGGCCGGTCTTGCTCCCTTCCTGGAGAGGAATTTTCTATGTAACTTCCAAGTGGAGAGGAAGCACCCTGCCTGAACTCCTGCTCCTGTTTCCCCACAGCACGGACACCAATAGCGCATAGCCCATCAGCATTTATCTTCACTTTTATGTACCAGCCTGATGAAGGGCATAATATGTAAGCCCAAAACGTTGCTTCTCAAAATGATGTAATGTCCGGCTGAATAAAGCACAAATTGCATTGCTAAACCTCATGGGGTGTGCTGTCTGAAATTTTGATTTATCTGAACTCCTGCTCCTGATACAGATCATTCAGGTAGAAATATTCACATTGTTCTCAAGTAAAGCCATGAGATTCCAGTCTGCTCTTTCTACATCTACAGACAATGCTGTAAGTAAGGTGAGGGACTACAGCCAAGTGACCCATCACCAAACAACCAAAAGACCAGTATCAAGTACTGAATTGTCACCAACCAACCTTCCTCCATATCCTTACTGGCGCCAGAAGAGACTTGCACTTAAAGCCTGCTGCTACTGCATATATTTCAAGTTCTTTGTTGCATTTAGTAAAAAAAGACTTTGTTATGTTTAGTTCTGGCCTCATTCTTCATTACTATAATTGCACTGTGCCGATCCCCAGGAAGCAAAGGCCTGAAGGAGTACACCATGACACAACACTTCATCAGGGTCACTACCACTCCTATCCCCTCTTCCCCTTCTATGCCATGGGACCCAAAGTGGGTAAGGGTTGGGAACCAAGGGTTACAAGGAGGCAAACATACTGTATATGCTGAATCCTCAGATTTTGCTTGGAGTTACAGACATGGTGATACGATGAAGTGAATGGTAATCACTGGAGTGTTTATATTTGATGATCACACAGAAGTTGGATGTGGTACTTAGAAATGATTTATATACATTGTCCTCAAGACTACTGCAGAATCAATATTTGTAAATGAATTCCTTATGTTCGGGGTGATTTATATGAACAGCACAACCAGTTAAGACATCTAATCATTAATCCATTGGACAGATAATAATCTGACGATGCTTTATGATATCCAACAGTCGTGAAGAACAGCATTTACAGGGTAATGAGTTTGTTCAACATGTTTGTGACAATCTACAATTTATCTAAATAAAACAAAAAATGTGTACCATTAGATAATTAGATAGTATGTACTTTTTATAGAATATGCATTTTAATGAGATTTTCTGAGAGGTCATTAATGAGTGATTGGTGGAGGTCTGCCCAGCATCCAAAAGGGGCATTGGTGTTTGATGGAGCACTGTGGCCTCTTTATCTGGCATTCCCATGAGCGTTGTCACACTTTATATTGCTGATCAGTGGACGTTTCTGGGGTCTCACCCAACCAGTCACACAGTGACGACCTTTTACTTTTATAGATCAAAAATATGAAATTTCTAAAAGCATTTAATTATTATGATTTACAATATAAATCTGTGGTGTCTAGAGGTAATAACTAGAGATAAGCGACTCAAAGCAGACGAAGTGTAATTCTATCCGAATTTAAGGAAAAATTTGATTCGCAACGAATGTGAATTTCCTTGCGCTTCGTGGTAACGAATCACAATTTTTCCTAAAATGGTGGCTAAAATGGCAGCTACACGTGTAAGGACATGGGGCAAGGAACTCTGGGAAGGCGGTATGACCCAAAATGCCATGCATGGAGCCAATTAGCAGCCAGCCCTGTGATGTCACAGCCCTATAAATATGGTGGCCATCTTAGAATCAGACATTTTCCACAGTTCTGAGTGCGGATAGACGTGAGAAGGCGCTAGGGGCAGCTATTGGAAAAACCTCCTTGTGAAAAAAAAAAATTAAATAGCGATTTAAAAGTGCAAGGAAAGGATAGGGAGGAATCATTTCACTGCATCTTTGTGCAGGGAGAGACGTCAGAAGGCGCTAAGGACAGTGTTAAAAAAGCGATTTACAAGTGCAGGGAAAGGATATGGAGGAATCATTTCACAGCATCTTAGTGCAGGAAGAGACGTCTAAAGGCGCTAGGGACAGTGATAGGAAAAACCTCATTGTGAAAAAAAGCGGTTTACAAGTGCAGTAAAACATTTTTCTGCGTTTAGCTCTGCAGTTATCTGTTGATTCGAAAAGCCTTTAGTGGCTTATATACGTGGAAAAATAAAAATATATTCTGCTTTCAGCGTTGCAGTTATGTGTTCAAAAGCTTTTAGTGGCATATATATGTGGAAATAGAAAAATATATTCTGCGTTCAGCGCTGCAATTATCCGTTCAAAAGCCTTTAGTGACGTATATATGTGTAACAAGAAAAATGTATTCGACGTTCAGAGCTGCAGTTATCTGTTCAAAAGACTTTAGTGGCGTATTTCAGTTGAAAAAGATAAATATATTTAGTGCTCACTGTTACAGTTATATCTTGTAAAGCCTTTACTGGCGTATTGCAGTAGAAAAAGAAATATACATTCGCCATTCGCTGCTGCACCTATATGTAGAAAAACCTTTATTCACGTATACCAGTAGAAAAATAAAAATACATTCGTCATTTGTTGCTGCTCTTATATGTAGAAAAAACTGTATTGACGTATATCAGTACAAAAAGAAATAAACATTTACCATTCGCTGCACTTATATCTTGAAAAACCTTTATTGACATATATCAGTAGAAAAATAAAAATATATTTAGTGTTCACTGTCGCACTTATATGTGGTAAAGCCTTTAGTTGCGTATTTCAGTAGAAAAAAGAAAATATATTCAACGCTCAGTGCTGCAGTTATATGTGGGAAAATCCTTTTTGTGGTATGGACTGAATTACGTCGTGGTAAAATTTTTTATTTCAAACATGTTCACTTCAGATCACTCTGCCTCAGGCGCCAGTGTTTTTTTTAAACTGACAGCCTATAACTCTCCGTTGAAAAACTTTTAGTGGCGTATATACGTGGAAAAATATAAATATACTCGGCGTATACTGAAACAGTTATATGTGGCAAAACCTTTTGTGACTTCAGTGCTGTAGTAATATGCGGTATAATCATTAGTGCCATATTTTGGTGGAAAAAAATAGTATTCAGCGTTCAGCGCTGCAGTTATATGCGGTAAAATCATTTGTGAATTATTTCTGTGGAAAAATACGTTTCATTCAGCAATCAGCGCTGCAGTTAGATGCGGTAAAATCTACATGATGTCTCAATGATAAATGTGCAGCGTGGGGGTCCCATGTGGCTTCTACACACTTTCAAAATAATCCTTCAGCGTAGCGAATAGATGCCGGATGACGGGGAAGCTCCATGGCTTTCCCAGGAGCTGATGTCGGGAGCAGCGGTTCATTGCTGAGACATCAGTATAGTGCGGGGGGAATCCGAAGACCCTTTCCATCATTGTGCTCCATTATATGTGGTAAAATTTTTATTGAAGTGTTTCGGTGAAAAAACTAATTTTATTTAGCGTTCAGCGCTTTAGTTATATGCGGTAAAAACTTTTGGGACTTATTTTGACGGAAAAAGAAATTGTATTCAGCGTTCAGTGCTGCAGTTATATGTGGTAAAATCTTTTGTGACTTATTTTGGTGGACAAAAAATTGTATTCAGCGTTCAGCGCTTCAGTTATATGTGGTAAAATCTTTATTGAAGTATTTCGGTGGAAAAATTAATTTTATTCAGCATTTAGCGCTGTAGTAATATACGGTAAAATCTTTAGTGACATATCTTGATGAACTTTGCCACTCTTTCAGTCTCAAAGCTATCTTGACGCTTTGTCTTCTCATTATCTGTAGCTACTAGCACAGGGGTACAGAGAAATCCCCCGGTGGGCCCCTGAGCAAGGTGGGCCCCTAGTCTCCCACCCCCTGCACAAGTGGCACATAACACATTGGACTTACTGCACTACATACATATATTCAATGTACAGCACCTCAGCCAGCCGATGTTCATATAAAAAACTTATTAGAATATTTATTATATTTAAATGTATCCGTACTGTGGGCCCCCTAAATAAATTTTACTGGTGGGCCCGAGGTACCCCAGTCCGACAGTGGCTACTAGAGTCCTGTTCATGCCAGGCAGGTTCCCCAGAAGTATCTTGGTCGATCGACACTCTGTCATTGTGCCATTCTGTGGCCTCCTCATGCTGCTGCCACCTCCAGACTCGGTCATTGTGCCGCTCTGTGGTCTCCTCATGCTGCTGCCAACTCCACACTCTGTTATTGTGCCACTCTGTTGCCTCCTCCTGATGCTGCTGACGCCACCTCCAGACTCTGTCATCGTGCCACTCTGTGGCCTACTCTTGCTGCCGCCACCTCTAGACTCTGTCATTGTGCCACTCTGTGGCCTACTCATGCTGCTGCCACTTCCACACTCTGTCATTGTGCCGCTCTGTGGCCTGCTTATGCTGCCGCTGCCTGCAGACCCTGTCATTGTGCCGCTCTGTGGTTTTCTCATGCTGCTGCCACCTCCAGACTCTGTCATTGTGCCACTCTGTGGCATACTCATGCTGCTGCCACTTCCACACTCTGTCATTGTACCACTCTGTGGCCTACTCATGCTGCTGGCACTTCCACACTCTGTCATTGTGCCGCTCTGTGGCCTACTTATGCTGCTTCCACCTCACCACTATGTCATAGGTTCACTTTGTGGACTTCTCATGCTGTTCCCACCCTCCCCGCTTCATGACTGCTCCACTATTTTGGCTTTCGGCCTGGCTGACATCATCATTTATTTGACACTTCTTCTGATCTGTCAGAAAGAAGGAAAAATGAGACGCACAACGAATCCTGTCTGTGTAGCAGCTTTAAGGCCTGTATGGTCGCATCAGAATTGGCTTATGATTTGGTAGCCAAAAGCAGGAGTGGGTAGAAAACCCAGAAGACATGCAAATATTCCATTCACATGTCATCTCTGTTTTAGATCCACTCCTGTATTTTTTGCCTTTAGCAATACTGATTATTGAGCAAATGCTGACCGAGTGAAGGCGGATGCTCCACAGACAGGATCAGTTTTTTCTGGGTATTTGTTCTTACAGATCAGAGAATGGGCAAAATTAATCAGTGACGTCAAAACACAAATTTACTACTGACACCCACTCCACTCTGTCGGGGGGGGGGGCTCTACTTGTATAAGCGTTTAATAGAACAGGTTCTGTAGACATCTGTGGAATCAGCTGACGAGGGTATAAAAGGAGTGCGCTTCTTCTTGACGCTAAAATCTACAAGTAAGCCTGAGTTCACACTTGATTTACTTGGTCAGTGTTGGCCACATGACTGCCCAAATAAGTGAAGTGTGCAGTGATTCTAAGAGCGACACCTGTCATGTGTTTGTCATACTGACTTACAGTATTTTTTCACTATCACAGCAGGTTCCCTATGCGTGTTACTGCCAGGCAAAGTGTTCTACACCCCTATAAAGGCTCTCTGCAGCCTGGAAATTGCAGTTTTTTAACACGATTCGCTATTAATTTTAATTGGCAAACCAGCAGAATCAAATTTTTTAAACATTCGCTCATCTCTAGTAATAACGCCAGGGTTAGTGGTATCATAGTCAGCTCTAGCCATTACATACTGCAAAGTAAAGTAAAGGAATACATTTACTGGAACAATTTCCAGAGAACAGAGCGCCTGCTTATAGAAACCCTTTCACATCTTGATGCGCAAAGAAGTGGTAAATTACAGATATATCTCATATGAATTTTTGTGGTCGGATCGGCTACCAGAAAGGTGTACCTAACCTATCTAACCCTATCTACAACAAGCAGTAGAATTGTGCCATAACTGCTGCGGTAGGGCAGCCTAAAGGGGGCCACCCTAATATGAAATGACTGTAAGATGGTGTGGGTGGGTGGGTGAAATCAGCTGAATCGGCGTCAGCCTGGGCCCACAGGTGCCTATAAATAGCCTAGCACTCAGCCAGCCTAGGGCCACAGGTGCATATAAATAGCCTTGTAGTCCGCCTCCCCTCCCACAAACACAGCAATACTTGCTTAATACTTATCTGCAGAACTGAGAGTGCAATTTAGCTAGTTTCTGCAAGCTAGTTGACAAAACCACATTTGGTATTTGCATATATAGTTATATTGACAGCGGCGTGACTAGAGCTGTATGGGCCCCAGGGCAAACTTTGAATTGGCAGCGATGCGATGGCAATTACCTCCATGGCAGCCCTGCGATGCAGGCCTCTCCCGGCCTGTGTTCCGCGCTGTACGGCGCGATTACGTCATCGCAACAGCCTCTGATAGAACACCGGCACAAGGCCCGCAGCCTATCAAAAAGCCTTACTTCGTTAAAAAACCTTACCACTAGTGACTTCCGGTGATGTGGCCGCACCGAACATGATGTCGAGGAGGGGGTGTGCGCCTCAGCGCAAGTGCACTACCACGGGTGTGGAGGGGAGGTGTGCCTGAGTGCTAGCGCAGTACCACGGGTGCGCTTAAGTGAAAATTACAGGGAGAATCGGGCATCAACTGCGCTTGCACACGAGGATGCGCGGCAATGTAAGCCAGCACAGCCTGAGTCGCGAACACCGGGCATGCGCCCTCAGTGGTAAAGAAATCTTATTCTCTTTTATCTTGTGAAATCTCCTTACCCTCACACTGCACATGCGCGGACACAGCTAGCGCTTCAGAGGCATTGCTGGCTGGCTTCGAACAGGTCGGTCTCCCCCTACGCCCAGCACTATCTGCCATCCGGGGGGTGGGTGCAGCATGTTGAGGGATATTTGACCAGAATATTGGGCGTCATTTGAGCAGCATATTGGGAGTCATTTGAGCAGCATATTGGGGGTGATTTCAGCAGCATATTGGGGGTGATTTTAGCAGCATATTGGGGGTGATTTGAGCAGCATATTGGGGGTCATTTGAGCAGCATATTGGAGGGGATTTCAGCAGCATATTGGGGGGGATTTGAGCAGCAAATTGGTGGTCATTTGAGCAGCATATTGGAGGGGATTTGAACAGCATATTGGGGGTGATTTGAGCAGCATATTGGGGGTGATTTGAGCAGCATATTGGGGGTCATTTGAGCAGCATATTGGGGGTCATTTGAGCAGCATATTGGGGGTCATTTGAGCAGCATATTGGGGGTCATTTGAGCAGCATATTGGAGGGGATTTGAGCAGCATATTGGGGGTCATTTTAGCAGCATATTTGGGGGGATTTGAGCAGCATATTGGGGGTCATTTGAGCAGCATATTGGAGGGGATTTGAGCAGCATATTGGGATGATTTGAGCAGCATATTGGGGGGGATTTGAGCAGCATATTGGGGGTGATTTGAGCAGCATATTGGGGGGGATTTGAGCAGCATATTGGGATGATTTGAGCAGCATATTGGGGGGGATTTGAGCAGCATATTGGGCGTCATTTGAGCAGCATATTGGGGGTGATTTGAGCAGCATATTGGGGGTGATTTGAGCAGCACATTGGGCATCATTTGAGCAGCATATTGGGATGATTTGAGCAGGATATTGTGGGGATTTGAGCAGCATATTGGGCGTTATTTGAGCAGCATATTGGGGGTCATTAAGACTGCGGTCGTTACATCCCTACATATTGATGTCAACTGATTTGAATCTGGTAGGATAATTGTATGGCACATAGTTCCATGCTACTGCCACATACATGGAAAATGCAGGATGGAGGCATGGGTTGCATCAACCCCAGACTAAACCTGACCCGACTCCAAAATTAATTCAAATCCCAGACCAGACTTCAAAATTAACCCTTACACTGATGTATCCCATCTACTGTAAGGATTTGTGTAACCTGCGGGCTTCCTAGAACTCAATCAGGGTTTGCATTTGCTCCACTTTAAGTGCAGAGAATGGTGTTCATCAGCTTGTTCAAAAATGTTTGGAATCAGGTCAACAAAACAACCCACAGTTGTGACCAATTTAATGCCTTCACTTTAACTGTCTCTGGTCATGCTAAGGTAAATGCAATGTATATTGCAGTAAAATTAGGTCATTAGGTCATATTTCATATGATAGGTCTGAGCATTACCCTTGAGGTGGTCATAGTAGTAAAGGTTCCTTGGGGTGGGAGAATATTTTTGAGAGGTTCTGAAGGAGAAAAAGGATGGGAAACATTTGATTATCAGCACTGCTTAACCTCGAGTGGTGTCCCAGAGGCAAAAAGTCACCAAATCACCAAGTTTTGAATGTCCCATGTTCCCCATCAGACCCATTAGCTACCTGTCCATAAGGAAGGCGGGCATCTAAAATGGCCAAAATAAAAATGAAATAAAAATTCCAGACATAAATATCTCTGATAGATACAGGCACCATCTCTGGGAACCATAATTGTCTAAACTAGGAATATTCCTTTAGGGAGTCTGCCACCATCAAAAATAGTTTCAAAGAAAGCACCCTGCCTTGTAGAACTGAGAGTCTGGTTCTCTCATCCTGAGAAAAGTTATTTTTATGCAAATAAAGTTTCATTGCACCATCGCTTTTCCAGTAAGGCCACCGCTCAGTGCCTCCCCCTCTTGTTAGATTAACAGTCCGTGAGATTTCAGAACTAGTAGGGATGACACAGAGGAAGCTAGGTGCACCAAACAAAGTAGCCCCACCCAAGATGCACCTAAAGTCATATTTGCATAAAAATAAAACGAAGCATTTCTCAGGATTAGAGAACCAGATTTTTTAAAAAAGGTATCATTATGTTTCAGGGTACCTACCCTACATGGTGGCATGGTTACTTTGATACTGATTTTAGAGGTGACAGACTACCTTCAATGTCAATAGTATAGCGATAGTATTTAAAAGGGTTGTCTGGTTTCAGGTGGAAACTGAACAATACTTGTGATCCACCTGCAAAAAAGAATAGATTGTTAATAACTTGACAGGTCCTTCACTGCTGCTCCAGTTTTTCCAGTAGGGCTCTGTTTACCCGTCTGCATCACGTCGACAACTGTGACTGCTGCAGCCAATCACTGGCCTCTGGGATCATTTTACCAGGAGGGGGAGTTCTAGCTAGGACAGTGAGGAGCGTGAAAGCACATCGAATTGCTTTTACTCGAAGTGTCTCAGAGATCAGCTTCAGATCCCATCTCCTGTGAGACCAATACTACAGACTGCAAGGACACTGAGATACAGCTTTCCCAAAAGCTACAGTGTCAACAGAGTGACCAGCAAGCCTCAGCTTTACAAAACCTGCTGCAGGTGAAAGAATACGGTTCAGACACCTCTTACCTAGATAATACCCAGGCCAGACCAACTCCAACTGCATTATACAGTAGATACCTATATCCACGAATGCCACTTTACAGCTGTTAGCCAGAAGTGCAAGGAAGAGTCATCAGCAAGAAATAAAATTTGATAAAGAAAGGGCTGGTCGACCCTCCACTTGGAGAAAAGTGCTGCTCAGTGGTGAGATGAGTCTCAAGGTAATAGCATAGAATACCATGGCACTCAGGAGAGTATAATGCAGTTAAATATTTATTTTATCCATCCAAAATAATTCACAAGACTTGGCTAGAATTTTGGTCCAGCCTGGACCTTGTTCACGGCTGTATTGTTCCAGAGTCTTTAAAATGGAGGATGGCGGCCTCCATTTCTATAGACACTGTTACAATATGACCATGAACAAGGTCCAGGCTAGACCGAAACGTTGGCCAAGTCTTGTGAATTATTTTGGATGGATAAAATAAATATTTAACTGCATTATACTCTCCTGAGTGCCGTGGTATTCTATACTATTACCTTGAGAAATTACATTTGAGGCGCCACAAATTGCCCGCCACCATACCTTATTATCTGGAGACGAAATTGAACTTTGTATCAACCACTGCTGGTTGTACTACAAGTTATCTTTTGCACAGAGTAAATAGAGACAGCCTGAGGGAGTACACTTGGACAAATCATCTCATCGGGGCAACTACCGCTCTGCACCAGCTCCTCAGGGGCTCGCTGTATTTACAGTATAATTTTTTTTATGGTGGCAACTGTATGGCAGCTTTATGTGGGCACTATACTGTTTGGTGCTTACACATAGGTTTAGGATAGTTATTTGTACATTGTATGACAGTACACCATATGGGGAAAGAAGTACTGCACATTATATTACCCAAATTAAAGGGAATGTGTCATGAGAAAATGGCCTATGGTTTAAATCATCTTTTTATGTTTAACATATTTTTAAAGAATTTATAGTGATGTGTTTAATTTTCATATCAATATCTAAAATTAAACAAAAAACATAAAATCCTGCAGTTTTCGCTCACTGGCCACTAAGCCTAATAATAAGTGCCACTTCTTGGTCTCTACAAATCACTTTACTGCAGTTATCTGCTTATCTTTCATTCCACACCTGCCTGTAATGATATCACCGCTGTGTATAGTAACATAGTAACATAGTATATAAGACCGAAAAAAGAAATTTGTCCATCCAGTTCAGCCTGTTTCCTACAAGTTGATTCAGAGGAAGGCAAAAAACCCATGTGAGGCAGAAGCCAATTTTCCCCACTTAAGGGGAAAAAAAATTCGCTCACGACTCCAATCAGGCAATCAGAATAACTCCCTGGATCAACGACCCATCTCTAGCAGCTATAACCTGTAATATTATTACACTCCAGAAATACATCCAGGCCCCTCTTGAATTCCTTTATTGTACTCACCATCACCCCCTCCTCAGGCAGAGAGTTCCATAGTCTCACTGCTCTTACAGTGAAGAATCCTTTTCTATGTTTGTGTACAAACCTTCTTTCCTCCAGACGCAGAGAATGTCCCCTCGTCACAGTCACAGTCCTGGGGATAAATAGATGATGGGAGAGATCTCTGTACTGACCCCTGATATATTTATACATAGTTATTAGATCTCCCCTCAGTCGTCTTTTTTCTAAAGTGAATAACCCTAATTTTGATAATCTTTCAGGGTACTGTAGTTGCCCCATTCCAGTTATTACTTTAGTTGCCCTCCTCTGAACCCTCTCCAGCTCTGCTATGTCTGCCTTGTTCACAGGAGCCCAGAACTGTACACAGTACTCCATGTGTGGTCTGACTAGTGATTTGTAAAGTGGTAGGACACTGTTCTCATCAGGGGTATCTATGCCCCTTTTGATGCAACCCATTATCTTATTGACCTTGCCAGTAGCTGCCTGACACTGGTTTTTGCAGCTTAATTTGCTGTTTATTAAAATTCCTAGATCCTTTTCCATGTCAGTGTTACTGAGTGTTTTACCATTTAATATGTATGGGTGACTTGCATTATTCCGTCCCATGTGCATAACTTTACATTTGTCAGTGTTAAACCTCATCTGCCATTTCTCTGCCCAAGCCTCCAATCTATCCAGATCCCTCTGTAGCAGTTAATTACTTTACACAGTTTAGTATCATCTGCAAAAATAGATATTTTACTGTGCAGGCCTTCTACAAGATCATTAATAAATATATTGAAGAGAATAGGGCCCAATACTGACCCCTGAGGTACCCCACTAGTTACAGTGACCCAATCTGAGTATCTACCGTTAATAACCACCCTCTGTTTTCTATCACTCAGCCAGTTACTTACGCACATACAGACATTTTCTCCCAGTCTGAGCATCCTCATTTTATATACTAACCTTTTATAAGGTACAGTGTCAAATGCTTTGGAGAAGTCCAGATATACGACATCCATTGATTCGCCGCTGTCAAGTCTAGAACTTACCTCTTCATAGAAGCTGATTAAATTCGTTTGGCATGACCGATCCCTCATGAAGCCATGCTGATATGGCGTTATTTGCCTATTTTCATTGAGATACTCCAAAATAGCATCTCTTAGAAACCCTTCAAACAGTTTACCCACAACAGATGTTAAACTTACCGGCCTATAATTTCCAGGCTCTGTTTTTGGACCCTTTTTGAATATTGGCACCACATTTGCTATGCGCCAATCCTGTGGAACATTCCCTGTCAGTATAGAGTCCGTAAATATCAGAAATAAAAGTCTGGCTATGACATCACTTAATTCCCTTAGGATACAGGGGTGTATGCCATGCGGTCCTGGCGATTTGTCTATTTTAATCTTTTTAAGTCGCTGTTGTACTTCTTCCTGGGTCAGACAGGGCACTTTTAATGGGGAATTTACTTTTACATTCTGCATTTCATCTGACAGTTTATTTTCCTCAGTGAATATAGTGGAGAAAAAAATATTTAATAGTTTTGCTTTATCCTCGTCGCTCTCTGCAACACCCCTCTCATTGCTATGTAGAGGGCCGACTCCTTCAGATTTATATTTGTTACTATTTATATAATTGAAGAACATTTTAGGGTTAGTTTTACTCTCTTTGGCAATTAATCTCTCGGTCTCTAGTTTGGCAAATTTTTGTCGTTTTTTTACATATTCTATTTTTTTCCTTATAGTTTATCAGTGCTTCCTGGCTCCCCTCCTGTTTTACTGATTTATATGCTTTCTTTTTGTAATTTATTGCTTTCTTTACGGTTCCATTTATTCACATTGGTTTCTTATTGTTCCTTAGCCTTTTATTCCTATAAGGTATGTACCTCTCACAATTAGATGTTACAATGCTTTTAAAAATCTCCCATTTTATGGTTGTATTTTTATTTTTGAGGACTTTGTCCCAGTTAGTTAGGCCTATGGCCTCGCTTAGTTGGCTAAATTTAGCTTTTTTGAAGTTTGGTATTTTTGTTCCTCCCTTTAGAAACTCTCGTTTGAAGGATAATTGGAAGGTTATTACTTTATGGTCACTATTTCCCAGGTGTCCCCCAACCTGCACATCTGTTGTTCTATCAGGTCTATTGGTTAATACTAAGTCCAGTATGGCCGTCCCTCTAGTGGGGTCCTGAACCAGTTGGGAAAGGTAATTGTCTTTGGCTATTGCCAAGAACCTGTTTCCTTTTTGGGATGTACAGATTTCAGTTTCCCAGTCTATATCTGGGTAGTTGAAGTCCCCCATAGTAGCGACTTCAATATGATTTGCCGCCTTGTCTATCTCGTTTAGTAATAGATTTTCTGTGGACTCTGGTATATTAGGTGGTTTATAATACACTCCTATTAGTATTTTATTATTGTTTTTTGCTCCATGTATCTCTACCCACAGTGACTCAACATGTTCATGTCCCTCAGAGATGTATTCTCGAATTACGGGATTTAGACACGACTTCACATAGAGGCAGACCCCTCCACCTCTCCGGTTTTGACGATCCTTTCTAAACAGATTGTAACCTTTTATATTAACTGCCCAGTCATAGCTATCATCCAGCCATGTCTCAGTTATCCCCACACATCACTAATTCCAGTTCACTAGTCTTGTTAGTCAGGCTTCTGGCATTAGTATACATACATTTAACAGGTTTATGTGTATTTTTTACCCTACATCTTTCATTCTGAGCTGTTCTAATCCCCCCTTCCATTCCTCCCCCAGTCACACTACCTCGCCCCTGGTCTCTATCTGCACTATCTTCCCCTCCTATAATGTAATTACCCTCCCCCCAGTCCCTAGTTTAAACACTCCTCCAACCTTCTAGCCATCTTTCTCCCCAACACAGCTGCCCCTTCCCCATTGAGGTTCAGCCTGTCCCTACGATAGAGCCTGTAGCTGACAGAGTCGGCCCAGTTCTCCAGGAACCTGAACCCCTCCTTCCTACACCAGCTCTTGAGCCACTTGTTAACCTCCCTAATCTCCCACTGCCTTTCTTGTGTGGCTCGTGGTACAGGCAGTATTTCAGAAAATACTACTTTTGAGGTCCTTGCCCTAAGCTTTTGACCTAAAACCCTGAAATCATTTTTAAGGACTCTCCACCTTCCTCTAACTTTGTCATTGGTTCCGATATGGACCATGACCGCTGGGTCTTCTCCAGCCCCTCCCAGTAATCTGTCAACCTGATCCGCGATGTGTCGAACTCTAGCGCCGGGAAGACAGCACACTGTTCGGCGATCACGATCTTTGTGGCAGATTGCCTTATCTGTACCCCTAATAATTGAGTCTCCCACTACCAGCACCTGTCTGGCCTGCCCTGCCCTCCTGGTCCCCTGCTTACTGGAGCTGACATTCCCCTGACTGGCAGAGGAAGTGTCCGGCTGCAGCGGTGCTGTCCCTGAACTGTCATCCCCCTCATCTGCCAACCGCGCAAACTTGTTGGGGTATGTCAGATCAGGGCTAGCCTCCCTGGCACTCCCCCGCTTTCTTACTGTTACCCAGCTAACTACCTCACTCTCCTCAGCCTCCTCGCTACCACCCTCTCCCACATCTACCCCATAGAGTGCTTGCTCAGTGAGCAGCAAACTCTTTTCCAAATTGTCAGTGGCTTTCAGTGTTGCAACTCGCCTGTTTAGAGACTCAATGTGCGAGTCTCTAAGATAAGATATTATCCACCATTTACAATAGGTGATTGTCAGATCTTATCTATCCTTTCCTTGTACGATGACCTCTGGACAGGTCACAAAGCATGCCTACAGAACTCTCCCATATAAGTTAGTGAGGTCCCCTCCTGTCCATTGTGTCTATGAAGCAAAGCAAGTTTCTAAAATCTGAAAATAATAACAGATTAGAAAAAACAAACAAAAAAGGTGTGCTGCTATCTGGTTTTAACTGGCAGATGCAATTTTTTGGTGGCACATTTACTTTAAGGCTAACCCTGCTTGCCACCTCCACAGCAGTTTTGCTTCTATGAAAGGTCCCCCACCAATGATGATATCTTTATTAGCATGTGCGAGTATATATCAGTATATTTCTTCATGCTCCTAATGCTGCGGTTTGAATTCCTGATTGGACTTGTTTAACCCAACCCTACAAGCTCCATCCGATATCCATAAATTATCATTACTTGATCTTAACTAGAGTCAGCAGTAGTGTGTTTGCTCTATTTGGATTTTAATTTCTGCTTAATATTATACATAAAGTAGGCTGAAATGGAAAGTCTATGGGTATGTCATCACTCTGCTCTCGTCTGCACGCTCTGCATATTGCTGACACATGTAAATACCTACACCTTAATGGCGCTCTTTACGTTTAATGAGGTACATTATGAATCATTTGACATCAACCTCTTCGGTACACTGTTATCTACTTTAAAGATTGCAGGAAGATGACAAATGATTGCTAGAGAGCTGCCTGTAGCAGAATACACTCCCATGAGATCCCGAGTGACCAACACAAATCTGAGGATGTCAAGAAATTAGATGGTGCCAGGAATACCATTGATTGCAAGAAAACTATAGACCTGCCATCCTGTCCTATAATTCACAATCAGCGATATTTGTAGTATATATAAAAGCTTTCTTTGAGTTTTGGAGGAAACAAAAACTCAATTCCCACTGGTGAACATGATAATTTTTTGGGAGTATAAATGAGGCTTAGTCGCTGAAACATCACATAGATGCAGAAAGTGGGTCATGCATTTGGGAATTAATTAACTAAGTGGAAAAGCCTCAGTATTTCTACATTTGCATGCCTCTCTATGTATATTCCCAATGAAACAAGCAAGTATGAATAAATACAACTTAAACTAGCAAACCTACTCCTTCATGCAAGCATATTTTCATATACTGGGTGAATATGTAGGAATGTAGAAAGTTATGGCTTTGAATGAACATCTAAGGCCCCTTTCACATCAGCGTTTTTGCTTTCCGTCCTAGAGTTCCGTCCTCGGGGCTCTAGGATGGAAAGATACTGATCAGGATTATCCCAATGCATTCTGAATGGAGAGAAATCCGTTCAGGATGCATCAGGATGTCTTTCGTTCAGTATGTGAACGTTTATTGGACGTTGACAAAACCGCAGCATGCTGCGGATTTGTCTCCGTCCAAAAATCCGGAAGACATGCCACAAGGACGCATCCGGAACTAATGCCCATTGAAAAGCATTAATCTGGATCCGACTTTAAGCTAAACGTCGTTTCGGAGCATCGCCGGATCCAACGTTTAGCTTTAAAGAATGGTAACCATAGCTATGATATGTGAGCAATGCGCCGTATGGATCGTACGGTGCATTGCTCGCTTAGCATAGCTATGTGATCCATGCGACGCAGGGACCCGGTGACGCCATCGAGGAGTGCCCCGGCCACCGCACGGAATGTAAGTAGCTTCTCCCCTGCCTCCCCGCTTCTTTTCCATGGCAGCCGGGACTTTAGTAGCGTCCTGGCTGCCATGGTTACCTGAAAGCATATTGAAGACTGATCAGTCTTCAATATGCTTACAGTCGTCTTGCGTTGTGATGGAAGTGCACGCCGGATCCTCACAACGCAAATGTGAAAGTCGCCTAAGAGTACTTTCACACTAGCATTTTTCTTTTCCGTCATTGAGTTCGGTCCTCTTGGCTCGATAACGAAAAAAGCTGATCAGTTTTATCCTAATGCATTCTGATTGGAAAGCAATCCGTTCAGTTTGCATCAATTTGTCTTCAGTTCAGTCCTTTCACGTTTTTTGGATGCAGATAAAAGCGCAGCGTGTTGTATTTTTATCTCCGTCCAAAAAAGTGGAAAAACTTGACAGAATGACGGATCCGCCATTAATTTCCATTGAAATTTATTAAGGGCGTTATCCGTCATTGAAAATTGATGCATTAACGGATCCGTTCCTCCACTCTGCGCATGCGTAGACCTTTAAAAATGTTAAAATAATAAATAACGGATACGTTTTTACGGATGACAACGGAAAGACGGATCCGTTATTTCAATACAATTGTCAAATGGATCCGTTTGCAAATGAAATCCGTTTTCAAACGTTTTAACGGATCCGTTGGGCAGTTCAGTTGACGGAACTGCCTGACGGATTCCTTCAACGCAAGTGTGAAAGTACCCTAATGTAACCATTGTAGTACAAAATGGAAGTAATAAAAGAGCCCTTTCCACCGTACAATTGAGAGTACAGTGCCCTAGTAAGTCAATGTTCACATGCTGTAGCTTTTTTGGTTTACTTTGGCATATAGGCCCAATGTAGTCATTGGCTCCCATAGACCAGACAATGCCAAAAGAATGGCATTTTTTTTGTGTGCATATATTTAGTTGGTAATTATAGCCAGGCTTTGTGGCCACCTGCCTCGTTAAATTATGTGGATAGGGTCCCCACCTGTGATAGTAGTATACAAAAATCACAGCAAAATAGATGTTTTTCTTTGGTCAGTGAAGTATTTTATTTCTTTGAGAAAGCGGCAATATACAAGTGCAAACATTTTCGGCCTTACTCGGCCTTCGTCAGGCACTAAGCCGCTAGAGGTAGAAGTGAAAAGGATGGTAAAAGATGCGTGGAGTGCTCCGGCCGCCAAGTAGTACATCTGCCATGGCAGATGTTCTATAGAGTTCTGAGAACAGCCTAACCAAGTGTGCATCTTGGGAGTTGAAGTTTCCCCACAGTTGGAGTGTCGGAGGTTAGCCATCACAGCCCTAAGGGAACAGAGACTGGAGCAATGAAGACAGAAGCCTGCAGACTGGAGGATGCTGAGTATCATGGTAAGTAGCAGGGCAGCGGCGGTCACAGACCGCTGACCTAACACTAGGCAAGCCGTTTAATCGTGTTGCCATTTTAAATACAGGCCTTAAAATCCCTTTACATTGTTTTTTTTTAAGTCTTTGAGCCCACTGCCTTCTGCTATTGAACCGGTTTGCTGTTCTAGTCCCCAGACTAATTTTGCCCAGTACATATTTGGTTGACAGGTTCATTGTTATATTCTCTTTATATATTTGCAGACATGACACAATAATAATAAGCTAAGTCCATTTCTCGCAATATAGACCATTATATAGTCTTCAAAAAATATAAAAAAAAAAAATCTTTCAATACTCCAATTAACGTAGGCTTTGCTACGGTAATTATTGATGAATAAATATGTAAGATGGCTTTTATTGTTCGCCATATACATTTCAGGATATAAAGTCGTGTGTTAATGCCTGCATTACCCAAAAAAATTAAAGCATAAAATTAAGTCCTGAATGAAGTCAGCTTTACATTCCCAGTTTAATAGGTTTAAAGAACAGTTTTGTGGACCATTAATTAACTCCTTTGAAAAAGGTCAAACGCGGGAATAGCTCTCGCAGTTGGTCTCCGAAGAGGAACCATATTTAAAACTATAATGAAAAGCTTTTTTTTATCTAAATCCTTGCAAAGTGGGAAAACAGGCGCAGCATTCCCTAGAGATAAAGAAATTATGCAGACCAATTAAATGTACGTAGAATAATGGCTGTTAAAGCTACAGTAGAAGTGCAATCCATTACATTAGCTTCACTGTGACTTCATTGTGCTCCCAAGACCAATTGACAAAGTTAAGTCATTTTTCACAAACATTTTGCAATAGGGAGATTTAATTTGACAGAAGATGCTGGAAGACAAATAACATCTAAAGCAATGCCGTCTTTTTACCATTAGACGTCATATGAGAGAACATTCAGCCATAAAATAGGTGCGTGCTCAACAATAGGGCCTCCATCGGAGCAGTACATGCAGTACCAGTAGTCACTGATGGTAACTGGGTCCTATGTAGCCCTGGAAAGGACTGAACTCACTAAAGCCATCGCGTGGATTCACTTCCTGTACGGGATACACATATTACAGAAAGCTTACTATATCATAGTAACATAGTATATAAGATCTATATAAGGTATTATATCTCCACACCTTTAGGCACCATTTATAACCCTAATAAATTATCCCTCCATACTTTTAGCCCCTATTTGGCCCCAGAAATGTATGTCTCTACACTTTTATGTTATGTTTCTTGTCCTTTAGGCACCATTTTACCTCTCATACATTAATTACTTCACACCTTTAGACACCATTTATACTTCTAATAAATTACTTTTAGGCAACCCTTGGACCTGGTAAATTATGTCTCTCTCTATACCTTTAGACACCATTGTTATCTCCACTTAATGGGCATGCGCCCATAGTGTACAGGAGATGCGCAAGTCACAGCGGGAGAGCCGGGATCGCGCTGCTAAAGGAGGCATACCGCGCATGCGCGGGCTGTACTGGCGCGGTCCCGGCAACTTAAGCTAATGTCAGTTATGCAGCAGAGGGGCGGGGTTAGAGCAGGGAAGGCAGACCTGGAGTCATGGAGGCTGCTGCCCCTTTGACTTCTATCTTGACTTCTGCAAGGATTTTAAAAGGCAATTTTTAGATGATTTTAAATACAGGAAACGCGCAGAAAACCCTATTGGAAACATCTTGTGGGGCACTATCAGGTACTGTTCATGGTTTATAAAGTCAATTCCAGGTGACAGGTTCGCTTTAATTATGTTTCCATACACCAATTTTACCTGTAGTACATTATGCCCCCACAGACCTTTAGACCCGTGGTGACTGTTTACCTGTAAGCATCATTTAGCCGCTCATGAATTATGTTTCTACATATTAAAAAGTCACTGCACTTTCACAAAATTTTATATAGTTTAATAGGGAAAGGTGTGACTGGAAAACTTCTCAGTCAATTCATTTGAAAAAAATTTTCCTGCATCTACCGGCAAAAAAAGCTGTAAAGTCATGAAATCCACGAATTCGCAGGCAAGATTCATCCCTAGTAACAGAGACTTAGAAGACGACTGAGAGAAAGTGGGGGCATGTCAGTGCTAGCTGAGATACTGAGCCTGATAAAACAACAGCTTCTACAAAGCTTTTGATGATTAGAAGAGCATCCTCTGCGTCTGTAAGTGTGACTTGATTCTCCTTATCTGTTCGGTGAGCTCTGGAGGTGAAAACAAACATAGTGGGAATTAAGGGAAAGGATGTCACAGTAGTACAATGATGCTGGCAGACTTCAAAGGAGAGATACGCCCCTGTTTCTGAGTGAAATGCATCTAACTGTGCAGCTGAAACAGGGAAAAATGTGGCTGAAAAAGACATTAGAGAAGACCAAATAACTGCTCCTTCACAGTTATGCTAATTGTTTCTTAAAACTCTGGAACACTTTAAGGCACTATTGTTAGCTATAGGATACCCATAATTATTTCTCTCTTCTTTAGACATCATTGACCCATCTTGACCCCTGTCTTTATGCACCTTTTGGCCCCTGGTAGGTTATGTTTCCCTCTTTTCTCCCATTCGTATGTATAAAAACCATGTAACAGAGCATGTTTCACATGACAAGGCTAAAATCTCTATTTTAAGACATCTACAAAATAAGATGAAGGCTCCCACAATTGGCGCTTCTCCATCTTGCCAGTGCTAATATAAGCACCCCTTCTGGCTGTCGAGACTTTATAGTGATTGGAGATACATCATTGGGGTATATAACGAAATTGACACAGATAGACTCACTGAAGAGTCAAAAGAACCACCTAAAAAAATGCACATCCAAAAATGACCAAAAATAAAAATTATATAACATTTATTAAACAACACAGACAAACAGACACATTAAAAATTGTATACAATATAAACACTGTGTCGGTAATGAATAAGACCGACACATACAAGATCCACTGAACGTCGACAAGATCAGGACATAAAATGTATTTCAGCTATACACAATATATAAGCAACATAGAGAGAATATTGAATAAGGTATGGCCACAAATAAATGGAAACAGACCGCAATAAGGACAGAAAGTAAGAGCCAAAACCTGTGAAAACAGCTGAAGCAGTGGATCTGGACAAAAATGAGAGACGCCCAGCACGTATCGCCGGCGCAGTCCGGCTTCCTCAAGGGTCTCTCATCAGCACTTCCGGGTTTCGGCCCCAAATCATCAGGCCGCAGCTCCGCAAAAGATAGAGCATGTCCTATTTTAGTCCGCATTTGCGGACAAGAAAAGGCATTTTCTATATAGTTCTGGCAATGTGCGGATCCGAAAAATGCGGAAAGCACATTGCCGGTGTCCGTGTTTTTGTGGATCCAAGGATTTGTGGATCCGCAAAACACATACGGACGTCTGAATGAGCCTTACAGGGGGGTGATTAGTGACAGGGGGGGGTGATCAGGGGGGTGACATGGGGTGATCGGGGGGTTAATCAGTGATGGGGGGGGGTGTGGTGTGGTGATTGGTGCACTTACTTTAGCTGCCTGTGTCCTCTGGTGGTCCCAAGCAAAAGGGACCACCAGAGGAGCAGGCAGCAGGCATATCAGATGCTGTTTACAAAACAGCATCTGATATGCGACTTAGACGGCGTTTTTACAAGATCTACTGTAGTTAAACTTCCTCCCGACGCACGCGTTCACAGGAAATCTCGCCTCTCGCGAGATGACTCACCGGCGCGTCAAGGAGGAATAACCCAGCCGCCCGCAGGACACATCCCTGCGTTAGGTGGTCAGGTAGCGGTTAATACAAAGCACTTACTAATGTATTGTGATTGTCCATATTGCCTCCTTTGCTGTCTAGATTAATTCTTCCATCACATTATACACTGCTTATTTCCATGGTTATGACTACCCTGCAATCCAGCAGAGGTGGCCGTGCAATGCACACTGTAGGAAATAGTGCCGGCCTCTCTACTGGTCAGGATTGCAAGATCATGCATGCTCAGCAGCTCCCAATCCCTGGATAGAAGCAGTGTATAATCTAATTAACCCACCCAGCAAAGGAGGCAATATGGACAAACACAATACATTAGTAAGTGCCTTGGATTAACTTTCTCTACATGACAAAAGCCATTTGCTGAAGTGAGACAACCCCTTTAAACATTGTGAATGAAATGGCCTAATGCACTTTGCTTCACATTAGGCTTAAGCAGGTAATAAGAACATTGAACACCAAGCTGTCATTTTAATAAAATCATCCCCGCAATACTGAGCTAATTTCATTTTCCAAACACAATATCTGAATTCTGTTTGATGAGAATTTTATTTTCTCCAATTCTTAAAATATGTCTGGTTATTATCAAGTGACCGGATGAGTTTATCCCTTCTTTTTCCAGATACTATTTTTCATCTAAGTCCCCATTTAGCCCCCATGATATCTCCAACCTGTAAGTTTGATACTGGCTATTCAGGTGTTATCTTGCTATCTTGATGGCCTATCCTCAGTTTAGGTCATCAATGCCTGATTGGTGGGAGTCTAGCTCCTGGCATTCCCGCCGATCAGCGGTTGCAGGAGACTGCGAGGCTTTGGTGAGCACTGCAGCCTCTTCCTAGGCCAGTGAGGTTACATTCATCAGTCACTTGCCTAGGCGCAGCTCAGTTCGATTCAAATGAATGGGCCTGGGCTGCAATACCAAGCACAGCCACTATACCTTGTGTGAAGCTGTACTTGATACCCTGTGTGGAGGCCACAGTGCTAACCAGAGTGTCACAGTCTCTTCAAACAGCTGATCGGCAGGGGTGCTGGACCTCCGCTGATCAGATATTTGTGACCTACTTGATGAATGGCCATCAAAGTCAAAATTCCAAACAACTTCTTTAAAAATTTTCTCAATAGCTGCACACCAGAAAAAGTATAAATGGAAGAGAAATGAATGTTATATTGGCAGTCCATGCCTACCTCCTACCCACCTCGTAGGGATGGCTGCTAGAGCACTGACAGAGTCCCCGCTGTCTGTTCTCCTGACTCATGACTCGTACCTGCCAACATACTTCCTACCAGTGAGCACAGCTTCCTAATCAGTGCTCCCTTGTTCCTCCTTTGCCAACACTCTGGCGCCCCTCCTCCTGCTACCAATAGGGCATGTGCAAAATGAAGCCCCCCAAGGCCAATTGTGTCCCAGGTTTTTAGGAATGCCTAGTGGTGATGCGAACCAATTAGTTTTATGTGTCACAATGTTACTACCTGTATACCGTTGCTCACCAGGGTTAGGCTCTGAAGAAATAAAGGGGAGAGTGATAGTTGGTGGTGTAAGAGTCCAGACTTGGTGAAAGTTCAACAGCTTTCCTTGAATAAACTTGTTTCCAGACAACATTTGGTCTTTCTCTTGACTCCAGCAGGTTTTGGGGTAAACTGGTAGGCATACTTGGATACCTTGGTTTCTCTGCTGTGCTAGACTCTAGCTTTGGTCTGGTAGCTGGACTTTCTGACTGTCCTGGTATACTCTGTCTGTAAACTATAAGGAGTCAGGGTGCTTCTCATCTCCTTCCAACTCTCAATTCCCTATAAACTGACCAACTATAGCCTCCTTCAACTCCTCCCTTGGTAAGAAGCAGGACTAGATGACTTCTGCCCAAAAAGGGGGAGAATGGAATGATAAGTTCCATTCTATCTAACGGTGCTGTCTCTGCTAGACACACTGCAACCTGCTGGACAACCAGGCACAGTGCAAAAAATGCAATTCATAACAGTTACATAACAATACTGTTAAGGCAAAATATCAAAGGACCTGTAATCAAATACACAGATAACATTATTTGTTAGCCATTACAGACAGTGGCAGGGTATAGGAATGGTAGTGCCCTCGCTGGGGTACTTCATATGACTCTTAAAGGTCCATTAAGTACACTGTTTTCCTCCCCAGCCAATGGCATAGGGTATTTAAGGTACCTTCCCCTGTGGAAAGATGCTTGAGGAATAGATTCTAGTACTCTAGCATTCCTGCAAAGGTGTGCTATATTTGTTCTGATATCCGAATACTTCTGTTCATTGGATTTGACCCATGGCTGCTTGACCTGATCTCTGCCTGACTCTCGTGTTGATCCTGAGCACCTTGATTTTTGGACTGAACATACTTTGCCTACCATGGCCTCAGTTTGTTCTCTGGCTACAGTTTTTGACTGAACCCTCAGTGTTCCACACTATTGTCTCTTGACCTCCCAGGTCAGCAGCCACTGAACTGAGACCACAGCAGAAAGTAGCAGCCTGGTGGTTCCCCTGCACAGCAGATCCACATCCACTTCCATAACACTGGAGATTAAAACAAAAGTGAAATGGGGACAAGGACCTTCCTCAAACTATCGCTAAAACTGATGGGTCCAATTTATCTCTTTGGATCTGTCCCCATGACTGTTATCTCCTATGTATTTTATATTTTTACATACAAATCATCACAGAATATTTTTTATTTTTTTTCTAAATATCTCA
Source organism: Bufotes viridis (assembly GCA_033119425.1). Lineage (NCBI taxonomy): Eukaryota > Metazoa > Chordata > Amphibia > Anura > Bufonidae > Bufotes > Bufotes viridis. The sequence continues at coordinate 46,005,762 of CM065591.1, read as the reverse complement.
ATAGTTTGCCTTCCCTGCTTAGAGGCTCTCTGTAAATGTTCAGAAACCTTGTCAGTCACCAAAATATTCATCTAGTTAAATTCAATAAAATGTAGACACATGGAGGGAGGAGGGGGTCAGGCTGCAGGATGCCGCCATCATTTTTCAGTCTCTATGCTTGGTAGTTAGGCAGGCTTTCAAATGTGATGTCAGAGCTCTGTTGCGTGCTTCTTTACTTTTTGCCCAGGGCTCTCAACTGAGATAGAAGATAAAATTGGAATTGAGGATAAAAATAAAAAAGATTGTATTTTTATTGATTTATTTTTTACTAACAGTCATCGAGTAGTTGATGCATAGAATTGTCGGAAGCGAGGAAAACAGACACTTCTTCGAATCAATATGTAAGCTATTGATTAGCTGCCCGCCACTTTGGACGATTAGTATTATTGATTGAATAGCATTCAATGTTTATATGGCTTAGCATATTCCAATGTAATCTTCATTTTAACCACTGGAAACAATTAGATCAACAGGGTGCCTAAAGAGAGGTCAAATGGAAGAAGAGCAAAGGAAGGGAATTTGTAGGTATGGCCTTGTTAGGCTTCAAGTAAAGATTAACCTATAGGAGTTAGACCGCATGTACACAGCAGAGCCATGTGTGCATTAGGCTGCATGAGGGGTCCCTGTGGCTATGCATGGTGGGCCCTATGACCAGCTGTAATCACCAAGGAAACACAATGAGAATGCACATTGACATCAGCTGGTGTCCAATGGAAATAATAAATGCTTGTGGTCCTCCGTACCATGAAGCTGTATGTAACAATGAGGTCAGAATTAGAATTCAGAATAGGACAAGAAGAAGATAGCCCCTTTAAAGTCTAAAGAAATATGGTTGCTGAGGGGGTAGCACTGGGTTTAATTTGATCAATATGTTTTCCTTGTGGTTAAATTTTTGTTTCTGTGACTACTCTAGTTTGCTCCTAAATTCACGTTCTTCACTTTAAGACCTACCAACTAAACAATGACACCCCCTATGTACACTAAAATGGCATTGCCATGGAGAAAGCATATATAAGTCTCTGGAGCGAAGTACTATAGGTATTCTCTACCTATAGTATATGCTTCTAGTCATCCTGCATCAGTAAATTCATTGTAATCGAAATGCTCTGTAGGGTGACAGCATTCATTTCCTGATCAGAGAAGTAGGAGGCACTATTGTTCTCAGATGCTTGTTACAAAGGCTGTTTGGTTCAGAAAAACAGTATTACAGAAAGTGTCTCTTACTCTGGAAGACCTGTCCTACATTATACAGACACCTTGATTTAAATGGACTCTGTGCAATACTTCATTTCTCCTGTGGTGGCACTGTAGGGAAATTGAGTACGTCCTGACAGCTTTCTCCACAGCTGATCAATGGAGATCGCAGGAGGGAAATCAGCTTACTCTCAAGAGACTATTCTATAAAGTAGGGATTGTCCAACCAAAGCCCTTTAACAATTTTACTTTTGTTAAATTCTGTCATCATCTTGGAAAATGTAGAAACCTTCCCTGTGGATAGAGGAGAACATGTAAGAATACAAATAGTCTTCCTTTTCTTCTGTAATTCATAAATAAATCAGATTGATTGTTTATTCAATAATAGTTGACATCGACTACAACTGGGAATAAATGAAATTAAGAAGGAATTTTAGACAAGTGTAATTTACGCTGTGGATCGACAAGAGAAATAAGATGCATTTTAAATTAGAGATATGGTATTGTTTCTATTGTATGAAAAATCTGAAGGAAGAAGAAAAGAATCCCGGAGGTACTCAGAGGAGATTTAATTTACCTTCTCCCTTGACCCAAACCGTGTAAATTCCTACTGCATACAATAGCAATAAAAGTCAAGGAACAAGTTGGAGGTGATTCTTTTCTATTGACTATCCTTTTAGAGTTATATTTGTTTTTATTAGGTCACCCTGTGTCAGTCTACAGTGTAAAGCTGGGGTGAAGAGGCTCCTCGGGCTGTGCCCAACAGCTTTGCTCCTTTCTTTTGCTGTAGGTTCTTTCAATGACAGCTTGTATTTATTCCCACCATTTACTCTCTTTTAAACAGTGTATAGATTGTAAAATGCCAATACCAAGTGTTACACGGCGTGATAGCTTTTACTACAATCCATTTGCGTATATCTTGTGAGATCTGGGGTAACCTACTAAAATCAAGCAATATATCAAGTGGTGGTGGTGTTTTGATGGAGGGACTTTAATCAGTGTTGGACTGGGGTACTTAGGACCTTATCAATGTAACTGATTTTCGTGGCCACAGTTATACAGGAATAAGTGCAGTTTTAAGGTTCCTTATGGCCTGCAGTTCACTTTAAGCAAATAACAGTATTGTGCATTTCATAGCTTTTCCCCTAGAAACACCAAACGCAATAACGAACGTGATATATATACGGTCTGATACATGGCGATATGCAGCAGGGCCGGGGCGTCGGGTAGGCAAAGTTAGGCGTCACCTTGCTGCCTGCAAGGGGGAGGGCGCATTCTGCCCAATGGAAAAATAAGTGGAATCGCTCATTAGTACACTGCAGCTCAGCTCTCTCTGCTCTTCTTCCAGCAGCATCCTGACTTTCTACAGATTCAGGTCAGACATAGACGTGCCTTCGGACCTGACGCTGAGCTGCAGAGTGGAGGAGCTGTCCAGAGTTAGAGAGGTAATTATTTTTTTTTGTCTCAACTGAGGTCTGAGGGGGCTTGGAGGGAGCAATGGGGGACACATGAATATTGAGGTCTGTAGAGATCTGAGGTCTGTAGAGATCTGAGGGAGGGAGGCAGGAACATGAATATTGGGGTCTGATCTGAGGTCTGCAGAGATCTAAGGGAGAGGGAACATAAATATTGGTTTCTGATCATGTAGCATCCCCAAGTCAGAGCAATGTGTGGGACTAACCTGGGGAATGCCAGTGATGGAGAGGCCGGCACGCTGTTCCTCTGGGGCACTCTCTGGGTTCTCGAGGGACACAGCCAGGTCCAATGTGAGGTGCCCTTGGTGTTGTAGATTAACGTGCCTATGGCTAAGTCCCTGATGTTTTGTGACGCCAGTGCCAGTAAACGGTGGCACACCGTATTTATAGTGGGAATAATGGAGGTGCAGACTTGTATCTTGAAACAGAATTCCAACTTTACTGAAACAGTGGTAATACAGAAGGCACTCTCTTAAACAGTTCTTTTGCAGATAAATGGCTTTGGTACGATCTCAATTACAGCAGGCTTATATCCAGCAAGGTAAACAGAGGGTAAAATAACAGGACTTTTGAATTGCAGGATAACCTTACTTTCTTCCTGGCTTGTCCTGACTGGCAATTATACTTCAAGGCCCCAATGCCCTACTTCTGGCTTATATCCTTGAATCTCCAGTTTGCTGCGTACCTCCTCTGACATTACAATACCTCTTGCTCTAAGGATTGCCTCAGCTTGACTCCTGCTGACCTGCCTAGGCCCGTGACATGTGGCCTTCACAGACTCCAGGGTCTGCACTGACTCTAGCCTGCCCTGGCCTAGCTATATATAGCCCTACTCAACAGTTCCCCTAGTGGTCTAACCCCTACATAACAATCCTCACATTACTGCAGGCCATTACATGTAAGCCACTTAAAGGTACAGAACATTATGATATATTCACAACACTTTCCCCACAGATGAGGGGAACACCAGCACAAACGTGACTCTTTGGTAGTAAACGGGTATTAAAGTGCCCGTATACTGCATACCCCACGACTTTAAACTGAATACGACCTCGTACTCCAACAGGGCCCCGCCCGTCTGGAATTTTCACCTGAAAGAGAAAAAGGGACATGCAGGCATACATACACATCGGTATCAATTTCTTCTGCATTGACAATTATTATCAGGTCCAGCTGGCAAAGGAGAAGTGCGGTGACAAGGGGCGTCGTTCTCTTCTTTCAGGATAATGAGTGGAACTGGGGCGCTGACCTGGCACAGCGGATGTTAGGGAATACCAGGATAGTCCATGACTGTATAAACGATAGGTCCATAATAAGAGCAACATCTCAGAGGCTCACACATAGGAAGTCCATCTCTGGGCACATAGACTTAGGTAAAATTTTTGAGCAATAAATACGGTCAGCAGCACACATATAATATGACAATACAGGACTCTGACAATACCAGGGAAACACCATCCTGGCAAGTCCTGCTCACCCTTTTAAAGTGCTGACATAAAAGCCCTTTTCAACCTGAAATGGGGGTTAAAAGGGGATAAAGTGCAAATAAAAGCACAACTTGGATTTGGCTGAAAAATGTACTTTTTTTTTCCAAAAGCAGGCAGGATGTCCCGGAAACAGAAAAGAGGCAGGCTGGGAGCAGTGGTTCACAGTGGCAACTTAGCTTCACAACAATGCCACCGGCCGTGGAGAACTGGCAGCAAGCTCCACCAGCCTGACAAACTTAAAGGGACAGTTCCTGCAACAAGTATGATGTCCCTGTGAGGATGAGCAAAAATGGCCTAGCAGGCCTACTCACAGGTGCGTGTCAAACTCCTCTGACTCCTCTCCAGAGGAATAATCACTGGGCTCCCGCAGCAATTGTTCTGGCCTAGCAGGCCATATTTGGAAGCCGTCTCCCCGTACTATCTTGATTGGAGGGGGTCTATCCAGCATAGCCTCCACTTCTGCCTCGGTTCTGGGGAACGGGACCCACTGGACACACCCAGCGTAACCGAGTTCCTCCACCCGGTATATCCTTCTCTGCAGCAATTCCACAGCCGACAGTCCGCTTGCAGGCGGCTCCAGTGGAGGTGACTTAACCCTTTCAGCATTGACCGCTGCCAGTCGTCGGGCCTCAGCGCAGACCTCAGACCGCAGGCAACTGTCTTGAATCTCCCGCTTTACTTCTCGCTGTACTGCCTCAGGAGGTGGATACTGATCAGCAGGGCTCTGCAGCACAATGGGCTCCCAGAACACGTCGGGCCCAAAAAAGATCTGACTATGTAGGTAAGTGGATCGGGCCGGCTTGGACCCCGAATCCTCATCTAAGGCTGGCAGCGCACACGCCTCATCCTCATCTTCCCAGGTTTCAGGCCTTACCCTGGGGCGGATAACCGCAGTGGCATAGGGTCCCCTTAAGCCTTCCGCGGGAGTGTATTCTACTATTTCTCCCATCACGAGGTTGTGCAGGCGATCGGGCAAATAGTGGCGCTTCACCGAGCGCCTATTGACATAGAAGTCTCGGCCTGTCCCCAGCTCCTGAATAAAGCCGAAACCCCGGTCCTTATCAAAGGCCACCACAATACCGCGTCGTCGCTCCAACTGTGGCTTACCCTGGAATGGGTCTTCCTGGATGGACTTCGCCATTTCTTCAAAGCGTTTCTTTCGCGTAGTAGTCTTTTTGGCCACCGCGGCCCGTAGTTCGGCCATCAGCGTCGGGCATTGCGGGTGCCGGCGGCGGATCACACGTCGATCTGGAGATTGATTTCTCTGGCTGATCGTCCAGGCTGGAGGGTCCCAGGTCTCCGGTGTAGGGGAGTCTGGTGGAGTGGCGCCCCACTCTCCTATGGGCTCTGGCTCGGGCATGTTAGCGTCCGGCGCCGCCATCTTCTCACCAGCTTCCTTCAGTTCAAACACTGGCTCCTCCCTCGGGCTGGGCACACACCACTGATACATAGGTTACATGGTGCACACACCACTGATATATGGGTCATATGTTATACACACCAATCACATAGGACTAGAGATGAGCGAACTTCAAAAATTAGTTTGGCGTTCAGGTTGGGGTAATCGCCGCATCCCGTTATGGATTCCACTACCGCGGACTATCCCAGCATATGGAATCCATGAGGGGCGGCTTCCACGAACCCGAACTTTGGAAAAGCCGAAGGACCTAGGGTGACGTCACCATCATGTGATCAGTGCAGGGGGCGTGGCTCAGCACTGGATTTGATCCAGTGCTGAGCCACGCCCCCTGCACTGATCACCTGACCATTACCCCAACCCGAACGCCGAACTAATTTTTGAAGTTCGCTCATCTCTACATAGGACACATGTGAGATTGAGAAACAGCTCTTATTACATGAACATTGTTTAAATCCACGACTGTTATTCAGTTGTTTGCCACAAGAGGCCACTGTTTCCCCACGCAGCTAAACAGATCGCAAGTATTTGAATATTCATAGGAGGAGACTGAATCACACAGTCTGGAGAAGGAGCAGGAAGGAGCTGGGCAGACATCTTGTATAAAGACACAGAGAGGCTGCAGAACAGCATCGGGTGGCATCCAGGCATCAGTGTGTCCTGGAGTGGCCAGAATTGCAGCTGAATGTGATTGATCGCTGTCCTGTATCCAGATATCGTCCAGAAAAGAGAGGATCATTTCCCAGAAAGCTGATAGAGCTGTGGAACAGAGCTACATATCCTGCATGGCCTCCTGTTTGCTGGAGAGACTTGTAGTTCGGTTTAAAGTCAACATCGGATAAAGAGCAGACCCGTGTCGGTAAGAGCGTGCACGCACCCAATTACAGATTGGCACCTAGAGACTGAGAATAGGCCTGTAGTTAGATAGATAGTGTCTCTGTTTATATCAGGCCAAAAGTACTTGCCACGTTTGCTACAAGGAATCCATTGCCTAAAGAGACATTGAGGGATTGAAAGCTGCCATACTGTTCACCAACTCAATCCAGCTTTGCGCTTCACTCAGGAATATTGTAGAGCTGATAGGATTGTATGCTGCGGTATTGCACCGCAGGCGAAACCGTATCTTGCACCCCACACAATTGTTCCTGTTCCTAGGGTAATAATAGGTTCCCGTAGGCCGTGTTAATTGCGCCCATCCGCAGGTGACGTATCGCAATTGCTTTCCGGCTACCATTTGAGGGCGCTGTGCTGTGCAACACAGGGTTCTCCGCCTCCGAGCTGAGTGTATATTACTTTATTCTATGTTCACTGCATTTGGAGTTGTGCTTGATATCCCGTTATAGTAAAAGGTCTGTTTTACAAAAGCTGGTGTAAGTGGTGCTTTCCGCTGTATCCAGGGGAACCCACCCCCGTACACGGCTTATACACATGCCTTGTACACACTACTCAAACATATACACATAAAGCAAATACACTTATGCCTTTAAACCGTTTGTTATGGCTCCCTTATAGTCTATAAACACCTTTGTGGGCATTTTTTTACCATTGCATGTTACTCATATTGTGCTAAAACTAATTTTTAAATAGGTCTTTATTAAAAATGTCTTTTGTTCTACAGCTTTCACGTTCAGTACATCTGAAGATGGCTTGCTTTCTGTTTTATGTTGAATCCGTTAGACAGCAGCTCTGATGGCGCATGTGTTGCCCCTGTTTTTGAACTCCTGACAATTCTTAAATAGGGTTGAGCGAACACCCGGAAGTCCGGGTTCGCCGGGTTCGGCCAAACTTCGCTGCAAAGTTCAGGTTTGAGACCTGAACTTGACGCCGAACCCGAACCCTATTAAAGTCAATGGGGATCCGAACATTGGAGCACTAAAATGGATCTAAAAAAGTCATAGAAAGGGCTAGAGGGCTGAAAAAGGATGCAAAATAGGGGTAAGAGCAGAACAATTGTGGATACTGAAATTAATTTAAATAACATAGAAAAAAAAAAAAAGTAAATAATAATGATCTTGAACTAGGAGGAGGAGGTAGCCAACAATATTTTTGTATTTTTTTTTTTATAAATTTGGGAAGACCCCAAAACATTGGTAAATATAAAAAAGAAAAAAAGAGAAAGTGCACTGGAGTATAACAATGGCTGGGTGCGGCCGGTATACTTGTCTATTCTGCACAAGGTACGGACAAGTCCTGTGGGATCAATGCCTGGTTCATTTTAATGAACGCAAACTTCTCCACATTGGCTGTGAACAGGCGGCTGCGCTTTTCTGTGATCACACCCCTGCCGTGTTGAACACACGTTCGGACAATACACTGGCCACAGAGAAAGCCATCACCTCTAATGCGTAAAGGGAAAGCTCAGGGCATGTGCCCAATTTGGAGACCCAGAAGTTGAATGGGGCAGACCCATCAGTCAGTTCCACCATGTTGTTGAAATGTTGCCTCCTGCTAAGACGTTCCATATCAGCTGGTGGTACTGGTTGTTGTGGCGTGCTGACAAAGCTTTTCCACATTTCAGCCATGCTAACCACTTCCTTCTGAGGTGCTGGCGGTGCTCCAGCTGTGTTGGCGACTTCTTCCCCCTCCTCTGCCTTCGCCTTGTGCTTCCACTGAGCCCCCGGTGTCAGGTGGGAATTCAGCACTGGTTAGAATGTGAGCAACTCGCCAGTCGTTGCGCAGGCACTGCAGCATGTAGTCACTCATGTGTGCCAGGCTGCACAGAGGCAACGACAAGCTGTCCTCTGTGGGAGGTGTATCGTCTGTGTCCTCTGTATTCCCCCACCCGTGCTCCAGTGATGCTCATGAGCTGCTTTGGGTGCCACCCTGCTGTGAACACGGTTCCTCCTCCTCCTTATCCTCCTGTACTGTGCCGTGGCTGAACAATTGTGTACCTGGCCTCTGTTGGTGCAGGAACCTACCCTCCGAGCCACTTGTGAATGACTGGCCTGATAACCGTGGAAATGATCCCTCTTCCTCCTCCTCTTCCCCCTGTGCCACATTCTCTTTCATCATCGCCCGAAGCATTTTTTCAAGGAGACATAGAAGTGGGATAGTAACGCTAAGGACTGCGTCATTGGCACTGGCCATGATGGTGGAGTAGTCGAAACAGCGCAACACGGCACCCACGTCCCGCATGGAGGCCCACTTGTTGGTGACTCACCCATGCGTGCTGCAGCTGAAACTCCACTATTGCTTGCTGCTGCTCACACAGTCTCTCCAGCATGTGCAAGTTGGAGTTCCGAGCTTAAGGCTCAGTGGCTCCAACCACTCATCGGTCTGTTGTTCTATGCCCGTCCACAGCAAATGCGCGGTGTGTTCCCCCCCCCCCCCCCCTAAACAGATTGGGAGATGGACAGCTGAACGCTTCCATGGGACATTGTGGAGATGCTTGGTGATGGTGACAGACGAGGTGGCGTTGCTGCCACATCCTCTGTTGCGGGGTGGCAGATGCCTCTGTCACTCCAGAGGGGGAGGGAGATGCTGAGACTGCAGCAGAAGAGGGAGCAAGAGGAGCCTGAGATCTTTCGTGGTATTTGAGGTGTTTATTCCACTGCAGCTCGTGCTTTGCATTTAGATGTCTGGTCATGCAGCTGGTGCTCAGGTTGGTTTAGAACATTTATGCCTCGCTTCAGGCTCTGATTGCACAGCGTGAAAACCACTCGCGTTTTGTTGTCAGCACATTGCCTGAAGAACTGCCACGCCAGGGAACTCCTTGGAGCTGGCTTTAGTGTGCTTAGTCCCTGGGTGCGGGGGGGGGGAGTAGCAGGCGTACTGGCTAGGGGGCGACCACTATGCTTTTGCACACTGCTCCCTCTTTTGCTGTGCGGCTAGTGCTGTGTGACTACCACCTCTTCTGCCGAATTGCACATGGCACTCGCATGACCTCAGCATCCTCCACATCATATTCCACCCACTCTTCATCTCTGCACTCTTTGCCAGTCTGCACACTGCAGAAAGTCACAGCAGTTGGCACCTGTGTTTCGTCATCATCAGAGATGTGCAGCGGTGGTCCTCACATGTCTACATTCTGAAACATAAGTGGTTGGGCATCGGTGCACTTAATATCTTGCACTTCTGGAGCAGGGCTATGTGGACAGCCCTCGGAAACCCTGCAGCAGAGTCATCAAAAAGCATAAGAGACTGATGCATGACTTGAGTCTCAGATTGCTTGGCTGATTTGCAAGGGGGTGAGGTGAAAGATAGATGCCCATGGGCTGCAGGTGCAAATTCTGCGCTTTCAGCAGGGGACCAGGTGGGAGACAATGTGAAGGAACTGGAGGCACTGTCAGCCACCCAATCTACTACTCCCTCTACTTGTTCTGGCCTCACTATTCGTATACCGGTATTCGGGACTAAAAAATAGCGCTGAACGTTCTGTCGCCTATGTGCACCTGAGGAAGGTGTTTAATTTGGGCTCGTAGCTGGCGCAGATCGACCACGTCCTCTCCCTGCAACAGGAGCTCCACCAACCCCAGCAGCACCACGACCTGGGCCACATCCCTTATTTGATGCTCTGCTCATTCTTTGAGGTCACCCACTCAACTAACAGACAGATTAACTATATTATTTTCCCTGTCATGTATGCAGTGCAGGTGTACTTCACCCAATAAATGGGTATATGACGCGTACCTAACTAACAGACGGATTAACTATATCAATTTCCTTGTCTTGTATGCAGTGAAGATGTTCTTCACGCAATAAATGGGTATATGACGTGCACCTAACTAACAGACGGATTAACTATATCAATTTCCCTGTCATGTATGCAGTGCAGATGTACTTCATGCAATAAATGGGTATATGACGTGCACCTAACTAACAGAAGGATTAACTATTATATTTTTGTGTCAGGGATACAAAGTACAATGTTGCATTGCAGCCACCAAAAATAAATCGCTGTAGGTCACTCACAGAATTAACAGCCAGATTTATGATTAGCTTTCTGTGTCATGGGTGTAAAGATGGTGTATTGCACCCACAAAAAAAATCACACTATCACTGTCCCTCACTTCAGCTGCCTGCTTTCTGTCGCTTCAGTTCTGAGAACTGATGGGCGGTGCCACATGTGGTCCAGCTTATATAGAGGCTGGGGCACATGATGCACCGGCCAATCACAGCCATGCCATTAGAATTCAAACTTTTCCTGCAAAGTTCTGGTTCGAGTACCAAAAATCGTAAAGTTCAGGTTCGCTCAATACTATTCATAAACAATCATTAAACCATTATCTTATCAAACTTAATGATTAAAAATAATGATTTAGCTACACGCTTCAACACTGAAATTGCAGCATTAAGAAGAACAAGCCATAAGTTTGCGCAAATCAAGAAAGTAGAGCAGTGAACTGCTAAGGAGTTTTATGAGAAGAATGAGAGTGGTGGTGGTGGCACAGATAGGAGTAGTAGTGATTCACAGTAGCTGTCTTCTCTCTGGTGCTCCCTGTGCAATGGGACACACCGTTTTTTTTTTGCTTGGGCATACCCTGGGAATTTGGGGGATTTTTGCCTGGTGGTAGTTGAGGTGCCCTTGCAGGCTGCAAGGCAGGAGGGCAGGAGCAAGACCAGATAATGGCAATGGTCCAATAGTGGTGCAAGCAATAATCAGGCCAGTGTAGGGATAATAAAACCTATGGTCTTTACTGGGGACTTTTAGACACTGGTAGCATTCACTTCAGTCTTTCTACAGTACATAGACAAACTACTTCCAAGGCTGAATATGGAATAGCAACTTGCAAGATGGCTGACCCTAAGGCCCCTTTCACATGAGCGAGTATTCCGCGCGGGTGCAATGCGTGATGCGCCCGCATGGAATCCGGACCCATTCATTTCAATGGGTCTGTGTACATGAGCGGTGGTTTTCACGCATCACTTTTGTGTTGCGTGAAAATCCCAGCATGTTCTATATTCTGCGATTTTCATGCAACGCTGGCCCCATAGAAGTGAATGGAGCTGCGGGAAAATTGCATTGCATCCTCAAGCAAGTGTGGATGCGATGCGATTTTCACGGATGGTTGCTAAGAGATGTTGTTTGTAAACATTCAGTTTTTTATCACGCGCGTGCAAAACGCAGTAAATCGCATTGCACCCGCGCAATAAAAACTGAACAACTGAATGCGATGGCAAACAAAATTGAATGGACTTGCTTGCTAAATCGCTCAGTTTTCACTGAATGCATCCGCAACGCATCCGGACCTAATCCACTCACGCTTGTCCGCAAGTGGCCTAAGTCTCTCTATTAACTCCAAATCATTCACGATATGTACTGCAGTTCCCACAGTGGGGTGGAGATCCTCCAATGGCAGCTAATCTGTAGTAAAAGCTTTGGTGCTTTGTGGGCACCAGAGCAATATACCATTTCTTCTAGCAGTAAGGCCTATTGCCACAAAAGAGTGATTGCACTTACTGTCTGCCCTTTACATCAGTCCTTTACATTGAGTCTTAATAATCTGTATATTCTGTACTTTTTTCTCTCTCAATAGATGGTATCTTTTTCTTAGCATGTATGGATGGAGGCTCTTTTGAGTAGGCCCCACACTGCACCGGCAACATGCAACTCTTTACTCTCTGGATGCTTGAACTATACTCCCCACCTCCTATGTCAGAAGGGGCAGGGGCTAAGTAGGGCACAATCAAATTAAATAAATAGGCTACAATTTTTTACTCTTCAAATAAAATTAACGCACAAAAAATACATTAACCAAAATAGCAAATGTTAACCCTTTGCAGTCGTCCTCTGGGGGACTGCAGCAGTTGTTGCTAAGATAGCTGGATCAAATGTTCACGCACCTGGCTCCAATCTGTGGCACGTGGAAGGGGCATAAAACCCAGATTGAAAGCAAAGTTTGTTAGCCACATGAAAGCTCAAAAATCAGATTAAGGCCTAATTAACACGTCCGTAGTGTGTTTTGCGGAAACACGGATCCGCAAAACACGGACGGCTGCAATGTGCATTCCGCATTTTGCGGACCGCACATTGCTGGCACTATATAGAGAATGCCTTTTCTTGCCGCAATTGCGGACAAGAATAGGACATGTTCTATTTTTTTTCGGAAACGGAAACGCGGATGCGGAAATGCGGATGCGGATCACATAGTGTGCTGTCCACATCCATTCCTGCCCCTGGGTCTGCAAAATTGCGGATGGGATGCGGATCCATTTTGCGGATGTGTGAATTAGGCCTAAGGCTAGGTCTACACTACAATAAGTCGTGCGACACATAGGGTACAACTACACTGCAACATTTGTCGGGCAACATTTTGTCGCACCAATGTCACGCGACAATTTTTAGAATGATAGTCTATAGTGTTGCATTGCGACATGCTGCGACTGCGACAGTCGGAGAAAAACCTGTCGTGTCGCAGTCGCAGCATGTTGCATGTCGCAATGCGACACTGTAGACTACCATTTTAAAAATTGTCGCGTGACATTGGTGCGACAAAATGTCAGGGGACAAATGTCGGCGTGTAGACCTAGCCTTAGTCATGTGGGATGATTGTGCGATGCCTTCTATTTATTGACGTGCCAGTGATCGCCATTTGTGGCAAACTGAGTGGGACGCAATTCTTGAACTGATAGAACTGGGTTTATCACTCTGGCAGATCGCTATGTTACTAAGCCAAGATGTCAGCAGTGTTCAACGTTGCGTGTCCTGGTGGTTGGGAGGACAAAGCACTGGAATGACAACAAGAGGTGCACAGAGACGAACCTCTGCATTGATGGGTTGTCTGATTAGTAATATAGCGCATAGTGATACATCCTGCGGCTGCTGGCCAAGTGCAAGGGTACCTGATGTTCCTAGCATTAATTATGGTAATACTGAGAGTATTAGACCGTTAAGTACCTGGCCAGCGGCTGTGATGAGGACTCGGGAGACCCCCAGGGCATCAGCCCACCGGGAAATTTCCCTGTACAGTTTGTGGCCAGTCCACCACTGATTCTCACAGTATCTCTCCTTCTGTCTAGCCATCCATCCATTTGTCTATATTTTCCATCTGTCTCATATATAAGACTATCCATTTCAGAGTGGATAACAATCCATTGGTCTATTAGTGATAGTTTTATAAGAGAGCAGGAAATCTCTATACAATTACAGGTAGGTTCAACTATGGTTTAGATTTACAGACTCAATTACTGTACTCCTGTCTTATAACCATAATTTAATGGAGGAAGATAGGATGACTTATGAATAATGCATGCTCTTGATCAATTATATAATATATTGTTTTATTATCACAGGTGACATGTGCATGTGTATCGTTTTAATTCAACGGATGCTTTCATCACAAATAATTACCATGACATGCAGTGTAATTCTGCTTTGCTTGTATCTTACAGTATATCACTGTTACACTCTACTCACACCATGTCTGAGGTATACCATTGGGCAAAATCATAGCTAATAAAGGCTCTTGAGTTTATAGAAAAAGTTATATAATTTTCCAATATACTTCTAAAATCAATTCCTCGCAGTTTCAAGATCTCAGCTTGCAGTCATTCAATGGAAACCTTGAAAATGAGTCCGCCACTGACTGGTGTGCCAGCGGACCTCAAGAGAAAGTGATGGAGAGCCAAAGGAAAGATGTGAACCATAGGGGTCCAGAGAGGGTGCCGTGGTGAGCCTGGTGTTTGACATTAAGACCTTTATTTCTGGAGAAATCGTTAGGGATAAGCAGCATTTACACATGTAGAGGAGAAGCCAATTGATGGTAAGGAAGCGTTCCTTCCTGAGAGTGGGCTGCTTGTTCAGCGGGGGTGAAACTCTGCATTTACAGAGCATGCAGTGATCACATTCACAGACGAGGGTTCTCTATTACGATTGTTTGTCCTCATACTGCTGAATTGTTTCTGAGCAGCAGATCATTGTTTAGACAGCACAACCTGCTGCCCAGAAACAATAATTTAGGTGCCAAATGCAGGGTCCCCCGATGAACAAGCATTTCGCTCGTTCATCAGGTGATTGGCGGCACATTTAGACAGGCAGATTGTCGGGAACGAGCATTCACAGGAATCCGCCCATCTAAATCCACCTTAAGAGCAGACGGAGCATAAAGGGACGAGGTGGAGGTGAGGAAGCTAGATAACTTGTCTAAAAGAAAGAGATAGATGTTCTGTCCTCCTTATGTGTGAAGGTACATAGCTTGACAGACAGCTAAACCTTTTCCGGCAATGAATTGACAATGGAGTAATGTCCAACTTCGTCTTTATTGCAAGGATATACATATGCGCGGTAAAACTGGGGAACAGAAAAATAGTACACTTACTAATGAGGTCTGACATATTACAATGCATATCATACATTGCTGTGCATAGCAATGCACATTCAAACACAGAAACACAGGAGCAGGCTATCCTATCTGCATAACAAGCATGGTCCCTAGCTGCTAACTGTAAGCTGCTATAAAAGAGAGGAAAAAGATATGCAAAATACATATGCAAACAGCCTATAATGTGGCTGTGTGACATACCAGCGATGCTACCGTGAGCTTAGATGTGGAGGATGACTCCAGAGTCTTCCAGACCATGTGCTAACCTCTGGAAATATGGCTGTAAATGAGGAAGGTGGCTGCTATGTGCAGGGCTGATGATGTCACTGAGGTATGGTGGTTGGAGTAGACCAAACTTCCAGTATGAATAGCTGCAATTGTATGCAAAACGGCCACAAGAGGGTGCTGTTGCACAATCAGAGAATTATACAGAAAGCAAATTAACTATACATGAAAACTATGAATAAATTAACAATAAACTTGCTGAAGGCATGACACTCCCCACCCGGTATCTATAGGATATCACATTAAGTCACTTCTGGAGAGAACAACAAAATTAGTTTAGTAATGGGTCTGAGGAAGAGTTTAGGCTCATGTTGCCTGTAGACTTGAACTTCCACCTTTCTGACCTTCCCATCTTCACTTGGGAAGACCTTGGTTATCAGTCCCAAAGGCCAGTCATTTCTTTTTGACTGAGGGTCTTTGACAAGGACAACATTACCAACCTGCATGTTGGGTTTGCTGGTTTGCCATTTATTCCGGACATGTAGTGTAGAGAGGTATTGTTTCCTCCATTTATCCCAGAAGGCATCTGCTAGGGTTTGCACTCGTCTCCACTGAAACTTGTACAAGTCTTTAGTACTAAACTCACCAGGAGGAGCAGATGCTGTACCGCCCGTTTGGGTGAGAAGAGTGGAAGGGGTGAGAAAGAAAGGATCTTCTGGGTCGTTAGATATTGAAGTCAAAGGTCTGGCATTTATAATCGCCGCTACTTCAGCCATGAAGGTTGAGAGGGTCTCATGGGTGAGCCTTGAAGTGCCCACGCTATAGAAAGACAGAATCTATAAAGGGGTCAAGTCTCTAGCGGGAACTATCTTTGGGAACACTGTTGATTTTGTAAGAGTTCAAGTTCTTGAGCATAAACCTCCTGTTGGATACAATGTATGACAACGTCTCTTGCCTGTGTGAGCCCGTCCACTGTATAGGCCTTGTGACATTAATGCCACCCTTTGCAGTGCTCTGATTCTGTAGGTGTGGCTCTAAAACATTTGGCTATGTGGATCAAGCCAGCTATACCTCTGTTCAATCAGAAGTACTCCCTGGATCAACGACCCATCTCTAGTAGCTATAGCCTGAAATATTATTACACTCCAGAAATACATCCAGGCCCCTCTTGAATTCCTTTATTGTACTCACCATCACCACCTCCTCAGGCAGAGAGTTCCATAGTCTCACTGCTCTTACCATGAAGAATCCTCTTCTATGTTTGTGTACAAACCTTCTTTCCTCCAGATGCAGAGGATGTCCCTTCGTCACAGTCCTGGGGATAAATAGATGATGGGACAGATCTCTGCACTGACCCCTGATATATTTATACATAGTTATTAGATCTCCCCTCAGTCGTCTTTTTTCTAAAGTGAATAACCCTAATTTTGATAATCTTTCAGGGTACTGTCGATCCCTCATTGCAGTTATTACTTTAGTTGCCCTCCTCTGAACCCTCTCCAGCTCTGCTATGTCTGCCTTGTTCACAGGAGCCCAGAACTGTACACAGTACTCCATGTGTGGTCTGACTAGAGATTTGTAAAGTGGTAGGACTATGTTCTCACCACGGGCATCTATGCCCCTTTTGATTCAACCCATTATATTATTGGCCTTGGCGGCAGCCTCGGCGGTCTACGCGTTTCGAGCGTTACCGCTCTTACTCATGACCTTGTCATGAGTAAGAGCGGTAACGCTCGAAACGCGTAGACCTCCGCACGGGTGTAATTATGCTGGAAAAACTTATCCTTGTATGTTGATTACGTCCACCGAAAATAAAGGATGCCAAGGCTTTTTAACTGAATTTACTGGAGTGCTGGAATCTTTCTTTTTCGTCTTTGGAAGATACACTGGTCTTGTGTACTGCAACAGGTGTACATTTCATGTTATGAAGTGAGACAGGCCTACCTGGTTTGGGGTAAGTGGTGTCAAACATCGAGAAGTCAAAGCTGGGATTATTCCTAGTCTTTGCTTGCTGGTGCACAAAGTCAACAAAGAATGAGAATCGAGGAAATGAGACATTGTGCTGTTGCTTGTAACTGGAACCTTGAGCAATCCAATTCTCTTGCAGGTTATAAGGTATTTTTTGTTCTATGGGGTTTACACCACATGCAGTCTCTAAGAATGCCAGACCTTGTAAATCTCCTTCAGCTTTGGCAACTTGGAGCTCTCAGCTTTTGGAACCCTTTGTTCTGGATCTTTGGGAAATCCTCAATTCTTTTTTTTTTTTTTTTATAATAAATTTTTATTTCCATCATCTCAAAAAACACAATTACAAAAAGAAAAACCTCCCCATTCCTCCCACCCCCCTTAACCCACCCCCCAATCCTGCAGGGAAGAGAAGAAAAGAAAAAAAAAAAAATAATATCCTCAACCATCCCAGTCTCTCCAAACATTGGCCTATTTCACATAGGATCCTCTTTGTCTGTACATAATTCTCTCATAGATTTTCACCTTATCCACTAAACATAGCCAGTTGTTGCAGTCTGGAGCAAAGGGGGAAAACCATTCTCTGGCTACAAGAAGTCTGGCCAAAAAAATCACTTTAGTCAACAGACGGCTCTTAATGGGCTGGCAATTAACCTCTGATAAATCCCCTAAAACCCATACCTTAGGAGATAGAGGAATTTCTATTTTAAGTCTCCGAATCAAGGTTGTTTGAATCGTTCTCCAATATTTGCTCACTATCGGGCAATCCCAGAACAGATGAAGATGATCTGCCCCGGGCTCCCCACAGCTAAACAGTCAGAGGAGGCTCTAAATCCCCTCTTATGGAGCCATAAGGGTGTCACATATATTTTGTGTATTATATTGAACTGTACAACAGTGTGATTAAAATTGTGCGAAACCTGACTAAAATTCTCCCCTATATTTTCCCAATCCAGAGAACCCGCCTCTAACAATAAAGCGGACCAGGATCTCTGTCCTGGAGAAAAACATTCCAAAAAAAACCTTTTCATCAAGTGCCTATAACTATGTGATAATTTAACTTTTATACCACCTTTCTTACAAATCAAATTGTGCAAAAATTCAGGAGTGTCTATCTCAAGTAAATAACTATCAACAGTATTAAGTGCTGACCTCAATTGAAAGTATGCATATCAAGCTACCTCACCTAAATTTAAATTCTGTTTTAACTCCATGAGAGACAGTACTTGCTCATTTTTAACCACCTGATTCAGGTATTGAATATTTCTCGTCCTCCAATATTGCCGACAATTTGAGTCATCTAATTTCAAAAGCTTTAAGTTATGCCATAATGGGGTACAGATAAGTGCTGCCTTAAACCAGCTCTTTATCGCCAGCCAGGCCTTTGTAGCCATTCTGCAGAAAGGTTTATATCCAATCTGTATATTAAGTAAATAATCGGACTCCAATACTGTATATTAGATCTGAGAAACCTGAATCTTTCACCAGTTTTCTACAGAGTTGGCTATTTTCCCAGTCATTAAAGAAGCAAAGTTGAGAGGCCATAAAATATCCCCTAAAATAGGGGAGGTTAAGGCCTCCCCTACTGTAGGGCATAGAAAAATAAAGCGATTTTAGTCTCACCCGCTTCCTCCCCCATAATAAGTCATTAATCATCCGTTCTATCAGCCTAAAGTACTTATCTTCAATCCAAACGGGCGAATTACGAAGAACATAGAGAACCTGGGGCAACACCACCATTTTTATTAATGCAATTCTGTCCCCTCTTGCAGGCAGAACTTTTTGCCATATCTTAATTTTTGATCTCAGTTTTGACAATAGAGGGATCAAATTAAGTTGGAGATAATCTTGAGTTTTAGCAGAGGCTGTTATCCCCAGATATTTTATTGAATCGGAGATCGATACCTGATTAGGGAGATTTTCCACAGATCCTCGCAATTTATCTATAGGGAGAAGAACAGTCTTCCCCCAATTAACCTCCAAGCCGGAGGAATAGGAAAATAGGCTGACCAATTCCATTATTCGAGGGAGTGTTGTTTCTGTTTGATGAATAAAAAACAAAATATCATCTGCATAGAGAGATATACGATCTTGCTTCTCCATTACACCAAAGCCAGCCACTCTCGAGTCTTGCCTTATACTAGCTGCAAGAGGTTCAATATAGATATTAAATAAGAGAGGGGAAAGAGGACATCCTTGACGAGTACCTCTGCCCAACACAAAACTCTCTGTCAGCATGTCATTAATCCTAATCCTGGCCACTGGACATTTATATAGCAACTGAACCATCCCTATAAATTTAGGGCCAAAACCCATTCTTTTCATCACCTCCCAGAGAAACGGCCACTCGATCCTCTCAAACGCCTTAGTAGCATCCAATGACAGGACCTATTAGCAAAGAACCTATGGAGATTATGATGGGTACCCCTTTTTAACATAAAGCCATTTTGGTCTGGATGAATTAGAGAGGACATTACCTGAGAGAGCCTCTTAGCCAAAACCTTTGATAACAACTTAACGTCCGTATTTAATAGGGAAATTGGTCTATATGAGCTCAAATCCACCGGGTCTTTATCTTTTTTAGGGATTAGAACTATCACAGCTTCCATCATAGACTGTGGCAAAGCCCCTCCCTGCGATGCTTGGGCAAACACTTCCAATAGGTGAGGGAGGATGACATCACTGTACTTACGATAGAATTCATATGGAAAACCATCTGACCCTGGCGATGAGTTCCCGGAGATAGACCTCAGAGCCTCTTGAATCTCCACAAGAGACAACTCTCCTTCCAGGGATTCTTTTTGGGCTTCTGTTAGCATCGGAAGAGAAATTCTTTCCAGGAACTGTCTCGCCGGGTCAGTTGGCAGACCAGGAGAAGCTCTATATATCTGGGAGAAGTATTGCAGAAAGGTGTCTCTAATACCCTCTGGGTCTGATATTACTACCCCATCTGAATTACGAACTAAAGTAATAGCTTTCTTTTTTTTGTCCTGTTGTGATATTATATTAGCTAAAAGCTTAACAGGACGTCCAGATTCTGAAAAATACTTCTGTCCCTTAAAAAGTAACCTATGATTTGCTTTCTCTATTACATATTCCTTCAAGGAACAGCTAGCCTTCTGCATCTCTTCTTTACCACATTCAGTAGGTTGATCAATAAACTGTTCGGTTGTAGAAGCCACAGTGTCAGTCAAGTCCTCCTCCCTCTTCTTAAATGATCTTCTCACAGCAGTGATATCACTAATAAGAACCCCCCTCAGATATGCTTTCAGAGCATCCCAAACTGAATTGATGTTAGCAGAGGGAAGATTCACCTCCCAAAAGGAAGATACATGTGTTTTAATAGACTGATAATTATCCATAATAGTAAGCCAATACGGGTTCAGTTTAAACCCCACTCCCCTATTGTCTTTATTCTCCCCAATGCGAACCTCAATTAGGATCGGTGAATGGTCTGAAACTGTTCTTACTCCATATCGTATCCTTTTAATATTGTTCAAGTTATTCTCATTAGTAAGCGCCAAATCAATCCTAGACATTGCTCTACCACCTCTGCTAACACAGGAGTACACTCTCTTTCCAATATATTCCCATATATCCACCAATTTAGTCTCCAAGCAGAACTGAGGCAATGGAGAATTACACATGCTCCTTCCCCGGTCTGCGTCTAAAGTTAGTCTGTCCTTTTTGGGATCCATAACAGCGTTAAAGTCTCCCATCAGAACGAGCCGGCATTCTGGCTTTTTTTTTTCCAAAAAACGCAGTAATTGGATGAGTGGATACATAGAGAATGGAGGGGGTATATAGAAAAAGGCGAGAATGTAACTATATCCATATAACCTCCCATACAGAAAAATAAATCTACCTTGATTATCTGTGTGAGATTCAATTAGGGAAAAGTCTATAGAATTATGAATCAGAACCGATACACCCCTAGAGGCACTACTAAAAGTGGAGTGATAGGATTGGGAATGCCATCCCGTCATCAACCGGGACACGGTCTCTTCAGTAAGGTGGGTTTCAACTATACAGACAATTGCAGGGAGATATCTCTTCACAGCATCCATAATAGCTTGTCTCCTAACCCTCTCCCCAAGTCCTCTAACATTCCAGGAAACAATTCTAATAGACATTAATTAAGAAGGGAAGGATGAAGGAGAAAAAAAAAAAAAAAACCTTTCCCCATTCCCTCTCCCCCCCCTCCTTTGGTCCACCCGATCTAGTCAGCAAACCTCTACCCTCCGGTCATTCTCCCCCCCCCCCCCCCGCTAATCCCCTCCTCCCTCCATCACTTGGAAAAAAAAAAAATATAGAAATATATCAAATGCCCATTTGCTCCATCCAATCCAGTGCTTGTTGCGATTTCTCAAAAAATTGAGTAGTCCCATTGTAGATTACTCTTAATTTCGCTGGGTACTGTAGAGAATATTTAATGTCTTTTAACGCCAAACGTTTCTTTATCTCACTAAAGCTTCTTCTTTTTTCCTGGGTCTGTCGAGCAAAGTCAGGGAAAAATAACAGTCTAGTACCCTGGTAGTCAATGGGTGCGCATTCCCTTGCCCTTCTCAGTATCCTATCCCTATCCATGGATAGTAATAGTTTCATTAGGATTACTCGCGGCGGCTTCCCTGGAGTGGGTTTCCCCCCTGGGATCCGATGGGCTCTTTCTATTTGGAGCATGGAGGAAAAATGTTCACTGCCCAGATTTTTCAAAATTACATCCTTAAGTTGTTCCTCCCTCTGGAAATCCGACTAAGCGGATATTATACCGCCTTGATCTATTTTCCAGGTCCTCCAGTTTATTTTGTAGGAGGTGATTTTCCGAGGAAAGAGACAGAGTCTTAGATTTTATCATGTCCATGTCGGATTGGAGGGAGTCAACCGTCTTCTCCATATTAAGTACTCGATCCCGGATTTTGGTCAGATCTTCTCTTATTAGAGATATATTGCTCTGCATTGACCCAAGTTGAATAGACATCCCCTGCACTAACACGCCATTATTTTCCACAGCGCACAGGATTTTTTCCAGGGCTGAGGGGTCATGCTCAATTTCTGTTCGCGCTAAGAGACTTTCCTCTCCTCCTTCCTGATCTGCTAACCCATCCTCAGATAGTTCTTCAGTTTGGGGAGTTTTAACAGTTTTCTTGGAGTTAGTGCTCATTTTCCCTTTAACTAACCCCTTTTCATTAAGGGAGGGAGATTTCAAAAACTTGTCAATTTTACCCTCGGGTGTCTTAGTCGCCAGTTTTGTTCCTGAGGAGTCCACCGACCGCCGCTTTGGAGCCATTAAACGTTAAAGACCCCTTTCAATATATATATATATATATATATATATATATATATATATATTTTTTTTTTATATTTTTTGATATTTACTAATTTTGAATTTTAAGAGATCCTAAGTGCTTTTTTTTGTAGATTTTTTTGTAGATTTTATTTCCCCTCTTTCCCTCTTTTTTTTCCTTTGTTTTTTTTTTCCTTTGTCTTTATCTTTATCCCTTCTCTTTTCTTTTTGATTTTTCCCTTCTCTATTTCTCTTTTCTTGTTTCCCTTTTACTCTCCTTTATTCTTTCTTCTTAAATGCAAACCAACACAATCTTAAAACAGTCTTTAAACAAAGTCCCAAGATGCAAGGCAATAGGCAAATGGGAGAGCAAATGGAAGAACCAAAAAAAAAAAAAAACAGTTTTTTTTTTTTCTCACGTGTCCAGCGTCCAGAAGCAGGGGTGAGCAGGTAAACTGGAAGGACTCAACAAAACCGGAGCAGGAGGATAGCGGTGTACAGGACGATAGGGGCAAGTCAAGCCAGGAGGCCAGCAGTGAAGGAGAACGAGGAGTCGGAGACACGCACTCCCGGTAAGCAGCAGCAGACGGCAGTAAAAGCCCGACGCTCTCACAGAAGCGGGGCAGCCAAGGACGACCACGAGGGAATGGAGAAGCTCACCCTCACCATGACCGACAACGGGCAGCAGCTAGAGGTAATCGGGGCAGGCAGCAGGCTAAGAGCAGGCGGAGGCACATGGAGTCCAGCGTTTTCCACAGGGCGGCGGGCGACAGAGGGCTCAGGCGTTCAAGACATCAGCGGGAGAGCCAGAGGGCCGGAGAGCGAGGAGGAGGGTAGGAGGAGGAGGAGAGCGCGACGTGCGTGTTCACGTCATCACACCGCCAGCTCCCTAAATCCTCAATTCTTTTGAAGAGTGCGTTTTCTATCACTTCTGTTGAGCCATAACAGTCCTCAAGTCTCTCCCATATCATGTTTAACCTAGTGCTTGGGTAGTTAATATTAATGGCTCTAATCCGCTTTGCATGCTCTGCCGATTCATTTCCTAGCCACTTGTTCCTTCTTAAAGGATTTGAATGCAGGTTGCATTGAAGGCATTGAGGACTGATGTCCTATGAAACTGTTGTGTCGTGCAAAGCAGGGTTTTTGGTTAATTGAGATCACTTGCATGAAAGGAGTCTGCTGGGGTTCTTCAGCAGGGGTTGACGCTGCTCTTGAACCCGAATTGCAACTGTTGTGGGTGACGATGCTGCACCTTGCAGGGTTCAGTACCATATGGTCCACTTGGGTAGATGTTGTTGGCTCGCAGGGTTTGGGGAATCACAGTTTCTAGTATTTAGCTTGCAAGAAGCTGTTGTTTTACTGCGGCAAGATTTAAGAAGTCGCAGTTCCTTGTATTTAGCTCGTAAGCAGCCACTGTTTCACTGCGGCCAGGGAGTTGCAGTTCCTCGTATCAGTTCTGTCCTCCTGTGTGTCAGGTACATAGCTTGACAGACAGCTAAGCCTTTCCCGGCAATGAATTGACAATAGAGTAATGTCCAACTTAGTTTTTATTGCAAGGATATACATATGCACGGTAAAACCGGGGAACAGAAAAATAGTACACTTACTCATGGGGTCTGACATATTACAATGCATATCATACTTTACTGTGCACAGCAATGCACATACAATCCCAGATACATATCTAACAGGAGCATGCTATGCTATCTGCATAACAAGCATGGTCCTTAGCTGCTACATACCAGCAATGCTATCGTGAGCTTAGATGTGAAGGATGACTCCAGAGTCTTCCAGACCATGTGCTAACCTCTGGAAAGATGGCTGTAAATGAGGAAGATGGATGCTATGTGCAGGGCTGATTATGTCACTGAGGTATGGAAGTTGGAGTAGACCAAACTTCTAGTATGAATAGCTGCAATTGTATGTAAAACGGCCACTAGAGGGTGCTGTTACACAATTAACAGAGAATTATACAAAAAGCAAATGAACTATACATGAAAACTTTGAATAAATTAACAATAAACTTGGTGAAGGCATGACAATAGATGTTACACAACTCATTTTTGTTATGCTTTTTGGCAAAGGCATTTAGCTTGGTGGTTACATTCCTTTGCAAAGCCAATATACCTGGTGTTTTTTTTTTTTTTTACTTTTCTATTAGCTCACAAATTGCCACAGGCGTATCAGGAACAATCCACTGTCTGCTTTACTCACAGGTCTCTTGCTGGTTACCACAGAATCTAAGCCTTCGTGCACAGTCTTTTCCTCTCTTACAGCCTCGGTGTAGTTGCCCCACCAGAAACTGTGTTGGTTCATATTTTTTCCTCTCCAGGTGTCTCACCGACAAGTAGGTTGGCTGTTCTCACAAAGGTTACTCCTCTATGGCAGCTTTCCTAATCATTCAATTCAGGCCATGCTGTTCACTGGTCTGAAACTGCTCAAAGGCACCTCCTCTTGGATGTGGCTCACTTGGCTTTTCTGGCTGAGATCCGGTCTGAAACTGTTGGCTGGTGCCTAGGCTGTGCCAACTGCTACAACAGCCCAATCTCCTGTGTTCCCATATGTAACCAAGACTTCATTATCAACTCTGCATTACATATATTCTGTATTCCGCTAACAGCCTGCAAATAAAATGCATACCTGACACAATAGCATATAGACTAGCACCAATAACACACAGCAGCTCGCTGATACATGCCACTTGACCGGCGGAGGGTTTACCGAGACTCTGCATCACTTTCGACCATCTTATATTTGCCTAGGTGGGGCAGGCTTTAGTAGAGGACAATTTCCCTGAAATCCACAGCAGTACAGTTGGGTTAGGCAGGAACTGTAAAACTGGCCTCATAGGAAAGTACTGGTGTGGCACACTGTCTTCTGGTCACTGAAAAAAACACCAAAGACAGAATTAAGTTGAAATTCTGCAACTATTCACCTGGTTAGAATGTTTTCCTGCCACGTATGTGTACCACTTAAAGTGACAGTAACCACAAAGCTTGTTGTGCAAAATATTCCTTCTTCACCACAAAACGAATCTGTGGCATTCCAGTGGAGCGCCAACCTCTTACACCTTTATTTTCTTCACTGTATACTTTTTCAGGGAATAGTATAGAGCCCTGGACCATGTTGGTCAATACAGTCAAGAAACAGTATCCAGACGTTAACGTAAAACATATGTCAAAACAATACTCTTAAGGTGTTGTCAAATAAAATATATTTTACATTTTTCAAACTAGCACCCGAATCTGAATACTTTTGCAATTGCATGTAATTAAACATTTATTATAACTACTAAGTCTATGTGTATAGTGCCACCTGCTGTTTGCTCTTTTTCTAATTTCTCTGTCCTGCTCACTGAGACGAAAGCACATGCTCAGTTCCATCCTTCAACTTCCACCAGCTGCAGCAGAAAGGACACACTCTGAGAAAGAACATCCCCTAAGCTGACTGCTTGAAATAAATCTAGTAGAACAATTGGAGAAATAAATGGGAAGATCTCTGGACCTATGTGAGATACAGGGCTTCATTAGAAAGAGGCTGTATTGGTTGTTATGTGCTATATGATGTCTTATTTTAATTTCTTATATTACTCACGGGTAACCCCTTAAAAATGTAGGCTCATGTGTGAATGGGCCCCTCTATAACACATAGCTGTGCCAAGTCATCGGAGTCAAAGCCACTGTATAATAAAGGGATGGTCCTTTGTTATACCCATTTTGAAAACTCAGTGCCCAAACAATCCGCTGGTGGCTTTACAAAAAAATCTAAACAAATTCAGGCCCCAGCGAGCTCCGTCCATATATCATACATAATACAGGCCATTTAGCTGCTTGCTGTCACACAATATTTTAATTTCTACTTAATTGCTTGCATTTTATTTGCCGTTGTTTGTTTTCTGTATATTTATTTTTCAAATTATAGACGCGAGGGAGGAACATGGGGAGCCGCGACAGCAGTGATTATGTTATTCTCTTCTACCTAGAAGTCATGGTACAAAAATTAAATGTGATCAGAAGAAAAGTGCAATTCCTGGAAAATAAAGGCGTATTCTATGAGCCGACACAATCTGATTTAAAACAAAACTAAGCTATAAGCTGTAATTAGTGCAGAGCAGGGCGAGTCGAGTTTTCCTAGAAAGATGGTAATTATGCCTAGGCTGGTAGTAAACATCATTGTATTCACAATGTCCTTGTTATATGCATAATTATGTCCATATATTCTCTATTTATTAACCCTTTGAGGACAGAATCATTTGTGGCCATGTGGTTCAAAACAATTATTTTTTTCCTCTTTGCATACTGGAGGTCATGACATCATTTTAAGAGATTTGTTATTTTCAGAATGATTATACTTTATGTAGATATCAGTTTTGTTAAATGTATATTCATTTTAATTGATATTTACCATAAATATTATTTTATTATATTTTTAAATAATGCATATTTAGTAATGCAAAAATGGCACGTACACTAATCAACAAACAATGCTATACCTATATCATATCTGTGTACATTATTTTACTGTATGTTTGGGGATTAATAACTATTAGTATTAGTTAATATATCTTTATGCTTGTAAACAATGCGCATTTGTGTGTTTTCCAGATTTTTTTTAAGACATGACATATTTTTCACCCTATAAGAGCACTCTCCACTCATACCCCCCCTCCCCCCTCCATGCGCCCCCCGCCCCCTCCGCAAGTGGGGAGAAAATGTCAGTGCATTCGATGGGGCGAATACTAATGAGTGCTTATTAGTATCGAAGGACCGGGAAGCAATGAATGCAGCACGTCTTCGGGCTCTGTACTGGCCGCTTCCTGGTCCTTGGCTGCTTGCTGCGCTGTGACTGCGCATGGCGGGAGGACATCGGCACACTATGACCTCACACTGCACAGCACACAGCAGGAAGAAGAGCGCTGGATGTGAGGAGCGGCAGCAGCGACCGGAGCAGGAGAGGTAGAAGCCCGGGAACGAGGGAGCACTCACAATGCCACACAGACAGCCAATCAGCAGATATCCAGTCCCTGTGATGTCACAGCCCTATAAAAAGCCTCCTCATGCCTGCACAGTGAACTTAGTGCAGGGAGAGACGTTAAAGGCACAAGGGACAGTGTTTAGGAAAGACTTTATAAGAAAAACAAAAAACGATTGAGCAGTTCAGGGAAAGATTATTCATAGTGTGGGGAAAGGATAGGGAGGCATCATCCACATTATAGGGAGTGAGCAGGGACCAATAGGAGAGTGTACAGCCTGGCTAATAGGAGCGATTACTATTACACCTCGCTGCACTAATTGGGGCTAAAAAGGTATCTACTACTACAGATTTTAGGTTGTTTTAAACAGTAATTGCAGTAATCCTAGCATCTGTTATTGGTTGAAAGTGCGGTCTGATACAACCAGTTTTGGGGTGTATTTATTTTAAATACATAAAAGTACGTCCATTTATCCTTGCTTTTGGGGTGAGAGTGCGGTCTGATACAACCAGTTTTGGGGTGTATTTGTCACAAATAGGTAGGGATAAGTGCAGCCCTAACTCCACCCACACCCCTATCCCTACCTACTTGCATAGTCCCTCCTAACCGGCGGCGTACAACTGAGCGGCAGTCCCTAGCTTAAGTACATGCAGGGGCCTAAAGAAAGGAAACAACACAGAGAGAACACAATTAATAAGACAGATAAAACAGAAGCAAAAGCTTCCCAGGCTGGCACAGAATAGCAATAGAAGCAAAAAGGGGTTGAGGTCAAGGGTCAGGAGGTAACACAAGCACACAGGTACTATAATATCAAGAAAGGACAAGCCGAGGTCAAGAGCCAAGAGATCGCGTCAGTTCAAGGGGTACACCAGGTCAGAGTCAAATACAAATCAAGATCAGGAGCCAAGAGATCACGTCAATACAAGCTGAGGTCAAAGGGTAGAAGTCGCACATACAGGATACACTTGTGAGGAAGCAAGACCAATCACATGCAACCTGTGGCCAGCAGGTTACCTGTTTAAATAGGTCCTCTTGATGGATCACTTGACATGACCCATGTCCAGCACCTCAGTACACCTGAGTGCTGACTCATTAACCCCTAAGGCACTAATCCCTTTATTTAACTTGGGTATTAAAACATAACTTTTATTGTAAATGCATTAATAAAAGAACCCAATAGTGATTAAAAACGCTGCGATGCAAATTGTGGAGTAGAAATAAGGACAATAGCAAACACGGGACTGTGCACCGTTACCCTTGAGTCCTAGCTATAGGAAGCTTAAAGAGAGGTAATGCTGCTAGGTATAGTCTGTAAGAGACTGTAAATATGTAACAGGTAGCATCCGCTCCTGAACCAGTAATACTATATAGATACTCTTAGCAGTTAGCGGGAACAGCAGTTCCTGATCTCACACCATAACATAAAGCTCCTATAGTGTTAACACTAGCTACTTTAGACACTGTAAGCCAGTCCAGCCGGACTTGGAATCAACACTTTTCTCACAATCGCACAGCAGACATTAAAATAATTCTAACTGCCCCCCGACATGTTTCGCCAGTAGACCTGGCTTCTTCAGGGGAAAACGGGCAAGCCTGGTCTACTGGCGAAACATGTCGGGGGGCAGTTAGAATTATTTTCTACTTGTCTCAGCGTGTAACAGAACAGTTTCTGTAGAAATGTGCAATCAGCTGACAACGTGTAAAAGGAATGCTCTCTTTCATTCTATAGTAGAATCTTGGGCCACTGAATGGTCTTTCATACCTGGCGCTAACATTGACCTGTAAAGCTGAGTTCACACTTGAGTTATATGGTCAGTGTGAATTGATTCTAAGATTGACGCCTGTCATCTTCATGTCATACTGACTCACAGTATTGTTTCACTACCACTGCAGACTCCCTATGTGTGTTACTGCAAGGCACAGTGTTCTACACCCCTATAAAGGCTCTCTGCAGCCAGGAATAGCTGTTTTTTAATGATATTTGCCACAAATAAATTCAGATCGAATCAAATCTTTTTGTAAAAATACGGCAAACCGTACGAATCACATTTTTGCAAAATTCGCTCATCTCTACTTATAAACATTAGGGGTATGAGCTGAGGTTGATGAAAAATATTTTTTTCCCTATTTTCCTTCTCTAAAACCTGTGTCTTATGGGCAAAAAATGCTGTAATTAATACAATATATTTTACTATACAGACACCCTATACCCCATGGCAGTGGCGTAACTAGACTGTTATGGGCCGCAGTGCAAACTTTGGATCGGGCCCCCCCCCATTTTTACAAAGAGGTGGAAGATTTTCTTTACACTAAGGAATCTTTCACATGAGCAGATGCCATGCGGGTAATCTGCTGTGTGAAAGATTGCCAAGCCCCGATCCAGACAGGATCATTAACATGATTGATAATGCTACATGTTACTCTGTGATCTTTTTACTACAAAATCACAGTCAGATAAAGTTGTCACCGTGATTTTGTAGTAAAAAGATCCCAGAGAGGCAGGGAGCATTATCAATCATGTCACTGCTCCATGTCTCTGCTGTCGAGAACAGGGCTTGGTACTCTTTCACGCAGCGGATTACTTGCACAGGATCCGCTCTTGTTAAAGGGCCCTAAGCTCAATGCATGGCTACACTCACCCAGCCCTAATAAAATCGGGTCCTACCTCATCCAGGGTGTCGCTGACATCGGCGTGATGTCCACTGGATCCTGAATAAGGTCCCTGTGGGGAGAAAAAAAAGAATAATCACATCAGGAAGGGATGGGGACTGCCCGTGTGAAATCACCAGCAGGGGGCGCTGTGCTGGCCTGTAAGACTGAGCCATGCCAATGTATAGCAGGGTAATCTAGGATATTTCCCCTAAGTGCTACCACACAGTACTAATGCCCACAATGTGGCCCCTCACAGCACTAATGCCCACATTGTGGTCCCTTCAAAATAGATATGTCCTCCTTGTGGCCCTTCACAGGAGTTATGCCCACTGTTGTGCCCCTCACAGTAGTTATGGCCTAATATGTGCCCCCCCTCACAGTAGATATGCCCAGATGTGCCCCCTCACAGTAGTAATACCCAGATATGTGCCCCCTCACAGTAGATATGCCAGATATGTGCCCCCTCACAGTAGTTATGCCCAGTTAGGTGCCCCCTTACAGTAGTTATATCAGCTTTTGTGCCCCCTCATAGTAGGTATGCCCAGATATGTGCCCCCTCACAGTAACTATAGTAACATAGTATATAAGACCGAAAAAAGACATTTGTCCATCCAGTTCGGCCTGTTTCCTACAAGTTGATCCAGAGAAAGGCAAAAAAAAACTGTGAGGCAGAAGCCAATTTTCCCCACTTAAGGGAAAAACATTCCTTCCCGACTCCAATCAGGCAATCAGAATAACTCCCTGGATCAACGACCCATCTCTAGTAGCTATAGCCTGTAATATTATTACACTCCAGAAATACATACAGGCCCCTCTTGAATTCCTTTATTGTACTCACCATCACCACCTCCTCAGGCAGAGAGTTCCATAGTCTCACTGCTCTTACCGTAAAGAATCCTCTACTATGTTTGTGTACAAACCTTCTTTCCTCCAGACGCAGAGGATGTCCCCTCGTCACAATCGCAGTCCTGGGGATAAATAGATGATGGGAGAGATCTCTGCACTGACCCCTGATATATTTATACATAGTTATTAGATCTCCCCTCAGTCGTCTTTTTTCTAAAGTAAATAACTAATTTTGATAATCTTTCAGGGTACTGTAGTTGCCCCATTCCAGTTATTACTTTAGTAGCCCTCCTCTGAACCCTCTCCAGCTCTGCTATGTCTGCCTTGTTCACAGGAGTCCAGAACTGTACAAAGTACTCCATGTGTGGTCTTACTAGTGATTTGTAAAGTGGTAGGACTATGTTCTCATCACGGGCATCTATGCCCCTTTTGATGCAACCCATTATCTTATTGGCCTTGGCAGTAGCTGCCTGACACTGGTTTTTACAGCTTAGTTTTCTGTTTATTAAAATTCCTAGATCCTTTTCCATGTCAGTGTTTTACCATTTAGTATGTACGGGTGACTTGCATTATGCCTTCCCATGTGCATAACTTTACATTTGTCAGTGTTAAACCTCATCTGCCATTTCTCTGCCCGAGCCCCCAATCTATCCAGATCCCTCTGTAGCAGAAAACTGTCCTCCTCAGTGTAAATTACTTTACACAGTTTTGTGTCATCTGCAAAAAATGATATTTTACTGTGCAAGCCTTCTACAAGATCATTAATAAATATATTGAAGAGAATAGGGCCCAATACTGACCCCTGAGGTACCCCACTAGTGACAGTGACCCAATCTGAGTGTGTACCGTTAATAACCACCCTTTGTTTTCTGTCACTCATCCAGTTACTTACCCACATACAGACATTTTCTGCGCAGTTATGTGCCCCCTCACAGTTATGCCCACATATAGGCTCCCTCAAAGTAGTTATGGCAGATTAGGTGCCCTCTCACTCTTGTTATGGCCCCCCTTTTGCCTCCAGTCTGCATGAAAAAAAAAAAAAAAAAAACAACAACACTTACTTACCTTCTTTCCTGATGACTAGCTCCCACCATCACATCGTGATGCGGCAAGCAGGGGGAGTGCTGGAGCTCAGGAGAAAAGTGAAGCAGGGAGCGGATCCGGTCTCCCTGCTTCACTCTGGAGACAAACAGCCCGGCAGTGGCAAGAACTGCCGGACGGGTGATTGCACCCCCCACCTCCTCTGTGTGCCTCCACGGGGTGCATGATGTACATGTTTGAAAAGCACTCTGACGGGGCCCGGCATTGTCACTGTACTTCATTCCGGGCGCCTTCAGAGCGCTCCCATTACATGGGATCGTTACTCCCCTGAAATGAACAGAGTAGCTGGTTAGCATGTACACAGCCGCTCCATTTATTTCTGTAGAAGTTT
Source organism: Bufotes viridis (assembly GCA_033119425.1). NCBI lineage: Eukaryota > Metazoa > Chordata > Amphibia > Anura > Bufonidae > Bufotes > Bufotes viridis. The sequence continues at coordinate 45,973,514 of CM065591.1, read as the reverse complement.
CAGAGATAGCTAAGCCCCAATCCCATGTCTTCCGATCAGTGAGGAAGAGTTGTATGGAATTGTCAGAGCCTGCTCCATATAAATCTATGGGAGTTACAGAAAAAGACATAAAATGTAAAGGTATAAGATTTAAATAGCTGGAATTAGAGATGGGTGAACCGATTCAGAATTTTTCAAAACATTTGGATTCTAGCATTCCTTTTTTTCCCCCAAAACTAATCGCAGGAAATACGAGAGAGTGAAAGGGAGAAAGAGAGAGACCATACAAGGTGGTCTCTATAATGAGAAAGATTACCCCTGAGAACCAGACAAAGGCCACTCAGCTAACCAGGGCAATTTCTTGAGTCACTCAGTTTTCATCTTTGGAAGGAGAAATGTCTTGCATGTCTCATCCAGAGAAGCGTAATAAAGTGAACACACAGTTTTCTTTTCCTTTTGGAAGGAGAACCATTTTCAGATTTTTTCTATTGTTTTTGAGAGAAAAAATATAAGTACTAGGATAACTTACGGTAGATTGTATCAAGGAATTTTCAAAGAAATTGGAGCATAAGGTGAATCAGACATGGAACAAATTTCAAAATAGTCACTCATCTCTAGCTGGAATATTCCTTTAAAAGGTACCTAAAGTATCTAACAAAAGTAGGTACACCCCTCACATTTTTGTAAATAAATTATATCTTTTCATGGGACAACACTGAAGAGCTGACACTTTGATCCAATGTAAAAGTAGTCAGTGTACAGCTTGTATAACGGTGTAAATTTGGTGTGCCCTCAAAATAACTGAACACACAGCCATTAATGTCTAAAACGCTGAAAATAAAAGTGAGTACACCCCTACGTTAAAATGGCCACATTGTGACCGATTAGCCATTTTTCCTCCTCCGTGTCATTTAACTCATTAGTGTTATAAGGCCTCAGGTGTGAATGGGGATCATGCGTGTTAGATTTGGTGTTATCGCCCTCACATACTGGTCACTGTAAGTTCACCATGGCACCTCATGGCAAAGAACTTTCTGAGGATCTGAATAAAAGAATTGTTGCGCTACATTAAGATGGCCTAGGCTATAAGAAGATTGCCAACACCCTGAAACTGGGCTTCTGCGCCAGTTTAACAAGACAGGCTCCTTTCAGAACAGGCCTCATCATGGTCGACCAAAGAAGTTTAGTGCACATGCTCAGCGCCATATCCAGTGGTTGTCTTTTCAAAATAGACGTATGAGTGCTGCCAGCATTGCTGCAGAGGTTAAAGGGGTGAAGGGGTCAGACTGTCAGTGCTCAGACCATACCCCGCACACTGCATAAAATTGTTCTGCATGGCTGTCAACCCAGAAGGAAGCCTCTTCTAAAGATGATGCACAAGAAAGCCTGCAAACAGTTTGCTGAAGACAAGCAGACTAAGGACATGTATTACGGGAACCATGTCTTGTGGTCTGATGAGACCAAGATAAACTTATTTGGTTCAGATTGTGTCAAGCATTGTGGCAGAAGCCAAGTGAGGAGTAGAAAGACAAGTTTCTCTTGCCTACAATCTAGCATAGTGGTGGGAGTGCAATAGTTTGGGGCTGCATAAGTGCTGCCGGCTGTGGGGAGCTACAGTTCATTGAGGGAACCATAAATGCCAACATGTACTGTGACATACTGAAGCAGAGCATGATTTACTCCCTTTGGAAACTGGGCCACAGGGCAGTATTCCAACATTAAAACAACTCCAAACACACCCCCAAGATAACGACTGCCTTGCTTAATAAACTGAGGGTAAAGGTGCTGGACTGGACAGACCTAAACCCTATTGGGCATCCTCAAACGGAAGGTGGAGTAGCAAAAGGTCTCTAACATCCACCAGCTCCGTGATGCCATCATGGAGGAGTGGAAGAAGATTCCCATGGCAAGCTGTGGAGTTCTAGAGAACTCTATGCCCAAGTTAAGGCAGTGCTGGCACAAATAATGGTGGCCACAGAAAATAATGACACTTTGGGCATTTTCTTATAGGGGTATACTCACTTTTGTTACCAGCAGTTTAGACATCAATGGCTGGGTGTTAAGTTATTTTGAGGGCACACCAAATTTACACTGTTTGTACAAGCTGTACCCTGACTACTATTCAGTAATGTACCATGAAAAGTTCTAATAAAATATTTATGAAAAAGTTAAGGGGTGTACTCACTTTTGTGAGATACTGTATATTACAATGCATTTGAAAAGTCTTCAGGCCCTTTCACTTTTTTTTTTTTTACATTTTATGCTTTGAACTTGTGCTAAAAAAAAAAAAAAAAAAAAAAATCTAGTTCATGGGCCCTAGTGCAAGACTTCAGCTAGGGCTCCCCTTCCCTCAGTGGTTGGTGGTCAGGAGCAGGGAAGCACTTAGCCTTTGTGCTGCCGGGGCAATAATTGAAATGGCACCAAGCCCCCATGTCGAATTCTTGACCTAAACCCTTCCCTGCAGCCAGAGGTGTAACTTGATCAGTATGCACTCTCTATAATACCTATTGGCCCCCTGAGGCTCCTGAGCCTGGTCTGTACCCCCTATAGCTACTCCCCTGAGTAACACATGTGAATATTACTGCCCCAACCTTCCTAGTCAGATCATCCACAATATTGTGTCATCAGTTGGTTGTGGTGAAACACGTCATCCCGCTTGAATGATTTTATACCTCTAGGGCAAAAATTAACATTAAGGCCACAAACACAACCATATGAAAATCAGTAACATTAAGCAGCTTTGATGGTATCTTTCTCATGATGCAATTTTTTAACATTCATTACTGTCCGTCATCAAGAAAATCACCATGCACAATATGACAAAAAGCCATACAAGCATACTGCATCAAGCAGGAAAACCTCAATAAAATAACACCATATTATGGTTCTGTACAACTCAGAACTTGTACAGACCTGTAATATAGTCATGTGTATGAGCCCTTAGAGGACTGAGGTACATGTGCCACTGAAAACATAAGGTAACTAGTGACAAAAGAGCATGCAATTATAGCATATAAATACAGCCTAAGACGTCAAACCTGTACAGTCCTACAAACAGATTAATAAGGGCATTGAGCAGACATATTCTTCCTCCACCTATGTCAATTGCAGATAGGAAGCTGAATTTTAGCTAGTCAGTTCCTCAAGTTCTCTCCTCTCCCTCCATTAGTTCTCTGAATAGGGGCCACCATGTGTATAGCGCAGCAGGGTAAACATACAGTATATGTGCTCCATTACATTCTCACTCAGACATGTTGACTAGTAGGAGTAGAGAGTGAAGACAGTATGGGCTTACAACACACATCTTACTAATTATAGAGGTTCTTGTTTTTTCTGTCAGGTGAAGGATCCAGATTAAGGAGCCTAAGAACCTGGGACTACACTGGAAGCAGGAGTGGGGGAGAAAAATGGCAAAAAAAGGGGTCATTGACATATGTGAGAGGGACATTGTGGTGGCCACTGTTCCTGCAGTAGGGGATTATTCTGGAGGAACATGTTCTATAATGATGGTGTAGGATTTAACCATAACCTACAGGGTCACACTGTTTTGTAAAGGTTTTTATTTTGAACAAAGCAAAACATGAAGAGACAGAGGTAGGAAGTTGTGATCTCTAGGAGAAAACACCAGCTAGTCCCGACAAAGTTGGCAAGAAGGCTTTGTCACCCTATTGCCGTGACCCAGAGCAGAGAGATTTCCAAGTCTCTGCTCGTCACGATGCCGCCGCCCGCACCTCACTCACTCGCAGCAAGCAACTTCTCCTCCACGTCCGGCCAGTACTGCCAGATGGGAGCAGGACCACTCCCTCTCCTGCCGCCAACAGGTATTGTAAATTACTCAGGGGCCAGGGCTTTACTCCGTCTCTCCTGGGGGGCCCCATGGGCCCCCCCTGACTTAGGGGCCCGGTCGCAACTGCGACCGCTGCGACCCCTATAGCTACGCCACTGACTGTACAGACCCTTTGCTATGGGATTTGAAATTTAGCTCTAAAATACGTATTAAGAATCTTTGACATACCTTCTAGGGCCAACTTCTCGGATTATGTTTTTGGAATGTGGGAGAAAACAGGAGTAACCTGAAAGAGATCCACACAAGCAAGGGGAGAACAATACTAACTACTGAGTCACTACAAAGAGCCTTAATAAACCCATGTATAGGAAGTCTAATGTACACATCAGTACCAATAAACTGTCAGTAAATCTGAACACGTTTCATCAATAAAGCTGATCGATCCACCAAATGGTTTTTTTGTTTTAAAAATCAAGCAACATGACTGAAAAGTCATTCTGTCGCCTGGAGAATGAAGTAGAGGTGACTCTTCATTATCTTCCATATAATAAGTATTGACACAGTAAAGTGAGAAACTGAAAATCCAGCCAGCATCGGAAAACAATCCAATACTCACTTATCCATAAACATTGTAACTTATCCTTATCGTAAAAATGTAAAATTGTTTAGTTTTGTCTTCATTCGCTTTTATTACATACAATATGTTTAGTCTTCTGGGAAATTGATTTTTATGAGATTGTAAAGTACAACAATATAAACAAGTGGTTTAATTCACTTTTTCTGAAAATACCGACGATAAACAGATGCCATATATAATCCCTCTTAAAATGTCTCATTAGATGGTGAAAAATCAGTGACTAAAATGAATTCTTCATTTTCTATCAAAAACAAAGAAGTAATTGCTCATTATAGACAGTGATTGCAAGAATTTTTTTTCAAGCCATATAGTTGAGAAGATGAATTTATAGAGGAGCAGTGGAGATTATCCATGGTGTTGTGGAATAGACGTGTGGAGATGTTTTTCACTGTGGAAATCATTACTAAGGCTGTTTAGCTGCCGGCGCTCCACACTGCTGGTCTTTGCAGGGGGCGGGACCCTCCTACACAGACCAGAGCATCAGATGTTTATCCTGCTGCTGGGGAACGAGGTGAGTATGTGAAGTTTTTTTTTTTTTTTTACTTTCTGTAAAGGGGGCTCAATACTGAGCATATTACTGTGAGGGGGAATAATTTTGGGCATATTACCATTTTACAGTAATGTTATCATATTACTGTAAGAGGGCACAATCCTGGGCATATTACTGTGGGGGGCACAATCTTGGGCATATTACTGTGAGGGGGGTACAATCCTGGGCATATTACTGTGAGTAGACACAATCCTGGGCATATTACCATATTACTGTGAGGGGGAACATATCTGGGCATTAGTGTTGAGCGCGAATATTTGAATAGCGAATTTTTATCGCGAATATCGGCACTTCGCAAATATTTCGAATATAGCGCTATAAATTCGCTATTTCGAATATTCATTTTTTTTTTTTTTTAGTTATATTTTTTTCTTTCCCACTTCTCAAAAGTAGTTCTTACCTGTCCTGAGGATTCCTGGCTTCCTGGCTGCTCCAGTCAGTGCCCGTTGCCGCTTCTGCCGACTTCCGTGCTCATGGAGCGTCCCCATCACCACGGGAGCGTCACTATATATTAAAATGTACTGTCGGATTTGAGAATTAAGTTGAAATCGCAATGCGATTAATTCAAGTTATATTAAACGCATTGCCATTACAACTTCGCAGTGCACTGCTATCTTACATATTAGGCTAGAATTAACGAATATGGAATATAGCAGCAGTGCTAAGTAGAAATCGCAATGCGATTACTCCAAGTTACATTAATCGCATTGCGATTTCAATTAGCACTGCTATAATATATTCCATATTCGTTAACTTCGTTAATTCTAGCAAGCTGACCCATTATAAACCCAGCTCGAAGTTGAAATCGCAATGCGATTAATATAACTTGAAGTAATCGCATTGCGATTTCAACAGACATGGTTTACTATGGTTGCTAAAACAAAGATGGAGAATACTTCGTTATCTTCATTTTGAGAAATATGACGAATACATTCGTCATATATTCGCTAATTCTACCAAACCAACCATAGTAAACCCGGTCTAAGTAGAAATCGCAATGCGATTAATTCAAGTTAGATTAATCGCATTGCGATTTCAACGTAATTCTCAAATCGGACAGTACATTTTAGTATGGAGACGTTCTTGGCTTGGTAGAATTAGCGAATATGACGAATGTATTCGTCATATTCCTCAAAACGAAGATAACGAAGTATTCTCCATCTTCGTTTTAGCAACCTATTCGTCAACTTCGCTAATTCTAGCAATCAAATAGGAGGGTTGACTATAGAGACAGCTGTGTTTAATTCGCTATGCGATTAAATATATATATATTTTTTTTTATAAATAGAATAATTATAATAATTATCAAGTAATATAATTATTATATTAAAAAAAGCTAAGTAATATAATCGCATAGCGAATTAAACACAGCTGTCTCTATAGTCAACCCTCCTATTTAATTGCTAGAATTAGCAAAGTTGACGAATAGGTAGCTAAAACGAAGATGGAGAATACTTCGTTATCTTCGTTTTGAGGAATATGACGAATACATTCGTCATATTCCCTATAATTCTAGATATGAAACCAATAGGAAAGTAGCCTAAGTAAAAATCGCAATACGCGATTATTTAAATCACATATTAATCGCGATAACTAGAATATTGACGAATATGTGTTTTCGACGAATTTGAAACGAATATTCGCGAATTTCGTCAATCAAATATGGCACCTGCCGCTCATCACTACTGGGCATAATCTAAAAGAAATCCACACAAGCAAGGGGAGAACAATACTATGTGGGGGCATTGAGGGGACTGGGGGAGATTAGGGGTTTAGTTATGTTTGGGGCCGAGTCAGAGGAGTAGCCTAGTATGGAAAAAATTTGCCGCGGCATGCCGCACATAGTGTCCCTCTTCCTCAATGAAAAAGAAAGGGGGAGTGCAGGGTCTGACCTGAACTCATCCTGGCTCCTGCAATTATCAATAGACTCCTGTCTAGCACAGTGCCGGACAGAGGAGTCAGACTGCAGTATATGAATAATAAATAATAATCCTGCATAGTCTGGCTGCTGTCACATGCCTGGCGGCCCAGGCCCCTACTGGTGCAGGCTCCAGGATCCATAGCGGCTGCTGTGGCGGTAGTTATGCCTCAGATTTTGCTATATATTATGCATATTAACCACTTTCTTTGAGAAGACCACATCCCCAGAGAACTAATTTTCATTGCAATTTTGGGCGGTCATCTCTACTTATACAAAGCAGTTAGATCTTGAAATTGCATCTTTGAACAATAGCTTGTTACACCTCTTTGGATCTCCGTTTGCTCTCTAGTGTCCTCCAGTACGTTGCATGCCCCAAGCCTCACCTGCAAGTGTTCGTGCAAATTGAAGAACCTTGTTTACACTGGCAGCAGTTACATTAGGAGGCGGGGGAGTCCACAAGACACATATTATGATTTCCAAAACGGTGCGGATTCTTTTCTTTAATGTAATGTATGAGAGCACTAGAGCGTGAAGCACAAATGAATCCTTTATCTTGAATAATTTGAGGGGCTAAGTCAAGTGACTGGAAGCATATGCTCTCATCTTAAAGCTGTCAGATCACATTTATCTCAAAACACAAAGTAACCCAACAAACGCTATAGATCAGTGAGAATGGGATTCGGTTGAAATGAACGAAGCTGTAGCCAAGTGTAAAGCCAAGATAAGTATCTGCATCACAAAACTTGCTTCATCCTAATTGCTATTGTTTTGCAATATCTGAGCATCAAGCCGAGCTCATTGCAGAAACCCCAGCGGGAAAGGGACGTTTTTTGACTGCGATGCATCATTAAATTTAATACTTTTTTTCCAGATTTTATTTTTAAATTAGTTAAGCGACAGACAATTCCAGAATTTTATGTTCTGCGTTTGAGGAAAGAATTTTTATGACAATTTGGTATACAGTACTTTCTATACGTTGTATAAAAAAAAAAAAAGTCTAGTACATTGTTAAAGGGGTTGTCCCACAAAGAATATTTGACATTTTTCAACCAGCACCTGGATCTAAAAACTTTTGTAATTGCCTATAAATTTAGTATAGCCAATGAGTTATTCATTGAACTCTATCTAATTGGCCTCCTCCAATTTTTCTAATTTCCCTGTCATGCTCACTAAGGCTTGCTCACATGAACATGCCATGTTTTGCGGTCTACAAAACACGGATGCCGTCCGTGACCCTACCGCAATTTGCGGGATGGAACGGATGGCCCTTTATAAAAAATGCCTATTCTTGTCAGCAAAACGGACAAGAATAGGACATGACTTATAATTTTTGCTGGGCCACAGAATGGAGCAACGGATGCGGACAGCACTCGGAGTGCTGTCCGCATCTTTTGCAGCCCCATTGAAGTGAATGGGTCCACACCCTAGCCGCAAAAAATGCGGCTCGGATGCGGAACCAAACCACGGTCATGTGAATGAGCCCTAAGATAGAAGCACATCCATGCTTCAACTTCCACCCTTTTAGGCCTAATTCCCACGTCCGTATTTTTTTTCCGCATTATTTCCGCAAAAATAATGCGGAAGATATGCAGACCCATTCATTTTAATGGGTCCGCAAAAGATGCGGAGAGCATTCCGTATGCTCTCCGCATCCGCAAATCCTTTCATTTCCGCAATGTGGAACCGTAAATAAAGTAGAGCATGTCCTACTTTTGTCCGCAAATTGCGGACCGTAGCCCCATTGAAGTGAATAGATCCGCATAAATCCGGATGACATGCGGAAAGGTTACAAAAGTCATCCGTATTTGCGGATCCGTAATTACGGATCCACAGGAAATTAAAAGATACTCTGGCAACATCTTTTTTTTTCTTGTTCTTCCAGATTTTTGCGAAATTATGGAAACACGGAAGGTATACGGAGACACTAAAAAACAAAAACGGAAGAATTTTGCGGAAACACAGATCCGCAAAAAAGGACCGTGATTCTGGAAAGAAAAATTACTGACGTGTGAATAAGGCCTTAACCCTTTAAAGATCAGGCCTATTTTCACGTTTTAATTTTTAATTTTTCCTCCCCATGTTCCATTAGCCATAATTTTTTTATTTTTCCATTCACATTGCCATCTGAGGACTTATTTTTTGTGGCACAAGATGTATTTTTTAATGGCAACATTTTATTTTATTTTTTATTATGAATCGATCAATATTTTCCATACAAATACATCGAAATCATTATTACTTTATGCCTTTTTAACCCAACCTTCCAATACCCTCTCTACTCACCCTCCCACTGTGGTTCGTCTCTCCAGAAAAAGGGGGAAGTCAAGAAAGAATAAAAATAAAAAATGTAAAATTTCCAATCCCCCCATATCCTGATCCATTTTTCCTCAATATTTATTTTGTTTATACAGAACCTTTTCGTATCTTTTTATCTTGTTAACCAAATTGAGCCATATAATCACATTTGAGAACCAGACCCGTGTAATCAACAGTCTTGCCAAGAAGATTACCTTTATCAGAAGAATCTTTTTATATTTTTGACAGTTTACCCTGGAAAGATCGCCCAATATCCAGCACTCCACCATAAAAGGAATCACAACTTTAAATTTTTGGGTAATAAAGTCATCGATCACTGTATTCTTTTAGTTTTATACAAAGCCAGAACATATGTATAATATCTGCTCCTGGTGCATCACAACGTGGGAAATTGGATGTACTCCTTAAACACCTCCCGACCGCCTAACGCAGGGATGCGTCCTGCGGGCGGCCGGGATGTTCCTCCTAGATGCATCGGCGCGTCATCTTGCGAGATGATGCGCTGATGCCGCCCGCGTATGCGCAGCGGTAAAAGTCGCAAAATAAGTTGGTCATCAGCCTGCCACAAAATGATCAGCCAATGATCAGCGCATCATTTTCGAATGAAAAGCCATCTAACACATTATATTTATAAATATAATGTGTTAAATGGCTTTGGTGCTCTCTGCTGGGTCCTTTTCGTCAGTTGGTCCCAGCAGAGAGCACATGTGACAGTGAGTACACCAAGCACTACACTTTAGATTTAGATCACCCCCCCCAAAATCACCCCAATTAACCCCTCGATCACCCCTGTCAATTACTAGTGAAAGGGAAAAAAGTGATCAGTGTAAACTGTCACTTTTTTTTTTCCCACTAGTATTGACTGTTAGGTTTAGTTTAGTTTTTAGGCCCCTTTAGGTAGTCAGTTAGCGTCCACCGCACTGCATTCGCTGATTAGCGTAGCGCTAATCAGCATTGGTACTTTATAGTATCTGAAAGTGATCAGAACTGATCACAGTCAGATCTATAATAGTATTAGTGTCACCTCAGTCACCCTCCACCCAAAACGCAGTGTTTGCCCGATTAGGCCTGATCGGTCGCCCACATGTGCGTTCACTCACACCCGCCTCGCCGCAGTGACAACATTTTTTTTTTAGCACTGCACAATCACTTCACAAGGGCTGCGGCGATAAAAAAATCTGTTTTGTTCTTTTTTATCAATCGCAGTGGCTTCCTGTACTTCGCTAGCCTCCCATTTGTAAGACAGGCTTGCATTTTTTTCTTGGGTAGTCTCAGGGAATACCCCCTAAATTTAGTTGTCCAAATGGCAAGGAAGGGGTATTCTTCTGAAGAGGCCTACAGGATTCTGACCCAGTCGGATGAGGAATGGGAACCCTCATCTGACGAATCCAGCAGGTCAGAATACGAACCTGTAGAAAGCAGTGGCAGTCTGACCCAAAGTTCGGACGAGGAGGTTGAGGTCCCTGATACCACCAGGTGTACCCGACCCCGTGTCGCTAGACCACAGGTTGCGCAGGATCCGCTTCAAGGGCAGCAGAGTGAGGCTGGCGCTGTTGGATTACGTGGTGAGGCATACACCAGCAGCACAGCCCATCCTGGACCTAGTACCAGCACTGCCGTAGAACATGGTGAAGTGGTGAGCAGTTGAAGCTGGTACGGTGGCAGGTGCAATAGTTCCCCCGTCGCAGCCACCGCACAGACAGGCCCGTAGACCCCCTAGATTCCATGAGGTGCTGGCAAACCCTGATTGGCAGCCCCCATCTTCAGCCGCACCAGTAGTTCCCCTTTCACCGCCCAGTCTGGAGTTCGGGTTGAGATAGCTCAGATCGGATCAGCACTGGGGTTATTTGAGCTGCTCTTTACTGCGGAGCTCTTTGACCTAGTCATGGCAGAAACAAACCGGTATGCCACTCAATTTATAACCGCCAACCCGGGAAGCTTTTATGCCCAGTCTTTCCGGTGGAAACCCGTCCAAGTTTCCAAAATTAAAACTTTTCTGGGCCTTCTCCTCAACATGGGCCTGACAAAAAAGCATGAATTGCGGTCATATTGGTCCACGAACCCAATTCATCACATGCCCATGTACTCTGCTGCCATGTCCAGGACACGATTTGAGACCATCCTGCGTTTCCTGCACTTTAGTGACAACACCACCTCTCGTCCCAGTGGCCACCCAGCTTTTGACCGGCTCCACAAAATTCGGCTCCTCATAGACCACTTCAACACCAAATTTGCAGATTTGTATACCCGAGCAAAACATCTGCATAGATGAGTCCCTAATACATTTTATGGGGTCAAATTGTATAAGCTCTGTGAAAGGGCCACAGGCTATACAGACAAATTTTGCGTCTATGAGGGTAAAGATCAGACCCTGGAGCCGGTCGGTTGCCCTGACTACCTGGGGAGCAGTGGGAAGACCGTCTGGGACTTGGTGTTACCCTTATTTGGCAAGGGGTACCACCTTTATGTGGACAATTTCTACACAAGTGTGCCCCTCTTCAAGCATTTGTTCCTAGAACAGATTGGCTGCTGTGGCACCGCGTGAATTAGTCGCCGGGGCTTCCCCAAATGGCTCGTTACCACCTGTCTTACAAGGGGGTAGAGAGCTGCCTTGTGTAACGAAGAACTGCTCGCGGTGAAATGAAGAGACAAGCGTGACGTTTACATGCTTTCCTCCATTCACGCAGACACGACAATCCAAATTGAACGGGCAACCAGTATCATTGAAAAGCCCCTTTCGGTCCACGACTATAATTTGCTCATGGGAGGGGTGGACTTCAATGACCAGATGTTGGTCCCATATTTGTTTTCCCGAAAGACCAGACACTGGTATAAGAAGGTGTCTGTATATCTAATTCAATTGGCTATGTACAATAGTTTTGTTCTCTACAGTAAGGCTTGGAGAACAGGATCCTTCCTCAAATTTCAGGAAGAGATCATCGAGAACCTCCTGTATCCAGGAGGTTCCGTGGCCCCAAACCCCAGTGTAGTGAGCCGCCTACATGAGCGACACTTCCCCAGTGTCGTTGCTGGTACCTCAACCCAACCGCCACCACGAAAAAGATGTCGTGTCTGTAGCAGGAGTGGAATAAGGCGTGACACCCGCTATTTCTGTCCTGACTACCCTGCCCTTTGCCTAGGGGAGTGTTTCCGGAAGTACCACACTCAGGTACACTTAGGGACGTAGGGACCGCAGGAAACAGGTAGTTTTTACAATCAGGATCTAGGGTCTCTCAGGATACTAGGTTTTGAGAGACCCTAACACACAGGGGTGCTAGTGTGCTACTGCAGCTATGTGAAACGGTAGAAACGTCTCCTTTCACTTGGGATAAAGTGCATAATGTACTTCGCACCATCTCTGTGCGATTTACACTTTACACATTGTCCTATGGGAGAGGAGAGGTTTCTGCTAGTTAAATAAAATTTAAATTTAAACAGGTAGCAAGAAAAAGAAATCTTGAGTTAGTTTAGATTTTAAAAGTTTTATGATGTTCAAGTTTATAAAGTTCGTAATGTTCAAATTTATGAGCCTGCTGATTGTTTTTTCATCTTTTTTTTTTTTTACTAACCACCCTTTATTTTCCAGCTGGACCAACCGATGAAAACGCTGCAGCACTGATGTGCATTCTGAGAGAAGCATTGCGCTGCTCTCAGAAGACACGTGAAGTCGGTGTATGCGGTGCTGCAGGACAAGATTTCTTCTCCGCAGTACAGGTACGTTTGCCCAGGCATATGAGCTGGGGAGAGGTGTTGGAGTTCATATGTTTTGGCAAACAATTTGTATCAAAAATCTGGCAAAGATGTCTTCCTCCACAACGATCGATTGATCGATGTGAATGGAGAAATCACGTTTGCCAGGACATAGGAGCTGAAGTGGGTATGGATGTTTGGGCAGAGCCCCTATGTCCTGGCAATCGCCAGGCCCCTCTTTTTTTTTTTTGAATATTTTTTGGCAGAGATTTTTCCATCCAGTTCGATCGATGTGAATGAAGAAATCTGTGCCGTTCATTTTTTCTTTCAGCCCAGAGGCTGAACGGAAAAAAAAAATCTTATTAACTGTATGCTCCATATAAGGAGAATAGCAGAAACTCCTAATGCTGCCCATACATGTAATGATTGCGGAGACCCTCAAATGCCAGAGCAGTACAAAAACCTCACATGTGACCCCATTTTGGAAAGATGACACCCCAAGGTATTCGCTGAGGGGCATATTGAGTCCATAAAAGATTGAACTTTTTGTCACAAGTTAGCGGAACGGGAGACTTTGTGAGAAAAAACCAAATTCCAAAAACCAAAAAATCAAATTCCGCTAACTTGTGCAAAAAGAAAAAAATATTCTATGAACTCGCTATGCCCCTCACGGAATACCTTGGGGTATCTCCTTTCTAAAATGGGGTCACTTGTGGGGTATTTATACTGTCCTGGCATTCTAGGGGCCCCTAAAGCGTGAGAAGAAGTCTGGAATCCAAATGCGTAAAAATGCCCTGTGAAATCCTAAAGGTACTCATTGGAATTTGGGCCCCTTTGCGCATCTTGGCTGCAAAAAAGTGTCACACGTGGTATCGCCGTACTCAGGAGAAGGAGGGAAATGTGTTTAGGGGTGTATGTTTACATATACCCATGTTGGATAAGAGAAATATCTCTGTAAATTGACAACTTTGTATAAAAAAAAAATGGAAAAAGTTGTCATTTACAGAGATATTTTTCACACACAGATATTTTTCAGGGGCCCCTAAAATGCCAGGGCAGTATAAATACCCCACAAGTGACCCCATTTCGGAAAGTAGACACCCTAAGGTATTCGCTGATGGGCATAGTGAGTTCATGGAAGTTTTTATTTTTTGTCACAAGTTAGCGGAAATAGATTTTTTTTCTCAAAAAATTTTCCGCTAACTTGTGACAAAAAATAAAAACTTCCATGAAGTTCCGGAATGGGGTCATTTGTGGGATGTTTGTACTGTCTAGGCATTGTAATGCCTCAGGAAACATGACAGGTGCTCAGAAAGTCAAAATGCGGGAAATTCACTTTTTTGCACCATAGTTTGTAAATGCTATAACTTTGACCCAAACCAATAAATATACACTTCTTGCATTTTTTTTTTATCAAAGACATGTAGAACAATAAATTTTGCGAAAATTTTATCTAGAAATGTAGTTTTTATTTCAAATTTTACAACAGAAAGTGAAAAATGTCGTTAAATTTTTACTACCACCAAATGAAAGCTCTATTAGTGAGAAGAAAAGGAGGTAAAATTCATTTGGGTGGTAAGTTGTATGACGGAGCAATAAACGGTGAAAGTAGTGTAGTGCAGAATTGTAAAAAGTGACCTGCTCATTAACCCTAGGTACACACCTAAGCGCTTTTCACCGCGTTCCTACGCGCTGAAAAACGCACAACATGTGAAATGCCATGTATCCCTATGGGCATGGTACACATTTGAAATGATCCCGAACATGTGCACCATGTGCGTTGCCACGGACTGCGGTGAGCTGGGTCGGGCCAAGACTATGACTGAGTGTGTCCTCAAAATTGAAGCCATCGCGTTGTCGCACAAAGTTGTGCAGGACACAAGCCGCTTTTACCGCCTTGATAGCGGTCTCGATTTTAAAATGTATTGGCGAATGGAGGAACCGCCATTTATTTGCCAGAATGCCGAAGGCACACTCCACCACCCTTCGAGCTCGTGTCAGCCTATAATTAAAGACCCTTCGTTCGGTAGTTAGGCCTCTGCTGGAGTAGGGGCGCATCATATTCTCACCCAGGGCGAATGCCTCGTCCGCCACAAAGATGTACGGCATGGCGGGAAAAGTCGTGCCTGGCAGAAGTTGAGGTGCTGGTAGCTGGAGGGAATTACTTGCCAGCAGCCTGCCGAAGGTGGAGTGGCCAAATACAGCAGAGTCAGAACTGCTGCCATAAGCCCCAACATCGATGTAGCGGAAGCAGTAATTTGCGTCCGAAACGGCCATTAACACAACTGAAAAATAATTTTTATAATTATAATAGCGGCTCCCACTTCGGATGGGCTTAACGACACGAATATGCTTCCCATCAATGGCCCCTACGCAGTTCGGAAAATTGCAGGTCCGCAGAAATACATCCGCAATATCCAGCCACTCTGCGGTCGTCGGTTGAGACATCACTTCAGACTTTAGAACGTCCCACAGGGCCACACATGTTTCGCGTATAATTAGGCTAGCCGTGGATTTGCCAATCAGAAAGGCAAAATGTATACTGGCCAAAGACTGCCCTGTTGCCAAATACCTGTAAACAAATTTCAAAAACACATATTAAAATATGTTATCATTTTTATTTCCCAGTTAATTTGTTAAAAAGCAAATGGAAGAGCCTGAAGGATGCGTTCATCAGACATAGGAGAAAAACGAGAAAACAGAGGAGCGGATCCGGGGCAAGTTACAGCACATCCTATGTGCATGCGGAGCAGATGGCTTTTCTAATCCCATGCACCGAAATGCGTAGGTAAATACGTCACAAACACTGTTATTCAACCACCTACAGCCATGTTTGAACTATGTAGCTGGGGATGTTGGAATGGCCATTTATAAGAGAAGATATACCACACAAGAAAAAGACGCAGTGCAACATACTATTGATTTGCAATACCCGTTAGCCACACCAAAACATAATGAGACACATAAAACTATGGGGTCCAAGGAGAAAGATAGTATGACTCCGGTAGACAACAAATAAAATAATCAGCTACACGACACATTACATCAAAAGAGGGGAATATGTGAACACGTCATTTTAGGGTACAGCCAAAAAATAGGCCTCATCATATTTGCATGGCACATGCTGTGGTTTATGCATTCCGCTATAAGGCGATGGCCTACGCTAGATACCCCACATCCTGGTACAGGATGACAGCGCCTATGATATGCGCTAAACTCATTATGTTCTCATGTGTTTTCACAGCACAGACAGTAGCTGGGATACAGCCGAGAGGAAGAAGAGGAGGAGGCAACACAGGACAGTGATGGTGGCCCATCCATGCTGGCAACCAGCCCGCCGGGACCCAGCTTCAAATCTACTGTGGCTACAAGTAGCCCCCAAGAACAGCAAGAGGCTAATCCCCCAAGCCAAGCTGCGAAAAGGCCCCGAAGAACGCGAAGCCAAAGGCAGGAGGATCGGCTAATTGATGTCCTGGATGCACTGGCTCATCCTGCACCACGCCTCAGTAGTGAGGCATATTTTCTACTAATATATAAACCAATCAAAAATAAATGGACAAAAAATTCAAAAAACATCACTTAATTTAAAGCTTTGATACTTTATTTATACACATAAGATCATGAAAACAAAACTGGACATCACTGGACAAACAAGTTAAAATCACTTAAAAACAAATAACACATATCAAAGGACTGGTGATGCATGGGAAAAAGGTCCAACCAAAATTATAAAGGCCAGTGCAACCAAAACAAGGTGGCTAGTTAGTATATAATGGACAATGCACACTATAACACCAGTAGTTTATATGGTGAGCAGAAGAGTCATGAATTTAGGAATTACATCCAAGCATTATACAAGATAAGTGCGCAAAATAACAAAATACTAACCACCAAATGGCACCAAACACATGCACCACCAGTCCAGAGCCCCTGACGCGCGTTTCGCGTTAGCTTTCTCAAAGGGGTAATACATGTTTGCCAATATTTGGACATATTACTCTATCAGGGACGACCTATTGGTGTTTATATTTTCTACTAAGCCTGGAGGATGACCTGAAAAAAGTCCAAAGCCATCTCCAGGCTGAGGCCCGCCAAAGTCTCATAAGGGGGATCCAAGCATTTATCACGCCTCAGTCCATCCAACCTCAGCCCATACCACCACCACCACCACCACAAACCCATCCCCACATGCAGCAGCCACAATATCCATACCCACAGATGTCTCAACAACCCAACCCATGGCCGCCAAGACACCAAATGCCTTATCAATATGGATCCTCATCCCTCGGCCCCAGCACAAGTGCCCAAATGCCTCCAGGAGGTCATGGGCCGCCCATGCGCGAGAGTGCATGGCCCAGTGAGGCGGATTATTCTGGAAGCCCATATCCAAATCAGTAAAAAACAATTTAAATATCTGATGTGGCCTGCGGGTGTGTCTGAGATAGGGGTCGAATTTTATGTTTACATTATGTCTAAAATTGTTAGGTTGCATTTGATTTGCGCCATTGTGCGATTGTACCATACTAAGTAAGAAGTAAATACTTTTTTGTGGCCCCAATACACATACTAAAATATGTTTGAGTACAAAAATGTGAATAGTGTTTCTATATTTGGAATATCCGTGTACATTTATTATTGTCCACATTGTTATGCTTGAGCAAATAACGGCTATGGGGCAAACATCACCAACACCATACAGGGACCCGTGTTATTCGAACAACGGGAAAAAACCATACAGACTGACGGAAAGCACACCGACAGCTGAATATACATCAAACACACACTCAAACATGATTAATGTCCCCATAATGATGATACTTACCGCAAGGTTATTAACAGCCGCTGAACAGGTGGGATACAGTCACGCATGAAGGTGTCCTGGCGTTGCAAATGTCCAGACATCACCCCCAGTAGTTCATCAAAACTGTTTTAACAAAAAAACGTGTTTAGGAAATCTAACATATACGGCCATCTTAGGAACACGAAAACAAACAACGGTCACATCAGACACATGTGGCTACTAACCTGGATATGGACATCCGTGTGTAGTTCATAAAACGGTCTTCATGTTCACGTAAGTTCTGGTACAAAGCCCAGAACTGACCCCTACTATCATGGTCCAATATCAACGGATGAATCCAGAAACGGCGTGAGGTCTGTCTCCGTCGACGCAAACGCAACAGCAATATGCCACACACCATTGCTGCCACTTGCGTTTGTCGCCTATACTCCATTTGAAAGGCAAAAAAAAACAACTACACTATCCGACAGTAACACACTCTCTAACACACAGAATCACTCCAACTCCCAATTTGGCTAACATTCTGCAACTTTCATATAGGTCGGCCTACATTTTTAGTGGATCTGGAACCTGTCAATCCAAAAAACGCCTCAAAAACGCGCGTTCCTTAAATGCAAAAACGCCCATGAAAACGCGCGTTTGTCGCGCGAAAAAAACGCCTGCTCCAAAAACGCTTAGGTGTGTTCCCAGCCTAAGGGTGTTTAAGCTACGGGGGCTGATGTGGTTAATGAGAAATTTGATTCACCACAAATCCAAATTTCTTGGCGCTTTGTGGTAACAAATCAATTTTTCCTGAAATAGTGGTAAAAAATCCCCCAAAACATACTCATCTCATCCATTTGATCGCGGAGAGGGCAATGCGGCCATCTTGATTGAAGAAAACGAGCCAATTTTCGCTCATGCTGACGCATAATGTCACCATATCATCACTGATGGCATCATTATTGTGCAGTAAGCTCCTCAGCTCCCTCTAGTGGTGGAGATTCAGAGCTTTGTATCAGAAAAACGGAGCCGTGGCCTCTATAGAGATATAAAAAGAAAAGAATCGGCGCAGGATTTTAAACCAATTTAGATGAAAAAAAAATATATATATATATATATATATTTAAAGGTGAATGCTCAAAGAAACACTATGTTATATTTAGATGACATGCAGGATACGTCTAATGTACATTATATTTAAAATATGGAAAGATACACCAAGTCCATTTTTCATCTCCTATGCTTTTATCTCATTACTGCTTTGCTGGCCAAGCCTAGCAGATTCTTGCTGATTTAGCAATGTTATGTCTGCTGAAAATGAATGATTATGTGTAACTATATTAAAGGGATTTTCCAGGCTCCTGATATTGATGACCCATCTCAGGATTAGTCATCAGAATCCGATCAGTGGGGGCCCGACAACCGGCACCTCTATCGATCAGCTGTTTCCTCCGGCCTCCAGAGCAGGAACTAGCAGAGCTGTGGTCCCCATTTCATTCAAGAGCCAGTTCCTGTGCTGAAGGCTAGGGATGAGGGAACTTCTGTTTTCAAGTTTGGTGTACAAGGTTCGGGTTATCTAAGAATTCCGTTATGGATTCCGCTAGCACGGACAATAAGTTCGCTCCACACTAGTGTTGGAGGTTGCAGGAAACAGCTGATTTGCAGAGGTGTGAATTGTCAGTGCAGTATGCCAGACCTTCAGGGTGAGCGAGTGTGAGGTCACGGGGTCAGTAGCTAGACCGAGAGTTGCTCTTGGTACTCACAGTTTGTAGTAGACCCTGGGCAGGCGTGCAGTCAGTGATGGAGAGGTGGCACATGGATCCTCTGGGGCACTCTCTAGGTATAGGGACCAGGCAGGTGGTAGGTGAGGTGCCCTGGGTGTTGAAGGTTTAGCATGCTGGTGGCAAGGTCCCTAACAGTTTGTGATGCCAGTGCCGGTAACGGTGGCACACCGATTGTTAGTAGGAATAATGAAGGTACACATGATTGCAGTGAACCAGAATCCTTCTTTACTGAACAGTTCAACTATGTACAAACTCCAGATAGTTCCACAAGAAGATAATTGGTTACATGCAGGCTTTACAAAGGTGGCGGGTAGGATCCTAGCAAGGTGACTCAGAGGGAATTGTAACTCACAGATCAGGCTATACTTTCTGAAGATCCTGTCTGGCATTCATCCAAGGCCCGTATGCCCTATAGCTGGCTTTATCCTTGGGTAAGGGAGACCTCCTCTGGAATATATACTCTTGCTGGCAATGAACTTCTGCCTCTCAGCTCTATACTTAGCTGGATAAGGTTAGCTCTGCTCTGGACTCTGCAGGTGGCAGGATGAGGAGTTACTTCTGCGTACCTCAGGGTTAAACCTGGATCCTCTGTACTCTGTCTCTGCAGGAAGGGAACCTCAGGAGGACTTCTCTCCTGGACTCAGGTGTTGAACCTGGAATATCTAGCTGCATGCTCTCAGCTGACACTAAAACTCTGCACTGCCTCTGTACTCACTACTCCTGGACTGGGCCTATCTATATATACTAGGGGGTTCTCTAGCTCCCTCTATAGCTCTGGAGGAGGAACTACACCCCTAGCAGGCCTGGCACACAGGGAATAAGATAGGAAAATGCAGTACAATACATTACATTATACATTGACCAATCTCCCACAGGAGGTGGGGAACAACGTGACCCAATTGACCCTTAGTAGTGCCCGCTTTTACGTAGTGGGACACTACATCAGGATCTCACTGATCGATTACTGGTGACCTATCCTCAGGATAAGACATTGATATCAGGAGCCTGAAAAATCCTTTTAAATGAAAGAACTTGCTGAGAGAAAAAATCAAATTTTGTTCCTTCGAATTTTTTAAATCTGCTTTGTGACTAATTACTTCGTTATGAAGTGCATTTCTTTATAAGTAGTGTGTGCAATAACAGGGAGCGGCGAATACGCTGCTTCCCGTCATTGTACCGCTCAGATGCTGTGTTCATACATGATCATTGTAAAAAAAAAAACAACTAATCTTAGCATTTAATCTCGCATAGACCATGATGACATCATCAAGCCGGTCGGGGTGGGTGATGTGATACGTCACCGCCCACGGGATTTCGTGCAAGATGGCGCTGGCCGGGCCGTCGCGAGCAAATGGATGAGGTAAGTATGATTTTTATGTTGTTTTTTTTTTTAACAGGTTAAATCGATTCACTACCACGAAGCACAAGGAAATTTGTCACCAGGCTTTTAAACCTGAATATATATTTTAGATGCCCCAGGGTATGCTTTGTTTTACTTGTGCCTTTAAAACGTATGAGGCAACCCCTTTAAAATACATTTTTAAACACCTGGTTGGGTCTGGAATTGACGTAATTGAGTACTGCACATTGCCTCATGCACACGACTGTATATGTTTTCCAGGCCACAAACTGCCGGTCCACTAAACATGGATCCTGCCCGCGTTTATAGTTCCATTTTTATTACCCATGTACAAATGTTCTATCCTTGTCTGCAAAACGGACAAGACTAAAATGTGTTCTTTTTTTTTTTTTTTTTTGCAGGCAGGATTGGACAAACTGATTTTTGCGGCCCTATTGATATGAATGGGACCGAAAATGCGGTCTTGTGCATAAGTCCTAACACATACAAGAGGGAATAGAGCTTCAAGAAATCCATGAACAATCTGCAAAAACAACCTTAATGCTCATGCACACGGCTGTATATATATTTTTGCGGTCTGCAAAACACAGATCCACAAAAAATACGGATGACGTCCCTGTGGATTCCATATTTTGCGGAACGGAACAGCTGGCCCCTAATAGAACAGTCCTATTCTTGTCGGTAATGCGGACAATAATAGGACATATTCAATTTTTTTGCAGAATGGACATGCGGACATACGGCAACAGAATGTACACGGAGTCATTTTTTTGCGGCCCCATTGAAGTGAATAGTTCCGAATATGGTTCGCAAAAAAACTGAATGGACACGAAAACAAAATACGTTCGTGTGCATGAGCCCTTATTCAGTTATATGGAATGGATTTTTTCTGCAATAAATCTGCCATGTGTGAATATCTCCTTGCAGCGTCTTAGTAATCAGATTTCTGGGAACCGTCCTTTATGCGGCAATGCTGTCTAATCAGTTTTTTGGGGGGATTCAAATTGAGAACGGGAATAATTTTTTAAGGGCTCATGCACACATGTATTTTCTTTCCATTTTCATTTCATTTCAATGGGTCCGCAAAATAAACGGAAGTTACTTTGTGTGCATTCCATTTCCATATGTCCGTTCTGCAAAAAAATCAAACATGTCCTATTATTGTCTGCAGTACAGACATGGATAGTACTGCTCTATTAGGGGCCAGCTTTTCCGTTCCGCAAAATACGGAATGCACACAGACGTCATCCGTATTTTTTGTGGATCCGTGTTTTACGGAGCGCAAAATACATATGGTCGTGTGCATGAGCCTTAAGGGTACAGCCACACAATCCGTTTTCCTGATGCAGTTTTGGAGACCAAAAACCAGGCATAATGTCAGAAAAGAGGAGAAATCTGACCTTCATGCTTTCTTCATGACTCCTGCATGAGGAAGCCTGACCGCGTGGTCAAACCGTCAGGGTATGTCCACGAGGGACGGAGAAATCATGGGGATATACTGGGCTTTTTACCCGGTGAGTTGAAAATTAAAGGGGACAAGGAGTAAGTAACCACTATGGCTGTTTATATCACATATTGCGTTCGGTGCTGGAGTGAGATGAGCGCTGTCTGCATTGTTTACCATCCATTGCTGCTGCTGAAATAATGGTGATTGATTGGAACAATTCTGCTTGTTTTAAGTACCAAGGACTATATATATGTATATACATGGGCAGGGTGTGCATTATTCATTGCTCTTTGTTTATTTCACTTAATGTCTTTTTACTCTTTGTATTTGCTGAGGTCTGTTGTTCTGCAACCAGCGATAATAGCATATTGGCTTATGTAGACCATAGAAATATAGAGCCTTATCTGGCGGCATGCAGCCTTGCTATGGATTGATGGGAGGAAGGGCTAATATAATGGAAGTACTGTATAGCAGCATCAAATTATAATTGTCTAGTTTGTACTACACATTTGTTTTCATTATAATGCCACTGATTTATCTTAATATTTAATGCAACACTCCATACATTTTTTTACATTGTATAAAAATCTATAGTACAGATCAAGTCTGCAATGAATATTTATTTGTGGTACCATTAACTTCCAGGGCGCTGTAAATAAAAAATACAGAGGGGTTTACATGCATAATATATGAACAAAGGATAGAAGAAAATACATTATGGCTAGAGTGTATGTGTGTGTATGGGGAGTAAGGAAGCACATGTCAGAGCTCACACTCCCAGGAACCTTATCTTATTCCACTGTGAGGCGAACACATACGTGTCCTTTCTGCATTTTTCTGCAAACCCAAAAAATGAATGGGTCCATGTGCGATCTGCAAAAATGCGGATCGGACGCGGATCCAAAATACGGTCACGTGCATGAGGCTACCTAGACATTAGCTTAAGCCAAAAAAGCCCTTGTGGCAGAGCTTCTCACCTTGGGAGGTTGTGCTCGAAGTGCAACACCCAATGCAGGCCTATGGTATCACTCTGGATATCGGTGCAGCCAAGCTTTCCCTCTGGGCAGCAGTGAGTGTCGGAGCGAAGATCAGAAGGAGAGGAGAGGGCTGGATACGGCAGTGATAGAACCAATGTAAGTTCAAATCCACAGTTTCAATTATTCTTTGTAGTTTATTTAGGGTTGTTACAAGTAACGCATTTTGGGGACGGACTGGCCCCTTCGTCAGACCTGGCACAGAAGGAGAGAGGGTGCTGCCTGCGAAGGCTCATAATTTGCTAGTTGTATACAACATATTTTGTACATGTAGAATAGGCAGCGCTCCAACGTCTTCACGCCATATTAGCACCCGTAAGCATTTCTTCTAGGGAAGAACATCTGCGTTGCTTGCCACATGTGAGTGCCTGCCCATACAATAAAAGCTATAGCATGCAGTTATAGTAGTAGTATTACAGAACTGTACACATACACAGGGGCACTAAATCTGTTCAACAGGAAGTGACATTTAGGCCTCATGCACACGACCGTTGTTTGATTCCGTGTCCGTTGAGCCGTTTTTCGTGCTTTTCTGCAGACCCATTGGTTTTCAATGGGTGCGTGGAAAACTCGTCAAATGCACTGTTTGTCCTCCGCGCCCGTGGTCCGTGATTACTGTCCGTCAAAAAAATATAACCTGTCCTTGTCCGTGTAAAACGGTTTGCAGACCCATTCAAGTCAATGGGACCGTGAAAAAATACGGAGGCACATCCGACTGTCGTCCGCGTCCGTGACCTGCATATATATTCCATTATCCTGGGTGGAGATAAAAAAATTACACTTTTTTTTTCCTTCCTTTTTTTCTGGCGGACCACGGAAACACAACTGAACCAAAAACAGACAGGGATCACGGAACAACGGAACCCTATTTTGCCGACTGCTAAAACCAACTGTCGTGTGCATGTAGCCTTAAAGGGGTTCTCCACCTTCTCTACAGGACCAAAAAAAATGCATGTTTTGCAAGTGTTTTAAAAAAGCTAAGAAAATAATATGTGTTCAAAAGTCTTTTAGGCCTCTTTCACATATGCGTTGTTAGGATCCGGCGTGCACTTCCGTCGTCGGAAGTGCCCGCCGGATCCGTAACAACGCAAGTGAACTGAAAGCATTTGAAGACTAGTCAGTCTTCAAAATGCTTTCAGGTTACTATGGCAGCCAGGACGCTATTAAAGTCCTGGTTGCCTTAGTAGTAGTGGAGAGCGGGGGAGCAGTATACTTACAGTCCGTGCGACTCCCGGGGCGCTCCAGAATGACGTCAGAGCGCCCCATGCGCATGGATCACGTGATCCATGCGATCACGTGATCCATGCGCGTGGGGTGCCCCGACGTCACTCTGGAGCGCCCCAGGAGCCGCATGGGCGGTAAGTATACTGCACCCCAGCTCCCCACTACACTTTACCATGGCAACCAGGACTTTAGCGTCCTGGCTGCCATGGTAACCATTCAGAAAAAGCTAAACGTCGGATCTGGCGATGTGCCGAAACGACGTTTAGCTTAAGGCCGGATCCGGATTAATGCCTTTTAATGGGCATTAATTCCGGATCCGGCCTTGCGGCAAGTGTTCAGGATTTTTGGCCGGAGCAAAAAGCGCAGCATGCTGCGGTATTTTCTCTGGCCAAACAACGTTCCGGTCCTGAACTGAAGACATCCTGATGCATCCTGAACGGATTTCTCTCCATTCAGAATGCATGGGGATGACCCTGATCAGGATTTTTCCTGCATAGAGCCCCGACGACGGAACTCTATCCGGGAAAGAAATACGCAAGTGTGAAAGAGCCCTAAGGGGTCGTCCATCTTTAAAACAATTTTCATCAGCCCCCTTCCCCTGCTGGACTTATGGAAAGAAGCCTACTTACTTGCCCCAGCCGTTTGGTTGTAGCTCCATCAGCTTGCATGCTTTGGTTTCCTGCTTATTAGATTCCATAGTGAACAAGCAGGGCTGGGACAAGGTCCACCACCAACAGAGGCTGAGCTGCCAAAGTACGCCCCCCTCCAACTTGTGGATGACACTGCTATGGGGGATCTGTGATGGATGACACTGTTATTAGGGAATCTGTGGATGACACATATGTGTCATCCACAGATCCCCCCTCCCCATAACAGGGTCCGTGTTGGAATGACCCCCAATACAAGGGGTGAGGCTGTGGGGTTGTATCTGCTTTTGTGATGACAGCGCCAGCGGGGCCCGTGTAGTGACTGTATTCTACTACACCCCCCCCCCCCCCCCACTGTATATAATCTTAACTATATAACTGTAGTGATTTACTACAGTTATATAGTTAATAAGATTATATCCAGTGAGCAGGGGGGATGGGGGTGTAGTAGAAAACAGTCACTGCACGGGCCCTGCTGTCATTATGAAATAGCATATGTGACCCCCACCTCTTTTATTGGTGGTCATTCAGTAAATTAACCCTGTTTTGGGGGGGTGGGGGGGTGTCTGTGGATGACAAATATGTGTCTTCCACAGATTCTCCCCATAACAGGGTTCATTTAGTGAATGACCACCCAAATACTGGTGACCCAATACATGGGAGTTGCATCTGCAGAGCTTTTGTATAATGCCACCCCACACTGTAATGTCCCCCACACAGTAATGTCCGCCACACTGTCCCCCACACAGTAATGTCCGCCACACTGCCCCCCACACAGTAATGTCCGCCACACTGCCCCCTGCACAGTAATGTCCGCCACACTGCCCCCCACACAGTAATGTCCCCCACACCCCCCTCAACCACACAGCAGTGCCCCCACATAGTAATTTGTCATGCTCTCCCCCTCTTGTCATAATCCCCTCTTCTTGTCATGCTCTTTCTGCCCCCTGTATTCTCCCCCATCTTTTCATGCTCTTTCTGCCCCCCCCATGTTGTCATAGTAACATAGTATATAAGACCGAAAAAAGACATTTGTCCATCCAGTTCGGCCTATTTCCTACAAGTTGATCCAGAGGAAGGCAAAAAACCCCTGTGAGGCAGAAGCCAATTTTCCACACTAAAGGGGGAAAAATTCCTTCCAGACTCCAATCAGGCAATCAGAATAACTCCCTGGATCAACGACCCCTCTCTAGTAGCTGTAGCCTGTAATATTATTACACTCCAGAAATAAATCCAGTCCCCTCTTGAATTCCTTTATTGTACTCACCATCACCACCTCCTCAGGCAGAGAGTTCCATAGTCTCACTGCTCTTACAGTGAAGAATCCTTTTCTATGTTTGTGTACAAACCTTCTTTCCTCCAGACACAGAGGATGTCCCCTTGTCACAGTCACAGTCCTGGGGATAAATAGATGATGGGACAGATCTCTGCACTGACCCCTGATATATTTATACATAGTTATTAGATCTCCCCTCAGTCATCTTTTTTTCTAAAGTGAATAACCCTAATTTTGATAATCTTTCAGGGTACTGTAGTTGCCCCATTCCAGTTATTACTTTAGTTGCCCTCTGAACCCTCTCCAGCACTGCTATGTCTGCCTTGTTCACAGGAGCCCAGAACTGTACACAGTACTCCATGTGTGGTCTGACTAGCGATTTGTAAAGTGGTAGGACTATGTTCTCATCACGGGCGTCTATGCCCCTTTTGATGCAACCCATTATCTTATTGGCCTTGGCAGTAGCTGCCTGACACTGGATTTTGCAGCTTAATTTGCTGTTTATTAAAATTCCTAGATCCTTTTCCATGTCAGTGTTAGCGAGTGTTTTACCATTTAATATGTACGGGTGACTTGCATTATTCCTTCCTATGTGCAGAACTTTACATTTGTCAGTGTTAAACCTCATCTGCCATTTCTCTGCCCAAGCCTCCAATCTATCCAGATCCCTCTGTAGCAGAAAACTGTCCTCTTCAGTGTTAATTACTTTACACAGTTTAGTGTCATCTGCAAAAATTGATATTTTACTGTGCAAGCCTTCTACAAGATCATTAATAAATATATTGAAGAGAATAGGGCCCAATACTGACCCCTGAGGTACCCCACTAGTTACAGTGACCCAATCTGAGTGTCTACCGTTAATAACCACTCTCTGTTTTCCGTCACTTAGCCAGTTACTTACCCACATACAGACATTTTCTCCCAGTCTGAGCATCCTCATTTTATATACTAACATTTTATGAGGTATAGTGTCAAATGCTTTGGAGAAGTCCAGATATATGACATCCATTGATTCGCCGCTGTCATGCTCTTTTTTCTCCCCCCCCCCCATGTTGTCATGCTCTTTCTTCCCCCCCCCCATGTTGTCATGCTCTTTCTTCTCCACCCCCCCATGTTGTCATGCTCTTTCTGCCCCCCATGTTGTCATGCTTTCTGCCCCTCTATGTTGTCATGCTCTTTCTGCCCCCCCATGTTGTCATGCTCTTTCTGCCCCCCCCCATGTTGTCATGCTCTTTCTGCCCCCCCATGTTGTCATGCTCTTTCTGCCCCCCCATGTTGTCATGCTTTCTGCCCCCATGTTGTCATGCTCTTTCTGCCCCCATGTTGTCATGCTCTTTCTTCTCCCCCATGTTGTCATGCTTTCTGCCCCCTTGTTGTCATGCTCCTTCTTCTCCCCCTCCTCTCCTCCTACCTCTGCTGTAGCGTGGCCGAGCTCTGCATGGTCTGCGCCTCCGCGGGTACAGGAGGAGGAGCTTTTGTCTCCTGTACCGAGCCGACTGACTTGAAGTGCAAATTGTGTGCGCACTTCCTGTCAGTCCAGGCGGGTACTGGAGACTGATGCTCTCTGTACCTGCGGACCGGACAGAGCTCGGTCACGCTACAATCAGGGAATGACAGGAGGGAGCGCTGAGCGGATCCCCCCTGTGAGTCCCTCTCCCTCTGGCCGGCCCCTGCCTGCGGCCTGAGGCTGGAGCGCCCTGAGGCTGGAGCGCCCTGAGCCTCTGTGTCGGTCTGGCCCTGTAAACAAGGTTCACACATGCAGCTGAATCCAGTGAGTGTCCCAGTGATGTGCCGCCTGGTGGACACATCACTGCAACAGCCGGTCATTGCCTGCAGTCAGACAAGTGACCCCCCCGTCTGCTTCTGAAGGTGACAAGCAGAAATCCCAAGAGCATTAAATCAAAAGAGCTGGAACTCAGAAGGAGTGGGGCAAGTAAATTAGCATTCCACCACAGGTCTGGCAGGGCGAGAGGGAAGGATGTGCTGGTGAAAATTATTTTAAAACTGGACAACCCCTTTAAAAATTCTTAATTTGTACCCATACATAAGTTTTTTAACATTTAAAATTTGCATTTCTCTGATATTTTTGAAGTCCTATAGAAAAGCTTTTGATTAAAAAAACACAACAACACTGTTAACGTAGTCTTACAATAATTTGCTATAGGCTTCAGGGTATATTCATACAAGGCAGAATTGTTGCAGAGATTTCTGCGACTGAAAATCAGTTCCATAAATCTTAAGAAGCTGTTTTGGTGAGAAGCACATTGTTCTGCAGGCCCCATTCAGACGAATGAGACAGTCTCAGAAATTACTTCAATAAATCTGCCGCATGTGAATGCACTCTTAGGCCTCATGCACACAACCATAATTTGTATTATGTCTTGTGTCCGATCCGCATTTTTTGCCAAATGCATATGGACTTATTTGTTTCTATGGGTCCTCAAAAAAATGTAATAAAAATAAATTAATATCAACATTTATATAAATATAAATAAAAATGTTGTAATGTCTGGTAATGGGAGTGAGAAAAATACAGACCACTCACAGAAAGTAGTCGTATTTTGCAGATCCGCACGTAATGTAAGCCTTCTTTCACATCTGTGATCAGCAAAATCACTTCTGTAATGTTAATACAACCGGCTGCATCCGTCATGAACGCATCCGGTTGTATTATCTCTAAAATGACCAAGACGGAGTCGGCAATAAAACAATTGTCATTCAATTGGCGCCAGATTTATTTTCTTTTGTGTCCAAGAAAATGGATCCGACACTATTGACTTACAGAGTGCTGGTTGCAGAGTGCTGTTGCATTTCTGTGTTTGTACGTATATTTTGCCATGGCTAGGTGCACCTGCATACAGGGACGTGCTGACTGACCCCCTTTTTTTCTATTGACTTACATTGTGTTTCATGCCGGATCCACCAAGATCAGTATCCCATGACGCACACAAAGACACTGCTTGCAGCAGTTTTGTGTCTGGCATGGAAATGCAACCAAAGGAAACGGAATGCATTCTGGTGCACTCGGTTTCGTTCAGTTTTGTCCCCATTGACAATGAATGGGGACAAAACTGAAGCGTTGTCCTCCAGTTTTGAGAGCCTATGACGGAACTCAATACCGGAAAGGAAAACGCTGATGTGAAAGTACCCTAAGGGATCAGTGTTCTTGACAATTAGCTGCTAAAATGAGAAAGCTGACGGCGAAACGCGCGTCAGGGCTCGTTCTTTGGCGACACCACTGAGATATATTCCTGGTTGGTACATTTATTATGTTATTTTGTTGTGTGAATACCTTTAGAGCCTTGTTGTTTTCTTTTCAATCCCAGACTTTAACACTTAATCACTTTGGAAATACACATTTTTTATGCACCATGTGTGTAATCTGGGTTTGATATAGAGAGCTTGGGATCTTATATTACGCTTGGTCCCCAATTCAGTGCTATTCACACATTGTTACTTATTTGTTATATGTTCCATACCAGGTCCCATCAGTTGTACTTACTTTGATAGTTAATACCATTTGTGGTGTATCGCATTGTGTGTATTGATTTTACTTGATTTTAAACGTCGGTACCAATCGTGCTTTCCATTTTGAATAATAAAAATGTATTGCTTTTTGCATAACTATCTAGTTCATTTTTGACTCTAATATTATTGAATTGGGATATCATGTTATTTGATATTGAGTCTATTATTGATTGGGAATAATATTTTTGGGTTAAAATAAGTCCTCTTTATTCCCAACTATGGGCTTCTTTAGACATTGATTATTCCGCTAAGTGTTACTTTATCTTTGCTTGCAGCAACACAGACAAACATGGACTTCTTACCACCCTCTGCCCGATAGTCTCTGCAGCGCGGCCGGCGTGTACTTAGTTTGGCACCCGCGGGTACCGCTTGGTGTCTTGGGCCGTATCGCGGCGTCCCACGTGACCCTGACGTGTGGCACGCGTCGGGGGTTGAAGTCTCTTCTGGGTCCTCATGCTGGACCTTCTGCTAAGTTTCACCCGGGATTTGATGCTTTGGGGAGAGATAATGATATGGTCTGATGACTTACAAGCATAAACTTAGCAGCGGTATTTCCTCACTGTGATCTGACCCAAACGCGTTTCGGGGGACAACCCCCTTCCTCAGTGGAGGATAAAGTAACACCTAGCGAAATAATCAATGTCTAAAGAAGCCCATAGTTGGGAATAAAGAGCACTTACCCCACGCTCATTCCAAACCTGTGGTACAATATATACCCTGCCGACGCTGAGACAATTCTGCAGGTCCATTTTCCAGCTTTGGACCCCGCTACCAAATGGACATTGTTGTTCACCATATCACCCTATACCAGGTGGAATACCTTCATATACCGTTATTGGCCTATTGTCTATTGTGCTGTCCACTGGGCGGGCTATTGTTTTCAGTTGTTTATGAACATGTTATTTTATTCATTTTTAGGTGTTATTAATCATTAATTGTCCATTATTGTTGCCTATGAAAAGTGTGCCCCCCTATCTACATTTTGTTTTTAATATATGTGAGCTTTTTGGGTATGAGCTAAGGGGTGAGCACCTCATTTCCACAGTGCCGTGTCAGGTGTAGCCGCTGTGATTATACATTTTTCCATGTCCTATTCTTGTCTGTTTGGGGACAAAAATAGTCATTTTCTATTATGGGCGGCCCGTTCCTTTCCACAATTGCGGCATCCATGTTTTCCAGATCCACAATTTGTGGACCGCAAAACACGGCACGTTTGTGTGCTATGCATTAGGCAGAAATTCTTTTCACCTATTTCTTCCATAATTCCACTACTTCCACCAGATAGTGGTGCTGCCCGAGGCTGCTGGTGTGCACATGCGCAACTCACAAGTATTGTGGGTTGAAACGTGGCTATGATCACACGCTCAATGTACAGCACATAATTCTGGAAGTGCCCGCTACAAAATTACCGGGCTCCCTCAGTAAGGATAGAAAAAAATATGGTCCTATTCTTTTTAGACTCCCCACTGTGGGCAAGATGAGATGACAAACAATCTAAGCAGATAGCCCCTTTAAATTAGATTCTTATTGTGGAGATCCTGCGTTCTCTTGTGTTCTTTCCATTTGAACATACTGTATTTCTCATGGTGCTGATTATTACATGCAGTGGCCACAGAGTGGAATTCTTCCTTATACTAGATGGTTAGACAATTTGTATTAAATTCCCATTTTATAATACAGTGATTTAAATATTATCACACTTTTTTAATCTGTGTTACACCTCCCTCAGCATTTTTGTCAGACTTGACAGCAAGAGTAGCATAGTGTGCATGTCTTGTGAAGATGATGGACACCATGCCAATACCCTAGGATCTGTCATACCATGGATCCAGCCATATGTGGATTCCATTATAAACAGAAACTGCATTGTACAGTAGGTGTGAATAGAGGTTAACGCATACACAGATGACTACCATATGTAGGAAACCATTTCATAGCACATCCATAATATATGAACTTTATAATTCTTGAGGAACATATGATAAGACACCTCCATCATTCTCCCTGCACACATTATTGCTTCCTCCAAGGAGAAAGAATCCTAACTAGAGTTGAGCGAACCCGAACAGTATAGTTTGGGTTCGTCCGGAATTTTAGGATGTTTGGGACACGGACCCGAACCCAAACATTTTCATAAAAGTTCGGGTCTGTTGTTCGGTGATTATTCCTGCTTTTTAAAAGGCTGCAGAGCTGCAAATCAGCAAGCGTTTTACATCTTTGCCCTAAGAAGCCATCACAGCCATGCCTACTATTGGCATGGCTGTGATTGGCTGAGTGCAGCATGTGACCCAGCATCTTTATAAGCTTGAGTCACGTAGTGCCGCACGTCACTCTGCTGCTGTTAGCATAGGAAAAGGTTGCTGCCGGTGCTCTCAGGGAGAGATTAGGAATGAAATCTGTTGAACCTGGTGGTGTGAAATCTTCAAGCTACAGCAATTATTGAGGGAGGGTGCTACTGCAATCCTACAATTTTGTACCCAGCCCTGAGCCCAGTGATACTGCAAAGTGTTTTTTTTTTTTAATCCATCTGTTACTGAGGTGGGGGTCGGCGGCCATTTTAGCCACTGCAGTGTCCTTGGAACTGCATGTGACCTTCATGTGTGCCAGCCTGCCAGGGACATCAGTCTAATCCTTTTTGGTAGTTTAGTGAAAGAAAAAATCCTTTTTTCTGGCAGGTCAAGTCCCCTACATATAATTTAGGGATGACATAGTCCATTTCTGTAGTTTGGGGCAAAAATCTGTATTGTGGTGTATACAACGCACCAAAACGTATTTTCAATTTCAGCAGTAAAATAGTGCATCAGTGTATTTTTTGGAAAAAAAGTGGTAATACTTATCCACAAAGCAGCTTTAAATGCACCACCCAAATACCTATTTTAAGCCATATTCTTGCTTCCCAGAGCAGTTGTGCATACAGAGTACAAATAACTATTTTAAATTTCTGCACTGAAATAGTGCATTAGGGTTTTTTTTTTAGGAAAAAAAAGCCATATTCTTGGTCCACAGAGCAGTTTTCAATAAACCGCACAAATAACTATGTTTAAATTTCAGCAGTGAAATACTGCATTAGTGTATTTTGTGGGAAATAATCCCGTATTGTTGTTACACAGAGCAGTTTGGCATACAATGCACAAAAACGTATTTTAAAATTTAGCAGTGACATACTGCATTTCTGTAGTTTGTTGCAATAAACATTGGTTTTGTGATACACTGCAGATCTGAGGCCTACCCTGTATTTCAGTCATTTCAAGTAACCTTTTGAACTCTGCATTTACATAGTTGGTTTTGTGGTAGATAGCACATTTGCGGTGTACGCTGCATTTCTGACAGTCAAATAAAACCGTTAACTTCTGTTTTTACAAAAATCTAATTTTTGGTGATAGTGAAGTAATTGTATTGAATTGCTCAGTTACACTGTTGTGTCACCTAAATAAATTTATTCTGTTTATTACACGGGCACTGCCTTACTGTTAGTGAACTTTTTTGACTATTGGCAGTTTAATGCAGCAGTCTCTTATGCTTCTTATGACTTCTTATGCTGGCAAGGTTTCCCAGGGCCATAACCATAGTCCTGCCCCAGAAGTGGAGGATATTGAGTGCATGGATGCCCAACCACTTAGGTTTGAGGATGGGAACAGGGGAAGACCACGGCAGCATGTCTCTGATGACGAAACACAGGTGCAAACCGCTGCGGCTTTCTGCGGTGTGCAGGGGTGAAGACTGGGTGGAAGATGATGTTGAGAACAATGAGGTACTACACCCCAAAATATACCACTGAAATCCATGTTTTCCATGGGTGGTGATAAAATCATAATTTTTTAGGCCAGGAATTACCTTTGCGGCCTGCGCTGCATGTGTGTCGGAGACAATAATATAGTTAATCCGTCTGGGAGTTCAGGGGTTGACATATTCCAATCATTTGCTGTCAAGTAACCCTGCACTGCATAGGTGACAGTGACCGAAAATGTGAATTATCCTCTTTTAAATTGTGGGGTGAAATATTACCATTTTTGCCAGGTACAAACCCCTGCACTGCATAACTGACCGGGAACTTACAATTGGCGGTTACATTCTTGCATAACATAAAGCCTTTTTCTGCTGTGAAGCCAAAGTAGTCGCCAACAACATGTTTTTTTTCATTTTTATTTTTTTAAGTAAATTGCTGTAGACCCCCAAAAATTTTTCAAATATAAAACAAATAAAACAAAGTGTAAGTGTACTGTAGTATAACAGTGGTTGGGTGAGGCCAGTATACAGTACATGTCTATTCTGCATAAGGTACAAAAAAGTCCTGTGGGATCCATGCCTGGTTCTTTTTAATAAATGAAAGCTTGCCCACATTGTCTGCGGACAGGCGGCTGCGCTTGTCTGTGATAACACCCCCTGCTGTGCTAAACACACGTTCAGGCAATGCAGTGGATGCAGGGTAGGCCAGCACCTCCAAGGCGTAAAGGGCAACCTCAGGACATGTGCCCAATTTGAAGACCCAGAAGTTGAATAGGGCAGACCCAGTGGCATAGCTAGAAATGATTTGGCACTAAAGCAAATATTTGACTGGGGCCCCCCTCCCACAGTAATTTTTGCACAAACCCCTTCCTTTCATGACGCCATTCCTGGGGCTACTAAAGATCGCTCTCTCAGACCAGGCCCAGCAGCTGTTCCATCCGCTTTCTACACTGTCTATACTGCCACTGTATATAATTTCACTGAATAATACTGTTGCGGGGGCCCTGACAAAGTCTTTTAGTCCTCCTCCTCCTCCCAGATAGGCCCCTTCTAGGTCAGGGCCCCAAAGCAGTAGCTTCCCCTGCAGCTATGCCCCTGGGCAGACCCATCAGTCAGTCCGTGTACTGTTCCACCATGTTGCTTAAATGCTGCCTCCTGCTAAGACGTTCCAGATCTGCTGGTGGTGCAGGTTGTTGTGGCGTGATGACAAAGGTTTCCCACATTTCGCCAATGCTAACCCAGCCTTCTGAGGTGCTGGTGGTGACCCAGTTGCCCGTGAGCTGGCTTGGGCGCCACCCTGCTGATAACACGGTTCCTCCTTCTCCTCGTCCTCATCCTCCAAAACTGTGCCCTGGCTGGACAATTGTGTTCCAGGCCAGGGCCTATGTTGGTGCAGGAACCCACCCATAGTTTTGTTTCTTTATATGGTTAGTTTAGCTGCATTATAGTTATTTTAACCACTTCAGCCCCCCTAGCTTAAACACCCTTAATGACCAGGCCACTTTTTACAATTCTGCACTACACTACTTTCACCGTGTATTGCTCCGTCATACAACTTACCACCCAAATGAATTTTACCTCCTTTTCTTCTCACTAATAGAGGTTTCATTTGGTGGTATTTCATTGTTGCTGACATTTTAACTTTTTTTGCTATTAATAAAAATTTTACGACATTTTTGCAAAAAAATGACATTTTTCACTTTCTGTTTATATAAATTTTCCGCAAAATGTATTGTTCTACATGTCTTTGATAAAAAAAATCCAATAAGTGTATATTTATTGGTTTGGGTAAAAGTTATAGCGTTTACAAACTATGGTGCAAAAAAGTGAATTTCGGCATTTTGAAGCAGCTCTGACTTTCTGAGCACCTGTCATGTTTCTTCAGGTGCTAGAATGTTAGCATGTTGGGTGAGAGAAATATCTCTGTAAATTGACAACTTTGTATCAAAAAATTTAAAAAGTTGTCGTTTACAGCGATATTTCTCACACACAGTATGGGTATATGTAAAAATACACCCCAAAACACATTGCCCTACTTCTCCTGAGTACGGCGATACCACATGAGTGACACTTTTTTGTAGCCAAGATGCGCAAAGGGGCCCAAATTCCAATGAGTACCTTTTAGGATTTCACAGGGCATTTTTACGCATTTGGATTCTCATGCTTTAGGACCCCTAAAATGCCACGGCAGTATAAATACCCCATATGTGACCCCATTTTGGAAAGAAGACACCCCAAGGTATTCTGTGAGGGGCATGGCGAGTTCACAGAAAAAAAAAATTTGGCACAAGTTAGCGGAAATTGATAACTTGTGACAAAAAAATAAAATTTTACATGAACTCACCATACCCCTCACGGAATACCTTGGGGTGTCTTCTTTCTAAAATGGGGTCACATGTGAGGTGTTTGTACTGCCCTGGCATTTGAGGGTCTCCGCAATCATTACACGTATGGCCAGCATTAGGAGTTTCTGCGATTCTCCTTATATTGAGCATACGGGTAATGAGATTTTTTTTTCCGTTCAGCCTCTGGGCTAAAAAAAAAAAAAAATGAACGGCACAGATTTTTTCATTCGCATCGATCAATGTGGATGAAAAAATTTCTGACAAAATCAGTGACTGCGGTGCGGTGGGCTGGGCGCTAGCTACCTAACAAGTAGCTAACTAACTGGCGGTGATAAGGGACCCTTATGCCCCATTCACACGTCCGAAATTCGGTTTGCGGAACGGAATTGCGGACCAATTCATTTTTATGGGGACAGACTTTGTCCCGCTCGGATCCGGAATTATGGATCCGCGCTTCCAGGTCTGCACTTCCGTTCCGCAAAAATATAGAACATGTCCTTCTTGTCCGCAATTGTGGACAAGAAAAAGCATTTTCTATATAGTTCTGGCAATGTGCGGATCTGCAAAATGCGGAAAGCACATTGACGGTGTCCGTGTTTTGAGGATCTGCGGATCCGCGGATCAGATCAATCAGATCAAAACACATATGGACGTCTGAATGGAGCCTTACAAGGGGTGTGATCAATGACAGGGGGGTGATCAGGGAATCTAGATGGGGTGATCAAGGGGTTAACAAGGAGTTAATAAGTGAGGGGGGGGGGGTTAGTGTAGTGTTTGGTGCAACTTTACATAGCTTCCTGGTCCTCTGGTGGTCGATCCCAGTAAATGGGACCACCAGAGGACCAGGTAGCAGGTATATCAGATGCTGTTAACAAAACAGTGTCTGATATACTTGTTTGATGCGAATTATTTCGCATCTACAGCCTGCCAGCGATTGATCATCGCTGGCAGGCTGCAGTACAAGTTGTGAGACGCACGGCACTGTGAACTCGCGCGTTCACAGAAAGTCTCGCGTCTCGTAAACCAGCCACCTCCTGGACGCATCCGTGCGTACAGCCGTGGGGATTCGGTTAATATGTTTTTACGTACATTTGTAAATAGTTTGTTAATGGTTTGGGTGAAAAGGGGGGGGGGGGTTGTTGTGTGTGTTTGATTAACTGAATTGATTTTCACTGTCTGGTGTTCAGCAATAGTGTTGAGCGCGAATATTCGCATAGCGAATATGGGCACTTTGCTAATTTACGAATATTGTGAATATTGCGCTATATACTCGCTATTTCGAATATTCGTATTTTTTTTTTTGTATTGTTATATATTTTTCTTTCCCACTTCCCAAAAGAAGTTCTACATTCGTCAATCGTCATCTTCTTCTCCCAAGCCAACCATAGTAAACCAGGTCTAAGTTGAAATCGCAATGCGATTACTTCAAGTTATATTAATCGAATTGCAATTTCAACTTAGCACTGCTATATTCCATATTCGTTAACTTCGTTAATTCTAGCAAGCTGACCCATTAGAAACCCAGCTCTAAGTTGAAATCGCAATGCGATTAATAAAACTTGAATTAATCGCATCGCGATTTTAACTTAGACCTGGTCTACTATGGTTGACTTGGTAGAATTAGTGAATATGACAAATGTATTCATCATATTCCTCAAAACGAAGATAACGAAGTATTCTTCATCTTCGTTTTAGCAACCTATTAGTCAACTTCGCTAATTCTAGCAATCAAA
This sequence comes from Bufotes viridis, assembly GCA_033119425.1. Taxonomy (NCBI): domain Eukaryota; kingdom Metazoa; phylum Chordata; class Amphibia; order Anura; family Bufonidae; genus Bufotes; species Bufotes viridis. Next base: position 45,935,747 of record CM065591.1, on the reverse strand, counting down.
TAGGAAGGTTCACTATAGAGACAGCTGTGTTTAATTCACTATGCGATTATATTACTTTGCTTTTTTTTAAAAATAAATAGAATAATCATAATACTTGATAATTATTACAATTATTCTATTTATAAAAAAAAAAAAATAATAATAATATAATCGCATAGCGAATTAAACACAGCTGTCTCTCTAGTCAACCTTCCTATTTGATTGCTAGAATTAGCGAAGTTGACGAATAGGTAGCTAAAACGAAGATGGAGAATACTTCGTTATCTTCGCTTTGAGGAATATGACGAATACATTCGTCATATTCGCTAATTCTAGATATCAAACCAATAGGAGAGTAGCCTTAAGTTACAATCGCAATACGCGATTATTTAAATCAAATATTAATCGTGATAATGACGAATATTCGATTTCGACGAATATGAAACGAATATTCTATCGAATATTCGCGAATTTCGTCGAAATCGAATATATGGCACCTGCCGCTCATCACTATTCAGGAATTTCTGCATCCCAAACTCAGCACATGTGGCAGGCAGGGGATGTGCGTCAAACCGGCTAGGCCCAGACCTGCTAGTATATTTCGCCCGTTAGCGCACAACACCAGGCCGGGCTGGAGTCTCAGTGGCACCAACCAATCATCGGTCTGTTGTTCCATGCCTGTCCACAGCTCCTGCGTGGTGCGGGGTTTCTCCCACAAACACAGAAGTTTTAAAACAGCCTGCTGTCGTTTCCCCCTGGTTGAGCTGCTGTGGGTGGTGAAGGTGTTACGCTGAGCGGATGAGTCCCTGCCCGTGCTTACTGGTCCATGTATCGGTTGTTATGTGGATCTTGCCACAGATGGCGTTGTGCAGTGCACACCTGATTTTGTCCGCCACTTGGTTGTGCAGGGAAGGGATGGCTCGCCTGCAAAAGTAGCGGCGTCTGGGATACACGTACTGTAGGATAGCCACCACCATAAGTTTTTTAAAACTGTCCACCAGACAGAATGACAGCATTTCAAAGGCCACGGAGTTTGAAATAAGGCATTCAGAGCCATGGGTAGGGGGGCACTTCCTCTTTCCATTTCTTTTTCTCTCCAGTGTTTGGGAGATGGACAGCTGATAGTTGAACACTTCCATGGGATTCGGTGGAGATGCTTGGTGACGGTGCCAGATGTGGTGGCGTTGCCGCCACATCCTCTGTTTGCTGGGTGGCAGGTGCCACTGTCACTCACTTGGGCTCAGGTTTAGAACGTTTATTTATTATTTTTCTGTATTTTATGTTATTTTAAGTAATTTCCCTATACACATTTGTTTGCAGGGCATTTACCTACATTTTGCTGCCTTTTGCAGCCCTCTAGCCCTTTCCAGGCCTATTTTACAGCCATTTTAGTGCCCAAAAGTTTGGGTCCCCATTGACTTCAATAGGGTTTGAGTTCGGGGTCAAGTATGGGTTAAGTTCGGATCCCGAACCCGAACAATTTTGTGAAGTTCGGCCGAACTCATCGAACCCTAACATCCAGGTGTCCGGACAACTCAAATTCTAACTAAAAGTAAATTTTTTTTTTTCTGTCACTGTATTCACCTCATGATGACTTTTTAAGACTATAGGAACAATTAGTTTACAGGTAAAACCAAACTTCTGAAACTTAGGAGACTTCAGTACTATTCATTTTGCTGGTTAAGATCTGACATTTCATATATTCGGCAGAGCTCATTCAACAATGATAATAAAAATGTCACCAGAGATATAGAGTCAGGAACCTCACTGTAAATATAAAGTTTATCTCAACCTCACATCATGGCAAGTGCTTCTTAGTCACTGATGACCAAAGTAAAGGAATGAAACCTCTCTATAAAATAGGTTTATCATGTAGGACCGGCTGACAGATAGTAAAGCCATAAAGACAACACAAACCAAGATTGCTTTTGTTTTAATAGGCATGAAATGAACATATTTGACCTTCCTTTCATCATAGTCGCTGTCCATTTTGATGTATCACCAGCATTGTGGTTTGTGATGTCTAAGAGCTTGTTAAAAGGGAAATCCAACCCAAAGGGTCTTCTGATATGTCATAGGTACAAGTGAGTACCCTCTGTGTACTGTCTGCTCTATGTGTTATTCTGATTGCTTGGAACTGCATGCTGGCTGTGGCCTTCTCGATGCCCTGCTCGATGTTTTCTTGTCTTGGTTTATGTTTGTGACGTCACTATGTCTTATGTTTGCAGCTCTGCCTTGGACCACCATGTAGCATGATTCGCATGGGGTCCAGGAATCTGCTTGTCTATGTCTGCAGCTCTACCTGGGACTGCCATGTAGCGGGGTTTGCATGTGGTCCAGACATCTGCCAGTTTCATGTCAGTGCCTTCTTGGTTTCTGTTTTGCCTGAACAGTGTCCTGTGTTCTGGTTTGTTTGGGTTCCAGTTTAGTTGCCTGGGTTCCACTTCTTGTTTTGTGTGTGCCTGGGCCACTGGCGGTTGCATCAGCTTTTGTCCCTTGCAGGTAAGCGACCAAGTGTAGCAAGTGTGACCTTGTGAGTCCTGGGTAAAGTCTATCATACAATCTAGGGCATTTTAAAGAACGAGGCTCCTTTAGACTTCGTCCTTTGGGTTTGGCTCCAAGTCAAACCGCTGCACTTGATCCAATGGTGTTCCATCTGCCACTGTACTCTTGCCTGTTAGTCCAGGACTTACTGTCATGTTTGTTAAAGTTTTAGCTTTGTCTCCTGGTATATGTTTTGCTTTTCTGCATGCCTGAGATGTTCTGGGATCTGCTTGACCCTAAAACATGACATATGGTCTGCATAGTAATTAAGACTTGAATACAGGTTTTCGAGATCCAAACAGCATACTTTAAATGCATACTTTGTATAGATGGTGGGACAAACAGGATAAAGAGGCAGGCAGTCTGATAGTTAAGATACAGACAACGCAGAGACAGACTGGATACTTGCCAGGCAGATGGGCAGTGTTAACTTAAACACAAACAGAACTGAAACTCGAAATGCTGGAACACACAGACAGGGAAGGTACAAGCTGGAGCACAGCCAGTAAAAAAAACACAAGATAAATGAGAGAACACCTTTGCTGGTCACCAGGGAACCTTAAACTCAGGCATTCTTCATCTGGTGAGGGCACCTAACCATTGGGAGACAGAGGCTGGAGCACAAGGCATGAACATGGAAGCAGCAGCATGGTTAGTTGCACCGATATCATGGCCACAGTGGAGAGAAGGGCAGCAGCGGGCATAGATAGCTGACCTAACAGATATCATCTCTTAGAAAAGCTTCAGTTCATCCACAAAAGATATTAAACTTAACATTCTATAGTTTCCACACTCATTTTTTGACCCCCTTTTGAATAATGTCACCACATTTGCTAAGAGCCAGTCCTGTGGAACAGACCATGTCATTATATAGTCCTTAAATAGCAGACATAAGGGTCTGTCTATTACATTACTTAATTCTCTTAGGATATGGGGGTGTATGCCATCTGGACCTGGTGATTTGTCTATTTTAATCTTTTTAAGACACCACTTCTTCTTGGGTAAGACAGACCAAATGTGGGTCATGCAAACCACATTTATGTCAGACAGGCAACATTACAGGAAAAAACTATTTTTTTCAATGGGTCCTTATCAAACATTTTCAACAGTTTTTCCTCTACAGCTTTCAGGTTCAGTGTATTTTGCAGACTATTGCATTCTGCTTTACATTGAATCCTTCAGAGAACTGCACTGTCGGCTTGATCTGTAGCCCTTATCTTTGAACTCCTGACAACCCATAAACACTTATTTAAGCTATATTGCTATTAAACTGATAAGAGTTTAGCTATAATGAGTGTTGGTTTTACTGGAAAGTACAGATAAGGGCTATAGATCGAGCTGACAGAGCAGCTCTTGAAGAATTCACTGTGAAGCAGAATATAATAATCTGCGAATATAATAATCTGCAAATACATTGTAACTGAAAGTTGTTAAGGAAAACTGTTTAAACTTTTTCAGAAAGAGAGGTAGAAATAAATTATTTTTAACCCTAATGAGCAAAATGCAATGATGAAAATCAACATAAAGGTGTCCATAGGTCCTCTGTAGGTATATTGGACATACAAATAGGAACAATTTAATATACAGACATACTACACCTGTATACGACATAGTCCATAAGCCACCCATCTGAACCTAAGGGGGCAAGCTACTTACAGAGAGCTAAAGAAGGGTAAAATAAAATCGAAAATTGAAATTTAGCAAAAAAATTTTAAATTACATTTTGAACCTTAACAGTGTATGGTAAATTGGGCTTTGCTTTTGAATCCATGGTTTCCAGAACTGGAAACATTTGTTAGCTATTGTTTACTCCTTTCTAAAATCTAGGTTCTTAAAGGTTTAGTTATCTACATAGATAGGTATGACTCAATGTAAAACATACTTACTCACAGAAGCAAGAGATGACTGTTGATAGCAGGAGAAAACCATAGATTTCTGGTCTAGGACAATGATCAGAGACATCCTTACACCAAGTTGAAGCCAATTTCAAGAAATCTTACTGGGAAGGTACAAAGTGTAAATCCAAAGGTGCAATGTAGCAGCAAAAGTAAAAACAACGCATTACCAAGACATAGAAGAGACAATACAAGTGATACTGCAGACATTTAACTGAAATTCTAGAATACCTGATATCCGCCATGTAACCAGTGCACTATGGATACTTCAAATACGCTAGCTTTGGTGACATCATCTGGACATCTTGTATGAAGACCAGGGAGCTACTGATGTAGGGGTGGGAGAGTGATCTTGGATGAAATGTCAGCCCAATTGAATTATTACACACATTTAAAAAAAGGAAACTTTTAAATTACTCTTTTGTTATTTATTAGTGTTTACATTAAAGTGACAAAAATCATGACAACAGAAATTAAATATTCAAAAAAATTAATATAAGTGGTATAAAAAATATGTATAGCTATATTATGAAAATCAATGTCTGTTTGTCTCTCTGTCTGTTACTCTGTTTGTCCTCTAAAGGCATCCAAACACCACATAGGTACATCAGGTGTCTAGGAACGTTTTTGTAAAGGTCTCAGCTCTCTAGGACATACCATTCTTGAGATATTCCCCAAAAAATGTATTAACCAATAGAAACTTGCAGGTCCTTCACTCATATGCTAACTGACATACACATGGTCACATGACCTTTATTAGCCAATAGAAGCTTATATGCTAACTGACATATACACAGTCACATGACCCTTATTAGCCAGTAGAGGCTCATAGGTCCTTCAATCATATGCTAACTGACATACACACGGCCACATGACATTTATTAGCCAATAAAAGCTCACAGGTACTTCAATAATATGCTAACTGGCATACACACATACACACGGCAACAGAACCGTTATTAGCCAATAGAAGCTTGCAGGTCCTTCAGTCTTGACATGCACACCGTTTTACACTAAGTTTCCATAACAACTCATTTTTCTTCACTGTTATGGAGGTCACTGTTAAGGGGCATGGAGCTGTAGAGGTCACGGTTAAGGGAACAGAGGTCACGGTTAAGGGAACGGTTAAGGTCACTGTTAAGGGGATGGGGTGCTGTGGAGGTCATTGTTAATGGGTGGGGCACTGTGGAGGTCATTGTTAAGGGGTGGGGTGCTGTGGAGGTCATAGTTAAAGGGATGGACACCTTCGAGGTGACTGTTATGGGGGACAGTTAATAAAATAAACAGTGTGTAACTGCATAGGTACAGTATATAGGGCTAGTAGTGTTTGGGTTTGCCTCCTGGGCACCCTTGGAGCAAATCCAATAAACTTACAAACAAATAATTTCGACTAGAAAAGTTCAAACAATTCAAGTTTGGCTTAGATTTACTTTTAAGCTCACATAAAGACGAGTAGGGCACAAAATGTCTTGAATCAGAAAGCTACAGTAGCTGAATGGTACCTTGCATTGTACTGAAATACAATAGATTTCAACTGAGACTTTACTTATCTAGGATTATATGTTTTAACAGAATGTGTTAAAGAAGCAGTCATTTGGTCATTCTGTCAGTGAAAAGGGTATTACTAACCCACTAGGAAGGAGTCCAAGTGATTTTTGTTTGACTATAGGTTTTATAGATCAAGCCTTATTGATACAATGATGTAACAATGGTCCTCAGTTTCCATTTATGAAGTCCAGGTACATCAATAGGCATATCTATAGTCGGCCCGACATTTTAAGAGCAGCTTAGCTTTGTTGCTCCTCCGCATTATTATTTTTTTTCTCACTTACCATTTTGCTCACTTTGTGTCACCCATTGTTATGCCCATACCATTATACCAGTTACCTGCATTCTTGTTTTCAAAGAGTAAAATTTTTCTTTGAGAAATAAGAAAAAATGCCAAGATTGATATGTAATTTACTCTTTCATAAAACTCAGTTACATTGATTTACAGGGAGGCTATTATAAACTTTCACTGAAGGCAACAAAAATACTGGTTTCAGTAGGGTGTCACTCATGAACTAGAAGTAAGTGGTTGCAGAGAACCAGCTTTATAACAATCATATCCTAGGCCTTGAAAAAAAGTCAAAGTTGCCTGCGAGGAGTCACGGTAATTATTCATGATCTCTTGCGTTCCACACCCACCTGCCTGGAGAGAACTGACAATCATCAGCGATGGGTGCGAAGTGCAAGAGATGATGAATAACCGGGACTTCTCTAAAGTAACCTTGACTTTTTCCAGGCACAGGTGGCAATGATTATAAGGCTGGTTGCAAAAAAAAAACAAGACTCAAACTCAGCTCAAAGTCAGCACATCCTGTGAAATGAAGTGAATGTGCAGGTCTGTGTCACCAAACAAAATGCAACACCTAACAAACCATACTTGTATTTCAGTCATGGTGATGCAAATCTGATCATTTATTGTACTTCGTTTTGAAGGATTTGATTACCAACTTTTTGTTTTGTTTTTGCATTATGCATTTGTAGATGCGACTGCCTCCATTTTGGCCGTGGACTCCTAATCACCCATCTTTTCCACAGGCTGTGCAGTATATAGTTGGAGCCTGCTCTCCTTGAGTTCATGTGAGGTCTTTTAGCGCAAGTAGAGGGTCCCATCTCAAAGAGTTCACCTTGCCATGGTGGATGGGCACAAGGTATCACATACCCTGGGAACACACTTTGCGTGTTCCCAGGGTGCGCATATGACGCGCGCTTCTGCCGCGAAGTGGCTGTTTTATGGAAGCGCGCGTCATATGCGCGCTCCCATAATAGAATATGGGTTGGATCGCGCGTGTTGCCGCGCGATAGTCACGGCAGCCGACGCGATCGTGTAGGGCGTTTTACAGCGCGGTCGTCCGCGCTGTAAAACGCCGACATGTGAACCATGCACATAGAGATGCATGGCTTTTCACATGTTGAGCGTTTTTCAGCGCGTATGAACGCGCTGAGAAACGCTCAGGTGTGTTCCCAGGGATATTCATTTTGTGTAGTGAATATAGCATTAGTTCATATACATAAAGCTGGTTTTTGGCAACCACTTACATTTAGCTCAGGACTCTCAGGAGTGATACGCTACACTACTGAAATCAGAGTGTCTGTCACTCACTGTTGGCAGCATAAAGTTGATGAGAAGTTCCCTTTAAAGATTATGAGGCAGATTGGTATCTTAGCCCGGTGGAGTACAGCAGGCTATGATAACCAAGTGCTCGCCCAGATGCCGTGCCTGATTTATGAGGCCTCCCCGCTCTCACTACGCCCCCTTCTCGGGACAGTGGCAAGGCCGGCGGAGTAATGGCACTTGTGCAAAATTTTTTGGCTAAGTAATGGGACAGCTGTATTGTACAGACTTGAATAGTATGGACCCGTCCCATAGCAGTGAATGGAATGGCTTACTTGTAATTACACCCGCTCATTGCTGCAGTTGTGACGATGAGCGCGTAATCAATAAAGGGAAGGCTGCACTCACAGGAGCATTGCCTTCTCTTCAAGTGGTACCTTGGAACTGAACCTGAATTCGGGAAATGTTTTTTTACAGTACAAATTAACTTATGAAGTTATTGCGCAAAGTCTCGCGAGACTTCACGAAGCAATAACTTTGTCTCATCGGAGCAAATACATTCTAATACTGTAGAGAGCTCCTGCTCCGTACAGTATTAGAACAAAGTTTTATGGGAATCAACTTTGAATGTTTCATCCGAAGTCGATTCGCTCATCCCTAATAGGAATATTAATTTATCGGCCCCCAATCTGTGTGCGTTACCCGCATCTATTGGTGTTTATTGTGGACCTCCACCTCACAACAGATCTACCACTGTGGACCTTTACAAAAAGTAGTTGAGTACCCTTGGACTAGTTAATATAAAAATCCTGAAAGTATTTTAGTTCTCACATTAAACACTGAACATGCACAACAATCTAAATTTTTTGTAATTTGCTTTTCAGCTTTGCTGTGTAGGATGGGATAGGCTCATCAGAGTCATTTCATTAACATTAATAGTGGCTCCAATGTACTGCTAGAGACTTAAGGCAGAATGGCAACCATTTGTACACAAAGAACTGTTTGTTGGCTCATCTGCCACTAATCCACCATCTCTCCCTAAAACTGTTGTAGTCTAGTTGCCATTAATTACAGCTGCCATAAAGCATCTACACCCTGTTGCACTGTCTATACAGACATCCCAAGTAGGAAGTGTGTTTCTCCAACATGGGGAAGTATTTTAAATAAATACAGCATTACAAAACAAATTAGGACATTATTTTATGGCTGTAGTTGAGTATTTCCATGGGATTATAGATCATAATTACATTACACACCAAACTGATCCTTTAATAAGACACGGAGGCTCCCATCATAATATGGATAAATTAAGGGCACAGCTAACTTTATTAAATAGCACATTCATAGCCATAAATATATATTTTTTTAAACAAACTACCGTATATACATAACAACAAATAATCCTCAGCCTAAACCAGCTTAAAGGGTCTGACACCTTCCGATCAGTTGTTAGAGAAGGCAGTGGCCTTTCCGCAGCTTTCTCTAGGCCATGTGACATCACATTAATTGGTCACATGCTCGGTCAAGTTACACCTCTGGCTGGAGGGAGTGGGTAGGTTAAGAATTTGGCATTGGGGGGTGCCATTTAAATTTTTGTTTCAGGCTGCATGAAGGCAATGTGCTTCCCTGTCCCTAGTCACAAAGCACTGAGGGAAGGGGAGCCTTTAGCTACGCCCCTGGAGGGACAGCAATTATTCCTGTAGAGATGTGGCTGGAACAGGGTATCGGTTCACACAAATGACAGTGTGGAAAAACTCCCCCTACACCAAAGTACAATTGACCAAACCAGGAGGCGGGACTAGGGTATTAAAACATAAAACTAAAAATTCAAAAATAATAGAACACATAATAAGAATTACATAATCTTAGGGGATAGGGGGAGGAGATATAAACAACATAGACTGGTCTTACTGGTCTGGTAGTTTCGACATTCTGCCTATCCGGTAAAGTTAAGGTGCCTGGTAACATTGTATACTTCTCCTCTGGTTCAGGACGGAAGATGGTCAGAGATCCAGATGAATCTGGAAACAGATCAAAGTGTGGTGTCACTATCTCTACTATGCCCTATGTTGAAGGGATGGGGCCCTATGTTGCCTGCATAGCAACACAGAGCACCTGCCCAGATAGGGGCGACCCTATTCTAGAACACCACCCCTAATGTAACCACTAGCCAGTGGGCCCGGTTCGTTATATCAGCTGTGTTAGGTAATGTTTTAATTACTGATGACTGTCATCAGAGCTTATCTCCTGAACCTGGGCCAACTAGCTAGTGGTTATATTGGGAGCCTTTCCTCTCTACTGCCTTGAGAGGGGCCCACCCTTTAGTTTTTGGCCATGCATAATCAATTTTATTGCGGGTTAAACCGCATATTTTTATGACTTTCCAACTGCCGCCTGTTATCCCCTGAAGATTTCCAACTAGTGATGAAACTTTCCATGTTGGGAGTGGTGTGCAAGGGTTATTGTTATGGATTTGGCCGGGTGAGGATCAGGTTCTGGACAGGGTTGTCCCAATCAAGGCGTGTGCTCTGTGTACTAGACAGGGCGACATAGGGCCGATCCCCTCAACATAGGATATTGTATGGATAGTGATACCACTCTTTGGACTCCTGCATAACAGAAACCAGACGGATCAGTTATGCTGGCCATAGACTTCTATTATGACAGAATGCAAAACGGAATGCCTCTTAATAGGCATTATGGCCCCTGGTAACAAATTCATAGCGGAATTGTACAAAAACCCGAACCACAAACTCAAATGTGTAAAACACAAGTTCAATCATCCCTACAGTTAACCCTTTGTGAACACGAATATTTCTTTTTAATAAATACCAATTGAAAAAACGTATTTTAGCCCAAAATGAGTAGAATGTAATCATTAAAAAAAAATTCCCCTGAAGGTGTACATAACCTTTAAAGATGAACATCCTGCACGTAGCTTTGTGTTATAGTGAGTGTTGACAGGTCAGATTCCTGAGATAACAGCTAAAGAAGTTTTTCTGAGGTGAAGAAATCATACTTTGCTATACACAAAAGTATCTAAAAGCTTATTTTACTATTTTTGTAGGAAACTGTTACAACTAGTCTTTATCCTAACCCATCCTCATGATGTTCATGATGTACTCAATTACATCATAATGTGCAAGTAGAGATGAGCAAATTTCTTTATTTATTTATTTTGGGTCTGACTAACAGATCAGTAGGAAGATTTGAATACAAATAAATTCGACCAGAATTGAAAGGGACCAGATTGCCATGAAAACTTGTGTATGACATCCTGGGGTTTCCTAGGACTGTATGCATTTAATTTCAAGCTGGTTAATGCCAAGATAGGATTAGTAATCTTAAAGTGACAGAAGTATATGGGGCTATCAGTGCATGCATTGTTGACGGACTGTGATAAACAACTGGTTTAGGCCTCTTTCACATCAGCGTTTTAGCTTTCCGTCCTAGAGATCCGTCCTCGGGTCTCTAGGACGGAAAGCTACTGATCAGGATTATCCCCATGCATCCTGAATGGAGAGCAATCCGTTCAGGATGCATCAGGATGCATCAGTTCAGTATGTCAAAGTTTTTTGGACGTTTACAAAAGCGCAGCATGCTGCGGATTTGTCTCCGTCCAAAAATCCGGAAGACATGCCGCAACGCCGGATCCGGAATTAATGTCCATTGAAGGGCATTAGTCCGGATCCGGCCTTTAGCTAAACATCGTTTCCGCGCATCGCCGGATCCGACGTTTAGCTTTTTGTCAATGGTTACTATGGCAGCCAGGACGCTAAAGTCCTGGTTGCCATAGTAAAGAGTAGGGGGAGCGGGGGAGCGGCTTACTTACATTCCGTGTGGCTCCCGGGACGCTCCAGGATGACGTCAGGGCGCCCCAGTGCATAGATCACGTGATCGCATGGATCACGTGATCCATGCGCGCAGGGCGCTCTGACGTCATTCAGGAGCGCCCCAGGAGCTGCACAGGCCGTAAGTATACTGCTCCCCCGCTCCCCACTACTACTATGGCAACCAGGACTTTAATAGTGTCCTGGCTGCCATAGTAACACTGAAAGCATTTTGAAGACTGATCAGTCTTCAAATGCTTTCAGTTCACTTGCGTTGTGCCGGATCCGGCGTGCATTCCGGCGACGGAAGTGCACGCCGGATCCTAACAACGCAAGTGTGAAAGAGGCCTTAAAAACACACTGCTCTGTTGCATTTGTTATGCTTTTTTAAATAAAAAAAGTTAATATCCAAATATTATCCATTATTGGGGGCAGATACTTGCCGTGTTTATACAAACACAATATCATAAAAAAAGCGATAGCTTGTTTTGAACAAGCTGTCCAAAAATTAGGCCTTAACAGGGGCAAATGCTTGCCTGTGTTTATACACACAGTAGGATCAGAAATAGCAGTGACTTGTTCTGAGCAAGTGATCCACAATCCTTCTCTTAATGGAGGGAGAGTGGAATATATGCTGCAACAGATTTTTTTGGGGAAAAGATGGGATTTCACAGAGACCAATGCAACTGTGATGCTTAAAACATCATAAATTATATATATATATTTTTAATTTAATGGGCTGCTCTGTAGCTCCTGCACATTAAAAGTATGGCCTCTTTAAAAAATGATGCGCAGTGCAGCACAGTTTGTACGTATATGAGCAGCTCAAGACCTGTAACAGACATATAACACACTAACTGGCTAATCTTATCCTTAGTATAAAAAGCTGTCTTTCTATCGATTAATTCAATCTATCTAACTAAATATATCGTTCCACTCCTTAACACTGTCCTTGTAAGATTCTAAACTTTCTGTATTGTGTGTCTGTAAGTGCTGTGTCTGTAACAGAGACTTTTTGTCCTGTCACATCAGTGGACAAGCTGAGAATGGCATCTCTGCTTGGGACCTTACATAGTGCCTATGACACATGTCTATCTCCTGATAGGCTGTGAGGCTGACTACTAGGTATTATGGGCAAGCCTACTGGCCAATGCCCCTCCCTGGGTCATATCATTCCACCCTTCATATTCCTGCTTCACTGTGCTCACCTGTGATATGTAAAATGGCAGACACCATTTTGCACTAATCGGTTGAATTCATTTGGAAGCCAGATTTTTAGGAAATTCTAAACAAATTTGTTTGGTTTAGAAAAATTTCGCTCATCTCTATGTATAAGTATCAACACAATAAACAGAGAACTTTTTTCCCCTTACCTACCGCATTCACTATTCTCACAAAATTAAACAGTCATGACATTCAGAGAGTACAAGTATTGGTTAGAAGGATATGGCTGGGAATGCCACTAAGCCAATCACCGTTTGCAGCAATGACTCACCTAAGCCAGAATGGCAGCAGCGGGAGATTGTTGATTTGACTATGGGTACCTTTGTTTTTGAACCATTTGCAATCCATGGGAGGGGCTTTGTATTGTGCTGGAGTACCCCTTTAAGGATCAAAAATCATTGCGCATGGAAAAGGGGTTCAAAACAATTTAAGATCACTATATTTCTAGCCAATTTAACTTTAATTTAAATTTTAATGTGATAGATTCCAATCCTTCCAGCTAGATCATACCCTTCCTGATGAGAGGATGGCATGTGAAAAAACAAAAGTATAAAAGAAGCATTTATTCATGTGGCAATTAACATATCTGATGACTGATGAGTTATTAGCATACAGCTGCAAACTATTAGACAGAATGAATGTAATTGCTAATCCACTTGTAAAAGAGGAACCTGCATAAAGTCCTAGCTCTTTCAGAGAAGTTCCAGTGATCCTTACAAGAAGAGAGGTAGAAGCGGAGATTTAAGGGACTCAGCTATAGTTTTGTTGCACAAAGTGAAGTTACGGTACTTATTAATATTACATCTTATTGATGATGGCAGGTGTTCTGCTCTCTGCAAAATGTCAATCAATTTCATTACATAAAATGTATTCTGTGCAGCATCAGTAGAAAGTACCTAGAAAATTATAAGCTCAATTACATTTCTTGATTAGTTTATGAAATTATGATAAGCTTTTGTGGAATAAAGTTAAGGACTTACTGTATATAAAGTAATTTGAAACTAAGAAAAAAAGGCAATTTGGTCAATGCAGGAAAGTTCTGCACAGTGTTAATGAACATACCAAGGTTTTAATCCCATCAGCTTTATAAAACAGCTAACAATGTTATTCATATACATATACAGTATGCCAGTGCCATCTGTTCACCTTCCGGCAAGAAATGTTGGTCTTGACAGCAATAAATATTCCTTTTTAATTTTATAAAATACAAGTGAAATCAATTTTTAGTTGGGGGAACTGGGTTAGATTAGTGACGTTATCCTCCTCTGAGGAAACCATGGCACAAAGAAAGAATCAGAATGTATGCACATGGCAGAGCCCTTTGCGTGGATCCAAACAGCATTATATGGAGCCATACAGTCTAAATGTACTGCCATATAAACATTGCCAGGTGCCATATGAATGGACATTAAGCTTTTATGCAATGCTTCTGGTTCTCCTGGCTTCTTACAAAATCAGGATGAAATCCCCCAATGCTTCTGATTTCTGTGAAATCTGAGTCATGGGTACATGAAGGACTCATACACCTTTATGGCAGCTCTATCGTGGCTCAGTAGAAAACATTAAGTCAGACTCAATTTTACTAATAGGATACATTATAAGGATAAGGTACTGTAGAGTGAATGGGTCAGTCAAACAACTGTATGGCTTCCATGCAGAACATGTAGGATCATTTTGATGATGACTATAGAATATGGCGCACATGAACAAGAAGGGGTAAATAGGGACTTGATCACGCCACTGGTACTGAGAGGTTTTCAAACAAAGTTTAGCTAAACCTAAGATTATTATCCCTTTAATCCCTACACTGGGATCTGGACTTTGCTGCAGCGGAGCCACCTGACCATATCAGTACATGGGCAGACAAACAGAACAGTACACCTTCAAAGGAACTAGCAAACTAAATACTTCTATTGAGCAAGCATATTACGTATTTTTGAGGACAGTGACCAAGGAAAAGTACTGTCTTAGAACATAATGTGACTATATGTGACTATATGCACCAAACGCAGAAAAAAAAAATCTGTAGTCCTTGTCAGAGGGGTCGTTGAAGCCTAACATAACTGTAATTGTGAAAAAGCCTATTTTACATGTCTAACAGCAGAGTATGCCACACTGGCGGAACCTAAAGAGTTGTCTAGGGTAATATGAGGTTAAATTCCGCACCAAGTAACACGGTCCCCTGTATAAGAGACAGAGCATATTTCCTAGAGAAAAGGAAACTGACCTTAATTTGTAGCACCCCATAGAGCAACCACAAAAAAAAAAAAAAAAAAAAAAGCTGGGAACTCTATTGCACTGTTTGAGGTTCTAAAGGTGCTGTGGGCCCTGCAGTCTGCAGATCCTCACACCATATATTAAGTCCCAGAGGGCCAGGTTGTGGCTTATCCAAAATTCCTGGAGGGACACTACCTGTATATTTCGGTAGACCCAAGTTTCTGCTTGCAATAATGTTGCAAGCTGAAGCTGTGAGGAGCAGACCTATGGTTTATGACCCTCTCCTCTGCCACAGACCCCCCAGAAGAAGCAAATACAGCACTGCTGTCCAAATCCATGAAGGAGGGGACTTAATGAAATACAGATAGGTTTCTGGGGATTCCTAAGCCAGGAGAAAATGCTGTGTGGCAGATCGGACACAAAAGTACGTTGACATGGCACTGGAGCAGCAGGGAGTGTAGGAGACCAGTGGTGGCAGTCGCTGACCCCCATGATGTTGACAGTGATTTCTGGTGGCTATCTTGTTAAACTACTGCATCTGCATACAAGGTTGCATCAATAGATGGGTGCATTTGAGCAAAGGATAGTCAATTTCACTCTACAGTAATGCAAGGTTACCTGTAGGCTTAGCTGTACCTTTTTCAGTGGATTTCCCTATTGGGATGTCTGTGGACTATGCAGAGGAGATGAAAGAGATCCATAGCTGCCAAAACCCTTGACGTTGACTTATGGGCTAGCTGTAGGTGGCACTAGAAAGACAATTTTCTTCCTTCTAGGGGAGAACTATTTGGTATACATACAGTGGTGCTTGAACGTTTATGAACCCTTCAGAATTTTCTATATTTCTGCATTAATTTAACATAAAACTACATCAGATTTTCACACAAGTAGATAAAAGTAGATAAACAGTATATAAAGATAACTAAATCAAACAAATGAGTCAAAAATATTAGCGACCAGGGATGGGTCTGCCAGGGGCCAGACTACCTCCAAGCTATCACTCTGCACACACCACATACTCAGACTGCAAAGTGAGCGTTGATCACCCCCAAACATGCACAGACCCCACATTCCAAACACCAGCTGCCACCCCCGACTTTGACGTAAGTTGAAAACACTGCAAAAGCCACATATAACCCTCAGTTCACACTTGCGCGTTTTACAGCGCGTTCGAACGCGCTGTAAAACGCATAACCGATGCAAACCAATGACGCATAAACAAGTACTTGAGTTTTTTTTGGGGTGTTTGTCGCGTGTTTTGGCCCATAGACTTCAATGGGAACGCGCAACGCTTGTATTTTGCGCGTTTTTGACACTGAAAATGCGCGTTTGAATGCGCGTTTATGAATTTGCAACATGCTGGAAAGGCCAAACCCCAGGTGCTAAGCACAGTTTGGAGAGAAGCCAACACTGCAGTCAATCACACAAACGAGCGTAAAACGTACAGAAACGCTCAGGTCTGAAACCAGCATAAATGCTCTGCTCACACGCGATCACACAATCACACATTCAGGCTATGGAATCTTTAGAGCAACAAGGCAGACTTATAAAGAGAATAATTTATACACAAAAAAAATAGTGCAGGGCTTACAAAAACAGATGTAGAACGAGACACAGTAAAAATAAGGTACAAAACAGTAAGAGTATAATAAATTGGAAAAAATACAGTAATAAGAACTTACTGCCCGGGAGAAGAGGATACCCATCAGCTCAGCTGTGTCTCCCACACAGTGTAACCCCTAAAGCATGTCCATGCAACATTTTTATAGAACCAGGATTAGTTTCCAGTTTCCGGTCGGCCCAGTCATTGACTATCCAAATTCCAGTTCTGCCATGAGGGGGGGGGGGGGGGTTGAGGAGCATTAATGAGCGGAGTGGAGAACATTAAATATTAAAATATTTTTGTTTTAAAGTTTTCAACTCTCCCACCAAATGAACCCTGTTCCTTCAGGATCCGATTCATTTATTTATTGAGGAAAATGATGATCACATATCACATATTGGTGGTTGGCAAAAGTATGTGAACCTTTAGGATTAGCAAACGATTTTAACGTGAAATTAGAGTCAAATGTCTTCAATCAATGGAATGACAATGAGGTGTTAGTGAGTGACCAATTTCATCAAAGTCTGATATTCACAACATGTTTGAAGAAGCGTTTCCTGACACAAACAAAGAAGATATATAAGGACCTTAGAAAAAGAGTTGCTGATGCTCATCAGGCCAGAAGCATTGCTAGGTTCATAAAATATCTATGGCACAAGCGCAAGACAGATGTCCTCCCCCCTAAAAAAAATTATAATAAGACCAGTGGTCCGCGATGGAATCTTTGAAAAAGTATGCAGACATGAAATATACTTTTTGACCTAATGCAGGCACAGTAAAGGGGTCAATCTCAGAGAACAACTTTCACGCATAGATGTTGATTGACAGGATAGAGTATATGTTTCTGATTGATGATGGTTTCGACAGCTGAGAACCCTAGTGATCAATGGGGGTCTCAGAATGGAGCAGTGATGCTTATGTAAGACCACCCATCTATTTACTTCTCTGGTACTGCTGGAGATTGCCGGGAACGGTAATTTGCAGTCCCATAGTAGTGAATGGAAAGGTGGTGAGTAATGCTCACTACCTCTCCATTCACATAGATGACTCCAGGATCCCATTCTTTTGATCTCTGTGTGTCTCAGTGATAGGAACCCCCACTAATCAGATAGTTATCCTCTATCTTCTGAAAAGTTTCTGAAAAAAGTCTGATAAATGAGTCACTCAGAAGCTCCATACACTTTATTCAAAACAGTTGCATATGACGAAAATAATGGCACACTCACTTCATAAAAATCGTGTTCAGCCCAATCACCATATAGTTCAATACATTTACATCAGAAATCTAGTGTTAAAGGGTTTTCCGAGTGTTTAACACTGATGACCTATCCTCAGTATCTGATTGGTGGGGGTCCTACACCCCAGCCAATTAGCTGTTTGAAGAGGGCGCGGCTCCTCACAGCTTAACAAGCAAAGAGCCATCCATTTGATTGTGGCTGTGTTTGTTAATGCATTTCAGCCCCACCTCAGCCAAGATGCCGCATCCTTTTCTTAACAGCTGATTGACAGGGGTTCCCCTACCGATCAGATACTGATGACCTATCCTGAAGCATTAGAAGCGGAATACGGTCTGAAGTTTAGGAAAACTTTGATTAGCAACGAATCTGAATTTCCTTGTGCTTCGTGGTAATGAATACGTGTTTTTTTTTAAATGGCTGATGCACGTGTAACAAAGTGAACTTATCAAACCCAGGAACTTAAGATTACCCATAATGTCTTGCAGCCATCCCATCCGCAGATTTCCATCCCCCGTGATATCACATCCCTATAAAGCCCTCATCCCACCTGATCTCCAGCATTGTCCTGTGAGCTGAGCATAGGGACAGATGTGGCAAGTGCTCATGTGCTAGTGTTGCTGAAAATGATTATTAGAAGAATATTGGTGAGGGAGAGTGCAACAAATACAATCCAGTTTGGGTGGGATAACTTTTGTGTGAATGAATAGATGCAGTGTATGTATAGTATATATGTCTGTGTGTACAAGGTTATACATTTGTGTAAATATGTTTGGATGGTATTAGTTGGCACGCTGGCACTGGAATAGGTCTCCATCTTATTGGTATTGAATTACATTTACGGCTAATGTAGGAATAAGTAAATGTAGGAATGAATAAATAAAACTGATGCAGAATAATTCTCCCTGCAGTCTTCCTGTACTCTCCCTGCAGCCTCCCTGTCCAATATTCTTCTACTATTTTTTTTCAGCAACACTGTCCCTAGCCTAGCGCTAGCCACATCTCTCCCTAAGCTCAGCTTACAGGACAATGGCAGAGACTGCATGGAATAAGGGTTTTATAGGGCTGTGACATCACAGGAGATGGCTATAAGCAGATTGGCTGGCTGCACAGCATTATGGGTGATCCAATACCCTTAGTTTAACTTTCTAAGGGCCCATTCACACGTCAGTATTTTGTAATCCACATCCGTTCTGCAAATTTCCAGAACGGAATGTGGACCCTTTCATTTCAGTGGCCCTGCAAAAAATGCGGACAGCACTCAGTGTGCTGTCCGCAACTGTCATTCCGTTCCATTATGCGGATCCATAAAAAAATGGTGCTTGTCCTACTATTGTCTGCAAAATTCGGTCCATAGTCCCATTGTAGTCAATGGGTCCACAAAAATGCGATTGAAATACGGAATGCATCAATATGTCATCCGCAATTGCGGATCCGTTTCCAGGAAATAGAAAAAAAATTCTTTAGTACTCTAGCAACATATATTCCTCTTTCAGTTTTTTGCAGAAAAATGGAATGGATGCGAATGTACAATTGGTAAAAACTGAAGTTTTTTGTGGAAACACGTATCCACAAAAAACAGAACGAAAATCTGGAAAAGAAAAATACTGACATGTGAATGGACCCTAACACGTGCAGCCGCCATTTTAGGAAAACTGATTCGTTACCACGAAACGCAAGGAAATTTGGATCGTTTAGAATTCAAGTTTTCCTAAACTTAAGACCGAATTCCGCACCGTATGCTTCGCTTTGCTCAACACTAATCATCATCAGCACACAGGCAAAGTGCTGTGTGCTAATGACCAGAGTAGTTGCTGAATAATAATCTAAGCTGCACACTGTACAGCGCTGGATCGCTAAGTTGCTGCATAGAAAGCCACTGATAAAGCAGTGTGAATCCCTGCTCTAAAACAAATTGTGGCGACAGCTTCTTCTACTAGCAAGGTCCTGGGGAATAAGCCTAGAAACACCCCTGCACCCCTGGTCCGTTCAGACGCAACGTTGCAGAACGGATCCGGACCCATTCATTTTCAATGGGGACGGAAAGGATGCGGGCAGCACACAGTGTGCGGATGCGGCCCCGAACTTCCAGTACGCAGCTCTGGAAAAAAATAGAGCTTGTCCTATTCTTGTCCGCAGCTGCGGACAAGAATACAAATGATCTATTAAAGTGCCGGCAATGTGCGGCATCAGCGGACCGCAAAACACTACGGATGTCTGAATAGACCCTAAGGCTAGAAAAGGTTACAAAAACATTTCTAAGGAGTTTGAATTCACAGTCAAACAGATTGTGAACAAATGGAGGAAATTCAAGAAAATTATTATCCTCCTTAGCACTGGTCGACCAACAATTATTATGCCAAGGACTAGGCGTTTAAAAGTCTGCAAGGTCACAAAGGAAGCCAAGGTGACCTCTAAGCAACTAAATGCCTTTCTGACATTAGCTAACATTGATGATCATAAGTCTACCATCAGGAGGGCACTGAACAAAAATGGTATGTATGGCAGGATTGCAAGGAAAAAGCTGCTGCTCTCCATAAAAAACTTTGATTAAGATTCTCTGGACAAGCCAGAAGGAACAATGTTTGTGGATAGAACTTTTTGGTTTGGAGAAAGAAAAACAAGACATTCCGGCATTAAAACCTCAGCCCATCAGTGAAACAGAGTGGTGGTAGCCTCATGGTTTGGACCTGTTTTACTGTACCTGAGTCAGAACATCTTGCCATAATTGATGGAAACATGAATTCTCAATTATACCAGCAAATTCTAAAGGAAAAAGTCAGGACTTCTGTCTCAAGAGAAAGTTAGTCATGCATCAAGACAAGAACCCTAAGCACAGAAGTCATTCCACCAAACAATGGTTAACCTTTTCAGGGCCCTGCCAAATTTCTCCTTAAAGGGGTTCTCCAGGAAACTAAATTAAATTAAAAAAAGAAGTATTATGTCATAGTAAAAACATTGTTAAATACCTTTATTTATCAAAAGAACTTTGTTTCCCCTAGGGAGTCATCATTGTGGGACCCTGCAATGGCTGTGATCAAGTCATAGCAGGAGAAAGACGTCCTAGGACGGGCTGCATCACCAGCAGCTCCAGACACTGTTCAGAGTTAGGTTACAGCTACTTCCTGGATCAGGTATGAGATGTACACATGAAGGAGGACGGGAGAAAACAGCTCCCTGGAGACTGTGTTTACCATCCATCCCAGGGGTCAGAAGCTTCATGCAAAAAGGTATCTAATGCTCTTATCACAGTGTGTGCGGTCAGCCTGACAAGAGGGTGGGAGGGAGGCCGGCTAGTCGGCTACATCATCACAAATAATTACTCTGTGGCAGTTTTCTGCTCTGGAGCTGCTGGTGACGCAGCCCGTCCTAGGACGTCTTTCTCCTGCTATGACTTAATCACAGCCATTGCAGGGTCCCACAATGATGACTCCCTAGGGGAAACAAAGTTCTTTTGATAAATAGAGGTATTTAACAATTTTTTTACTATGACATAATATTTCTTCTTTTAATTTAGTTTCCCGGAGAACCCCTTTAAGGACCAGGCTTTTTTTGGAAATGTGTCACTTCATGTGGTAAAATCTTTGGAACGCTTTTACTTATCCAAGCCATTCTGAGATTGTTTTCTCGTGACACATTTTACCTCAATTAATGTTTTTCATTTTTATTTATAAAAAAAATCCCAAATTTACCAAAATATTGGAAAAGTTTGCAACTTTCCAATTTCTCTGCTTTTAAAACAAATAGTGATACCTCATATAATAGTTATTACTTTACATTTCCAATATGTCTACTTTATGTTTGGATCATTTTGTAAATGCCATTTTATTTTTGGGGGACATTAGAAGGCTTAGAAGTTTAGAAGCAAATCTTAAAATTTTTCTGAAAATTTCTAAAACCAACTTTTTTAAGGACCAGTTCACTTATGAAGACACTGTTGGGCTTACGTAATAAAAAAACATCCAAATAATGGCCCCATTTTAGAAACTACACCCCTTACCATATTCAAAACTGATTTTACATACTTTGTTAACCCTTTTGGTGTTCCACAGAAAAATGTAGATGAAATGTACAAAGCAAGGGTTAACAGCCAAACAAACTCAATATTTATTACCCTGATTCTGTAGTCTCCAGAAAAAAACCCATTTGTGATTATAAACTGCTGTATGGGCACACGGCAGAACGCAGAGGGAAAGGAGCACCATATGGTTTTTGGAGGACAGATTTCACTGGGATAATTTTAAGTTGCCATGTCACATTTGAAGACCCCCTGATGCACCCCTAGAGTTGAAACTCCAAAAAGTGACCCCATTTTGGAAACTATGGGATAAAGTGGCAGTTTTGTTGGTACTATTTTAGGGTACATACGGTTTTTTTTGCTCTATATTACACTTTTCTGTGGAGCTGTTTTGGCGCCGTTTTTATTTTTTGTTTTTTACAGTGTTCATCTGACAGGTTAGGTCATGTGCTACTTTTATAGAGCAGGTTATATTTTTGGTTGTTTGTTGAAAAAAGAGATTTTTTTATGTCTCCATATCCTGAAAGCCATTTTATTTTATTTTTGTAAGGGCTCATTTTTTGCGGAATGAGATGACGGTTTGATTGGTACTATTTTAGGGTAATTATGACTTTTTGATCGCTTGGTATTACTGTTTTCTAATACCACAGCTTTTTTGACACCGTTTATTTTTTTATTTATTTTACTGTGTTCAGTAAAAGGTTAGGTCATGTGATCTTTTAATAGACCTGGTTGTTATGGACACGGCAATACCTAATAGGTCTCCTTTTTTTTCACTTTTAACACAATAAAAGCATTTTTGAAAAAAATATCATGTTTTAGTGTCTCCACTGCCCGATTGTTTTATGTAGGGGCTTATTTTTTGGTGACTGTTTGATTGTACTATTTTTTTTTTGTATGAAAAACACTTTTATTTACTTTTTATTTTGCTTTTTATTTTTGTCCCACTCTGGGACTTCAACTTCTGCGGTCTGATCCCCTCTGCAATGCATTACAATACAACCTGTATTGTAATGCATTGCCTGTCAGCTCATATGCTGACCGCCTCCCTGTGAGATCCAGCCTAAAGGGGCTAGATCTCACAGACTTCCGTAGAAGGCAAGCCCCTATGGAAGGCATCGGGCTGCCGTACCCTCCGCAAACCCTCTGCATGCCACGGTCAGCTTTGACGGTGAAATACAAGTAGTTAATCCACTGGCCTCAGTGTTTTCACCAATGCCGGCGTATGCAGCAGGGGCCCGGCTGTCAGTGACTGCCGGGTCTGTGCCACTGATTGGGCGGGCGCAGCTCCTGCACCCGCCCGATCAGCCCACAGTACATGTATGGTGCTGGTACTTAAGTCACGTCCACCAGTGCTGTACATGTACAGTGGAGGTCCTCTACAGGTTAAAGAAGAAGGTAAGGTTTTGGAGTGGCCAAGTCATAGTCCTGACCTTAAAGGGGTTCTCCGGGAATTAAGTAAGTGAAAATACTTAAATATTACTTTATTATAAATATATTCTCAAATACCTTTCATTATTTATAATGGCTCATTTTGTCTGGGGAGCAATCACGAGGGAAACAAAATGACCACTGTCCCATTAGTTCACACAAAACCTGTCCTGATCACACATGAGGACAAATTACATTACAACACTGAGGTAAAGAGCTGCCTCATCTTCCTCTCTGCTCTACATGTCTGGAATTATGATCCTGAATACAGATGATAAGAACTTTAGCTTAATCTCTGGGGAATTTAGTTCATGAAGGGACATGAAGTACAGAGAGGACGGACCGGACAGGTTGTGGCAATATGTTGCTGTGGTAATGAAGGCTGCATACAAGTGCTGCTTGCTCATTAGTCATATCCCCCACCTCCTGTTACGTCTCCTCATCTTCTCTATTCCCACAGAGATTCACCTGTATTCAGGATCATGATTCCTGACAAGCAGAGCAGAGAGGAGGATGACGCAGCACTATGGCTCATTGTGGTGAAGTAACTTGTCCTGCTGTGTGACTAGGACAGGTTTTGTGTGTACTGATAGGACAGTGGCCTTTTTATTTCTTCTAATGATTGCTCCCTAGACAAAACAAGCCATTATAACTAATGAAAGGCATTTGTAAATATATTTATTATAAAATAATATTTAGGAATTTTAATTAGTTCATGGGAGGAAACCCACCAACATAAGAGTTGAAGCTGTTTAGCAAGCATAAATGGGCTAAAATTCCTCCAAGAAAATGTGCAGACTAATCAACAATTACTGGAAATGTTATTAATTACTGCACTAAGGAGTCACAACACATGCTGAAAGCAAAAGTTCACAGACTTTTGTCACTGATGTGATATTGGATGATTGTTGTAATATTTTTGACTCATTTGTTTGATTTGGTTATCTTTATCTTTATGACTTGTGTGAAAATCTGATGTTGTTTTTGGTCAAATTTATGCAGAAATATATAAAATGCTGAAGGGTTCACAGATTTTGCAACACGACTGTATGGATAAAGAAAGTGCTGGTCATTTATTATTTGTTATATGCCACTTTTTGTAATATTTAGGTCACAGATTTTGTTACAAAGGAGTTTTGCTTCAAAATCTGTGACTTTACCCTGCTCACGCCACTTTTGCAAAGTGGGGGAAAAAGGGGACATGGTGTGGGCGGGGAAGAGGGAAGGCCGGCCAGCAAGGGAGCCGGTGTGGTTTAAAGCATGTCGCATGGCCAGCATCAGCAAAAGCCAAAGTTATGGAGAAGCCACCCCCGTGTATGTTTACTAGCAAGGTTAGCAAATGGTATCTCCTTTCAATTGTAAATATGAATGTATTTATTATTAACACCATTATCTTTGCAGTTATCTTCATCGTTTATCATGACCATTCATCATCATCACCACTGGTGCAATATCCTTTGGATTATTCTGTCTTGTCTCTGTATCTTTCTATCCTTGCAATGAGAAGAAAACATCTAAGTTTTTTGTTTCGTGATGGTTTTGACTTCTGAACTTTCCCAAGCTTGGCACGGAAAAGTAATTGAACCACAGAGATTTCATTTCTTGACACACGCTTTAGTCTGTGTATACGGTCTCAAACTTTCCCAATTGAAAGTTGCAATTAAAACTTCTACATTAAATAATAGTAAATAGGAAAATCCACAGGCTATTGAGAGACGCGTTAGCCCTGGAGGAGCTTCATTTATGAAATCACAGATGTGATGGAACAAAGCTTCTTTTAATCCATTGGGCGCATGCTATAGATCATGGCCATATCCTGCAGCTTAATATTTATCTACAGTACACAAATGCTTTTCATTATATTGTATGAATCTCCACATGCTGATAGTAATAAAATCATTATTTAAAGACCTTTGATCAAACTCTTTGGTGAAGTGAATTTTCTTTTTTATAATTATAAATGCAGATTTATGTTGTTAGACTCTCATCAAAGATAACACGTACCCTACTCGTTGGAAGTCATAGTCATCGTCATATTCATGAAATACAGTATTACAACATTATTCATTGTGCTATGGTATCTACAATTAAAAATGGAACAAACTTCCAATTAGTTTTGCTTAACAATATTTATCAGTTTTGCTTATATAAAACAATAGACAAATCGCGGGAACCAGATGGCATACACACCAGTATCCTAAGAGAATTAAGTAATTTGTCATCATAGACAGACCCTTATTTCTGATATTTTAGTACTCTATACTGACAGGGAGTGTTCTACAGATTTGGCGCTTAGTAAATATGG
Organism: Bufotes viridis; assembly: GCA_033119425.1. Taxonomy (NCBI): domain Eukaryota; kingdom Metazoa; phylum Chordata; class Amphibia; order Anura; family Bufonidae; genus Bufotes; species Bufotes viridis. The sequence continues at coordinate 45,910,366 of CM065591.1, read as the reverse complement.
TGCTAATATTAAAAAAGGGGTTGAAAACAGAGCCTGGAAACTATAAGTTTAATATCTGTCAGGGGAAAACTGTTTGAAGGTTTTCTAAGAGATGCTATCTTGGAGTACCTCAATAAAAAATAAGCAAATAACGCCATATCAGCATGGCTTCATGAGGGATCCGTCATGTCAAACTAATCTAATCAGTTTCTATGAGGAGATAAGTTCTAGACTTGACCAGGGAGAGTCAAAGGATGTTGTATATCTTGACTTCTCCAAAGCATTTGACACTGTACCACATAAAAGGTAAGTATATAAAATGAAAATGCTTGGACTGGGGCGTAAATGTCTGTATGTGGGTAAGTAACTGGCTCAGTAATAGAAAACAGAGGGTGGTTATTAATGGTACATACTCAGATTGGGTCCCTGTCCCTAGTGGGGACCACAGGGGTCAGTATTGGGCCCTATTCTCTTCAATATATTTATGAATGATCTTGTAGAAGACTTGCATAGTAAAATATCAATTTTTGCAGATGACACTAAACTGCGTAAGGTAATTAACACAAAAGAGGACAGTTTTCTGCTACAGAGGGATCTGGATAGATTAGAAGCTTGGGCAGAGAAATGGCAAATGAGGTTTAACACTGACAAATGTAAGGTTATACACACGGGAAGTTATAATACATGTCGCCAGTACATACTAAATAGTAAAATACTGGGTAACATGGAAAAGGACTTAGGAATTTTAGTGAACAGCAAACTAAGCTGTAGAAACCATTGTCAGGAAGCTACTGCCAAGGCCAATAAGATTATGGGTTGCATCAAAAGGAGCATAGATGGCCGTGATGAGAACATAGTCCTACCACTTTACAAATAGCCAGACCACACATGGAGTACTGTGTACAGTTCTGGTCTCCTGTGAACAAGACAGACATAGCAGATCTGGAGAGGGTTCAGAGGAGGGTAACTAAAGTAATAACTGGAATGAGGGATCTACAGTACCCCGAAATCTCATAACCAAAATGTAAACATAATTTAATAATTTATTGACTTATAAATCTGAACATGATTAGCAAGGCACAAACAAGTTAAATTTTTTTAAAAACAAGACAATTGTGGCGGTGGTCTCAAGAGAGGATATAAATAAGAAATTGCAAGTGCAAAAGTAAGTAGATGGTAATGCAATTACAAATTAAAATAGAAGGCCATGAATCAGCTTGTAAGTAAGGAAACACTAGTATACAACTGGTACACATAAAATATGTACCACCTTTACAGGGAGTAAAAAAAAAAAATAACTAACTGTACGGTACATACCCTCCTAGTTCCTCCAATAATCCACAGCAGCAGGAAGGATACACAGCCACTGCTGGGCTGTGTAGGAGGAGGAGCACAGCTGACTCCTGGTCTGCCCCGCACCTCTTGCACAGACCGGCAGTGTGGAGCACTGTTGGGGAGGAGTAATGGTGACACAGGGAGCTCCCTACTTTATCATTACAGGAAACTGTGTCTGCATCCTATGGATGCAGAGACAGTTGCCTGAGAGCTGGACATACCTCACCCGTTTTTGGAACCTTGGGACCACTGAAATCCAGGACTGTCCTAATGGATCCAGGATGGTTGGGAGGTATGCAAACGTTAGATTCAATATCTGGAACCTCCACTTATTGGAAGAATGGAGGACAAGGCAAAGTGACTTCTGGAGTGGAGCTCTACAAGCAAACTTGATTGATCTTAAAACAGACCAGAACAGACCAGAATGGAGGGAGGTGATTTTTTAATGCTAATAAAAAAGTATGGACATGTGGATAGTAACAGCTGCAGGCTGAGGTCCAAACGGGATCACTGGTGCAGCCTAGTTCAACAGTCAATTTTCTGGTGACACATTGTATGTCACATAATACATACACGAGCCAGACATATTGTAGTCTTTATCAACTCATATTTACAGGGACAGTAGAAATTAAAGTGACTCTCTGGTTATGAAATTTGTCATAACACAGTTTTTGGCAATATTCATGTCATGGCAATATTTTTTATTTCTTTCCTTCTTTATTTCTATGTTTCCATTTTGTAGTCCATCCTTCATGGTCACCAGTACTTTTGAGACAGCCCTATATAGTATATATGATGCAATTATCTGTACATTGGTAGTCTGAAGCCTTCCCCTCTCAATAGAAGGGCACATAGCTGATTACATCCCAAATCTTCCCCCACAGCTCCAACGAAGGCAGTGACGGAGGTTTCATGCCAGTACAGTGGTGGCTAGCTTACTGCTCCTCTGTTCAGAGGTAGACCCCATCATGAACAATTCTTCCAGGATCTTTCTTCTTCTTCATGAGAATAACAAGGCTTTATGTCTGGGAATTTTAATTTCAATAACAACACTTTACCATCTCTACCACGGACACATTGTCAGGTGAACAGTGCTACCCTTGAGCTAACATCACCCTATATTACCCTGGGACTCAGTGCTACAGGGTTACTGGGAAGAGCTGGGAGACATCACGCCTTGAACATCATGTCTTATGGTCCATTCATGTGGTCCATTATTGCTAGGATTGAGAGGGACAAATATCCGTGGACGTTCCCAACATGGTAATAGCAGGACAGGGCTGTTTGGGCTACTAGGCCAAGTGGACTTGACTGGAGAGAACAGCACACACGTGCAGCCACCACTGCATTGTCTCTGTGTGAATGTACTAGGAACACTGGTGGGGGCATTCAGAGGAGGGATAATGTCTTTTGTACATGTTTTGTGCATATGTCATATACAGTCATATGCAGTACCCCAGAACAGTATCTGCAAAGTTTAGTTTGTTATGTATCGATTTAATGTGATGTCATGTTTGCATTGTTCACCAGCAGGTGGGGTATGGTTGGCATCAGTAATGGGGCTAACCTCCCCATTCCTCTCCTTTTGGTAAGAGTGGGCTGGTCCTGCTTCTCGTCAAGATAGGTAAGTGTTAGGATTGTGAGGATTGAGGAAGCATGTTCCATTGCTCTTGCTACTAGGGCCTTAGGGACCAGAGAACCAATTCATCTGTGATACCATTACTCCAGAGAGACTTCAAAGACAACACTATAGATATTCTGCACAGCTACAGCATTACAGTCAGTGGAGTGACCAGAAACCATAGCTATTCAGACTTTGAGGCATGTGAGGGACTACAGCTCAGACACCCATCACTTTAGATCAAATCCAGCATTACCCAGTGGACACCTACAGCCAAAAGTGCCTGCTTTTAGCTGTTAGCCAGAAGTTCATGAGAGAGACATCAGCAAGATAGCATATCAGGGGTGCCATCATCTGTCACTTTGCCAGACACCATACCTCATCATCTGGGAAGAGAAAGCACCCTCGGTACAAACTACTGCTAGATGAACTATAACTGCTATTTTACACTTAGTAAAAAAAGACTTGTATTCTTCTATTTCTGGTCTGATTCCTTATATGACCTTTTAACTGCACCGGTCCTCAGGAAGCAATGGTTTGAAGAAGTACACGTGGCACATCATCATCAGGGCCACTACCACTCCCATCCTCTGTACTGGCTCCTCATTGGCTCGCTGAACATACATTTCTATGGTAGGACAACCTAATTTAAAAGCATTTTCTTATGATGGACATTCACAACCAACAATATTAGAAGTATTAGATTAATGGGCATATGATTGCTGGAACTTCCAAGCTTATTTTAAGAATAGCACCATCCTATTTCCCTTTTTCAAAAAAGAGGTTTTCTGTAACTCTCTCTTATTTCATTTGGAGAAGGATCATGCATTTTACATATATCTCAATGGGTCTCAAAAACTTACTATGGCTAAGCTCACACCAGGTTCAGTGGTTATGTTTGGCAGGACCATTTGAAATGATGCATGGTGACTAAAGGTATGCTGAAAGGACACCCTCTTTGCTTTTGCTTCCCTATGGGCATGTTGGTGGACACAAAGGACATTCTCCCAACTATTACTCTGAATGTACACCGCACATATACTATAAATGTAGCCTAATTTAGTTCTGTTCTCAAACATTAATCTAACAAATACCCACCATGTTTTAAAAAGACTGCAAGAAGCCATTTTGGATGGTTGCACAGACTTTTACAAATATTCTCCCAGCTACCACATTCATTTGAAGATTTCTATGGAAAAGAACTTCACTTGTAATCTTTTGTTTTTAGTGAGGGAAATATATATACGGGATGATGCTGCAGTGGGATCATTCATTAGCTGCATATCATGACATCAGTTTAGACACTGAGCGAGCAGATGTGTATAACAGGTGGCTGTGTCAGCATTCCGCCAAGGGCTCTACATAGAATCATGTGTGATTACCCTGGGATAGGAATTTTTCAGTATTCATTTTCCCATACTGCTGACACTATTGCTATGAGACGTAAAAAATACCAACACTTATTTCACATTTCTGTGAATGAGAATGGATTTTAGAAAGTAGTCCATGCTGAAAAGCTGACCTTTAACAACAGTCAATAAAATCCATCATTAGTGCTAAAAATTATGTCTATGTGCATATTTCATAGGGTTTTAGAAAAACATAGCTGCTTTCTTCTAGAAACAGCACCTCCTTTGTTCATGGTTTGTGTCTAGTATTGCAGTTTAGCCCTATTTACTTTAGTAGGGATGAGTTACAATACCTATGGACAGACATGACTCTGTTTCTGGAAAAAAGGAAACACGGACAAGTCCAACAAGAAAACATGGATAATTCCTTTAAATGCTATTCTCACCTTTGGTGCATTTTTCAATAGTTGTATTTTACTCATTTTGGGGTAAAAATAATTTTTTCAATTTGTCTTCATTAAAAATTTTCTGTGATTTTTGAGATACAAGGGTTCAAAAAAAACACTCTGTTTACAAGTTGTGACTTTCTGTTTTCTTTAATTCCCATCATCTGACTTCTCACGTATAGCTCTTATCTCTGATCCCCTGACATCATAACCACTTATTTTAGCCGTATGTGGTAAGAATTGAGCTAATAAATAAATAATAAATGTTTATAAGTTCAGGAGATCAGAGCTCTACATGAGTTGCCGGCTGACAGGATTCAAACAAAGTCACAGCTTGCAAACAGACTGAGTTTTCAACCTTTATATCTCAAAAACAGCTGAGCATCTTTAAAACAGGCCAAAGGATAAAATGATTTTAAATATAAATGAGCAAAATGCAAATGCAAAATTCCCTCAAAGATGTATATAGCCTTTAAGACCAAATTTTGTAAAATGCCCTATTACAGTATTTTACATCATGGTTAGGATTTACCACAGAGTAGTTCTTTGTTTCAATCTGAATTTATTTGTGAAAAAGCGTGTTAAAAATCAGCTATCTCCCGGCTGCAAAGAGCCTTTGTATTGGTGTTGGCAGGGTGCAGTCCAAGTATGCCACCACCTGCTGGTTCAGGTTCTGCTCCATGTCCTGCTGCTGATGGGTGGTTTCTTTAGTAGGCAGGCGAAGAAAAGTGCTCATTATAGTCTCCAAACTTAAGTTGCTGCTGATGGAGCAAGTGCTGCTCTGCCCCCCCTCCAGCAGTCATGATAGTGGAACGTGAGCATAGAGAGCCCCCCCGGTCAGACTTTCGCGAGGATAGGCGATGGTGCACATAGGCAGGTGTCAACTGACTACATAGGATGTCTCGATAGTAGCTGAGTTTATCCTTCTCAACAGGTGGAAAAAAGGCACCCATTTTGGAGTGGTATTGAGGGTCTAGCATGGTGGACAGGCAGTAGTCATTCCTCTGCCAAATGGTGATAATACGGTTTTCAATACGCAAGCAACTCAGCATGCATCTGGCCATTTGTACAAGGGACTCGGAAGGACTCCCTGCCTCCATCTCCACTGCATACTGCCAAGGTTTGTCGGGGTCATCTGCCTCGTCTTCATCTGCCTCATCACCCTCTAGCTCCTCATGCTCTTCCTCTCATGTCACTTGTGCAGAAAAACCACCCATTTCTCTATATGTTGCTTATGTGTGAATGTCCTCCTCCTCCGCCAGTTCAGCCCCCAGAGGGCTCAGGTGGCCATCAGAGGTAGGTGCCACACCTCCTGTCTCCTGGACAGCCAGATTTATTAGCAACTGCTCTGGGACAGGAAGGAGTGGAATGACGTCATTCATCCTGTGGTCCTGGCAACTGACAAATAAAGTGGCCTCCTCAAAGGGCCTGAGCAAATGGCAGGTGTGACAGATGAGCTGCCAATAGCTAACGTTGAAGTTACACAGGGGTATACTCCTGTCTGCTTGCATTATCAACAAATTGTTTATGGCCTTCAATAGTTGGTCAAATAGTTGGTCAAAATTGACTACATCCTATGTAGTTCCAACAAGTGGAAACGTTGCATATCAGCCTATTGTCACGTTCGGGTGTGGGAGGGAAACACCACACCAAACATAGGAGGGAAAGGGATGAGGGAATAATGCCTGAAAACTAGGTAAAGGAGACGGACACCTCCTAGTAAAACCCTAATCAAAGTCCTGACTAACTACCAGTATGAACAGACCCCAGAGGTAGGTGAGTTCATACACCGGAATACCTAGTGTCCTAACTCATCCTATAGGACCCTGGTACTAATGTCAGGACTGAGACAACCTGTTCCCCCAAAAGGAAGGACAAAAAGGAGTCTCCCTCAGGCCTTAATACAAATGACAGGGAAATGCAACACACAAAATAACCCAAACAAAATACAAAAGGAAAAGAAAACACTTAACTTCAAGTGGCTATGGCAGCACCAGGAACTCAGTCAAGATCTACACACCCGCTATCCACAACTCCAGCAGAAGTTATAAACCGCATAGCATAGTGGGAGAAATAATAATAAATAGAGAAGGTTAAATGACCATAATAGCCACACCTGGGGAAAGAAGGTGTGGCAAGCACCATAAACAACACAGACGTCATTTGATCCAAATGGAAAACATGTCAGATCAAACCACGTGTTGCCAGTCTCACCGATCTCCTGACACCTGTCGCGGGAACAGCTGTGACACCTATGTTGGGAAACACTTTTCTGCCTTTGCAACTCAAGGAAGGTATGTTTTGCAGTGTATAAGTGGCTGAGAATATGCACAGTTTCCTGGCCATTTTCAGGATGTCTTGCAGTTGGGTGGAAGACTTCAGGAACCACTTTACAACCAGATTAAAGATGTGTGCCATGCAGGGTGCATGGGTCAGCCCTCCTTGACGCAGCGCCGACACAATGTTCTTCCCGTTGTTGGTGACCATAGTTCCAATTTTCAGTTGGCGAGGAGAGAACCAGGATTCGATTTCCTCTTGAAGGACAGGGAGCAGTTCCTCCCCATTGTGACTCCGATCGCCCAGGCAAACCAGGTGCAGAACAGAGTGACTTACACTCTGCATAGGTGGTATGCTGGAGAAGCACTCCGAATTGTGTCTGCACTGGAGGCTGAGGACAAGGTTGAGGATGAGGAGGCAGAGCAGGTAAGTAATGTCTGTATTTAACCCCATAAGCATTTTAGAGTTTTCCGCAAGCCCTGAGTGGTCACATGATGTCAAAGACAGGTGGCTGAATGCATAAAATATAAAACTTTCAATGCAGTTTCCAAATAAGAACATAAAGTTTAATTATGAGATTATCCCAAGACCCTTAATCAAGGCCATCCTATGTCCCAAAGCAATAAATATTGTGCAAATATAGACATTGCCTGTATATAACTTGGCGTTCCTGGAGTGCGTACAATGATATTACAATGCCCTTGTCAGCCATTGCAACAGTCAAGTGCTCATTGTAATTCTCATACGAATGTTTTTAATTATAGCAGAGCCGCACATAACACATTCCCTCTATTCCAGTATTAGGGCGAGGCTGCAGCTGCTGCACGTGAGATTTTCATTCTAATTTCTCTTAAGGTTATTATGAGCCAAACTTTATCTGAAAATCTGTGTTATGAATGTTATGAGCCAAAATTTATCAAAAATCTGTTACAAATTATTTCAAAACTAAACAATGCCATCAGATCTTTTATGCAAATGTAAAACCACTTTTTCAAACCAGCACCTAGTTCAGAATACTTTTGTAATTGCATGTCAATAAAAATTTTGTATAGCCAGTGAGTTATTCAATAAAATGTATCTGCATAGCGCCACCTGCTGTTTGTGCTTTTACTTTTTTTTTGTCCACCTCACTAAGCTGGTCGCACACTTTCAGTTGAAATATTCCACTGCTACTAGCCATATGTTCTGTTAGAAGCTGTGGCAGTTACAGTGAGAGAGCGGCAGCAGAAAGGACACACCCATTGAGCTGCCAGGCTGAAGATAGTCTAACAGAGCAATTGCAGCAGTGAATGTGGTGATCTCTGGACCCATATATACGATACAGGGCTTTTTTAAGCTCAGTTAGAAAAGGTATTGTCATGTACTATATGATGTCTGATTTTCATGTTTTATCATCATTGCATCATTCATGGCATAACCCCTTTGAAGGGTTTTCTGATCTTTAATAGTGTGTAAAAATTGGCTTTACTGCTGGTGAATTATTACTTACTAATATATACTGTTTGCGGATAGTCTGTGCGATGTCTCATACTCACATGTGGTTGTCTCCCCATTCTTGAATTGTGGTGTCACATCACATACCTCTTCTCTACCTGCAAGCTGCACTTCTCCCTGTGTCTCCCCTTTTATCTTTGTCTCTGGAGGTGGTGCATTTCAGATGCTTCAAAATAGATCATACAGTGTCTAGTGAGCAACAGAATAACCAAGCAGTGTTTCAGAGAGTGTGGACAGAGACTAATTACAGCACTGCTTTACACCTTTTTAAAAGATGAGAATGCAGCCAGCTTTAAAGAGGACCTTTCATCACCCTAACAAATCTAAACTAAGTATACATACATGGAGAGCGGCGCCCAGGGATCTCCCTGCACTTACTATTATCCCTGGGCGCCGCTCCGTTCTCCCGGTATGTCCTCCGGTGACTTCAGCTCTGCGTCTCAACTGGGAGGAGCCTGCCCTTGTTCTCCTGGGCGTCTCCTTCTCCCAGGCTGTAGCGCTGACCAACCGCAGCGCTCAGCTCATAGCCTGGGAGAAGAAAACCTCCCAGGCTATGAGCTGAGCGCTGTGGTTGGACAGCCTGGGAGAAGGAGACGCCCAGGAGAACAAGGGCAGGCTCCTCCCAGTTGAGACGCAGAGCTGAAGTTACCGGAGCCTATACCGGCAGAACGGAGCGGTGCCCAGGGATAATAGTAAGTGCAGGGAGATCCCTGGGCGCCGCTCTCCATGTATGTGTACTTAGTTTAGATTTGTTAGGGTGATGAAAGGTCCTCTTTAAGCAAGCCCTTGCAACATTAAAACAACTGAACTGCAAAAAGCTAGGAAATAGTTTTAGGATAATGAAAAAACAATTTCTTCTGAACTATGGTGGCATTTAGTGATGAGTGAAGGTTTGAAAAATTTGATTTGGCTGCTTCGCAGAATTTTTCAAATTTTTTGCTTTGTGACAAATTACTTCATCACGAAGCACATTTTTTTGCAAGTAGTGGGTGATTGCGCAGCTCCCCGTCATTGTACCCCTCAGATAGCCCATCGCAGCATCTGACATTGATATTACAGTGTAACATAAAAAAAATATAAGATCATACTTACTTCATCCATTTGATTGCGAAGAGCCAGCCACTGACATTTTGAAAATCTAGTGCGAAATCTCGCGTGGCCCGTAATGACGTCATCCGACCGGCTCTTCGCTCTCAAACTGATGAGGTAATCTTATTTTTTTTATTTTTTACCACCATTCAGGGAAAATCAATAGGCTACCACAAAGAACGAGGAAATTCGGCTTCGCAGGATTTTGAATTTTCCCTTAAATATCATTTTGCGTAATGTTAAAACTGGGTAAAGATGCAGCCAAAAAGCCCTCCACCTGTCTTCTACTGCCACCAATGTGGCTACGAGAGAGGCCAAGAAGCAGGTGTCCTGGAGGTTGAAGAGCAGTATGCCATCACAATCTTTACTCATGGGCACTCTTTTGCTAGGGGCTGACCCCTGATTCCTCACAGTTTTGTTGTATATATACATGTATACAAAGCCTATACATCCCCTAGTAGAAGATAACACTATATTCCAAACTATACATATAAAAGTTTTAGAAATATGTTGTAAAGCTGTGTTCCCCAATTAGTGATTCGGGATCCATATGTGTCTTTCGGGCCTGTCGCATGTGACTCCCTACTTGTTGACAAATGCATATACTGTTGCACACTAGTGACACCAGGGATGTCATAGCATTACTTGAACTTGGTAGAGGGTCAAAACTATTCACCAGTAGTTACAGTAACACCAATGTAAAAGTCGTATAATTGGTAATATATTTAATAATCTCCTCCACTTTTAATAGCTATTGTGGCTCAATACCATTTAAAGTATTTGAATGTGGCTCGTTACCTACAAAAAGTTGAGGCCCTCTGCTGTAAAGATCCACATACAGTAAACATTTATGCAATCATGTAAAAATTACAGTACGAACACTTCTCTGTTTGTTGTTGTGCAGGATTTTCTGCAGGTTCCATACTGTTTTGCAGAAATTGAACACAAGCAGTAGATTTATTGTGGCATATTTCCAACAAATCCATAGCAAAATCCAGTAATTCTTGAACATTTTGCTGTGGATTTTGCTACTGACTTGCCCATAGATTGCCAAAGGGTGAAATATGCATCAAACAAGTGTAGTAACTTTGTAACATACAGAGCATTCCACAAATTTGAGAACATTTACTAGCATTATTAGGGTTTTTTATATGGATTTCAGACCAAACACCTTTAACAAATGTATATTAGGCTTTGTTCATATCACCATTTAGCCTTTCCGTTGTGGGAAAAGCACTTGTGAGGGTTGTCTCACTTCAGCAAGTTGCATTTATTATGTAGAGAAAGTTAATACAAGCCACTTTCTAATATACTGTTATTATCCATATAGCTTCATTTACTGGCTGGATTAATTTTTCCATCACATTATACACTGCTCAGTCATTTCCATGGTTCCGATTAGAGATGAGCGAATTTTAAAAAAAATTCGATTCGGCCGGTTCGCCGAATTTTCCCGAAACAATTCGATTCGATCGGAATTTATTAGAGGCGAATCACATTAAAAAACAGCTATTTCCTGGCTGCAGAGAGCCTGTATAGTGATGTAGAACACTGTGCCTTGCAGTAACACGCAAAGGGAGTTTGCTGTGGTACTGAAACAATACTGTGAATCAGTATTACATGCAGATGACAGGTGTCACTCTTAGAATCACTGCACACTTCACTTATTTTGGCAGTTACGTGGCTAAAACTGACCAAATAACTCAAGTATGAACTCAGCATTACAGGTCGATGTTAGTGTCAAGAAGAAGCGCACTCCTTTTACACCGTCGTCAGCTGATTCCACATAGATGTCTACAGAACCTGTTCTATTAAACGCTTATACAAGTAGAGCCCCCCGACAGAGTGGAGAGGCAGTCAGCAGTAAGTTTGTGTTGACGTCACTGATTATTTTGCTCTTTCTATGATCCATCAGAAAAATAACCACCAAAAAACGGATCCTGTCTGTCGAGCATCCGCCTTCAATTGGTCAGCATTTGGTCAGTAATCCATCAGTATTGCCAATGCCAAAAAAACAGGAGTGGATCCAAAACAGAGATGACATGTGACCGTTGTGAGTCTCATTTTTCCTTCCTTCTGACAGATCAGAAGAAGAGTCAAATAAATGGTGATGTCATCTAGGCCCAAAAGGCAAAATAGTGGCCCAGTCATGGAGTGGGGAGGTGGAAGCAGCATGAGAAGACCACATAGTTTCCCAGTGACATGGTGGAGAGGTGGCAGCAGCAGCAGCATGAGGAAGCCACAGAATGGCAAGATGACATAGTGTGGAGGTGGCAGCAGCATGAGGAGACCACAGAGTGACCCGGGGACACAGTGGGGAGTTGGGGTCCAATAACAGTACCCGCTGACGATGGTCGGTGTAAGAACGAGCACTTGGCATCAGATGTGTGGCATCAGGCGGGTGGCAGCATCAGAATAGTAGCTGAGGCAAGTAGTCAGAAGAAAACGATCTCTTTTGTCAAGGTTTGGGTGAGTCAGAATGGATGATCTAATCTGATGCATGAGACATTGCTGGGTGGAAATCCTGGCTTATCCACGCCTGAGTCATCTTGACAAAGATCAGTCTCTCCACATTTTGGGTGAACAGACGAGTTTTCCTTTAACTAAACACCCGCTCTGATGCCACACTACTAGCTGGATAGGACAGCTTTTCCAGGGCAAACTCAGCCAGTTGCAGACAAAAATCCAATTTCGCTGCCCAGTAGTCCAGTGGATCTTCAATGACAGCTGGCAAGTATGCCATCACCTGCTTGCTAGTTCAGGTTCTGCTCCAGGTCTAGCTGCTGCTGCCGGTGAGTAGTTTCTTCACTAGGCGGGTTAAGAAAGCTGCTCATTATCGACTCTAGACTCAAGCTGCTGCTGAAGGAGCTGATACTGCTCCTACCGCCCCACCTTGCCACAGCAGCCATGGCAGTGGAACGTGAGCGCAGAGGGCCCCCCGATCAGACCTGCGAGAGGATGGAGAATGGCACAGATAGGCAGCGGCCAACTGACGACATAGGATGTTTTTATAGTAGTTTAGTTTGTCCTCCTTCTCAGGGGGTGTAAAAAAAAAGGCCCCCATTTTGGAGCGGTAGTGAGGGTATAACATGGTGAAGAGCCAGTAGTCATCCCTCTTCCGAATGGTGACAATTCGGTTGTCACTACGCAAGCAACTGAACATGCATCAGACCATTTCCGCAAATGACTCGGAGGGACTCCCTGCCTCCATCTTCACTGCATACTGCCACTGTGTGCCTGGGTCATCTGCCTCGTCTTCCTCATCTCCCTCTTGCTCCTCCGGCTGCTCCTGCTCCTCCTCTCCTGTCACCTATGTAGAAAAACCACCTATTTCACTAAACATTGCTTGTTCTCCAATATCCTTCTTCTCCTCCTCCTCTTTCAGTTCAGACCCCAGAAGGCTCATGTGGCCGTGAGATCTAGGCACCACGTCTCAGTCCCCTGACCAGCCAGATTTCCTAGGATCTGTTCCAAGACATGGAGCAGTGGAATTTCATAGTTCATCCCGTAGTCCTGACGACTGACAAGTAACGTTGCCTCATCAAAGGGTCTGAGCAAATGGTAGGTGTCCCGCATGATCTGCCACTGGCTGACGTCAAATTTACACAGGGGAGTACTCCTGTCCGCTTGGATCATCAATAAATCGTTTATGGCCTTTCTCTGTTCGTATAGTCGGTCCAACATATGGAGGGTGGAATTCCAACGGGGGGAAACGTCGCTCATCAGCCTATGTTGGGGATGCCGTTCTGCCGCTGGTGGGGTACTGTGAATTGTATCTGCAGTGGAGGCTGAGGACAAGGTGGAGGATGAGGAGGCAGAGACGGACATTGTCACAGGACTAACAGCGTGAGAACGTGAAGGTGGAAGCGGCATCACCTGGCCAAGTTGCTGGTTTGGCTTGCAGGAACCACTTTTACCCAGTGGGCCGTAAAGGACATGTATTGTCCTTGACTGTAGTTACAGCTCCACACGTCGTCATTGCCGTGCATTTTGGCAGACACCGACAGGCTCAAGGACTGGCCCCCCTTCTGTTCGACATATGTGTGCAGGGCTGGTACAGCCTTTTTGGCAAAGAAATGACAGCTTGGCACAAGCCATCAGTTCTCTAAAAGGTGCAGAGTCCACCACTTGGAGGGGAGGGACTGCAGTACAAGCAACTTGGCCAGGAGCACGTTCAGCTTCTGCACCGTTGGATGAGTGCCCGCACGGGTGCGTGCCACTCCGTAATGCAGCGGTTGCTGCAGCAGGCTGGATTAACATTTTGGAGCCACAGTTCTCCCAGGCTATTTTTTGGTGACGCTGCATATGTTGACACAGGGCTGTGGTGCCAACATTGGCACCCTGGCCACGCTTCACCTTCTGCCCACAGATCTGACAAATGGCCATGTTCACCTGCCCTGGCGGCTTAAAGGGAACCTGTCACCTGAAACAGCGGTCCTAAACCGCCGGCAGGACTTTCAAGAGTACAGCAGTGAGATTCTAAGCACATATATCTTACTAAATTCCGGTGCGGCAGTAGTAGGAAAATCGATCTTTAATCCCCAGCTGGAGTGACTCTCTGCCCAGGCTTGAAGTCAAGGGGGCAGCGGCCTTCTTGCTTCAAGTCGTGGTGCCCACGCCCCCTTCCCGGCCCCTTCCCGGCCTGACACACACTAGCAGGCAAGCAACTGAAATTAGACTAAAGTGTAAAAATGAAATGCCTTTTTTTGATGCAAAGTCCTGTGCCACACGGTATGAGTGGTGGGCACTGGCAGTGGGCACACTGCAGTCAGTGGAAGTCGGCCTGACACACACTAGCAGGCAAGCAACTGAAATTAGACTAAAGTGTAAAAATTAAATGCCTTTTTTTGATGCAAAGTCCTGTGCCACATGATATGAGTGGTGGGCACTGGCAGTGGGCACACTACAGTCTGTGGGCCTGCAGCTCCTCACACGGGCAGGCCAGGCAACCGCAATATAAATATGGAGAAAAAAATAAAAAAAGCAGAGTAATGTAGCAGCCCTAAAAAGGGCTTTTTGGGGTGCTATCAGGACGCTGTCCTTACAGCAGAGATCAGATGAGTCTTTCAGGACTGGAGTGGACACTGAATACACTAGCCTAGCTATCGATTTCCCAATTAAATCAGCAGCAGCTACACTGACCCTCCTCTTACTAAGACTGCAGCTTCCGAATTAATCTAAAATGGATGCTGTCAAGGAGATGGGAGGGTCTGGGAGGGAGGGTATGCTGCTGATTGGCTGGAATGTGTCTGCTGACTGTGAGGTACAGGGTCAAAGTTTGCTCAATGATGATGTATAGGGGGCGGACTGAACATCGCATATGTTCGCCCGCCGCGGCGAACGCGAACAAGCTATGTTCGCCGGCTAATAGTTCGGGCCATCTCTATTCACCACACAACGGCTAATAAGCCCCTTTTTTTCCCCGTTAATACACTCTAAAAAGGGCCTTAATTTTCTCACTTTAACACACAACAAGTAATAAGCCCCTTTCCCCCCCCCCCCCCTTATACACGCCAAAAAAAAGTATGTAACTGCGGCCGTGAACGGCAAATAAAGTTTTTTTTTTTATAAAGAAATAAGCTGGGCACTCTCGAATACTGAGAACAATATTATAATCTCACCAGATCGTGACCAACTGCCCTTGTACTACGGTTTTGTGAGACCCTTATATGTATTTTAGGTCTGAAGGGAATAATCCATTCTTAGTTAGGGATACGCCAACTATAGGTTTTTGGTCCCTTATTGTAATGAATTTTAAGGTGTCTTTTTTATTTTATTTTTATAATAAATTATAATATTGTTCTTAGTATCGGAGAGTGCCTAGCTTTTTTCTTTATTGATTTTGGTACAGTGTAGACTGGATGAGTCTATAAAACTGTGAGCACCTCATTTGGTAAACTGTTGTTCCTGTGCGACATCTCAGCTACTCAAAATGTTTTTTTTTGCCACTAATACACGCCAAAAAGGGTTTTAATCTTATCACTTTAACACACAACGGCTAATAAGCCCCTTTGTTTCCCCGTTAATACACTCTAAAAAGGGCCTTAATTTTCTCACTTTAACACACAACAAGTAATAAGCCCCTTTCCCCCCCCCCTTATACACGCCAAAAAAAAGGATGTAACTGCGGCCGTGAACGGCAAATAAAGTTTTTTTTTTATAAAGAAATAAGCTGGGCACTCTCGAATACTGAGAACAATATTATAATCTCACCAGATCGTGACCAACTGCCCTTGTACTACGGTTTTGTGAGACCCTTATATGTATTTTAGGTCTGAAGGGAATAATCCATTCTTAGTTAGGGATACGCCAACTATAGGTTTTTGGTCCCTTATTGTAATGAATTTTAAGGTGTCTTTTTTATTTTATTTTTATAATAAATTATAATATTGTTCTTAGTATCGGAGAGTGCCTAGCTTATTTCTTTATTGATTTTGGTACAGTGTAGACTGGATGAGTCTATAAAACTGTGAGCACCTCATTTGGTAAACTGTTGTTCCTGTCCGACATCTCAGCTACTCAAAATGTTTTTTTTTGCCACTAATACACGCCAAAAAGGGTTTTAATCTTATCACTTTAACACACAACGGCTAATAAGCCCTTTTTCATTTTTTCCACTAATTAACACACAAAAAAAAACCTTTAAAACATATATATATATATATAACTGCACAAGGGCTAATAAGACCCCAATAACAAGAATGGTTTGCTGGAATTACAGAGGTATTGCAAACCTGAAATGAGCAGCAGTATAATGGCAATTTGGGTCCGCAGTCAGTGCAGCAAGGTGTAATAGGATTGTTCCTATTACCCAGGCTGTACACTCCCCTATTGGACCCTATTCTGCTTCAATACTGTGTAATAATTGCTCCCTATCCTTTCCCTACACTTCAAATACTCCTTCCCTGAACTTCTATTGAACAAAATATGTTTTCAAGTCTTTTATAGCACTGTCCCTAGCTCCTGCTGAGGTCTCTCCCTGCACTAAGTACACTGAAAAATGGCTGAATCCAAGATGGCTGAGGCTATTTATAGGGCTGTGACATCACAGGGCTGGCTGTCTGCTGATTGGCTGCATGCATGGCATTTTGGGTGATCCCTCGTTCCCAGAGTTCCTTGCTCCATGTCCTAACATGCCCAGCAGCCATTTTAGGAAAAAATGCTATTCATTACCACGAAGCATGAGGAAATTCGGATTCGGTGCGAATCGAATAATTCCTGAAATTCTGATCGAATTCCCCTCCATCAGCTTCGATTCGCTCATCTCTAGTTATGCCCACCATGCAATCCAGCAGCAGTGGTTATCACCGTTAGAAATCGAGTCGGGAATAATCAGGGGTAAAACCTGCTTTTACTTTCACTTTCAGCTGCATTCACTGCATCCCAATTTCTAACAGGGATATCTTCTGATATACTGAAGATACTGCTGTTATTGTATTGTTTGAAATCCTGGAATGTCAGCTTTCAAACAATACAAGCCCATATCTCTAACTGTTACCAAACTAGAGATATGAGCAGATAAAACAGCCATCCCCTTCAGTAGGAGGAGTGAACAGTTGCAGGAAAGATAAAATAGTAAAAAAAATATGTAGAAATGTGGCATTATCATCATTGAAATGACCCACATGATAAAGTTATGTTATTTTTACCACACAGTGAACGCTAAAAATAAAATAATAAAAGTCATTTACTACAGTATATATACCCCAAATGGTTCTTGAAAAACCTACAACTAATCCCACAAAATAAAAAAAGTTATGACTGCTGGAACACAAAGGGGGAAATATTATTGGTTCTTAAGGCTAAAATTAATTATGCCACTAAGGGGTTAACAATACAATTGTGTCCCCTAAGTTGTGCATCAACAAGATTTACTACAGACACACCATAAAAACCTACAATATAAAAATGGGATATCTCTGGGAGGGTTTTACCATTTTTAATATGACTGTTAGGAGGTTAAAGGGGTTTTCCAGTATTCAGATACTCATGTCTGTCCTCAGAATAGGTCATCAATATCAGATCGTGAGGATCTGAAACCTGTCACTGAACAGCTGTTTAAGGAAGTGTTGGGCAACAGGAGTTATGCAGTGGATGAAAATGCAAGCAGAAGGCTCTTTCCAGTTACCATACCTGGGTACTGCAGCAGAGCTCCCATTCAAGTGAATGGGAGCTACGCTGTAGCATGCAGACATTGGAAACTACTCAGTTGATGGAGCCTTCTGTCTACTGTATAGCTCTCAACATCAGTAGCTGCACAAAACATCTTATCTGTGGGAGTTCTGAGTGTCATACCCCATTGTTCTGAAATTCATGACCTATTCGAAGGATAAGACATTTGTTAGGGAGTACTAGGTCATTGTACGGACCACAGCTAGTGAACTCAGAAACTGCTACCAGTCTTTCAAAACCTATTAGAGTGGTAGTAATCCAAGGCTACACCTAAGTTATTCATTAGAACCAACTGCAAGGCCAGATCAACTTTGCTGCTAGGGACCCTGGTTATGTCTATGGAGTTAGTAACAGTGAACTTGTAAGGGCAGAGTAGAGGCAGACCTATCAGAATGACCAGGGAGGTAAAAAGAGAAGTCAGCAAGTGTAACACCCCAGAGTGGTGTTACAACTCCTGCGCCCTGCTACTATCTCTAATGGTCCTACACAATGTGCATTCCTAATGTCTTTATGTAACTGTTATGTTCATGTAACATGCCTGGTTCACCAGCAGGTGGCAGCAAATATGGCAGAGCTATCTTAGATAGAATGGAACTTTCCATTCTATTCTAACATCCACTCTGGAGAGAAGTGGGCTACTCCTACTTCCTGCAGGAAGGGTGGGGACCAGTTAGTTCCAGTTTAGGTCTTCCCTAGACAGGGGAAGGGTGTGCAGGGCATGTCTCTGCTGGACATGCATACGCCAGCCAGAGCACCTTAAGCTCTGCTGGCCATGGAGGCCAAAGCTTGAAGCCTCAGGAGCCAGGAGGAAAGTTTCCTGGCATAACCTAGAGTCAGTCTACAAAGAAGAAGTGCAGCAAACAGAAGAAGTTGTAATACAGCCAGCCTGTCAGAGTCAGAGAGAAACAGAGACATAACAGAGTTGAGTTTTCCTTCCAGTTTCATGCTAAAGCCTGCTGGAACCAAAACAAAGCTTATAAACCATTTTGAAGAATGTTTATGCAAAGTAAAGCTATCATTGAACTTTATCTCAAGGTCTGGACTCAAGTTATTCTTTTATCCCTCAATTATTCCCCCTTTTCATTGCTTCGGAGCCAAAGCCTGGGGTTCAGCAGTATCCAGATAGGAGCACCGTGACACACATAAAGAGACATTTTAGGCTGAAACATACCACTCGGCATTTCCTACACCTGGGATGCGATATATAGGAGGGCACTGGGAGGGAGGCGCCCACTGCACAATCAGGGTCAAAAACCAGGAGAGACAGACAATGCAGTTCTCGAGAGTTTAATCCAGAGGCAGGCCAAGGTTAGATACTAGGAGAGTCAATATAAGCAGAAACAGCAGCCACAGGGTTAATCCTGAAACAAGCCAGTAGTCAGTTCACCAGGAGAGTCAATATAAGCAAAAACAGCAGGCTCTAGGTAAATCCAGAAACAAGTCAGTCTCAGTGCACCAGAAGAGTCATTAGGACATCTCACAGTATAGAGCCCTGATAAAAATGCAATTAATGGTAAGACTGTAGAAGAGAAATGATGGGGCAGATCTGATAATCCTGTCTAAAATGTAGACAGCTTAAATTTAGTGACTCATGCAGTATGGTAAATTTAGTCCATCTTCAGATGTACACTTTTGTCTAAGTTTACACTAGCTATTGGCTTACTTTTACTTACTGTACCACAATTTTTGTTTTAAAATTTTAATGCACATTGTTGCATATTAAGACGCACTTTATTCCTGGTAAGCTCCCCCCTTTCCTCTGGTTGAGGAAGGCACAATTGATTATTCTTTCCACTGCAAAATTATGCACTAGAAATTCAACATATTTTGGTACATTTTTAGACTAAGGGGCACATTTATTAAGACTGGCGTTTTAGACGCTGTCTTAATAAAGCCCTAAGCTGGAGGTGGATCAGCTGAAGTTATGTAGACAGTTTCCGACCTGTCTTACATTTAGACTTTTTTCTACGCCTAACAGGCGTAGAAAATGGTAGATGAGACGGGCCTGCCAGCCTGTCCCCTTCATCACCCACGCCATGCCCAGAATTCTAGACCTGGCGTGATCAAGGAGAAGTCACAGATTGCGGCACAACAGTTAGTATAGGCGTATTTCAGCTTAATAAATGACCCCCTAAGTCTATGTACCATAACCTTAGTACTATGTACCATAACATTGGTAAATGTTAATGGTTGTCCAGGTTCAGAGCTGAACCCGGACATATCCCAGTTTTCACCCAGGCAGCACCCTGATATGAGAATTTTATGTTCTGATGCTCTCCCTCGCCATGCGCTGTATCTCGCAGGGCAAAGGCTGTTTTGTTTATATCTTTAGATATAGCAGTGATCCCGGATTTTATATGTTAGGGCAGTGTAAAAGGTCGCCCATTAGTGCCGTGACATCACCGGGCTCACTGCTAGGCGGAAGCCCCTGCCTAGCTATATCCTTGGAGAGCCCGATATGTCACCGGATCTCCAAAAAAAGCCTTTGCCCAGCGCAATTCAGTGCAGGGCAAAGGAGAACATGCTCATGTCAGAGGGGCTGCCTGGGTAAAAGCTCTGAACCCGGACAACCCCTTTAATGAGATGACTTTGCTTATGCAGTTTCAGTCTACTCCATTAAACTGACGAGTGCACTGCAAGATATCGGAAGCATCTGCCTATTGTCTCTGGTTTAGAGGTTAGTGGAAAATTACTGATATTTCAAGATTTTTTTATTTTATAGATGTCACATGAAAGCACATAAAATGTTATTGTACTTTATCAAATTTTTATTTCAGGCATAAATATGTAAAGAATTGCTATTCAGGCATTTTGAGCACAGTCTTATAATGAGGTATGCAAGAGAAACAGATGCAGGGGATTACAAATAGAGAATAACAAATATAACACATTTAATTTTCTCATTTGCCTTCAAAGACTGATTCAGGATCCTTGTACACAGATGAAAACTATATTGTGCCCTGGCACTGAGACGGCATGGTTTGGGAATTCACAGAATGACTAAAAGAGTATGCCATCCATTAAAACAAGATGTATTTTTTTAGCAACTCATTGTTCTTGAGACACATTTCTTTTTATGAAAAATGCTGATTTTTATTTTGCTTCATCAATCTTAAAGGGGTTGTCCGAGTTATGGAAAAAAATATAGCACAGCAAATTTGTTGGTCAGCAATATATAAGTAACCTAAACAAGTTTTAGGCAAAAAAATATCTATTTTCTTATTTCCCTGGTTCTCTTCTGGCCCTTTTTTTACCTGCAGTAACAACAATCTCTGCCCCTCCCCCTGCACTGCTAGGGGAGTGAATACAAGTGCTGCCCTGAGTGACATGTCTGTCTGCTGGG
Source organism: Bufotes viridis (assembly GCA_033119425.1). Classification (NCBI taxonomy): domain Eukaryota; kingdom Metazoa; phylum Chordata; class Amphibia; order Anura; family Bufonidae; genus Bufotes; species Bufotes viridis. Next base: position 45,889,261 of record CM065591.1, on the reverse strand, counting down.
AGACTCAGTGGCATGTTGTATGTGTAGAACTACAAGTCCTAGCTGTATAATGACACTGCTAAGGGAGTGAATACTAAAGCTGCCGTGAGTGCTGGGAGACTCAGCAACATGTTGTATGTGTATAACTAAAAAAACTCCAAAAAGCAGTTACCTACCAAGTAACCAAAGAGAAAAATGTGCTGATCCCTCGAATAAAACACCAAAACGAGACCACACTATTAAAGATATATAAATACACTGATATCTTTATTAAAGTACACAATACATCAGATTTAATAACATACATATATATTAAAAATTGGATCCCAGCGTGACAATAAAGCGATAGTGTCAGAAAATACATACAAAACAGGTCGTATTACCCAAAAGTGATAAAGAGAAAGGATCATAACAAAAGAGTATATATAGAGAAGTCACTTATCCTCACACTAAACACAGGCATCATCTATCTATGTAGCTCAATGCAATGCAAGGTGGAAACATAAGGTCCAACCTCTAGCTAATACATACACTTTAAGGTATAGCCATTAGGTAAATGTAAGATACAGACCACAATGAGCGACACCACCGCCAACACCCGACGTACGTTTCGCCTATCCGGCTTCTTTCATATGTATGTTATTAAATCTGATGTATTGTGTACTTTAATAAAGATATCAGTGTATTTATATATCTTTAATAGTGTGGTCTCGTTTTGGTGTTTTATGTGTAGAACTACAAGTCCTAGCTATACAATGTCACTGCTAATACACACAGGATCTTCCCACTACCTGCAATGCTCTGCAGAACTTCTCTTTCAGCTCCTGTTCCCAGAATTTGTTTCATCACTGCCTGCAGCTACACATTAAACATTTCAGCCCTGGGTCTGTGCAGCTGAAGGGGTTAAGAATCCTGGGAGGGAGCAATAAGCAGCAGCCGGCAGTGAAGGGGGGTGGCCAGCACAGTGAGTCTTGTGTACAGGCTTGTGCATGAACATTATCAGAGAAGGGAGAGAAGCTGACATCCCAGGTCATGTGACCCTCAGTGAAATTTGAGAAACCAGCCACTGGAGATAACATGAGTTAATTGGAAAGCTGTTACATTTTCCTAGTTAGGAACATACAAAGAACAAAAAAATAACTTGGACAACCCCTTTAATGAAGCTGGTGAAATGGTGTGACTTCAAATATAGTATGGTGCCAGCTTGAAGTCCTGGGCACTAGGGATGAGCGAATCGACTTCGGATGAAATATCAGAAGTCGATTCGCATAAAAATTTGTTCCAATACTGTACAGAACAGAAGCTCTGTACAGTATTAGAATGAATTGGCTCCGATGAGCCGAAGTTATTGCTTCGCGAAGTCTTGCAAGACTTTGCGTAATAGTTTTATAAATTAATTTGCACTGTAAAAAAACATTTCCCGAACTCGGGTTCAGTTCCAAGGTACCACAAATCATCGGAGCCAATACATTCTAATACTGTACAGAGATCTTGCTCCGTACAGTATTGGAACTAAGTTTTATGCGAATCAACTTTGGATGTTTCATCCGAAATCGATTCACTCATCGCTACTGAATCCAAAGGCTGTTTCTGAGAACTCCAATTAAAGTAGGCATATAACGCGAGTTTGAGCAGCGCGGGTTTGATTAAGTGTGTGTTTGTATAAGTGTGTGACTTAAGATTAAGTGACTTCAGATTCAGGGACTTCAGTGGGGGACTGCAATTAGTCAGTTTCTTAATACTATTATATTGTATTTTTTGCTTTTGTGTAATCCCCATTTAGTATGTGTTGCACAATTGACAACGCCATCCAGTGCACATCTTGTATGATGTATGCAGTCCTAGAACAGGCGTTCGAGGGTGTATACCTTTGTTCAAAATGTGAGCAAATTACATGTTTGGAATCGCTAATCAAGTCTCTAAATTGGCAAGTTTCAACACTGAGAAGCGTTGATAATTTGCAAAAGAGTTTGATTCTCACCGAGCAAGCACTCTTTGGGGTAGATGAGGAGCGTGACAGTGAGAAGGCTGAGGAAAGTGAGGTAGCTAGCTGGGTAACAGTTAGAAAGCGGGTTAGAGGGAAGAGAGCCAGGGAGGCTAGCTCTAATCTGACACACCCCAACAAGTTTGCACGTCTGGCAGATGACTGGGGTGTCAGTTCAGGGACGGCACTGCTGCAGCGGGACACTTCATCTGCCAGTGAGGGTAATGTCGGCTCCAGTAAGCAGGGGACCAGGAGAGCAGGGCAGGCCAGACAGGTGCTGGTAGTAGGAGACTCCATTATTAGGGGAATCGATAGGGCAATCTGTCACAAAGACCGTGATCGCTGAACAGTGTGCTATCTTCCCAGCGCTACAGTTCGACACATCGCGGATCGGGTTGACAGATTACAGGGAGGGGCTGGAGAAGATCCAGTGGTCATGGTCCATATCCGACCCAATGACAAAGTTTGAGGTAGGCGGAGCATCCTTAAAAATGTGTTCAGGGATTTAGGTCAAAAGCTTAGGGCAAGGACCTCAAAGGTAGTATTTTTCGAGATACTGCCTGTACCAAGAGCCCCACCAGAAAGACAGCGGGAGATTAGGGAGGTTAACAAGTGGCTCAAGAACTGGTGTAGGAAAGAGGGGTTTGTGTTCCTGGAGAACTGGGATGACTTCGTCGGCTACAGGCTCTATCGTAGGGACGGGCTTCACCTCAATGAGGAAGGGGCAGCTGTGTTGGGGAGCAAGATGGCTAGAAGGTTGGAGGAGTGTTTAAACTAGGGACTAGGGGAGGGTACTTACATTATAGGAGGGGAAGATAGTGCAGATAGAGACCAAGGTAGTGTGACTGGGGGAGGAATGGAAGGAGGGACTAAAACAGTTCAGAAAAAAAGGTGTAGGGTTCAAAATATACAAAAATCTCTTAATTGTATGTACACTAATGCCAGAAGCCTGACTTACAAAACTTGGGAACTGGAATTAGTGATTTGTGAGGAGGACTATGACATAGTGGGAATAACTGAGACATGGCTGGATGATAGCTATCACTGTGCCGTTAATGTACAAGGTTACAGTCTGTTTAGAAAGGATCGTCAAAACCGCAGAGGGGGAGGGGTCTGCCTTTATGTAAAGTCCTATCTAAAGCTCACAGTCCGAGAAGATATAAGTGAGGGACATGAACATGTGGAGTCACTGTGGGTAGAGATTCATGGAGCTAAAAACAATAAGAAATTACTAATAGGAGTTTACTATAAACCCCCCAATATACCAGAGTCCACAGAAAATCTATTACTAAATGAGATAGACGAGGCCGCAAATCATAATGAGGTGGTTATTATTGGGGACTTCAACTACCCAGATATAGACTGGGAAACTGAAAGCTGTACATCGCATAAAGGAAAATGGTTCTTGGCAATAACCAAAGACAATTACCTTTCCCAACTGGTTCAGGACCCGACTAGAGGGATGGCCATACTGGACTTTGTATTGACCAATAGACCCGACAGAACAAAAGATGTGCAGGTTGGGGGAAACCTGGGAAATAGTGACCATAAAGTAATAACCTTCCAATTATCATTCAAAAGAGCATTTCTACAAGGAGGAACAAAAATACTAAACTTCAAAAAAGCTAAATTTAGCCGACTAAGCGAGGCCATAGGCCTAACTAACTGGGACAAAATCCTCAAAAACAAAAATACAGCCGCAAAATTGGATATCTTTAAAAGCATCCTAAAATCTCATTGTGAAAGGTACATACCGTATGGGAATAAAAGGTTAAGGAACAAGAAGAAACCGATGTGGATAAATAAAAATGTAAAGAAAGCAATAAATTACAAAAAGAAAGCATGTAAATCACTAAAACAGGAGGGTAGCAAGGAAGCGCTGAAATACTATAAGGAAAAAAAATAGAACATGTAAAAAACAAATAAAAGCGGCCAAACTAGACACCGAGAGATTAATTGCCAAAGAGAGTAAAACTAACCCTAAAATGTTCTTCAATTAAATAAATGTTAAAAAGTATAAATCTGAAGGTGTCGGCCCTTTAAAGAGTAATGAGGGGGGAGTTGCAGAGAGCGACAAGGAGAAAGTAAAGCTGTTAAATATTTTTTTCTCTAATGTATTCACTGAGGAATATAAACTGTCAGATGAAATGCTGAATGTAAAAATAAATCCCCCATTAAAAGTGTCCTGTCTGACCGAAGAAGTACAACAGAAACTTAAAAATATTAAAATAAATAAATTGACAGGACCAGATGGCATACACCCCCGTATCCTACGGGAATTAAGTAATGTCATAACCAGAACCTTGTTTCTGATATTTGTGGATTCTATACTTACAGGGAATGTTCCACAGAATTGGCGCATAGCAAATGTGTTGCCAATATTCAAAAAGGGTCCAAAAACAGAGCCCGGAAACTATAGGCCGGTAAGTTTAACATCTGTTGTGGGGAAACTGTTTGAAGGTTTTCTGAGAGATGCTATCCTAGAGGATCTCAACAAAAATAAGCAAATAAGGCCATATCAGCATGGCTTCATGAGGGATCGGTCATGCCAAACTAATTTAATCAGTTTCTATGAGGAGGTAATTTCTAGACTTGACAGCGGCGAATCAATGGATGTCATTTATCTGGACTTTTCCAAAGCATTTGACACTGTACCTCATAAAAGGTTAGTATATAAAATGAGGATGCTCGGACTGGGAGAAAATGTCTGTATGTGGGTAATTAACTGGCTCAGTGACAGAAAACAGAGGGTGGTTATTAACGGTACACACTCAGATTGGGTCACTGTCACTAGTGGAGTACCTCAGAGGTCAGTACTGGGCCCTATTCTCTTCAATATATTTATTAATGATCTTGTCGAAGGCCTGCATAGTAAAATATTAATTTTTTCAGATGACACTAAACTGTGTAAAGTAATTAACACTGAAGAGGACAGTTTTCTGCTACAGAGGGATCTGGATAGATTGGAGGCTTGGGCAGAGAAGTGGCAGATGAGGTTTAACACGGACAAATGTAAAGTTATGCACATGGGAAGGAATAATGCAAGTCACCCTTACATATTAAATGGTAAAACACTTGGTAACACTGACATGGAAAAGGATCTAGGAATTTTAATAAACAGCAAACTAAGCTGTAAAAACCAGTGTCAGGCAGCTGCTGCCAAGGCCAATAAGATAATGGGTTGCATCAAAAGGGGCATAGACGCCCGTGATGAGAACATAGTCCTACCACTTTACAAATCACTAGTCAGACCACACATGGAGTACTGTGTACAGTTCTGGGCTCCTGTGAACAATGCAGACATAGCAGAGCTGGAGAGGGTTCAGAGGAGGGCAACTAAAGTAATAACTGGAATGGGACAACTACGGTACCCTGAAAGATTATCAAAATCAGGGTTATTTACTTTAGAAAAAAGACGACCGAGGGGTGATCTAATAACTATGTATAAATATATCAGGGGTCAGTACAGAGATCTCTCCCATCATCTACTTATCCCCAGGACTGTGACGATGGGACATCCTCTGCGTCTGGAGGAAAGAAGGTTTGTACACAAACATAGAAGAGGATTCTTTACAGTAAGAGCAGTGAGACTATGGAACTCTGAGGAGGTGGTGATGGTGAGTACAATAAAGGAATTCAAGAGGGGACTAGATGTGTTTCTGGAGTGTAATAATATTACAGGCTATAGCTACTAGAGAGGGGTCATTGATCCAGGGAGTTATTCTGATTGCCTGATTGGAGTCGGGAAGGAATTTTTTATTCCCCTTAAGTGGGGAAAATTGGCTTCTGCCTCACAGGGGTTTTTTGCCTTCCTCTGGATCAACTTATAGAAAACAGGCCGAACTGGATGGACAGATTTTTTTTCGGCCTTATATACTATGTTACTATGTTATGTACTGGGCACCAATGCAGCAGGAACTACATTGTTACTACATAAACTTCCATACAGCTTCTTATATGTAACCCCTGTGTATCCTATAGGCACTGGAGATCCAAAAAGGGTACAGTATGGTGCTTATGGGCAAACAGACTTTCATGGTAAGCAGTGTGCCATGAAGTTATAGATAAATTCATTGATAAGGTTACGAGTGCTGAGTTAGAATAAAGTCTACATATGACTGTCTGGAATGGAGCTGAGAGAAGGGCAACAGAATCTGAAGGTACATAGCCAGGGGTACACCAAGCCTTCCTGCTGCCTAAGGAGAAGATTGAAATGTCCCCTGGAAATGGTAATGAGAGGTTTCCTGGATTCTATAATCAAGCCCCATGGAAGTGCATACGCCCTAGACATGGCGACCAGAGGCGGATTAGCCATAGACCATACAGGGAAATTTCCTGCTGGGCTGACGCCCAGGGGGCCGGTCTGAGCCCTCCTTACAGCCTCCCAGTGGAAGTTCTTGGGGATGTATTTTGTGCTGCTGGCAGTATTTTGTGTTGTATTGTGGTATTTGTCTCTGTTGGGGTGGTATAATGTGCCACACTATGGTATTGCTGGCCCTGCTTTCCATCAATTTGGAACTGACTACAAAACGGGGCCACTTTTAGTATTTTTTCCAGGGCCACTTTAAGTTCTAAGTCCACCTTAGAACCTGGTGGCACCTTGCATAGCTGGGGATCCAGGAGCTTTTTAGCTGCAATACCAGAGGTTGAATACAATATATCATAGTTATAACTAACTTCTGGTACAACTCACATAGTAATGACTGTAATTATTTCATTCCGTATAATTTGGGAATTGCAGAGAGCCTAAACATCCCAGCCCTGACAGACGGCATTCCCACATAACAAGCATTTCAGATTCTGGGGCCCCTACACCAGTCATATTTGGTATTAAAATGATTTGATGAAATATGCGTTATTAAAACATGTTGGGCCTCAGATATCCATCAGAGTGGACGGGAAGGCATGTTTTATTGATATTTCATCTTTGCCAGCTGAGTGAGAGAGGTGGAGCATGCCCACGTAAAGAAGGTTGGGCCAAGAATTGGAGGGTGACCCCCCAGCTCCACCCTTTGCCGAATGGGGATAAAAATGAAGGACTTTGAACCTTTCTTTGGGGATCTGATTGACTTTGGTTTGAGTTCCACGTTCTCCTATCCCTGGAACCAGAACAGATTTATCAAACAATCTTCTAAACATGAAGAATCTTTCTGTTTTTATCCATTTATTTTTTAACTATTTCGGCACGCCTATGTACATCTGTTATTTCTTTTTATTTATGTAACGTAAGTACTGTACATTTTTTGTACATTAAAGCTACATCTTTAATAGCTTTGCCTTGTGCCCTGCACGAGCCCAGTAACCTCCATTTTAAGTGTATGATTGCGGTTAGCGTTACAGTGTTTCTGCTATTAGTGTGGCTAGTGTGTGAGCCTGCTTGTGAGTGGGTGCTGTGGGGTATTCTTTGAACCCCTAATTAATTGGCATATTAATTAAAATATCATTGATAGTGGCAGCATATTGGGGTGCATGAACTGCTGTGTCGGGGTGTGATTTATATTCAATCTGTGGTCTGTGTGTAGGGGCGTGCGAGATTGAATGCGTAAAATAGATCAACCTTGGCAGTTGCACCCGGGTTTATGTTACAGGGCTGTCCCGGTACGTGACAGTACCCCTTTATTATAATGCTCCCTTCAGTGCTCTGGCCTGTATTATAACACACTCATTACTGCCCCCCTGTATTATAACCTGAAGCCCACCTGGAAAGAACGGCGCGGATGGCCACACATGTGCACGCCTGCTTCATTCATTTCTAGGCAATTTCCGGGTCCGCAGCTCCCATTCTCATGATCAGTGGGGGTCCCAGCGGTAGAAACCCCACCGATCTAATAGTTATCTCCTATTCTCTGCCACTGGTAGCACCGGATAGTGTGGAAGGGACACACCCTCAACTGGTAACACAAATCTGGACTTTCATTGCAAACTGCTAGTAATTCATTCATAAACTTCTAGCAGGAATAATAAAGTAATGTCAGAACATAGTGTCATAAGAATAGATGCTCCAGAATTATTATTACATAGGTAATGCATGTAACTACTAAAACAGACATGTCAGGAGAGGTGACAGCTCCTCTTTAAAAGGGTTGTCCACTTTTTACTATTGATGACCTATGTATGATCAGGATAGGTCACCACCAATATCAGATCGATGGGGTTTCGACTCGTGGCACACCCGCCGATCATCAGCGGTTTCACATGAGGGAGTGTAACGCTCCTGTCCTGACCTCCCAGCACTGCTGGGGTCACATAGCATTATACTGATTTATGATGCTATATAACCCTTAGAGGTCTGGAATGTATTGGATAACACTGACAGCATTATGTCAGTGTTATCCAATACATTCCAGAACTGTAAGGGATACATAACATCATAACTTAATATAATACTATGGGACCCCGACAGTGATGGGAGGTCAGGACGGGAGCTGTCTGATACATTGCAAGTACGGAGCGTGAAACTCGCTTGTGTGAAACCAGCCTTAAGGCCTCTTTCACACGAGTGAGCTTTCCCTCAGGTTGCGATGCGTGAAGCAAACACATAGCATCAGGACTGAATTCTGACCCATTAATTTCAAAGGGGCTTTGCAGATGAGCGTAGTTTTTCATGCATCATGCATGTTCTATATTCTGTGCAGCCCTGGCTCCATAGAAGTGAATGGGGCTCCAGAGAAAAACGAATTGCATCCACATGCAATACAGATGCAATGCATTTTTCGCTGTATATGTAGATTGTTATTCTTTCGCGTGAAAAAAACATAAAAAACTGATTCGCACCAGTGCAGAAAAAGCTGAAACAATGAAAGCAATCACAGACAAAACTGACTGAACAAACCCTGAAAGAATCCGTAATGCTCATGTGAAAAAGGCCTAACGGTTTATCTGCTCACCATCGCACCTGCAGCGGCAAGCAGTGTAATTACAACTGTGGGGTCCCCAATTACTTCTATGGGACAGCTCGCTAGCCAGAGCCGTCCCATAGAAGTGAATGGGGATGGTGGAGGTGTAATTACACCTGCTCACTGCTGCAGTTGCGGGAAGCAGGTAACCAGAGAAGAGAAGGCAGCACTCGTACGACTGCTGCCTTCGCTTCAAAAAGCTGATCGGCGAAAGTGCCGTGAATCAGGCCGCCGCCGTTTTGATATTGATGACCTATCTTGAGGATAGGTCATCAATAGTAAAAAGTGGAGAATCCCTTTAATTTACTGTACCTTCTGTGACTTTTTTTTCTCTTATTTTGGGCAGATTTGAGGACAAGGTTCTGATCTCATGGCTGCTTACACTATTCATTCATGTGAAAGAACTCATCATGATTGCTTAAATTAAAGAGGGAATTAAGCATTTTATAAGGTCGGGTTTACATATTGCTTTAGTGTTGCTTTTCAAACATGAATCTAAAATGCACTGCAAAAATGAATTGTGTTTTTTTTTGGGGGGGAGAAATGTTAAATCAAGGAGTTTTACCTGTAAAAATTGCATGGGCTATCACCATATTGATCTAAAATGTTTCACCTGTAAAAAAAAAAACCAATCCCAGCCTGGAACGCCAGGAAGAGTTCGTGAGAATGGATGCACCCCTGTGGGTGGATTACAACCATCATTATTGCTGCCTATACAAAACTATTAGGAAGACTCAACTTAGATATACCTCCGAACTGCGGCTATTTCTGCAATACTGTATGTACTGCAACTCCCATCATTTATTCAGTAAAGAGATATTTATTGTGACTAAATGGGCCTGCTTATTGGCTCCACCATTTATCTGCCACCCCCTATATCTGCCCTCCTGCCTTGCCACCATCTACATAACACCAAGAAGAGCAAACTGCAACCCAAAACCCACTTACTTATAGCAAAGTGTCAAAACGGCATATTAACCTGAATACTACAGTCCAATCTAATACATAAAGCTGAGTGTATGTATATGTATGTCCGCTAAAGGAATCCACACCGTCGCATTTACAATCACAAAATTTGGCAAACAGGTACATCAGGTGTCCGGGAAGGTTTTAGACCAGGTCTCAGCTCTCTGGGACGCACCGTTCCTGAGATATTCCCAAAAAATGCATTAGCCAATAGAAGCCTGGTCACATGACCCTTATCAGCCAATAGAAGCTCGCTGGCAGTTCATCTCCACACACACAGGCAGGGCTGGGACAAGGCCCACCACCAACAGAGGCTGAGCTGCCCAAGTGCGCCCCCCCCACTGCGGGCTCCCGGGGCGCTCCAGAATGACGTCAGAGCGTTCCTTGCACATGGATCACGTGATCCATGCGCATGGGGTGCTCTGACATCATTCTGGAGCGCCCGAGCCGCACGGACTGTAAGTATAATTCTCCCCGCTCCCACTACACTTTACCATGGCAACCAGTCCTGGCTGCCATGGTAACACTGAAAGCATTTTGAAGACTGATCCATCTTCAAATGCTTTCAGTTCTCTTGCGTTGTGACGGATCCGGCGGGTACTTCCGGCAACGGAAGTGCATGCTGGATCCTAACAACGCAAGTGTGAAAGGGGCCTTATCAGAATATAAAAGTATGAATTTTATTAAATAGAACAGGTAAGGGGCATATGGATAAATTCAGCTGACATTAGCAAATAGCTAATATCAGCTGACAGCTAGTGAAAAAAATGGTCAAATGGGGGGTGAGTGAACTACTAGTTTTGAAGCCCTGTCAGTGCAGTGTGTCACAGACAGTAACAGTACATCAGTGCTTGCCTTAAGACAAGCTGAGGCTGAGCCTCTGACTGAGAGAGTGACAGTCAGTCTCACATACCTCCAGTCCTCTCCTCTCTCTCCTTGGCTGAGGCACCTTCATGTTATCAGACCTGCTGACTGAGTCCTGTCGGCTAGTGTGAGAGCAGCAGGAAGTGATGTCACCACTGCTCTGCTAAACACTACACAGAGATTGATTGAGAGAGGGAGGGGAGGAGTCTGGGGGAGCAGCAGCACGGCCATCCATCCAGGAAACATCGATGGCAGAGCAGACAGAGAGAGAGTAAGTTCTTTCACAGGGCAGGCTCACACAGCAGCTGATCGCAGCAGCCGGGTTCCGATGTGTCCCTGCGCCTGTGGCCACCAGCTCTCTCTCTGCCACTGCCATCTGCAATAATAATCATCTGCCTGGGTCTGAGAAAGCCTTAGGTCAGTGGCCTGCCTGCCGCCCAGAGGCTGGGGAGCTGGCCTGCGCCCTGACGCTGGAGTGCCCTGAGGCTGGAGCCTCCCCAGCCTCTGTGTCGGCCCGGCCTTGCACACAGGTTTACTCCAGGTAATCATAACAACCCAGCCATGTTTCTTCACTGGTGTAGATGAGCTTTAAAGGAAATCTGTCATCAGGATAATCACTATTGAAGTAAAGCCATGGCCTAATAGCACTTAGTACCTTATTTCCTGAGGTCTCCTTAACAACTCTGTGGATGACACTGTTAAGGGAGCAGAGTGCTGTGGAGGTCACAGTTCAGGGGGCAGGTGGGGTGGCCATTCAAGTCATCCTTAAAACCCCACCCCCAGGCCCCACTAAGCCACGCCTCGTATCCAACAGGGATTGAAAAAATTTAGTTAAAAATCAACTTCTAGGTCCCGCTAAGCCACACCACGACCCAGTTAGGCCACGCCCCCTCCCACTCCTCAGCCGACAGTGATAAAAAAAAAATGAAGTTAAAAATCAACTTCTGTCAGCTGCAGAGGTGGGAGGGACAGTGACTTTCCTCCTGCAGCTCACACTCAAACAGAACAGTGCTGCTGTCTTAGGGTGAGCTGTTCAAAAGGACATGCCCCCAATCCAGTTAGACCACGCCCCCTCACAGTCCTCAGCCAACAGGGATTGAAAAAGTGAAGTTAAAAATCAACTTCTAGGTTCTGCTAAGCCACACCCCTGAGCCATTTAGGTCACACCCCTCCCCTCCATAGCCGACGGGGATTGTCAAAATTAAGTTAAAAATCAACTGCTCTCTGAGAGTGAGCTGTTCAAAAGGACATCCCTGTGTCCGTCCAGTGGTCACAGTTAAGGAAATGGTCCGCTATCGAGGTCAGTGTTAAGGGGCAGATTGCTGTAAAGGCCACTGCTAAGGGGGAGGGCACCTGTGTAGGTCACTGTCAAGGGGGTGGTGTGCTGTGAAACTCACTGTTAAAGGGGAAGGCTGCTGTAAAGGTCAAACTTAAGGGGGTGGGCTGCTGTGGAGGTCCCATTTTAAGGGACGGGCCACTGTGGAGGTCACTGTTAAGGGGCGGGGTGCTGTGGATGTCACTGTTATAGTGGATACTGTTGATATCTTTTAACGACACACACAAACATTAAATGAAATTTAATGCCATAGGTTCGCCACCACTGGTTTACGGTGTCCCCCGAAGCAGGAAAGAGTGTGCCCTTCATTAACTGTACAGTCTTAGGGTGCGCTGGAGTGAGGACAGCCACTATAAACCACCAGCACTCCTATCAGTGCCACAACTACCACTCCCCTCCTCCTGGCTCTCCCCCTGCAGGTCAGAGATCAAAGTAGTGCATGTCTCCGGACATGTGAAAGAGGCCTTAAGTTGCCCATATACAATACGGTCCAGCAGCAGGATCGGCATACAGATCACTGCTAATTGCTGTTACGCGTCTGTACGTGATATTCGAAATAATCGTGTATGGGCAGCCCAGGGCCGGTTTTAGACAAAATGTGGCCCTGGGCAAAATCAAAAGAGGGGGCCCACATCTTGTAATAATGTGCTAAAATCACAGTCCGACACCCCCGCCAATCAGCTGTTTGAGGAGACGGCGCGTGCTGTTCACTGCTGCTGTCCCATAGACATAAAGCAGCAGAGCAGGAAGAGAGAAGGGAGACCGCATGTGCGCACAGCGTATGCCGTCTCCTCAAACAGCTGATCGTTGGCAGTGCCGGGTGTCAGACCGCCGCGATCTAATATAGATGACCTATTCTAAGAATAGTTCATCAATATGAAAAAACCCGGCGAACCTCTTGAAGCGAACCCCAATACTGTGCCTGTTCTGCTCCCCCCATGTCCACAAACACTATACTATACACCCAGACTGCCCTCATTAGTAATGGCGCCCCCAATAGTGATAATACTCCCCAAGATTAGTATTGAGCGTGAATATTCAAATAGCGAATTGTTTTCACGAATATCGGCACTTCGCTAATTCGCGAATATTTAGAATATAGTGCTATATATACGTAAAAAACTAATATTCTTTTTTTTCAATCTGAACCCAAGATACCGTTAACGATGATAGAGAATATGTCACTGTGTTCTCTATCTTCGTTAATTCAAGCAAGCCAACCAATAGGAAAGTTATACCCGTTCAAAGTTCTTACACTCGCAGTACGCGAATATTACTATATTAAACAAGGTATAACCTTCCTATTGGTTGCCTTGCTATAATTAACGAAGATAAAGAATATAGCGCTATATCCGTTATCTTCGTTAATTCTAGATAGCCAACCAATAGGAAAGTTGTCTTTATATCCCGTTCAAAGTTCAATTCGCAATACGCAAATAATTAAATCGCATATTATTCGCGATAAATAGAATAATGACGAATATTCGATTTTAACGAATATATGACGAATATTCAATCAAATATTCGTAAAATATCGCAAAATCGAATATGGCACCTACTGCTCATCACTACCCAAGATAGCCCCCATTAGTAGCAATACCCTCCATATTGCGTCAGATAATAATAACACCCCTACAGTACTCTAGTAGTAATAATATAACCATAATGCTCCCAGTGGCTCTAATGGCCCCCTGTTTTGCCCCCCACTAGTTCCAATTTATAATGCTTCCCCCCGTAGTGCCAATATATATATAATGTTCCACCGTAGTGCCAGTATGTATATAATGCTCCTTCATTCCTCCCCAGTAGTGCCAAGTATAGATAATGATCTCCTTCCCCCATCCCTGGTGCCCCCAGCAGTGTGGACATTTTGTATTAAAAAAAAAAAAAAAAAAACTGCCTCCCTCCCGTCCCCCCGCTGCTGTCTGCGATGCAGAGCACAGTTTTATCTGCGGCTTGTGTTGCTGCATCCTGATGCATGCAGTCCCAATGACATCACGACTCCTGCTCCGGGTCTCACATGATGATGTCATTATGCGAGACCCAGAGCAGGAGCTTGCAGTGATGTCATTGCGGCTTCTTGCTCTGTTCTAATGCCTCACAGGCTTGAGACCTAGCGGCCTGAGGTTTGTGAAGTTGGACGGCCATGAGTGCGCCCCCTTTTATGGGCCGAAGTGGTGCCCTAGGTGGATGACTCCCCTCCCCTATCCATCATCACGGCCCTAATTCAGAGAATATTACTGCAGGAGGTATAACAGGAGAGGACTATAACTCCCAGCATGTCTATTATTTAATATCAGAGCACATTACAGGGGGACGTATAAGAGGATGGGACTACAACTCCCAGCATGTCCAAGCCGTTATGTAATATCAGAGTACATGTAATGTACTCTGATATTACATAACAGGAGGTATAAGAGGAGAGCACTACAACTCCCAGCATTTCCCTGGCACTTATATTAAATCCATACTTCTTCACATGTAATGCTGGTCTTCTTCATTACTTTACTGCTCTGCTAAGCTCCGCCTCCTGTTCTGGTCACATGATGGTGAGGTCATCGCAGGTCCTTCATCCCCTCTTCTCTGCTGAGCTCCGCCTCCTGCATCTGACATTATGGCAGGTCCTGTGAGCACTGTGGTAATGATTTCTCTTAGGCTAGTTTCACACTAGCAGCAGCCTTCTCTGGCGGGTGAACAGCCTGCCGGGTCCGTGCTGCCGCTGTTGCACCCATGCCGCCGGAGGTCCGCTCCGGCCCCATTGACTGTAATAGGGGCAGGCCGGAGTTCCGGCTGCAGCACGGAAAACATGCCGAGAGGCGGCCGTAATATAACTACGGAGAAGGCTGCCGCTAGTGTGAAACTAGCCTTATATGTGAGGGAGGGGACCTTAGGGTACTTTCACACTAGTGTTGTTCTTTTCTGGCAGTGAGTTTCATCCTCGGGGCTCAATACCGGAAAAAAAATGATCAGTTTTATCCTAATGCATTCCGTGCAGAATGCATCAGTTCAGTCCCTCTTACGTTTTTTTGGCCGGAGAAAATACAGCAGCATGCTTCGGTATTTTCTCCATCCAAAATTCCAGAAACACTTGCCGGAATGCTGGATCCGGCATTAATTTCCATTGAAATGTATTAGATCCGGCATTAAAATTACTGCATTGACAGATCCGGTGCATGCACAGACCTTTAAAAAGGTGAAAAAGATAAATAACGGATCCGTTTTTCCGGATGACAACCGGAGAGACGGATCCGGTATTGCAGTACATTTGTAAGACGGTTCCGCATCCTGATCCGTCTACAAATTGTATCTGTTTGCATACAGATTTCCGGAATCCAGCAACGCAAGTGTGAAAGTAGCCTTACACTGCATTGTTCAGCTGTCTGCCCGTTTGCTTCCTCGGACGTTCATCTGAACAGCAGCACTGAAGCAGGGGGCCCCTTAGACAATGGGGGCCCTGGACAATTGCCCAGTTTGCCCCCCCCCCTAACGCCAGCCCTTGGGCAGCCTTGGATCAAGACCCTTCTGACACCAAAATTATAAGCTACATTTCAGACTAGGGTGGCACAACATCTATTATCTCCTCATGCCATTAGTTAGTAAGGTAGACATCAGGGGGTTATAGATCATAATGGTTTCAATAACTGCTCTATAAATTGTTTTAAAGCATTGAAAATCCTGACATTTTTATGGTAGAAGAAAGCCGAAGCAGGCTTTACAAAAATCAGAATTACAAGAGATTTACCGGAAATCCAGTCGTAGGAAGGGTTCCTTATATTAGAGGATCTGCAGAACACATCAAAACATTGAATGTCTGACAAAAACGAACTGGAATACGACCACATTCATATTCTCTAGAGAGGTTTGGCTGATGCAAGCTGTCAATGTTCTGTACTAGAAGAGACATATCAACCACTTACTCCTCTGGCTCTCTCACAACATCTGGGGACATTGACCAGGAACAGACTTCGAATACTGCAGCAAACGTTCATGTCCTGACTGGACCCCAAGAACCATTATATTATTAGATCCTGCTCAACCGGGCGAGAAGAGATTGTGTAAAACGCTGATTAAATTAACCCCCTCATTTCAGACCTGGTCTAATATAAATGTATGCTCTCAAGAAGCCCACATAATTTATTAAGTACACTGTGCAACTCCAACCAGAGCACTTAGCTGGGTCTTTCTGAACCGATAGATCACAGAGGCAGTGAAACTAGGCTTGTCAATAAAGTAGAGCTAAGTTTAAGATTAAAGGGGTTTCTTGGACTAGAATATTGATGGCCTACACTTAGGAAAGTCTGTCGATGGGACAGGATTGTAGTGAGCTGCTGTACCAGGTACAGCCTCTACCAGAAGTATGGAGCTGTGTCCGGTAAAAAGTTGAGGCGATGTGGTGGTCACCAGAGTAGATCAGCTGGGGTGACATAAGGTCCCATTACACAGGATGACAGAACGACAGATTGTCAGTAGTGATGAGCGGCAGGGGCAATATCCGAATTCGCGATATTTCGCAAATATTCGGTAGAATATTCGTTATATATTCACGAATATTCGTATTCGAGATTATTCTCTTGATTGCGAAAAAATCGGCAATGTAAAAATTGCATAATGCAAACTTATAACGCAAAATACAGGCGTGGATCACTTTGGCTGCATATTTCAAGCTGCCAGAAGTTTATCCTGAGTTAATCCTGACTGAATTAGAATATTCATCATTATTTAATTTATTTCATCTTATGCGAAAAATCGGCAATGTAATATGCACGTTAATCGAGTAAGGGCGGGTTATAGGCAACTTTCCTATTGGGTTGGCTTGCTAGAATTCGCGAATATATAGAATATAGTGTGATATATATTCTTAAAAACGAATATTTGTCTTTTTTTTATCTGAACCTATTACATTTACTACTCTAATGGGTTCAAATAAAAAAAAAAAACAACGAATATTCCCTTTTACGAATATGTATAACACTATATACTATATATTCGCGAATTCTAGCAAGTCAACCCAATAGGGAAATTGCCTAACACGCCCTTACTCGATTAACGCGCATATTACATTGCCGATTTTACGCATAAGATGAAATAAATTAAATATTGAAAAATATTCTAATTCACTACAGACTACGATATTGCAGCCTTCTCACATTGGCCCACAAGCAAGAAGCAGGCAGGGTAATGGGTTCAGATGAAAAAAAATAGACGAATATTCATTTTTACGAATATATATCACTATATTCTAAATATTCATGAATTCTCGAAGTTGCGATATTCACGATTAAAATTTGCTATTCGAATATTTGCGCTCAACACTAATTGTCAAGAAGAAAGTGCTCCTTCCCAACAATCTGCTGCTTGCCGGTGGAGGGGACCACTGTGTATAGGCAGCAAACAGTTAACTGGCAGCTTTTCAGTGCAGTTTCCAGGGCAATGGGCTGGACCCACCCTTCTGATTAGCAGTCCTTTGTTGAACAGGTCTAGAGAGAGGACATGTATGTGTTTGCTGCGAACTAGACCTAGACAAGGGAACCTTCATCCCTGAGACTGAAAGCTGAAGGAAAAGCATCTGAACCTAGAGACTACCCGTGAGAGAAAGAGAACAGATATTTGGAGATTATTGAGAACCACTAAAAAACTGAGGTAGAGGTAAATAGACTTTTAAGCTTGTGGAAAGGTTTAAAGGGGTTCTGCAGTTTGTTACAACTGATGATCTATCCTCAGGATAGATCATCAGCATCTGATCGGCCGGGGTCTGACACCCGGGACCCCCGCCGATCAGCTGTTTGAGAAGGCCGCGGCGCTACAGCAGCGCCGTGCCTTTTCACTGTTTACCTCTGCTAGAGCCCCGTCCAGTGACGTCACGACTTGTATCCAAGTGGCTTGGGCGAGGCTAAGCTCTGTTCACTGATACAACGCCACTTGATACAAGTCGTGCCGTCACTGGGCGGGGCGCTATCAGCGGTAAATAGTGAGAAGGCTGCGGCGCTGCTGCAGCGCTGCGGCCTTTTCAAACAGCTGATCGGCGGGGGTCCCGGGTGTCAGACCCCGGCCGATCAGATGCTGATGATCTATCCTGAGGATAGATCATCAGTTGTAACAAACTGCAGAACCCCTTTAATTGCCTCTGTTGCCCACCACACTTCTGAGACAGACTGGCCATCTGGATCTAAGGATTGCAGACTGGGTATTTTAGAAGATATATTGAGAAGGATTGTACGTCTGTGGTTAATTTGGGAAGATTGCAACCTTTGGGAGAATGCTGCTGTGTTATATACCTCCCAACTGTGCCTACAACTTCCATCAACTGCTCAGCGCCACCACCCAGGGCCCTCTATATCGCGTCCCAGGTGTAGGAATGCTGAGTGTTGTAGTGCGGCCTAAATGTCTCTTTATTTGTCATGGTGATCCTACCTGGATACGGATGGACCCCAGGCTTTGGCTCCAACGCAATAAATAGGGGGGAATAATTAAAGGGATTCTGTCACCATGTTACAGCATATATAGATGCGGACATGCACGGCTAGATCGCAGCTAGCATGTCCGCACTATATGTGTGCCGTAGCGCTGCGCTTCTTTATTGACTGTAAAAAATGATTTTATTAATATGTAAATTAGGGAGTCAAGGTGCCCAGGGGGGCGGTACGAACCTTTCCTGTGCCCAGCCACGCCCCCTGTGAAGGAGCCCATCACCGCCTCCGTTGTATTATTCTCATCTGTGCTGATAGTTAGAGCGCTGTAAGTCTCGCGATGCGCAAGATCGCGCAGTTCGTACAGTGTTCCTTCCCTGTGCTGGCATCAGCCTCAGGGAAGGAACTGGGCATGCACCGTTCATAGCTGATCGCGGCATCTGATAATAATAACAGAGTGTTACGTTAAAAAAAAATAAAATCATACTAACGTTATACCTTTGATCGCGATGGGCCGGCCGCCGCCGTCTTGATTGAAGATCTGGCTCGAAATCTTGCACGGCCTATGATGACGTCATCATGTCTGGATTCCATGTGAGATCTTATAGAAAGATGGCAGCGGCCGGCCCGTCGCAAGCAAATGGATGAGGTAATTTTTTTTTGTTTTTTGCACTATTTCAGGTAGAATCTATTTGAAATTCGGATCGAAGCCCACACTAATGGATACATAACTATCAGTTATTGACATAATTGAATTGTTTTAACAAAGCAGGCAGAATACGCTCATTGCAGGAATATGCAATACCCTAAAACTGCAGTGTCAGGAGAGGATGTGCCGGCAGTCATAGAAACTGCTACCCTCTAATAGGAAATAATGACTGCATTATGCGAATGATTTTCCACATAGCACAGACTGCAGTCTTCTTTGTAATAGGCGTGATGATATATGGCTGTAGGTTTACAGATGTCTCATTCTATATGAGGTCCATTTTGTACAATATGTCACGTTCTCTATCAGAGACTGTGTTCAAACCATTGATTTATTATTGCTCCAGTCTCTATTTAAAGGGGTTGTCTCACTTCAGCAAATGGCATTTATCATGTAAACTTAAAGGGGTTATCCAAGATCTATTATTTCTCTATTATTTCTAGCATCGTGGGTGACTCTAGGGAGGCTCGTCCCCGTCAACGCCTGCTTTTGGCTGCCGGGGGCATTATAGATACTGAATAACAACTTGAATACAAGGCACTTCCTAATGTACTGTGATTGTCCATATTGCTTCCCTTGCTGGCCAGATACATTTTTCCACCATATTATACACCGCTTGTCTCCAGGGGTTATGACCACCCTGCAATCCAGCAGCGTTGACCGTGCTTGCACACCATAGGAAAAAGCATCGGCCTATGCACACTCCTGCGTTCCTGGCAACTAGAGAGCCAGGTGCCTTTTCCTATAGTGTGCAAGCATGACCACCACTGATGGATTGAAGGGTGGTCGTAACCCCTGGATAGGAGCTGTTTATAATGCAAATGAATCCAGCCAGCAAAGGAAGCAATACAGACAATAACAATACTTTAGTAAGTGCCTTGTAATAACTTTCTCTACATGATAAATGCCATTTGCAGAAGTGAGACAACCCCTTTATTATTATACTGGGTTCAAGAGATAAATTTTAAAAGGAATCTGTCACCAGTATTTTGGACTATTATCTGCAGTAATACACAAGTGGTACTTCAGATAAGGAGTTCAGATTTGTATTTTCCTATAGTCCCCATTCCCCCCACTGTCAACACTGAGCTGCATTGAAATACACTGTCAGGACTGCTGTGCATGCGTTCAGGAGACCTCTCCATTACATGAGTAGGGTCTAGGAGTCCTGATGGTGTATTTGAGTGCTGACAGAGGGGGGGGGGGGCAGTGGTAAAATAAAAAATGGCGATCTGGAGTTGTCTGCAGTATTATTCGTGCATTGCCTCCAATAATAGTCCAGAATTGTAGTGACAGGTACCCTTTAAAATACATTTAAGAGCAGTGTCGGACTGGGGTGCCAAGGGCCCACCAGTAAAAGTGACTCTAGGGGCCCACCCTATAGTTTCATGCAAATATTGACACTTAAGGGGGTTTTCTGATTTGCATCAACATCCTTTCAAATAATCCCTTATATAGGAAGCTGTAGTGTAATAGCGCACATGACCTCTGCAGCTGATCACGGGCCGTGGTGCTGTACACCACTGAGATCACTAATTAGTTACAGCATTCAGGTGCGGTACGCAGGTATTTTACCGCGGCAGCCAAAATATAATGTCCCAGCTGCAGCCTGGCAGAGAGAGCAGAGTATTGGTGCTGGATCAAATAGTGATCAGGATGGTGAGTTTAAATGGGTTCTGCACTTTGTTTAAACTGATGATCTATCCTCTGAATAGATCATCAGCATCTGATCGGCAGGGGTCCGACACCCGGGACCCCTGCCGATCAGCTGTTTGAGAAGGTAGCGGTGCTCCAGGAGCGCCGTAGCCTTCTCACTGTTTACCGCCAGCCCACTGACGTCACGACTGGTATCAACTGGCCTGGG
Organism: Bufotes viridis; assembly: GCA_033119425.1. Taxonomy (NCBI): domain Eukaryota; kingdom Metazoa; phylum Chordata; class Amphibia; order Anura; family Bufonidae; genus Bufotes; species Bufotes viridis. The sequence goes on along the minus strand of CM065591.1, from coordinate 45,868,256 downwards.
AACGGCTAAGCGCTGTTCACTTTAATGGAGCTTAGCCGCGCCCAGGCCAGTTGATACTAGTCGTGACATCACTGGGTCGGCGGTAAACAGTGAGAAGCCTGCGGCGCTCCTGGAGCGCCGCTGCCTTCTCAAACAGCTGATCGGCGGGGGTCCCGGGTTTCGGACCCCTGCCGATCAGATGCTGATGATCTATCCAGAGGATAGATCATCAGTTTAAACAAAGTGCAGAACCCCTTTAAGTGTTTTTTTTTTCTTTTGTCATTTTTATTTTAACAGCATCCCTGTAGTTTGGCCTCAAGCTCAGTACTTAGATACCATAACAGAACCAAGCTCTGTGCATAGATACAGCAACTGGACTGTTAATACGTATACTTCAACACATGCTAGCACTCTTTACACACACACTTCTACACATGCCAGCACTGAAATACTTGCATGCATTCTCTCATACACACACTGTCATACATACATGTACTCTTACATACACACAGTCATACATACATGTATTCTTACACACACTGTCATACATGCAGGCACTCTTACACACAATGTCATACATGCACTCTTACACACACTGTCATAAATGCAGGAACTCTTTTAAACCATTTACAATACTTGTAGATTCCCTCCTCACCTCATGGTCCTTTATGTTGCTAGTTGTGTCCCCAGGTCCTGAGCCAGACTTCTCCCCCAGGGCTGGGCTCCAGACTGATCACTCAGGCAGCAGTCCTTTTAGCTGCCTCATTGGAGGAGAGGCTGTCAGTGCTATTGACTGACAGGTTTTAGACCAATCAGCTCTCCTGGTCACAGTAAGGCTATTTCCACATGATCTCATTTACATAAAATCGCGGCAAAATGCCGTGTTTTTTTGCCGCGATTTTATGAAAATCAGATCATGTGGAAACAGCCTTACTGACCAGGAGTGCTGATTACACAAAACGTCTGTTCCTATGAATCAGCGCTGGTGTGGAGCCCTCCTCATTTACATTGAACCACATGCATCCGACTGTGTACAGGGGGTGGAGCTTATCGCAGACAGCTTCTAAGCAAGGAAGCTAACTTGCTGGTTCGGGGGCCCACCGAGGATTTCCCCGGCATCCCTGTGGGCCAGTCCGAGCCTGTTTAAGAGAATCTATCACCAGGAAATTCACCAATAAACAATGCACATTGCCTTGTAGGACTGGGTCAGGTGATAGATTCTGAGTCTGGCGATACCTTTACACTTACCCATCCATTGCTTCATTCTTGAGAAAAAGTACTTTTAATCCATATACAAATGAGCAATTAAGTGCAGCAAGGGCGAGGCCAAGCCACTCTGTGCACCCTTGCTCCACCCGCTTTCTCTGCCAGCCCTTACCTCTCTTTCCACCAGGTTCTGTCACGCTCATCTCGCCTGGGCCTGTCAATCACATAGAAGGCTGGAAGAAGCAGCAGAAGCAGCAAGTATTCTAAAAAAGACCTCTCTGCTTGTGTATGACGTTTACAGTATTAGTCATCTGACTATAGAACATCCCTTTACACGTGCTTTGGTATTTAAAACATAACTTTTATATTGTTAAACCATACTTGAAACCACTAAAAAACATAAACTGTGAGGCTGTTTAAAACTCGCAGTAGGCAGCAGATTGTGCCCTACATTCTATTAGATATATAAGAAACACCTAAGACACTATTTGTATCACACTGTCACTCTGCTTAGGTAACAAAGTAGCCAGCTACATGCGCGCTAGAGCTGGCTACATATTGTTTCTCAAGTGTCTATTATTCCCCTGTCGGTAGTTCCATAGAAGGGATTATCTGACTCTACTACTGCTCATAAAACACACAAACACACACACTGCCTCCTGGCATGTTTCGCCGGCAAACCAGCGTCCTCAGGGTATCGGGCCGGTTTGCCGGTGAAACATGACGGGAGTAAGAAGCAGCAAGGATGCGGAGATGAGAAGCTCTCAGTGCAGCAACTATTAGATGTTGGGTCACCAAGTTTTTATACTGAGTTAACCCAGACATGTTTCAATTCCGTCACCTTCTAATGAAATCATAGTGGGACATACCGGTCAGTGCTGTCTAGAGTGCTATATGTGCCGGTTCTCAGTCTAGATAATCCCATCTAGTTAGCTAGGATTTGGCTTGAAAATTCTTGGATTGCTTTTCCACTATAAATTTAGGCAGGTTGGGGTAGTAAATAGTTATACTAATCAGGTCAACCCTTTGACTCACGAGTAGGGTTGAGCGAACTTGTGTTTTAAGTTCTGCGCCCAAAGTTCGGGTTCAGGTTATCGAAGAATCACGTTATGGATTCCACTACCACGGACCATAACGGGATTTTTCGATAAACCCTAACCCAAACCTTGGATGCCGAACTTAAAAAACAAGTTTGCTCAACACTACTCACGAGACCTGGCTGCTGAGGGAAGAATTTCCAAACTATCCAGTAAAGGTCTGTGACTTTGAGAAACTACTACAGCATGCCTACCTGTCCTTTATGTATATTATCATTGAGGTCTACATTTTTAGAGTATTGTCACACATCTATCAATGACCCGCTCAGCTCAAGTTTTTGCAAAAAGTATTTCCGAGTCATTTGTCTATGTGTAATCCCATGAATAATCCCGTCATGCATAAGGCACCTTGTAGAGGTCTAACATCATATTCCATTTCAAGGGAACCTGTAAGCAATTTTGTACTGCTGTACTAAAATACTGACGGGCTCCCTCATTACAGTGGATGACATTTTACTCTGATACACTGTGGTGTTTGAAGCAAACATAGTTTTAAAGGGCATCTGTCAGCAGATTTGCACCCATGACACCGGCTGAACAGTTACATGTGCGCTTGGCAGCTGAAGTCATCTGTGTTGGTCCCATGTTCCTATGTGTCCGCATTGCTGAGAAAAATGATGTTTTATTATATGCAAATGAGCCTCTAGGAGCAACGGGGGTGTTGCCATTACACCTAAAGGCTCTGCTCTCTCTGCAACTGCCATGCTCTCTGCAGTCTGATTGACAGGACCAAGCAGTGAAAATGTCCTCACGTCTGTCCCTGTCAATCAAAGAGGAGAGGACACTGCAGTTGCAAAGAGACCTCTAGGTGTAATGGTAAGGTCCCTGTTGCTCCTAGAGTTTAATTTGCATATATTAAAGCTTCATTTTTCTCAGCAATGCGGGCACATGGGGACATGGGACCAACACAGATGTCTTACGCAGCCAACTGCTCATGTAACAGGTCAGCCAGGTTCATAGGTACAAAACTGCTGACAGATTTCCTTTAAAAAGAGTAGGGCTTGGAGAGAAGTGCTCCATGGGTGGCTCCCCTCTGCCTCATTCCTGCCTAGCTCAGCTTGATTGAAGTTTCTCACCATACATAAATAGGGAAAGACCTTTTAATCAAGCATAGGCGAGGAGAAGCCACAGGGGAGCCACCGAGAAGACATTTCTTTCCTGTGTTTAGCTCTTTTTACAACTATATTTTCTCAGAAAATCAGCAGTATTTCATAGTAAAACACAGTCCAATATAAGTAAGGAACTCTACAAGATTCCTTATACATGATTGACTTATCCATGATTGCACGTAGACACATGACTAGGAAAGTATTTTTACCCCAACCGGACCTAAAGGAGCCATTGAAAGATAAGAGGCTGTGACAACATAAAAAGTTAGGATTTCATTTTGATCGTGGTGATGGTGAGCATGAACCTGATGACAGGTTCCCATTAAGTAAACTAGCCATTATTAGAGAAAGGTGCTGCGTCCATCATATTCTTTGTTCTAGTTTGTCATGACTGAACACTGTGGCAGTAGATGAGTTAAGTTTAGTACCCCATATATTCCGAAGTGTTGGCAGGACCACACAAACCAAGAGCTACATTACTCAGATGTTCTCTCTGTACAAAATGCCGTCAGCTTTCACTAATGGCTGAGGAGCATCACCTCCTTTGATGTGTTCCTCTAGCTTGCTATGACTAATTCCTAATTGCTGCATTTCTTCCTTTCATTTTTGATAAGCCTTCAAATTCACCTCCAAGACCTACAACAATATACTTGCCATAACCGCAAGCCTGCTCGAATAACCTTCGTGTTAATTGAACAATGAGCTGACCTTAAACTAAACACAATGTAAGAAATGAGATAAATGAAAGCATTATATGCAGAGAGCAGGAGTTATTCGGAGAAAAAAGAAAGAGTTTTATTTATTCTGCATTTTCTATGTCATTATTTCGAATAAAATGTCAACTTATTATTGTTGTGAGATTCACGCCAACAAGGAAAAGAGGTTTTCAAGGTTTTACCTTATTTCAATATTATATTGTCTGATTATACAGAAAGGCAGTTCAAAGGAGACAATGAAGAGGAAATCCATCGAAAAATATTGTTACCCAAAACGATTATAGCCATCAAAACTATCATTGTAAATGAATAAAACAATTAATACTCACCCAGTATCATTTTATCTTAATGCTTCTATAGCACCAACATATTCGGCAGCACTGTACATCATGCACATCAGTCCCTGTGCCCAGTGGGGCTCACAATCTAATTTCCTCATCTCAGTCGTACATACTAGGTAGCTCCCATCTCCTAAGAAGCTAATGAACCTACTATTATGTTTTTGAAGAGTGACAGAAACCAAAGGAAACTGAAGAATCTGGAAGAAACCCAAACAAATATGGGGAGAAAATACAACCCTCATGTAGATGTAGTCTTTGGTCAGATTCAAACTGTATCTATTGTTACAACTGTTAAGTCATAGTAGGCTAAAACGTGGTCTGAAAATCATCAATTTCATACAAAACGTGTCCAAAAGTATGTGAACCCCTGACCATCATCTCTTATGGTGTTATTGGAAATCCTATTTAAAAAGAACACAGACATCACTATGGATCTGGGCCGCCATTTGTAGGTAAAAGAGCCTCCACTCTTCTAGGAAGGCTTTCTGCAAGTTTTTGGAGTGTATCTGTGGAAATCTGTGCTCATTCATCCCAAGGCGCATTTGTGAGGTCAGCCACTACTGTTGGATTAGTAATCCAATCTATTCAGAAGGGATTTGAGGAGGTAGAGGGGATGGCTGTGTGCAGGTCACTCGAGTTGCACTACGTCTAGCTCATCAAAACATGTTTTATGGACCTCACATTAGGCAAAGGGCCTTCTCCATACTTACAAAGATGTGTCTTCATTGCATTAACATTAGCCTTGGGGAGAGGTAGGATTCTTCGGACATCTGCCAAACCAAAGTCCATCTATCAGAGTGCCATATACATAATTGATCCCTTCATAGAGGATGTTTCCACTGCTCCAGAGTCCAGCAGTAGATGGTTTATACCACTCCATCGATGACTAGCATAATCCATGGTAATTTTAGGCCTCAATGTAGCTACTCAACCATAAAAACCCTCATCATGCAGGTCCTGACGCACATTTCTTGTAATTATGTCACTTTCAGAGGCATTTAGCAGCTCTGCAGAACAACAAATGACGCAACAAAGAATCACAGATTTTTACACACTTAATGTGTTTCAGCACATATTTTACATTAAGCACTATGCATTCCAGTAGAATGCAAACTCCAAGCAACCACCAAACCCAGATTCAACTCAAGAATTACTGATAACATTCAGAAACGTTATATCCAAGCCAAAACTCTTCAAAGGGCATGGAAGGTCAGCTCATGATTTATTTCAATCTGTCGACTGCCCTCTTACTCTTTTTTTGGTGCTCCGACATGTTTACATGTTGAAGAAAGCCAGAAGATGTCCATATCTACTATTAATAGGGAGAGGTCTTGAAGAAAGAATACATCCTCTTAGGAGCAGGTACTCATGCCTCACCTACTTTTATGTTGGGAGATAATAACCACATGCACAGTGCTAAATTAATTCAGAAGCAGTGTACAGAGAATGAATTGAACAACATCTCTTTCCCATTTCATACCCTAATTTTCATATCATTGAACCTTTGGAAGTAGTACTGCTCTTGATATCAAGATGGTGTTCCATTCATTTTATTACTCTGTATATGTACCGTATGTCCTTTGCTTAGGTAACCTACCTCAGGACCTCACAGTGGTTTGTACTCCCCATGCCTTGACTAATACAATAGATAATATGTTGAGGTAACTTTCTAGTTTTGGTTCCTCTATAGCAGGGGTGCACAACCTTTTCTGGTTGGGGGCCACATTATCAGCCTGAACTAATTCCAAGGGCCGAAAATAAAACTTAAAGGGGTATTACCAACTGAAATACTGTATTTTTGGCATATTGAACATACAGTATATTCTATAAATGTTTAGTTACAGTTCCAGGACTCACATCTAATAGGAGAAACTTTTCCTGCCCCAAGAGTTATTGGGGAGTTACTCAGACTATCAAACCACATTGTACATAGGATAATATGAGGATCTGGTGACTATTTTACACACATGAAGAGGGGACTGAAATTTTACTGTGAGCACAAAGGTTGTTTTCAATTAATAAAAGCTACATTTTCAGCTTGATACATTTTGCAATTATTTTTTAAAAAGTGATCTTGATTTCTAAAATCTCAATGCAGAGTCTATTAAGGCAGTAAGGATCTAATATGGTTGTGAGAGAGTCCAAATCCGGATGGTGTCAGAATCAAGGTCTAATATGGTTATCAGAGTCAGAGAATCAGGATCTAATATAATTGTCAGAGTCAGGGACTAATATGGTTGCCAGTAAGAGAGCCAGTGTGTAGGTTTGGGATGAGCAAATTGACTCATAAGATTCATCAGAATGAATTTTTACATCTGTGCGGGACCGTCCCTCTATAGACGATTCTCTAATGTTCACAGTAACGGCACATGTGCTGTTACTGTGAGTATCAGTGCATGCACAAAAGATCTGCTAGGTAAACCGAACCAGCGATTGTGCATGCACTGCTGAAATTTGTTTAGCATGCAAATTTGTTGATGCAAATTAATTGTGATATCATCATACATACACCAATACAGTAGCGGTACATGCATGAGATTTCTGAGGCTGAGCAAGATGTGCGACAATGTTAAAGGGTAACTGTCATATTTATTTTTATTTGCAAGTTTATTAGAGCTAGGCATGGATTAGTCTGTCAATGATTGCCAAAATATCTGTATTTACCTTATAATAACAGCTTTTATTAATATCCCCTGTCCTTTTACACTGGTCCATTAAAAGACCGTTGTTAGGACTTGTCTGTCTCCAGCTCATTGTAAACAGAAGACGGAGGGGAGGTCTTCCACACTGCATGCCTGCATTAGGCTTCAGAGTGGGGAGGCGTGTCTCTCAGTAATCCAATCTGATTGGCTGGCAGGATGCTGCTGGCTACAGCTAGTGTGTATGGGAAGTGAGGAAAAGCAGTTTTGGCCTCAGAGAACTGACAGAGGAGGCATCTTGAGAAGATCCTCATATTGTAGGGGTTAAAACAGCTGTAACTGAGGGAAAAACTCAAGGAAAACAGTGGTATGTGAAGGAACTAAAGATTGCTTTAAGCATAATGCTGCAGTAACAGTAACATATGCTATAATTGATTTTTTTTATGAAAACATGACAGTTACACTTTAATCTGCTGGCAGAGGACAGTAAGGATGCTCTGTCAGAAGTAAAAATTCATTCAGAAAAATGGATCAATTTGTACGAATCGATTTGACTTATCCACAGTCAAGGTCTAATATCATTGTCGGAGTCAGGGTCTATGGTTGACAATAAAAGAGTCTGAGTTCAGATCTAATATAGTTGTCAGTGTAAAAAAGAAATGTAATATGGTTGTCAGAGTGTCAGGGTCTAATAAGGTTCTCTCATGTAAACCCATCTGTCTCCATTCCTGCTTTGACCATTGTTTGCTATAAATCACTAACCTGTTTCCAAGTCCCTTTTCTCTTAACCGTGGCGCCTAACTCTCTATCCCTTGGAGACTCGAGCTCCCTCCTCGGTTACCCCGCCAACAAACAGAACTCAGTTTTGTAATTAAATGTGCTGACAACAAAAATTGGCCTGTCAAGGAAAATTTGTCAGTGACATTTAAAATGAGGTAGTTGTTTTGCTTTCCTAATTGTTTCCCTGCTGTTGGGCTGTCTCTGAAAATTAACCTTCTCCTTTTTATGTTCTATTTGGGTTAAATTTAAACTGCGAGATACAGGTGCCGCTTCAGACTGTAATTACAAGAAACATTTTGTCTCCTATACTTCTCAGTCACGTTTATTACAAGGCATATGATTGATGGTTTTTATAGGAATGCGGCCTGATTGTCAGCCGGTGTAAATTGAAAAATTAATCTCTGCACCACCCTCATTTCTTACACATGACCTTAGCCTCAATGGAAGAAGAGAGGCAATGATTAAGTAACTTTTATTTGAAGACACAAATGATTGAAAGCAACATGTAAATGCTAATGCCAATTTTCCCGGATTTCGCTTTCATATTTACAGCTAAACCAGCAAGAAAAACATTAATTAAAACACAAGAAAATACTAAAGAACTATTCCAATAGTGCTCATAGAGCGCAGTCTTAGATGATCCCATTTCAAGGACAGGATTGAATGGAGACTGGACCAGAATCCAGAAAAAAAAGACTTGTTTGGTAGTGATGTCGCGAACATAAAATTTTCAGTTCGCGAACAGCGAATGCGAACTTCCGCAAATGTTCGCGAACAGGCGAACCGGGCGAACCGCCATAGACTTCAATTGGCAGGCGAATTTTAAAAACCAAAGGGACTCTTTCTGGCCACAATAGTGATGGAAAAGTTGTTTCAAGGGGACTAACACCTGGACTGTGGCATGCCGGAGGGGGATCCATGGCAAAACTCCCATGGAAAATTACGTAGTGGACGCAGAGTCGGGTTTTAATCCATAAAGGGCATAAATCACGTAACATTCCTAAATTGTTTGGAATAACATGCTTTAAAACATCCAGTGTGTGTATACGATCAGGTATGATGTTGTATCGATCAGGTAGTGTAAGGGTTACGCCCGATTCTCAGACATTGACAGACCAAACTCCCCTTTTAATGCACCGCAAACAGTCCATTTGCACAACCGCAAACTCCCCATTTGCACAAGGTTGGATACCAAGCTAGCCACGTCCGGTGATGTCATTGAAGGTTTCTTCCTCCACCCAGCCACGTACAACACCAAGGGTCCCCGAAAGGTCAATTGAATTGATTTTTCGAACGGGAGATGGTTAAAAAACGCTGGCTCCCTCCCTTTGTTTTAATCCACGGTCACTGCTTCTGCACCGTGCAATTTACTCTCACACCCGATATGAGTGGTATTTTCTGTAGTACTATTCTCATCAGTTTAATCCCTCTAACATCCCCAATCTGGGGGCCATTTATTGAATAGATTTTTCGAACGGGAGATGGTTAAAAAACGCTGGCTCCCTCCACTCTGTTTTAATCCACGGTCACTGCGTCTGCGCCGTGCAATTTACTGTCACACTCGATATGAGTGGTATTTTCTGTAGTACTATTCTCATCAGTTTAATCCCTGTTACATCCCATATCAGGGATTGCCTTTTGTGAAAAAAATTTAGGCCTGGTACCTTCGACTGCCTTCACAATGACAGACCAAACTCTCATACACCAAACTGAATTGATTTCAGGAACCGGGAGATGGAAAAAGCAGCTTGAGTCGGTCCTCTTACTCCCAAATTGGGGCACTGCGCGTGCACAGAGCAATGTGCTGTGACACCCTATATGAGTGGTGTCTTAACTAGTACTATTCCTATCAGCGGCGGGCGGGTGCGTGGTAACTTGAGAGCAGGTGACCGAAGCTGAGCTGGAGGAGGATGGTGCGTCAAGGTTCTTAGCGGAAGCTGTTGAAGATTGGGTGTCCTGTCTAAGCCAGTCAACTACGTCCTCAGAATTTTTCGGGTTCAGGGTACATGGCCTCTGAACACTAGGCATTATTCCAGGGACAGTGGAAATCACAGCACCACGACCACGGCGGCCCCTGCGTGTGGCCTGCCTCTGCCTGTCATTTTTTTCGATAAGTGGTACTGTGCCACCCTGTATCAGTGGTGGGCACTGGCAGTGGGCACACTACAGTCTGTGGAAGTGGGCCTGACACACACTGGCAGCAGGCAAGCAACTGAAATTAGACTAATGTGTAAAAATGAAATGCCTTATTTATCGTCAAGCTACTGTGCCACCCGGTATCAGTGGTTGGCACTGGCAGTGGGCACACTACAGTCTGTGGAGGTGGGCCTGACACACACTGGCAGGAGGCAAGCAACTGAAATTAGACTAATGTGTAAAAATGAAATGCCATATTTATCGGCAAGCTACTGTGCCACCCGGTATCAGTGGTTGGCACTTGCAGTGGGCACACTACAGTCTGTGGAGGTGGGCCTGACACACACTGGCAGGAGGCAAGCAACTGAAATTAGACTAATGTGTAAAAATGAAATGCCTTATTTATCGGCAAGCTACTGTGCCACCCGGTATCAGTGGTTGGCACTGGCAGTGGGCACACTACAGTCAGTGGAAGTGGGCCTGACACACACTGGCAGCAGGCAAGCAACTGAAATTAGACTAATGTGTAAAAATGAAGTGCCTTATTTATCGGCAAGCTACTGTGCCACCCGGTATCAGTGGTTGGCACTGGCAGTGGGCACACTACAGTCTGTGGAGGTGGGCCTGACACACACTGGCAGGAGGCAAGCAACTGAAATTAGACTAATGTGTAAAAATGAAATGCCTTATTTATCGGCAAGCTACTGTGCCACCCGGTATCAGTGGTTGGCACTGGCAGTGGGCACACTACAGTCAGTGGAAGTGGGCCTGACACGCACTGGCAGCAGGCAAGCAACTGAAATTAGACTAATGTGTAAAAATTAAATGCCTTTTTTATGAAAAGTCCTGTGCCAGCCGGTATGAGTGGTGGGCACTGGCAGTGGGCACACTACAGTCACTGGAAGTCAGCCTGACACACACTGGCAGGCAACTAACCTTAGATTAAAGTGTAAAAATTAAATGCCTTTTTTGATGCAAAGTCCTGTGCCACACGGGATGACAGGGGTGGGCACTGGCAGTGGGCACACTACAGTCAGTGGAAGTCGGCCTGACACACACTAGCAGCAGGCAAGCAGCTGAAATTACACTAAAGTGTAAAAATTAAATGCCTATTTTGATGCAAAGTCCTCTGCCAGCCGGTATGAGTGGTAGGCACTGGCAGTGGGCACACTACAGTCACTGGAAGTCAGCCTGACACACACTGGCAGGCAACTAAACTTAGATTAAAGTGTAAAATTTAAATGCCTTTTTTTGATGCAAAGTCCTGTGCCACATGGGATGACAGGGGTGGGCACTGGCAGTGGGCACACTACAGTCACTGGAAGTCAGCCTGACACACACTGGCAGGCAACTAAACTTAGATTAAAGTGTAAAATTGTAAAAATTAAATGACTTAAATGACTTAAATGACTGTAAAAATTAAATGACTTTTTTTGATGCAAAGTCCTGTGCCACATGGGATGACAGGGATGGGCACTGGCAGTGGGCACACTACAGTCAGTTGAAGTCGGCCTGACACACACTAGCAGCAGGCAAGCAGCTGAAATTACACTAAAGTGTAAAAATGAAATGCCTTTTTTGATGCAAAGTCCTCTGCCAGCCGGTATGAGTGGTGGACACTGGCAGTGGGCACACTACAGTCACTGGAAGTCAGCCTGACACACACTGGCAGGCAACTAAACTTAGATTAAAGTGTAAAATTGTAAAAATTAAATGACTTAAATGACTTAAATGACTGTAAAAATTAAATGACTTTTTTTGATGCAAAGTCCTGTGCCACATGGGATGACAGGGATGGGCACTGGCAGTGGGCACACTACAGTCAGTTGAAGTCGGCCTGACACACACTAGCAGCAGGCAAGCAGCTGAAATTACACTAAAGTGTAAAAATGAAATGCCTTTTTTGATGCAAAGTCCTCTGCCAGCCGGTATGAGTGGTGGACACTGGCAGTGGGCACACTACAGTCACTGGAAGTCAGCCTGACACACACTGGCAGGCAACTAACCTTAGATTAAAGTGTAAAAATTAAATGCCTTTTTGATGCAAAGTCCTGTACCACACGGGATGACAGGGGTGGGCACTGGCAGTGGGCACACTACAGTCTGTGGGCCTGCAGCTCCTCACACACAGGCAGGCCAGGCAACTGCAATATGCATATAAAGGAAAAAAAAGCAGACTAATGTTGCAGCCCTAATAAGGGCTTTTGGGGTGCTGTCAGGACGCTGTCCTTACAGCAGAGATCAGATGAGTCTTTCAGGACTGGAGTGGACACTGAATTCACTAGCCTAGCTATCAATTTCCCAATTAAATCAGCAGCTACTACACTCTCCTTCCTCTCACTAAGACTGCAGCTTCAGAATGAATCTAAAATGGATGCTGTGCAGGAGGTGGGAGGGTCTGGGAGGGAGGGTATGCTGCTGATTGGCTGGAATGTGTCTGCTGACTGTGAGGTACAGGGTCAAAGTTTGCTCAATGATGATGTATAGGGGGCGGACCGAACATCGCATATGTTCGCCCGGCTGAGGCGAACGCGAACAAGCTATGTTCGCCGGGAACTGTTCGCCGGCGAATTGTTCGGGCCATCTCTATTGCTTGGCACAGACTCCCAGAAGACGCAGGGAGGGCCTGAAAAGGAGACCTTTATTCCCCGCAAAGTGTTGATTATGAGTTGTATTTGCCAAGTCTACGTGCGAGTGAAAGCCATTTTTTGCTGTATTCCCGTCACGGCCTCCAGTTTGTATTGTTATTCTTTTCCCCACTTTCCAGCGCAGAGGGAGATTTGTCTCAGTGTTTAGCTCATCTTGAAGGGAATGAGTTATTTTATAAAAAGAAAATTATTCACATTGGCCACAAAGCCTAATAATACTAATAATAGGGGCCAGTACTTGATATGTACAGATTACTTTACTACAGTCATCTCATTATCATCACAGGCGGGATTGCAATCACCTACAGTGCCTTGAAAAGTATTCATACCCCTTGAACCTTTCCACATTTTTTTTAACGTTACACCCCCCCCCCCCCAAACATAAATGTATTTTATTGGGATTTTATGTGAAGTAAAAAGAAAATGATACATGGTTTACAAAATTTTTAATAAATAAAAATCTGAAAAGTGTGGCGTGCATTTGTATTCATCCACCATGAGTCACATTACTTTTTAGAACCACCTTTCGCTTCAATTACAGCTGCAAGTCTTTTGAGGTATGTCTTTGCCAATCTACACTTTTGCCCATTCTTCTGAATTGTGGATCATTCAGCTCCTCCAGAGTGACAATGGGCCTCTTTGCTGCTTCTCTAATTAGTGCTCACCTTGCCTGGGCTGTCAGTTTAGGTGGACAACCATATCTTGGTAGGTTCTTGCATACTCCTTCCATTTTCAGATGATGGATTGAACAGTGCTCTGTGGTATGTTCAGAGCTTAGGATATTTTTTATAACTTAACCCTGCTTTACACTTCTCCACAACTTTATACCTGACCTGTCTGGTGTGTTCCTTGTTTTTCATGATGCTGTTTGATCAGGTATATTCTCCAGCAAATCTCTAAGGCCTTCACAGAACAGCTGTAGTTAGGGTACTTTCACACTAGCGTTAAAGATTTCTGGTATTGAGTTCCGTCACAGGGGATCAATGCTGGAAAAAAACCACTTCAGTTTTATCCTAATGCATTTTGAATGGAAAGCATTCCGTTCAGTATGCATCAGGATGTCTACAGTTCAGTCCCTTTACTGTATTTGGCTGGAGAAAATACTGCAGCATGTTGCAGTATTTTCTCTGGTGAAAATTCCAGATCCGGCATAACTTTTCCTCGAAATGTATTAATGCCAAGTATTCCGGAAAACTGGATCTGGTTTCTTGATCTGTGAATGCGCAGACCTTTAATAAATGTTAAAAAAATAAATACCGAATCCGCTTTTCCGGATGACACCGGAGAGACGAATCCAGTGCTTCAATGCTTTTGTCAGCCGGATCCGCATCTGGATCCGGATGCAAATGCAATCTGTTTGTATACAGATTTCCGGATCCAGCAGGCAGTTCCGGCGACGGAACTGCCTGCCGGAATCCAACAGCGCAAGTGTGAAAGTAGCCTCACACTGAGAATAAATTACACACAGGTGGACTCTATTTTCTAATTAGGTGACTTCTGAAGGCAATTGGTCACACTGGATTTTATTTAGGGGTATCATAGTACAGGGGTCTGAATACAAATGCACGCCACACTGTCCAGGTTTTTATTTATTACGATTTTTGAAAACGATGTATTATTTTCTTTTCATTTCACACATACTTGCTAGTTGCTACTTTGTGTTGGTTTATCATAAAATATCTTAATAAAATACATTTAAGTTCGTGGGTATAATGTGAACAAATGTGAAAATAGTTCAAGGAGTATGAAAACTTTTTCAAGGCACTGGATATATAGATAACCTAGGATCGTCAATTCACAATAGGTGATATCACAGCTTATCTACTCCCTCCTGACCTCTGCTGAGATCACAGAGCCTGCCTACCAAACTTTTCCATAGAAGTCAATGGCGTCCCCTCCTGTCTATTTTGTCTATGGCACATGGTGACTGCTGTAAAGCAATTCACTAAATGCTGTTAAGAAAACAGCTCAGACAAGAAGGCTGCCCTCATAATCGGACCTTGTTCACATTTTCTGCAGACAGCACATGTACCCATGTACCTAAATGTGATGAAGCTGTAATACCCCGGCACTTCCACTACTTTGTAGTAAACATGAAATAGGCTGCAACACTTGTATGAGTGCCACTGCCCCTTTAAACAACTGATCAGCAGACCCACACATTAATCTGATATTGATGAACTATGTTAAGGATAAATCATTAATATTGTATGGCCAGAATACATCTTTAAGTCTATTTCAGACAGATGAGACATGGCAGCTTATTATAGTGTGTACTGTGTCTTGACCCTTCATAGCTCACACAGAGAATGAATGGAGAAGAGGGAACTGGACCACTGTTCTCATGATTGGTGAGGGTCCCAGTGGTCAGACCCCCAGCGATCACTTAGTTATCCCCTATCCTGTGGATAGGGGATAACTTAAAGGGAATGTGTCATCAGAAAATGACCTATGGTTTAAATAACATTTTTATGTTTGTCAATATTTTTATAGAATTTTTGATGATGTTATTTTCAATTTCCTATATCTATGAAACCCTTAAACTAAAATCAAATAGTAAACACCATTTCTTGGTCTGTACAGATCACTTTACTGCAGTTATCTGCTTATCTGTCATTCTCGCCTGCCTGTAATGATATCATCTGTGTATAGATAAGACAAGATCCACCAATTTACAATAGGTGATTGTCAGAGCTTATCTATTCTTTCCTTGTACAATGACCCCTGCACAGGTCACAGAGCATGCCTAGAAAACTCTCCCATAGAAGTCAATGAGGTCCCCTCCAGACCATTGTGTCTATGGCCCATAGAGCTGCCGTAAAGCAATGTTCTTAATGATTTCTAAATGCTGTTAAGAACATCTCAGGCAAGATGGCCGCCCCCATAATCATGTTGAGGAAACAGAATCAAAAAATCTAGAATCAAAAAATAAAATTATCTGGTTTTAACTGACAGATAACATTTTTGGTGACATATTCTCTTTAAAACCTTGGTAAACTCTTTTAAAGGGAACCTGGCATGTTGAACATGGAGTCTGAGCTGCAGGCAGCAGGTTATAGAGCAGGAGGAGCTGAGCAGATTGATATATGGTTTTATGGGAAAAGATTCAGTATAACTTGCATTTCCTTCATTTAAATTCCTGCTCATTCTGGGTTTTGAAGTCCAGGGGGTGGTCCTATCAGTGATTGATAGCCCGCCCTCTATAACTGTGTGTACAGAGAGAGCTGTCAATCACTGATAGGACCGCCTCCTGGATTTCAAAGCCCAGAATGATCAGGAATTTAAATGAATGAAATACAAGTGTAACTGAATCTTTTCCCATCAAACTATCTATCAATCTGCTCAGCTCCTCCTGCTCTATAACCTGCTGCCTGCAGCTCAGATTTCATGTTCTACTCGACAGGTTCCCTTTAAGTTTGGTACAGTAGAACCATGTGAGAGGGCAGGTGTGACAGATATGGACTCTACAGCCCCTTTAGATATGTCCTAATACAGTGCAGTCCCCTGTACTGTCAGCATTGTTCACATCACCTTCCTATGGTGGTATATTTTCAAGTAACTTTCCCTTTAATAATCCACCCTGCACTGTAGAATTATAGATATTAGGCACAATTTGGATTAAATACTGTACTAGATGTTTTTGTGGTCACTTATCTTAATTGGTTATAAATTCCCGTGATTGTTGTTCTTTTACTTGGGACAGGTTTCTGATGCCAAAATTGTACTTTTCTATCAGAAATATAATAATTATTGACTAATTTATTCCACCTTAATTTTCACCTTTAGTTATGAAATCAATAGAGCATGCATTTTGTTCTTCTTCCCCTAATAGGTATGATTTGCATTGCTAAATCTCAACTTTTTTTTTAATGCTTGGTATCTTTCTTTCTTGTTCCTGGGCATAGGACAAGGTTTAGATTTCAGATTGTGCCTCATCATCCTCAGTTCATTAAAGGGGTTGTCTCACTTCAGTAAATGGCATTTATCATGTAGATAAAGTTAATGCAAGGCACTTACTAATGTATTATGATTCTCCATATTGCCTCCTTTGCTGGCTGGATTCATTTTCCCATCTCATTATTAGGTCTTGACCTATGAGCACTCCCATGGTCACAGTCACCAGAGGGTCGGGGCTTTTATCTATAGCGTGCAAGCATGGCCACCATTGCTGGATTGCAGGGCGGTATTAACCTCTAGATATAAGCAGTGTATAATGCGTAAAGTTAATACTGCTGGTTCATCGGAACACAGCACCGGAAAGCAAATAAGTATGAAGATAAAAATTACATTACAAAATTCAGCCTCACCTCTGGCAGTTTGGGGCTGTTTTGGAGCTGACAGATTCCCTTTAAGTTATGTCAAAACAGGATAGGTCATCGACCTATTGTTTCGTGGTAGGTCTGGTGCTGGAAATAGGTGCAGAAACTACTGAGCTCCCTTCCTCTTGTAATAGACTTAGCGGTTTAATGCAGCATTGTCCCCATTGAAGTGAATTGGAGCATTGCTGCAGTAACCAGCTCCGTTCACTGCACAATGGTTGGAGCTGTGTAGTTCCAGCACCTACTTATGGCATCAGACCAACCCCAAACCAACTGATTGGCTTGGGTGCCAGGTGTCGGACCCCTGCCAAACAGATATTTATGGCCTATCCTGAAGATAGGCTACTAACAGGGCCGCACTGCCAATTAGGCGAGGTGAGGCGATCACCTCAGGTGCCGCGAGGGGCGGCAGAGAAGCAGGAGTAGAGATGAGCGCTTCCATTGTGGACGAGCTCATTTCTATATTCATCTGTATACGGATAAATGGTGCGGCGGGGAAGGGAGAGGCGTCTCCCTTCCCCATTCCACTGTAAGGCTGCAGGCACTAGGCCCGTAGCCTATCAGAGGCCGGTGCAGACGGCACAATTACATTATTGCACCTCCTGAGCTGTACAGCGCGGGATGCAGGCCAGAAGAAGCCTGCATCACATCTTTGCCAGCTTAATGGAGGTAAGTATATGTGTTTATTTTTTTATCTGGCACACAATGCAGGAGAGAAGCGCTATGGGGTCATCTATGGGGGCACTTCTTACTGGCAAAATTATTGGGGGGCACTATGGGGGCATCTAAAGGGACACTTCTTACTGGCACATTATTGGGGGGCACTATGGGGGCATCTATGGGGACATGTCTTACTGGCACATTATTGGGGGGCACTATGGGGGCATCTATTGAGGGCACAAAGAAGAGGTATTTTAACTGGGGAGCCACTATAGGGAAGGGGCAGAGGAACACTAAGGGGACATCTAGGGACACTTTTTACTGGCACATTATTGGGGGGCATCTATTGAGAGCCCAAAGAAGGGGTATTTTATATGGGGGCCTACGGGGAAGGGGGGGGACACTATTGGGTCATCTACTGAGGCCACAAAGAAGGTATTTTATATGGGGGGCTCTGTAGAGGGGCATTTTATACTGGGACAGATTATGGGGGTACTATGGGGAAGAAGTGAGAAGAGCACTATGGGGGCATCTACCGGGGCCCTAAGAAGGGGTATTTTATACTGGAAAATTATGGGAGACACTGAGGACATCTACTGGGCCCCCATATAGGAGCATTTTATACTGGTACATTCTGGGGGGCACTATAAGGAAGGGGGAGAGAAGCACTATGGGGACATTTACTGGGGACACTATATAGGGGTATTTTATACTGGCACATTATGGGGGCACTATGGGGAAGGGGGGAGACTAGCACTATGGGGGCATTGACTTGGGGGCATTATATAGGGGTGTTTTATACTGGCACACAATATGGGGGAACTATGGGGACATTAGCTCGACTGGGGGCATTAAAGGGGTTATTGTTTGCACTGGCAAACATTATAAGGGGGCATTTTTCTACTGTCACATTATTATAAGGACAATTATTACTCCGGGGGGGGGGGGGCGCATTATGGTAGGTTCTATTACTACTGGGGGTCTATGGGGAACATGATTGCTAGTATTGGCACTATGTGGGCATTATTACTTCTGGTGCACAGTGGGGAAATGTTGGGGCACTGTAGGAGCACTATTACTACCAAGTGCGCCCTACCAGAGAATTACTACTATTGGTGGGACGTTGGGGAGAACTATTACTGTGGGGGGCACACTGGCACAGTATCAGCTTAGCACAGTTATTTTTGGGGGCATTATGTTTACACTATAGGTGTCAGGGACACTATTTGCTGGCAGCAGTTATTTATTATTATAGACGATATATTATTGAAGGGCCCTATCTGTATGGTACCAGTATTTTCAGGGGGTTTATCTGTTTCTGCAGTATTATATTGGAGAGCACAGCGGCACAGTATTGGGGGTGGTAGGACGATTTGTCCAGAAGATGGTAGGATGATGGAAAAGTAGTAAACTAAGATTTATTTTTATTTTTTTGTCAAACTGCAGAAACGAGAAATGGCTGAAAAATCATCATGGTGGTCTGGTCTGAAAGGAGAAGATGAGGAAAGAGAAGGTCTACATCAGAAGAGACTTCACTGGATGTAAGAGGTATGTGGGGCTGTATTACCCTGTATGTTTTGTAGTGATATATGTAATGTTAGGACGGAAGGGGTTCAGTTGAGAATTTTTTTTGTTTTAATTTTCGTCTCAGGCAGCAGAAAGGCTAGGTGCACTTTAGCAAATTCATGGACATCCCTTTCAGTTCTGCCTCTTAACTCCCTTAATGGCAAGCTAAGTGGGTGCCCACCAGTGATTTTTTTTATTACTTAAGTGATATTTGGGATCCAAATAATATGGGCCTTAATATATAGCTTTTATAGAAGATGAGAAAATCAGCATTGTCTACTAGCACAGATACATACTTTCAAATAATTTTTACAGTTTTCATTTGCTAGCGCATAGTAAATGGGATAGCTAATTGACGCTTTGAGTGAGTGAACCATTGGGGGGAGATGACTCCTACTGTATTCATTTTATCTTTTAATCTCCTTAAAATCAAAGCAAGGTACTAATGCCAGAATCCCATGCCAGGAAAGATGCAGAAGGAAACACATTCTTTGTATTTTGTATTTCATAGTAAAATATATGGTTTTGCAGTGACCCATATGCAAAACATTAGAAAAGTGCACTAAGCTCTGCACTAAAATATTACTGTGTGCAATAAAAAAAACAGACTAGAAATCATAAAAATCAATTTATTTTTATCTATTTTATACAGTACTGTGCAAAAGTGTTAGGCAGGTATGGGGAAAATGCTGCTAATTAGAATGCTTTCAAAAATAGAAGTGTTAATAGTTTTTTTTTTTCAAATAACAAAATTCAAAACAAAAAATAAATGTAAGTCTAATCAATATTTGGAGTGACCATCCTTTGCCTGGAAGCAGTATCACTTCTTCTAGGTACACTTGCACACAGTTTTTGAAAGAACATGGCAAGGAGGTTGTTCCAAACATCTTGGTGAAGTAACCACAGATCTTCTGTGGATGTAGGCTTGCTCAAATCCTACTGTCTCTTCATATAATACCTAAGGGACTCGATGATGTTGAGATCAGGGCTGTGTGTGGGCCATATCATCACTTCCAGGACTGGTTGCTCTTCTTTACGTTGAAGATAGTTTGGAATTCCTTTCGCTGTATGTTCGGAGTTGTCCTGCTGCAGCTTTCTTACTTTGCTGAATTTTCTCCCCGCCTGCCTAAGACTTTTGCGTATAACATACTTCCGGCATGCGTCTCCATAAAAACAGAAGCTTGATCCATATTAAAAATACCATCCACAACTACAAGTGTGATGATTAGAAAGGACCCACGTGTTTTGGATAACAACCAGCGTATCCTTACTTGTGCACAGTTCTGTATGTATCTTTTTGGTCTTCAATTCCAAAAAAGATGCACTTCGATGTGATTATCAGAGATATATCCTTTCTTAATTTGGCATTCCTGCCAAGCTTCTGCTCTTGCTAAAGGAGGAGATGACAGCCAGGCATTTCCCCCTACAATGGCCCTTACTGGGGAAATATATTATTACATGTGACCAGATGAATGGAAATCCTTGCCATACAAGGATGGTGTGAGTCCACCAAAATCTGAGCTGGCCATACAGATTATCTCTCCATTCTGGCTCACAAAGGAGGGGTTGCAAGCCAGGATCTCCAACTAAAGTGCATAAGCTCTAATAGGTCATATGGGCAGATTTTCATTAAATAATTCATTTAATAAGATTCAAGTAGACCATGTTCTTTTTAGAGACAAGTTGAGAGTGGCTTGCCTTAATTAGAGTTACTGGGCAATCTCTTCTGGCTATGACTTGACCAATTAGTGATTCTTGTGAAAATGTTATTTTCATTTAGTGCTTCATCCCAGGTGATCTAGAGCATATTGTCTTGTACGTATGACCAATTACTCTGCCTCCATGACCCTACATTCATCTAATGAGCTTGCTCAGCACCATGGCTGGTAAACACCGATGAGTTTTACATGCACTGCATGCTGATGGCATCCATGTGCAGTCTATTTTTCTCACAGACCTGCTGAATGAATCAGAGCTAGATGATGTACAGAATGTTGCTCACGTGAATTGACATATTGACTTTGATGGGTCAGTTGTCAGTCTGGATGCTGCCTGAGTGTAGAGCAGACAGCAACTTGTGAAATCATTCTTCTGAGTAAGCACTCAACTTAGTCAGGGTGCTGGCTCTCCTTAAAGAGACCAGTTGTGTACAGAGACTTATTGGTAATGCTCCATGGGAAAAAAATATATGCAAAGAGGAATATTCCAGGGAAAGGGAACCATCTCACTAGCACCACCTTTTGGAAGTAGAGTCAAAGTCTGGCTTTATAACTAGCGTGGGAACATGACAAGGTAAAAGAGCAAAACCAAATATCTATCGGTAGACAGCTGCTCCGATGTCCTCGCCCCTGATCAGTACAGAGTAGGATTCTGACTGGTTAAGTATAATGCCTCGAATGCAGCTTGGGCAGGGTGCTGACTCTCTTAAAGAGACTAGCTGGATATGGAAACTTAATGACATGGGAAAACAATATGCAAAGAGGTATCTCCTAGGCTTGTTAAAAAGCTAGACTTTCATAGGGAGCCACTTTCAGAAGGTGGCACTAATGAGATTGTTCTCTTTCCATGGGAGATATGTCTTTGAATATTTTTTCCCATGGGGCATTGCTAAAATGGGAAAATCTTCAGCTTGCACCTTTTGAGGTATCTTCAGACTGCCATTTCCTCAGTTTGAAATGTAATTAAGAAATGTCAGTTAAGGCCTCTTTCACACTTGCGTTGTGTGGATCCGGCGTGCACTTCCGTCACCGGAAATGCCCGCCGGATCCGTCACAGTGCAAGACAACTGAAAGCATTTGAAGACTGATCAGTCTTCAAAATGGTTTCAGTGTTACTATGGCAGCCAGGACGCTATTAAAGTCCTGATTGCCATAGTAAGTAGTGGGGAGCGGGGGAGCAGATACTTACAGTCCGTGCGGCTCCCAGGGCGCTCCACAATGACGTCAGAGCGCCCCACACGCATGGTTAACGTGATCCATGCGATCATGTGATCCATGCTCATGGGGTGCTCTGACGTCATTGTGGAGCGCCCCGGGACTCGGGAGCCGCACGGACGGTAAGTATACTTATCCTCTGCCTCCCCACTACACTTTATTATGGCAGCCGGGACTTTAGCGTCCTGGCTGCCATGGTAACCATTCACAAAAGCTAAACGTCGGATCCGGCGATGCGCCGAAACGTCGTTTAGCTTAATGCCGGATCCGGATTAATGCACTTCAATGGGCATTCATTCCGGATCCGGCATTACGGCATGTCTTCTGGATTTTTGAACGGAGACAAACCCGCAGCATGCTACGGTTTTGTCACGTCCAAAAAATGTCTCAGTACTGTACTGAAGACATCCTGATGCATCCTGAACGGATTTCTCTCCATTCAGGATGCATGGGGATAATCCTGATCAGTATCTTTCCGTCCTAGAGCCCCGAGGACGGAACTCTAGGACGGAAAGGAAAAACGCCAGTGTGAAAGAGCCCTAACAAGAACAGTGGAGGTCAAGAGAAGGAATGGAAGACTAAGAACATTTTCAGAGACAGCTGCACATAGGATTGTTAGAAAGGCAAATGAGAACTCCTTCTTGACTTCAAAATACCTGCAGGAAGATTTAGCAAGATCTGGAGTTTTTAAATAACATGAAATAACAATAACTTTATTGAACAATATCTAAAAATTGGGCAGTGGCCCAAAAAGAACTGAGTTAGGCATAAAGGGTATATTGCAGCCACACTTTGAACGAAGCATATAAGTTGTTAAATAACAGCTCCTGCAGGATGGTATTCATCCTTGATGCCATAAGCAGGGTGCACCAGGGCTAAAGCATTGCAGAGCGGTTGCTCCTGCGATGCTAAAGGTGGCGACTGGCACACACACTGACTGGTGCTGCTAATTAGCTCCAGCAGAGGGTCATTCTGTGCACCAGTATTCCAAAGCATTGGCTTCAGGGGTACAAGTATCCCTTAGTGCTCCCCTGGACCCACTGCCTGGCTAATCTGTGAGGATAGTGGTATTAAACCAACAAGGAGGAACTCTAACATCTCAATTACCTTCTGGTGCATCACAGGTGTGTATCTTGAACACTTGAAGCACACCAGCAGCACAATATTACTGGGTAACATATGCTTCTTTCCCAGTGTGGCTGCAATATACCCTTTATGCCTGACTCAGTTCTTTTTGGGCCACTGCCTAATTTTTAGATGTTAATCAATATAGTTATTGTTATTTTATGTTATTTAACATCCTATTCAGGTGTGAACCGAGCAATTTCACAGGACGCATACTGTTACTATCCTAGCCTAGTGAGTTGTGGTACATTGTTCTACTGTTCAGCAACAGTATGCACAAATATGGCCTTGATGGAAGAGTCATCACAAGAAACCTCTCCTGTATCCTCACCACAAAATTCAGAATCAGAAGTTTGCAAAAGGACATCTAAACAAGCCTGATGCATTTTGGAAACAAGTCCTGTGGATGTTAAAGATGAAAGAAGTTTTAAAAAATTCGATTTGGACGTTTCGCTGACTGTTCCCAAAACATTTGATTCAATACGAATTAATTTGTGATGAAGCGCGATAAAAATCAGTTATTTCCCAGCCGCAGGGTCTCAGTGTAGAATACTGTGCATTGCAGAAACAAGCATAGCTAGTCTGCTGTGGTAGTGAAACAGTTGCTGTGCTTCAGTATGACCGGCAGTTGACAGGCATCACTCTTAGAATGAGTTCACACTTCCCTTATTTGGACAGTTACAGGTCCAAAACTGACCAAATAACTGATGTGTGAACTCAGACTTACAGGTCAATGTTAGCGCCAGGTATAAAGGACTTAACCATACAGGGGCCCAAGATTCTACTATAGAGTGAAAGAAAGCACTCCTTTTACATTGTCTGCTGATTCCACATAGATTGCTACAGAACCTGTTCACCCCAATATCAATAGTATCAGGCCCCAATTTCACCCCAATTACAGAATCAAGAATTAATGGAATTAGTTATGTATAACAGAATGTGAACACCCTAGAATCAGTAGTATTAGAATGCTTTTTAACCTCAATTAGTGCTGCAAGGTGTAATAGAATGGCTTCTCTATTAGACAAGCATTACACTGTTCAATTGTCCCCCGCACTCTCCCTATGCTCTCCCTATAGTGTGGATTAAGTCTGCCTATTATATCTCTACACTATCTCAGTACTGTCCCTGAACTGTTGAAAACTAATGTTTTGTAAATAAAGTCTTGTCCCTAGTACCTGTAATGTATCTCCCTGCACTAAGTTCACAGTAAAATGCCGTAAACTAGGCAGGATGAGGCTTTTTATAGGGCTGTGACATCACAGGGGCTGGATCTCTGCTGATTGGCTGGCTGCATGGCATTATGGGTGATCCTTCGTTCCCGAGCTTCTTACTTTCACTTTGGAACAGCAGCCATTTTGGGAAAAAATCCAATTTCTTTCCACGAAATGCGAAGAAATTCGCATTTGTAACAAATCAAATTTTTCCTGAAATTCTGATCGAATTCCACTTTGTCAATTTCGATTCTCTCAACAATAATATATATATATATATATATATATATATATATATGAAGGACGATTTATTGGCCTGTATTTGTGGGAGGGGCGTCAGCAACACTTATATACCAGACAGGCGCCTCCCTTGGGTGTGACCATGGTGCTGTGTACCCTCCCAACCTGCCCTTCTTTTTCATAAGCATCTTTAGGCATTCCTCCTATGCAGCACTTATGGCACAATTCAAGCTGCTTAGTTTAGTTAGTTAGGCAGGTAGATGGTAGCGTCATGTAGCCTTACGTGTCACAGGTAGCCATGACCACAAATATATATTTATATATATATATATATATATATATATATATATATTTATATATATCATTTTCATTTTATAATTTTTATCTATTGATTTTTTTAATTGTTTATTTTGTAATATTTTAGCATTTTTCCATTGAATTGGTTTTTTTTTTGTTGTTGGAAAGGACATTCCTGTCCTTGAAAAAATGTGTACCTTGAAATAGCAAACCTATCAGCATCCTCCATCATCTAATACTCAAACAGGTTAGAATTTCCGGACAACCAAGAGGAAGTCACCTAACAAACAGCAAGGTTACAAACAGTTACAAAATCTATTTCCTAATTGAATAAAAATAAAGCTTTAGAAATTACTATATATCAAAGTGCATATTTACAGTAGATGATTGTTCCTATATAACACTCTCAGACATAACCTATATATAAATATAATTATCCCAAAATTCCTTCCTTTTTATTATTTTTCAAACCCTAATGAAAGAAAGTCATGGCAACAGAAGCTCTGCTGTTCTTCATGAATGGTCGTTTAGTAATGTTTACAATGTTGCATTATAATTATGTGATATTTCCTGAGACTTGAAGCAACATTTATGGAAATTAGTCTGAGACCTTTTTACCTTATAAATCATTAAAATGTGCTAACTAATGATAAAAGCTTGTTCCAAGCATGTCCTTATTTTAGACATTCACTCTCTAACACCATTATAAAATGGGAAAACTTACAACTGGATGAGGGTCAGTGACCCCCAATATTCCCTTGAAGGGGTTGTCTGGCCTAGCAGCCACCAACAGCAGTGGTCCTAACCTGTGCCCTATTAAAAAACAAACCACAAAAAAAAACACAGTCACCTGTACATATCTCGCTTCCCCCTGTGCCAACGTTGTTGCCCCATTCTCGGGAGCTTTTGGTCCATGCAGTACCAGGATGTGGCTTGGTCCTGTCACTGCTGCGGCCTATCACAGGCCTCAGCAGTCACATTGGCTTGAATGGTATGTCACATGTTGTCACAGCTGTGACACACTGTTCAAGCAGATGTGACTGCTGAAGCCTGTGACTGGCCACAGCAATTACGTGACCAAACCAATGCTGGTTCTTCAGAGACCGGAAGCAGCCAGGAAAGGGGCAGTGGTGCAGGGACAGGGGACCCACGGACAGGTGAGTGTTTTTTTTTAAATGGGGGACAGGTTAGAACTATTGGGGGTGTTGGCTCCTAGGCCAGTCAACCTCGTTAAGGTCTCCTGCAGTTGGTATATTATAGCTTTTTGTAATCCTAGACTTGTATTAAGTCATAATACAGCAACCATGGAAGTCTATGGGCCTGAAATGTACCTATGTATGTCTCTGATATCAAACGGAGACATAAAGAGCTTTTTCTGTCAGAGATGTGGTGACAGTTTAGAGAAGCACAGGTAGTTGTCATATTAAGACCCTAAAATCTGAGGGGCCAAAAGGCCACATAAAAAAAAACACTAGTATTATATGTGGCACAAGTGTGGTGGGTGCCCTGTTATTAACATGGCTTTGGGGCTATGGGTTAGAATTATAGGGAGATTAGAATCATTCCTTTCAGAGAAAAATAAACCTAATGTAGGGAATCACGCAGTAGCATGTCTCCATACCAGTTGTTGCACATGAATCTATTATGTGCTCAAGGCCTCTGTTCACACTTATCTTGGTAAGGTCCATTGAGGTTTCCATCACTTGTAAAGGCAAAAATGGTGGAAACATCAGCAGAACAGTACAGACCACATTTAATTCAATGGCATGGTCTGTGATTGGTCATCAACAGACATCCAAAATCAGTTAGCTAAGGTACTGTACCAATATTACTGTCACGCTTCGGTGTGGGAGGGAAACGCCACACCAAGCATAAGAGGAAAGGGGAAACAGGGAACCAGGCCAGAGAATTAGTGAAGGAAGATGGACACCTCCTAGTAAAACCCTAACCAAAATCCTGACTGACTACCAATATGAACAGACCTCAGAGGTAGGTGTGTTCATATGCAGGAATAACTAGAGTCCTATCTAGCCCTATAGGATCCTGGTAATAATGGAAGGAGAAACATGAGTCTCCTTCAGGCCTAATACAAACAATAGGGAAATGCAACACACATAACCTAAACAAAATACAAAAAAAGAAAGGAAAGACTTAACTTCAAAGGGGCTATGGAAGCACCAAGAACTCCTCTGAGATCCGCATACCAGCTATCCACAACTGAAACTAAAGTTATAAACCGCACAGCATTGTGGGAGAAGCAACAATAAATAAGGAAGGTTAAATGACCACATTAGCAACACCTGAGGCAAGGGGTGTGGCCATTACCAGAAACAACGCAGACGCCTATTGATCCACAAGGAAAACCTATCAGTTCAAACCATGTGTTGCCAGTCTGACTGATCTCCTGTCACTAGTCGTGGAAACGTCTGTGACAATTGCATGTTTTTCCGCCCAGGTATGTAATGGTTCCACCACCTCCACATGTGAACAATCAGAAGCACACCTTTCTCTTGGCTATCAGTCATACATAAGTCAGACCACTCATGCCTAGGTAGTCCAAACTCCTTTATTCTTACCTATTAGAAAGCTAGGAGATGGACTTAGGTCCACTCCTAGTTCAGTCAGAGTGACTGTAGTGTTAGCTGAAGAAGTGAGAGGAGCTATGTGTGAATAGTCATTGGAGCTCTGCCTTCAGAAAGCCATCTCTACCTCAGAGTATGCAAGAGAGAGAAAAGGAACAATTAGAAGGCCCAGAATCTGCATGGCCGAGCACTGAAGTCAGTCAGTAAGGAAGTTTAAGGCTGATAAAGACCTTACTGCAGTGAGAGGGACATTGTTAATACACCCTTCCACACTTTGACGCAGTCCTCTCCAGTCGTATCTTAATCCTGTACCCCTTATCATGGGAATTACAGAAAAGTTTGTAAGAACCTTATAGTCAGCCTTAATAGCCTGTAGATAGAGAATTTGAAGAGATAGAGTGTACAAGTACTACAATCCCCATCCTTGCTTATATCCACACATTGCTACCAGGAAAGATTTGAACTTTAAATTGATTGAAACATTATTTTGATACCGTTAGATGTACTACAACTCCCATTCTTTACTTTAGTAAAGAGAGACTTATCTATTTGCTACAACTGGCCTGGTTACTGACTACCATTTGCCAGCTACTGCACCTCTTACCTTGCACCTCTACAATCTCATAATGCCAAGGGCCCCCACTAACTACTATCAGGCAGGAGCCCCAACATCAGAGTTTGCCCTGAGGGAAGAAAGGGTGTGCCTTGGTGTCACTTCTTGCCCTAAGGATCATGGGTGTGATGATTAATAGGGATGAGCAAATCGACTTCGAATGTTTCATTGGAACCTCCAGTGATACCTTGAAACCAAACCCAAATTCGGTAAAAGGTTTTTAACAGTAGAAATACATTTCTGAAGTTATTACCCGAAGTCTTGCGAGACTTCGCGAAGTAATAACTTCGGCTCATCGGAAACAATACATTCTAATACTATATGGAGCGCTCGCTCCAAACAGTATTCTAACGAAGTTTTATGCAATTCGACTTTGGATGTTTAATCTGAAGTAGATTTGCTTATCCCTAATGATTACCATTGTGAATAACTGTCACAACCAGAGCCACTACCACTCCCGCTTCTCCGGGGATTGCGGCATTAGAAGTAGCCCCAAGACCGATCTGTTCATGTGACACAGTGAATCCACATCCACTTTGTAAGATTGAAATAGTCAAAAATTCCAAACTGTACAGACATTTAGGCCTCTTTCACACGGGCGTCATGTTTGATGCCTGGATAAGAAGCGGGTGCGTTGCGGGAATATGCGTGTTTTTCCCGCGCGGGTGCAAACGTTTGTAATGCGTTTTTCATGCGTGTGAGAAAAATCGCCATGTTTGGTACCCAACCCGAAGCCGGACTTCATCACTGAAGTCCGGTTTCGGGTCTTCTGGAGAATTTATTATTTTCCCTTATAACATGGTTATAAGGGGAAATAATAGCATTCTTAATAAAGAATGCTTAGTAAAATTAAGTGGAAGGTTAAAAATAATAAAAGTTAACTTACCTTAGCCACTTGATCGCTTAGTTGTGATCTGTTCTCTCTTTCCCTGCATCAGCTAAGAACTAAAGGACCTGTGATGACGTCACATCACATGGTCCAATCACATGGTCCATCTTACCATGGTGATGGACCATGTGATTGGACCATGTGATGTGACGTCATCACAGGTCCTTTAGTTCTTAGCTGCTGCAGGGAAAGAGAGGACAGATCGCAACTACGCGATCAAGTGGCTAAGGTAAGTAAACTTTTATTATTTTTAACCCCTTCCACTTCATTTTACTATGCATTCTTTATTAAGAATGCTATTATTTCCCCTTATGACCATGTTATAAGGGAAAATAATAGAGATTGGGTCCCGTTGCTAAACAACCATGCGGGAAAATCGCAACGCATCCGCACTTGCTTGCGGATGCTTGCGATTTTCCCGCAGCCCCATTCACTTCTATGGGGCCTGCGTTGCGTGAAAAATGCACAGTATAGAGCATGCTGCGAATTTCACGCAACGCAGAAGTGATGCGTGAAAATCACCGCTCATGTGCACAGCCCCATAGAAATGAATGGTTCCGGATTCAGTGCGGGTGCAATGCGTCCTCCTCACGCATTGCACCCGCGCGGAAAACTCGCCCCTTTTGAAAGGGGCCTTAGAGCAATTATTGGGCTTGATGATCCTCATTAGTTTGTTTTAACCCTTGGGTTTCCAGAAACCACAGAATAGAAGATATGCTCCATTAACTTGTTTGAACTGTTCCCTTTCTAAAGCCCATGGATTAGAAGGTACACTGCATGGCACTAATGTGAACAAAGCCTTAGAGAAGAACTTTATCCTTAATAGACTTCAGTTTTGGGAACATAGCTTGTGTTAGTCTAGCTCGAAATCTGGCTCCAAGGCTGGAATGCGACTGAGACTGTAATAGTGATTAAATTGGTATGATAACTAGTTCAGTAAATTTGGAAAGGGGCCACTTACTAATTTCGCGTAGGTCATTGATCAGCTGTCAGATGCTAATGCTATTCGGCCTGCTCTATACACAGAAGAACTGAAACCAACCACTTATAGTTAAAAGCTCCGTGTTAGTGTGCCAATTACTTCACTCTACTCATCAGCTTAGACGGGAGAAAAAAACGCCCCAGAAAATTTAATACGTCGTGCCTTTATTAATTTTCCTTAATGTATTTTCTATCTAAATCTACTGTATTCTTAAATTTATAGAAGATTGAGGCGAGAGATTGCCGCATTTGAAGATACAAATCACTCATTGATGTGGTGCTCGTATCTGAGGGGGTTTAATCTCACAAAATTAGTGACAGACTATAATTATATTTTTATATTGTAAAGCTCATAAATTACAAGCAATGAATACCCCTCCGGCCAGAACAATATGTTTCATTTAATCACATCTAGAAAATGTTGGGTGACATTTTTTTTTTTAATTAAGGGCAAGATAGAGCATTGAATGAAATAAGTGACACTGACAACCACAGGAAATTACAATGGCGGAATTTTCTTAAAGGGACCCTTTCACCATGAAAAGGCAATATAAGATACAGGCAGCATGTTATAGAGTTGGAGGAGCTGAGCAGATTGATATACAGTATCTCACAAAAGTGAGTACACCCCTCACATTTTTGTAAATATTTTATTATATCTTTTCAGGGGTCAACACTGAAGGTATGACACTTTGACACAAAGTAAAGTAGTCAGTGTACAGCTTGTATAATAGTGCAAATTTGGTGTGCCCTCAAAATCACTCAACACACAGCCATCAATTTCTAAACTGCTGGCAACAAAAGTGAGTATACCCCTAAGATGGCCAAATTGGGCCCAAAGTGTCAATATTTTGTGTGGCCACCATTATTTTCCAGCACTGCCTTAACTCTCTTGAACATGGAGTTCACTAGAACTTCACAGGTTTCCACTAGAATCCTCTTCCACTCATCCATGATGACATTACAGAGCTGGTGGATGTTAGAGACCTCGCGCTCCTCCACTTTCTGTTCGAGGATGCCCCACAGATGCTCAATAGGGTTTAGGTCTGAAGACATGCTCGGCCAGTCCAGCAACTTTACCCTCAATTTCTTTAGCAAGGCAGTCGTTATCTTGAAAATGGGTTTAGGGTCGTTATCATGTTGGAATACTGTCCTGCAGCCCAGTTTCCGAAAGGAGAGATCATGCTCTGCTTCAGTATGTCACAGTACATGTTAGCATTCATGGTTCCCTCAATGAACTGTAGCTCCCCACAGCCGGCAGCCCCAAACCATGACACACTTGTCTTTGTACTCCTCATATGGTTGCCGCCACACACGCTTGAAACCATCTGAACCAAATAAGTTTATCTTGGTCTCATCAGACCACAGGACATGGTCCCAGTAATCCATGTCCTTAGTCTGCTTGTCTTCAGCATACTGTTTACGGGCTTACTTGTGCATCATCGTTAGAAGAGGCTTTCTTCTGGGATGACAGCCATGCACTTATACGTCTATTTTAAAAAGACAACCTCTGGATATGATGAGTAGCGTTGAGCGTGAATATTCGAAAAGCAAATTTTTATCGCGAATATCGGCACTTCACGATTTCACTAATATTTTGAATATCGTCCTATATATTCGTAATCACAAATATATATATTTTTTTATAATGTACACATCACGATGCACATTACAGTGAAGTGCCAATAATCGCATCGCAATAAAAAAATCGCGTTACGAATATTCACGCTCCACTCACTGACATTGAGTGGAGCGCGAATAATCATAACACAATTTTTTATTGCGATGCGAATATTGGCACTTTACTGATCCCTTCCTTCTTAGTTTGAAAACTGCACCACGCCCCTTTCTCGCATGCGCATGCGATTTTTACATTGCGATTATCACAATTAATGTTAGTAATCGAATATAGCGAATTCGCCAATATTTGACGAATATTCGCCCATATATTTTCGTAAAATATCGCAAAATCGAATTTAGCCGATGCCGCTCATCACTGTGGTGAGCTTGTGCACTCAACTTCTTTGGTTTGGGGCCTGTCTTGGCGGGGTCTGTTCTGAATAGAACCTGTCTTGTTAAAACGCTGTATGGTCTTGGCTCAGTTTCAGGGTGTTGGCAATCTTCTTATAGCCTAGGTCGTCTTTATGTAGAGCAACAATTCTTTTTTTCAGATCATCAGAGAGTTCTTTGCCATGAGGTGACATGTTGAACTTCCAGTGACCAGTATGAGAGAGTGTGAGAGCGATAACACCAAATTTAACACCTGCCCATTCACACTTTAGACATTGTAACACTAACGAGTCACATGACACCGGGGAGGGAAAATGGCTAACTCGGCACAATTTCGCAATTTTCATTTAGGGATGTATTTATTTTTGTTGCCAGCGGTTTATACATTAATGGCTGTGTGTTGAGTTATTCTGAGGGCACAACTAATTTACACTGTTATATAAGCTTTACACTGACTACTTTGCGTTTTATCAAAGTGTCATATCTTCAGTGAAAAGAAATAATGAAATATTTACAAAAATGTGAACTCAATTTTGTGAAATACTGTATAGGTTTATGGAAAAAGATTCCATAAAATCAATATTTTATCCATTTATATTTCTGCTCATTCTGGGCTTTGAAATTAAGGAGGCAGTCCTATTGGTGATTGACAGCCTTCCCTCTATGACTGTGTATACAGAGAGAGCTGTCAATCACTTGACTTTAAAACCCAAAATGAGCAGGGATTTTAATAAATAACTTATTGAATCTTTTCCCATAAAATTATATATCAATCTCTTCAGCTCCGCAGCTCAGACACCACGTTCCTTGTGGCAGGTATCGTTTATATGGGTTTGCTGGGATTTCGATGGCATAAATCTGGTTATGGCGCTTTTAGAATGTCCCATCGGCAGTCCGTGCCCACCACTGTTCTGCTGTCCCAGGCACGTGCGGGCGTCTCTCCTCTCTCTCTCTCTGTGTATTGGGACTAGTGATCGGTGATCTTCCTTTAAGCACTGCGAGAATTAATCCTTTCCTTTTGCTCCCTGTCCAGTTGCTGACTAAGGCTAGATGCAAACATCCGTTAAACCTGGACGTGAGCAGTCCGTGGTAATGCGGGCTGGATTTGTTCTTTACAGCCGGAGCGCACGGCGTCATCGGTTGCTATTTCACCCTGCGCTCCCTGCCGCCGCTGCAGGATAGTAATACATTGGTATAGATCATACCAGTGTATTACTGTAGTGCAGCGGCAGCAGGAGCGCACGGCATCATAGCAACCAATGACGCCATGCGCTCCGGCTGTAAAGAACAAATCCAGCCCGCATTACCACGGACTGCTCACGTCTGCATCTAGCCTAAGGGTCTGATCAGTCTCCCTGTTTATCTGGGCTGGGGGTTCCTGATTTCATGGTGTTTAGTAACCAGCAAAAGTGTGATCGCTTGTCTGACTACCCCTGTATCGTACCTTGCCTGTATGCCGATTTTGCTCCTTGCTGCCTGCCCCAACATTGGAGTTGCTGTCGGGATTACTCATGTATTCAGCCTGCCCCAACCTTGGAATTGCTACTTTGGGCTGTGTTCAAACTACAGCTTTTGTTTGCTTCTCACCGGTGTCTCTGAACCTTGTGGGTCAGCTGTCAACTACACTAGCACTATTCCAAGAGGTAGCAGCCTGGTTAGTTCCCTGCAGTGAAGTCCAATCCCTGTACAGGAGTTAGCGGTTGAATGGTAGGGAACCACCAGGACAACACCCATGTATTAGCCCAAAGCCAAAATGGTTAGCTGGCACAGTGGGTCCTCACCCCTCAGTATGTTACCTAGGATTTATCTTTTAAACTAGTGTACTGATACCTATACATATAAATGGACACATGAAATTATCACAAAAAAGCTAGGGCAGCCTTTACAAATACAGTTTTTTATGCTATATGTGTATTTTGGGAAATTGGAGTGCTCTATTGGAAGCAAGACCTAATTTCAATGCTTTTAGAGCTAAACTTGGTAATTGATCCCAAACCTCTACAGGGGCAGATTTGGTATCTTTGGGGCTTCAGGTAAATTTATGCCCCATGGCCCCTGTCACACCTCTAAGCCCCACTCTCAGACTAGCACTGCAGTCTAGGCACGACTTCTCTTCTTCTGGTAAGGGCCTCCCTCCCCCACTGGGCCCTTGTGCAGCTTAGTCATTTTTTCAGCCAACTGCTTGTGGCCATCAGGAGGCCTCCTGACCTCTAGAACACCAAACATTTAGTTGGTTTGCATGGTGATAAAGCCTACTCTCTTCTTGAACTCTAAACCTAGCCAAACTGAAGACAAGCAAGAACCTCTGAAAATACTAGAGATATTGCACAGAGCTTTAACCATAGAATGGCGGGGGGCATAAGCTTGGATAACATAGACTGTTGAGGGACTTGTCTCAGAGTCAATGACATTTCTTCACCTAAGAATTAGTACATTGTGCTTATTTGCAGCTCATGGATCAAGAAGGTAGATAGAAATTCTGTCCAAAGAACATTTCTCATAAAACTGGTATCTCTCCTACCTTGAGATTTTTTACGATGTTCTTCACAGTACGCTGCTCGATCAATAACCTTATTGATGTCCATGCTCTTGTACTCTACAGTATTGTCTCCATTACACGGCTAACATCTGTTTGCCATCATGCAGGAAATGAATAAAAAGAGGCCACTTAGTCGTCTGTCTGCATCATCTACACTTAGGTGAAAGTACTTGGTGGTTTGAAGGGAAATCGGAAGGGAAGCAGTAGAAATTGCTTAACCACATCTTACAAAGGGATTGAACGTAATGGGAGATGATTTACGAGTGAGGTCAGGCTGCCTCGGCTTGTAATATCAGTTTTATTATTTACTTTTGCAAATGTCTTGTATAAGGCATCATGTAACACGAACCTGAAATTGCCAACTGTCTTATATTAAAAAGCTATTAATAAGCGGCCCTTAAAGGGTTTTCCCATATCAATCATTCATGGCTGAGACTGGAATATCCATCGTATCTGTCAGCCTGAGGTGACTGGAGTTACAGAAATAGCTCAGCGAGCTGTGCTACATTGTTTCTATAGCCCCCAAATGAACTTCTATGGGAGTCATGGCGCAACACAGTCCACTCGGCTGTTTCTGGCAATCCATAGAGAATGAATGGCGCAACGGGGTGGAAGGTTGGCCTGCCAATCCACCAGAATGGTGGAACGGGATGCCTGTTCTCTTGATCGTTGGGAGTCCCAGTGTTCAGACCCCCATTAACCTTATTCTGTGGATAAGAGATAGCTTGGCACAACCCCTTTAATGAATTAAAGGGGTTGTCTCACTTCAGCAAAAGGCATGTGTCATGTAGAGAAAGTTAATACAAGGCACTTACTAATTGTGATTGTCCATATTTCCCCCATTTGCTGGCTTGATACATTTTTCCATGCATTTTCAGGGGTTACAGCCACCACTGCAGCGCTCCGGGACAGGAGTAGCTGTGCATACCGCCCACTAGAGAGGCTGGTGCTCTTCCCTATAGTATTCAAGCACGACCACTACTACTGGATTGCAGGGTGGTCGTAACCCCCGGATACAAGCAGAGTATAATATGTTGGAAAAATGAATCCAGCCAGCAAAGGAATAAATATGGACAATCAGAATACATTAGTAAGTGCCTTTTATTAACTTTCTGTATATGATAGATGCTATTTGCTGAAGTGAGACAATCTCTTTAACCTCTTAAGGACACAGGGCGTACATGTACGGCCTGTGTCCGGTCTTTAAAGATGGCGCCCGCTCCCGCCAGCTGCGGGCACCATAGCCCCAGGTGGCCGCCTGCTTCTTGAAGCAGACACCCGCGGCTCATGTCCGAGATCGGCAGCGATGCTGATCGTGGACATTTAACCCCTCAGATGCCGTGGTCAATCCTGACCACGGCATCTGAACGCGCACAAATCGAAAGTTTCAATTGAATGAAACCCAGGCTGTAAAAAAAAAAATGTTTAAAAAAAAAAAAAAGTTCAAATCACCCCCCTTTTGCCAAAATGAAAATTAGATAAAAAAATTAATAAAAAAAATACACATCATGGGTGTCGCAATATGTGAAAATGCCCATACTATAAAAATATAAAAAAATATTCCCCCATACGGTAAACAGAAAAACGGAAAAAAGCGTCCAAATGGCCGATTCGCTATTTTTGGACGCTTCATTTCCAAATTTTTTTTTTATAAAAGGTGATCAAAAAGTCATACACACCCCAGAATGGTATCAACGAAAAGATCAGATTGTGTTGCAAAAAATGAGCCCCAATACATCTCCGTACACATAATTACAAAAAAGTTATAGGGGTCAAAATATGGCGACAAAAAAGTAAAACTGGTCAGTTTTCTTGTACATCGAATGACGGAATTTAAAAACCCTCAGAACTGTGAAGGAATTGCTTTTTTTTCTTTTGCAATTTCAACCCATTTGGAGAAAAAAATTCCGCAAAAAACAAGCCCTAAAATGGCTATGTGAACTGATAAATAAAAAAGTTATGGCTCTGAGAAGGCAGGGAGTGCAAAACGGAAAAAAAAAAAAAAACGGTCCTTAAGGGGTTAAGCACAAGCTGCATCATACTATAGTGTCAGACTTGGACTCCAAATAGCAAAGAGCAAGACTGAGAGCAAGACTGAAAGTCATATATTATTTCCTATAATGCCATAGGTCCATATATACTATCATGTATAGTGCCTTAGATAGTGCCTCTACGTAATGCTACACATGGGGTTAACTGCTCTAATAGGCAGAGGTCAGAAACCAAGATGACAGACACAGTGATTGTCCAGGCAGGAAAACCCATATGATTCTTGCTGCTGGAATCTGTGGTGCCAACATCACCCGCCAAAAAAGCAGGACACCTGTGAGCCCCCCGTGCTCCAGCTATGCCCCTGCAGTTTACACACAGCACGAAAGGTTAACTGCTTGGATGGTAAACAGTAGTCCTGGTTTCCTGCCAATTTCATATCATAGTAAATAGGGAATGGAGAGCTCAGGCTGTTATCTTTGTAACCCGACTGCAAAGCCATAGGATTCAAGATGGCACAAGAAGATTAAATATAAAATGAAATAGCCTTTCCATTGATGCGGAGACTGGCTAAAGAATTACATATCTAGGTAATTACTTTAAAAAATAAATAAATATTGCAAAGTAAACATTACATTATGGTTTTGTAATAGTCCATGTTATAGTTATATGTACAGGAGCCGATGATGGCTCAGGGTTTTTTTTTTTTTCGTTTTTTTTGTTAAGATCCTATATAAAAACTGGAACAAAAGTGAAGGAAAACATATTTCAAGAGTAGGCTATATTTTTCATCCTGCCCTATTAACAATAATATCAAAAAGGTTTCCTTTCTATATGCATGTGGACAAATTTTTCCTTCCCTTACGTTAAAGGGGGGAAAAAAACACAACGGTCAGTGAAATAACTCGAAAGGTGAGACGGCCGTCCCCAGTGACGGGTGAGGGGGGTATAAATACCTGCAGCCCCTCCCACAAATGCAGGCTGGACCCAGCCTTCTAACAAATAAAAAAATTACTGAAAATCTAATGAAAATCAGTTATTGCTTTTGAATTGTGGCTCAACAGAATAATTTATAAAACAAACTAATGAAACTGCGCTGGCCAAAAATGATGGTGCCCTTAATATAATATTTTGTTGCAAAACATTTTGAGGCAATCAATGGAATCAGTCGATTTCTGTAACTCTCAATGAGACTTCTGCACCTGTCCACAAGTATTTTGGCCCACTCCTTGTTCCAGCTGTCTCAGGCTTGAAGGATGCCTTCTCCAGACTGCATGTTTTAGCTGCTTCCACAGATGGTCAATAGGATTTAGATCAGGACTCATAGAAGGCAACTTCAGAATAGTCCAATGCTTTGCTCTTGGCCTTTTTTGGATGTTTTTAGCTGTGTGTTTTGGGTCACTACCCTGTTGGAGGACCCATGACCTATGACTGAGACCAAGCTTTATGACACTGGGAAGCACATTCCGCTCCATAATGGCTTGATAGTCCTGAGATTTCTTTGTACCCTGCATACTGTAGATTCGAGACACATTGTGCCAGATGCAGCAAAACAGCCCCAAAACATCACCGAGCCTCCTCCATGTTTCACAGTAGGTACAATGTTGTATACTTCCTTTTTACTTCTTTGAACATAGAGCTGATGTGACTTACCAAAATGTCTAACTGGGTTTTTTCTTTCTTTAATGGAAGGATACCAACAATTTTGTCCACGTGTGTACTTAGCATTAATAATAATAATAATATTGTAATGGACTGCACTAGTGCTAAAACAAAAATGATCACATAGATCCAGTGATCATGGGTACACGGGTGGTGCAATTAGGTTTCAGTATGATATTTCATTCTCATCAATATCTGATGGGTGGAGTTCCGACACCCGACACCCCTTTGATAAACAGTTTGAAGAGGGAACGGTGCATACCAAGCATATAGCCAGTCAATGTATAGCGTCTGTGCTTGGTATTGTAACCCAGGCTATGACCATGATCCCCGAATGTCAATTGGACACATTTATCCGGTAGTTTGCTGCAATGTGTTAGTCTGGAGTTCAAAGTACAATATTTTTAGAGATAGACAGAGCATTGCCTAGACCAGTGTAACTCAACCTGTAGTATGTGTACCCTAACCCTAGCTGGTACATGCTATAAGGTGAGGGTGTAAGCAAGAATACTGGTTATTAGGGCGCCGACATGGGGCTGCTCTACATTTAAGTAAATGGCCGTGATAAGGACATTAATATAATTGAATACTGCAGTGGGCCACAGATGCCAATGGCTTTGTGCCCTGCCGTTCAGTCTCATAGGCCACTGGACACTAGACCTGAAGCCTATTAGATTACAGAACAGTCACCAAAATTACGTCATTGTGACCACTTGAGCCAGGACTTAGGCCGGAAGAGGTCCTGTCCTTCACCACATCGCAGACAGTAGCATGGATTGAGAGTGAGGTAACTACAGTATTGGATTTTGTTATTTTCCCCCTTGGCAGAGCATACTATTGGACTATTACTACTGGAGGCACTATGGAGGCTTTATTACTTTTGGGGCTACACTGTAGAGGTTCTATTAGTATTGGTTGGCACTATGGTGGTCTTTATTTGTACTGTGGGCACTATAGAAGGCATTAGTATTACTGGGAGTACTATATGGGGACATTTTTGATATTGGGGCATACCAAAAAGGCTACGTTACTGTGAGGGGGCACAATGGTGGGCTTTACTACTACTGAGGGCACAATAGGGATGCATTGTTACATATGGAGGACAATAAAGAACATTCTTACTACTGGGGACACTATGGTGGGCTTTACTATTACTATGGGCACTGTAGGAGGGATTTATTCCCACTGGAGACACGCTAGTGAGCTTTATTACTACTGTGACACTATAGGGGGCAATTATTACTGGGGACTATTGGCACTATGAGGGCATATTTATTACTGTGGGTACTATGTGGGATATTATTATAGGGCATGTTATGGAGGGCACTAATAATAATGGGGGCAATCTGGGGGGATTTTTTATTATTGAGGCACTGTTACTATTGAGCAATGTTGCTAATAAGGTCACTCTGGGAGAGAATTATTACCATTGGTGGGAGTTTTGGGAGCACAATTTAGGAGGACATTTTGTGGCACTAGTACTGTCAAGGGCACAATCATTTTTGAGGGCACTGTGTGGCAATAATTATTGAAGGGATTGCTGTTTGTGTAATACTAGCATTTTCCAGGGGACTTCCTGTTTCTTCAGTATAATTTTAGGTGGCATTGGGGGAGGGATAGCAGGATGACACTGTGGGAGCATCTGGATGAGGAGTCTGTGTTGAGAAGTGGGTACGATGATGGAAAAGTTAGGAACCTACAGTAAGACCTCGGTGTAGCAAACACTTCAGAGATGAGAAGTGGCTGGTAGAAGTATCTATGGTAAGGGGCGTACATAGCGAAGTAATGACCCTTGGGCCCTTTTTCCACTGCCTCATTTGCTAAAAGTTGTTCCTTTAGAGGGTGGAGTACTGACCAAGTTTTCACCCCCAGTAGAAGAGGTGAGAATCCCAACTAAGACTGGGCCCCCTCTTGCCCCGGGCCCCAGAGTGGTCGAATGGTCTGCCACTATGGAAGTTACGCCCCTGCCTATAGTGGTCTGGGCGGAATAAAGAAGAGAAAAGATAATGTCTACAATCAGAGAATGCACTGGATCTAATAGATATACAGTGCTGTGTTCTTCTGTATGTTTGGTTGCGCTGAATATAATTTAAAATGTAGTAGCCATCTGGTATGGATCCAAATGTGATTGCTTTCATTTTCACAATTAGATTAGAGCTATGCCATGCTGTTCTACACTTTCCGTAAAATCTTATTTTAACATCACTGATTGCTTCTTTGTGGGTACTTGGTTAAAACTTTTTGTCACTAGGGCGTATTAGGCGTGAACGCGCTGAGAAACACTGGTGTAGACAATTGTATCCATGCAAGACTACCTATGTATAGGTTTGATGTGTCAGAATGTACAGAAAAATGTCCTCATTCCCTGACAGCAAACATTTACATTGAAAATGGTGAAGAATTGAAAAACAAAGGGTATTAGAAAGGTGTATAATTTTTCATTTCTATAGCTTTATCTACATAAAACAAAAAATTATAATATAGGAATTAAAAACAAGCGTAGTTAAAATGAGCGGGTTGTCAGCTATGGCTACAGTTTTATAAAGCAGATACATTCGTATTGTATATCTTGGCATTTGACAGATAGAAATGGCTTCAATATCCGTTATGTCCCATGCCCCGCTTCCCCCCCCATTAGTTTTATTGCAGGCACTGATCTATATTCCAGATCTTGCTATCTTGAAATGCTTTAACATATCTTATTATACTGTATCACCAGTAATCTAGCCTCTGTACAACAACAGCCTGGGCAGTGATGCCCTATGTTGTATAATGTTGTCCATCTGGTGGCTTATTAGCTGCAGTCTGTATAGCGCATTGTATGCTATGTTTCTATATAGAGATATCGTGTTGGCATGCAGATAGTAATAAGATTTTAGAAGTCTTGCACATTATTCTATTTATTAACATATTTGTAGATAGTGGCATACTAGCTATATAGAAAGACCATGCCCATGTTATGATTCTATTCAGTAGTGAAGTGCTAATGGCATCCCAACCTCCCTTGCCAAATCTTTTCGCCAATAATACTGAGCTCGTGAAAAGGATCAGGAGAGGTTACTTCAAATGACTGTTTATGGAGCTGTCATTATTTATTCTTCATATTTTGAATCTTTTCCTTCACATTCCTGGCATGGATGCAACTAGCCTTTCTGCTGCTTGAAACATAAATTGAAACGTTGACCCCTCACATGCCAAATTCTCAATCTAACCCCTTTTCCTTCCAGCTCTACTGTTAAATACATACTTTGAAATCTTTAGATATAGTGCCACAAAACATGCAGGGTAATATACCACCACATACCTATTACATCCAGTGACATCTCCTCCGATGTAGACATTCTCTTTCCTCATTTAGTCTATTCTTACCGGACCACCATGATGATTGCTTTCAGCTATGTCTTGTCTCTGCAGAGTGTGACACACAGACATCTTAGTCTCCTACTTTTCCATCATCCTTCTCACCTCCTGAACAACCCATCCTGCCACCCCAAAAACTGTGCCCACTATGTTTCCAAATACTATACTGAAGAAACAGATAATCCAGATAGTACCACACAGATAGTGCCTCCTTCAATCATTACTGACACACAGTGCCCTAAAAATTAACTGTGCCCAGCAAATAGTGCCCCTGACACTAATAATGTCATGAACATAGTGTCTCCCGAAAATAATTGTGCTAAGCTGATACTATGCCGGAGTGCCAAGGCCCCACCAACAGTATTAATTCTCTGTCAGAGTGCACTTACTGTTAACAGTGACCCCAGTTGTAATAATGTTCCTCATTATGCCCCAAAAGTAAATAAACACTTTTCAATGACCCTTGGGCCCTTCTTCCACTGCCTCATTTGCTAAAAGTTGTTCCTTTAGAGGTTAGAGTCCTGACCAAGTTTTCACCCCCAGTAGAAGAGGTGATAATCCCAACTAAGACTGGGCCCCCTCTTGCCCCGGGCCCCATAGTGGTCGAATGGTCTGCCACTATGGAAGTTACGCCCATGCCTATGGTGCTCTGGGCGGAATAAAGAAGACAAAAGATAATGTCTACAATCAGAGGAGGCACGGGATCTAATAGGTATACAATGCTGTGTTCTTCTGCATGTTTGGCTGTGCTGAATATAATTTAAAATGTAGTAGCCATCTGGTACGGATCCAAATGTGATGGCTTTCATTTTCCCAATAAAATTATGATTATAATTATCAGCTGACCAGGGGGTCAGAGATACCGGTGCAAGCACTGAGGGGAAGTACGTGGTCAGGAAGTCCGGGGTCAGGCAGCGATCAAGCAAGATCCGTAAACAAAGTCTGAGGTCAGAGGCAGGCGGCAAACAAGCAAAATCCTATAATTCCAAAAGCAGAGTCTGGTACACAGCAAAGCAGAACTTGAAAAACACCTTCAAACTTGGAACTAGACAAGCTAGTGACCATGAGTTGTTCTGGCATCTTCCTGTGGTAGGAAGCGCCTTTAAATACTTCCTGCAATCCAGCCATAGGCTGGTGAGACAGGGGGCGTGAATGTGCTGCCTCACAAGTAGGGAGAGACACACCCATACAAGCCCTATAAACAGTACAGGTCTCCAACGGGAAGTAAACTTTGGCATGGAGCACAGATGCAACAGTTAAGCTGGTATTTAAAGAGGACCTTTCATCAGTTTTGACATAGGCTAACTATGTCAAAACCTTGTAGTGCAGCCCCCACTGATGCCTGGGATGTGCTTTTTTTTCTCATACAAGTGGTGCGCTCTGATTGGATCGCGATCATAGCCGGGGAAAAGGAGACGCCCACAGCAGAAGACAGCGTCTCCGCCCCGTTGCGAGTTTACAGCTTGCTTGCTGAAACAACGGGGCTCTGAACCGGACGAACGGGGGCGAGGTATGAGAAAACTGAGGGGGACAGAATCTTTGAACTGAGAGACCTTGGTTTATCAGATTTTTATGCGCCTAGGACAAGGTGTCAGCGCTGTGCCACATTGGGTCTCCTGGTGGTTGGGAGAACAATGACCAACTGGAATGACAGAAAGAGCTGCACAGAGGCGAACCTCTGCACAAACAAATTGTTTGATTAGAAAAACGCAGAGTTTGATCCATTCTGTACTACAAGTGAAACTGGATGTCACATCCCAAGCCTAGGGCAGAAAACAGTATCTACACAAACTATCAGAAAGCGTTTTTATAACATTGAACTACAAGCCAGACATCCAGCTACAGATGTTCCATGGATCTCACACCACCACCACTCTCAAAGGCTATTATGGTGCACAGAAAGATGTCAATAGAGGCTGGAATGGAGGTTTATCTTGGATGCAATGATAGCCGGTGACTGGTCTGGAGACCAAGCGAGCAACGCCATGAAGAGGCCTTCACAAGGGAGCATCACATTGGTCCTACTCCCAGGATTATGGTGTGGGGTGACATATTGTACAGTAGTCAGAACCCTCTAGTC
This sequence comes from Bufotes viridis, assembly GCA_033119425.1. Classification (NCBI taxonomy): domain Eukaryota; kingdom Metazoa; phylum Chordata; class Amphibia; order Anura; family Bufonidae; genus Bufotes; species Bufotes viridis. The sequence goes on along the minus strand of CM065591.1, from coordinate 45,824,546 downwards.
TTCATTTCAGGTACACTAACAGCTGGGCATTACATTGATTTGGTTGTGGAACCAGAGGTATGGCCATTTCTCCAAAGTGTCCCAAGAGCCTTTTTAATCAGGACTAATGTTGCTCATGCTACTGTGAGCATCCTGTGGGGCTTAAACCTGCTACCATGGCCTGCAGCATCGCTGGATTTGTCTCCCATAGAGCACATCTGGGATGTCATTGGTCAGCAATTACAAATGGGACTGCTAGCAGTGGATCTTGATGATTTGTGTGCCATCTGCATTCATTGTGGCAGAACCTTCCTCAGACAACTATTAAAGAGGATCTTTCATGGCATTTTTTGTTAGAAACTGGTATGCTTATCAGATAGGGTGGTCGGGTTTCTCCCTGGCTGTAGCGTGGTCCAATCGCAGCAGAGAGCGTCACAGCCAGGGAGAAGGTGAGCTGTTTTTTTCTTCCTCTCAGCTGCGATTGGACCTCACTACAGCCAGGGGGAAGAAGATGTCCATTGAGAAACCCGACCGTCTTCTCCTCCCTGTACCGATACTCTAAATTAACATATGAGGCACCAAAAACAGTGGGGGACACAGAATGAAGGGGCATTTTAGCCCTATCTGGTAAGCATACCAGTTTCTAACAAATAATCCCATGAAAGGTCCTCTTTAATAACATTGGTGATAGCATGCCAGGGCATGTATTTCTGCGTGTGGAGCTCATGCTCAATGCTGAATAAATCAAAATAGTTTCCATATTATTATCATTTGCATATCATTAACACCCTACGATTTCCCTAATTCCACTGCTTTTGCTATCTACAAAATACTGTATAAAGCAATCTGCATTGTTATTTTCTAGCACATGTATTGCTTGTCATCAGTCTCCTGCCAGCATCACTGGAGATGAGATTATTCAGTTAGGAGAGTTCAGTGCAGAAAGCTGCTGACCCTTCTCCAGCCCATCCTCCCTTCCTTCAATCTCACTTCTTTAGCAGAGATGTTAAATTGCTCTTTTGACCCTGATTTGATTATCAATCAAGTTGACTGGAATTTGGTTTCAATTTCTACTGGCTTAGCAATTTTAGTCCAGCCAAGTGCTTTGGTTGGAAAGCAGGGAAAAGCCTGAGACCACTTGCAAGATGAAAAAGAACCTTGTTATTTGCAGTTAATCAACCAAGTGACATGTGGGGAAATCACACCTGATATAGCGGAAAACCTATCTATCTATCTATCTATCTATCTATCTATCTATCTATCTATCTATCGCAGTGTCGGACTGGGGTACCTAGGGCCCACCAGTAAAATTTATTTAGGGGGCCCACAGTACGGATACATTCAAATATAATAAATAATGTAACAAGTTTTTCATATGACATAGGCTGGCTGAGGTGCTGTACATATGTATGTAGTGTAGTTAGTCTACTGTGTTATGTGCCACATGTGCAGGGTTGGGAGACTAGGGACCCAGCTTGCTCAGGGCCCAACCGGGGGATTCCCCTGTACCCCTGTGGGCCAGTCCGAGCCTCTATCTATCTATCTATCTATCTATCTATCTATCTATCTATCTATCTAATATCTATCTAGCTCATATCTATTATCTACTAGCTGAAGGACCCGGCTTCACACGGGTATAATTCATCTATTTAATTTAATGTTTGTGTGTGTTGTTAAAAGGTAACGACAGTATCCACTATAACAGTAACATCTACAGTACCGTGCCCCTTTAACAGTGACATCCACAGCGGCCTCCCCTTTAACAGTGACCTCCACAGCAGCCGCCCCTTTATTAGTGATCTCCACAGTACCCTGTCTCGTTAACAGCGATTTCCACAATAACCCTCCCCCTTAACAGTGACCTCCACAGAGCTCCGTTACCTTAAAATGTGACCTCCACAACACCCCGCCCCCTTAACAGTGACCTTAATAGCGGACCATCCCCTTTACTGTGACCTCCACAGTTCCCTGCCCCCTTAACAGAGACCTCCACAGCACCCACCCCTTTAACAGTGACCTCCACAGCAGCCTACCCCTTTAACAGTGACCTCCACAGCATCCAGCCCCCTAATAGTGACCTCCACAGTAGCCCGCCCCTTTATCAGTGACCTCTGCAGTACCCCATTTCCTAAACAGAAACACAAGGGGGAGTCATTCAGCACATCCTTGTATGCAGGTGCACGTAGCCATGGCAAAATATACATACAAACACAGAAATGCAACAGCATTCTGCAACCAGCACTCTGCCCTGCCTCTATGCTAGAAGCTATCAGAGGCCTTAGTGTACAGTAAATTGTGATAAAAAAGTAATAAGTCACTCGCCACGCCAAGGCGTCTCTATGAGTGGTCCTAACGCTAAATCTTACCTGTTATGGGCCATGAAAGCCACATAAAATCCAGGGAGTGCGGGCCCAGCATGCATGCTAGGATCCACCGTGCTTATTAACCCTTTCTGGTGCCATAACAGCCTCCATTAGATCCAGGGATGCAGGTACCAACATGCATGCTGAGCCCACTGTGTATTATTCCTGGAGCCAGATGGTTATCAGTGGGCTTATTACTTTTTGATCAAAATGTACACTAACGACCTATGATAGCTTCTAGCATAAAGGCAGGGCAGAGTGCTGGTTGCAGAGTGCTGTTGCATTTTGTGTTTGTATGTATATTTTGCCATGGCTACGTGCACCTGCATACAGGGACGTGCTGACTGACCCCCCCTAGTGTTTCTGTGTAGTATATGCTGGAGGTGTGGCGGCCTCCTTTCAGTCGTGCACACCTGACTAGTTTGTCTGCCCTAGAGGCTGGTTTTAATCAGAGTAAGTATAAAACTGAACTTGCATTCATAGTACCTACTGATAGCCATCTGGCTCCAGGAAGAGTACACAGTGGGCTCAGCATGCATGTTGGTACCCGTGTTTCTGGATCTAATGGAGGCTGTTATGGCACCAGAAAGGGTTAATAAGCACGGTTGATCCTAGCATGCATGCTGGCCCGCACTCCCTGGATTTTATGTGGCTGTCATGACCCATAACAGGTAGGATTTAGCGTTAGGACCACTCATAGAGGCAACCTTGGCGTGGCGAGTGGCTTATTACTTTTTGATCAAAATATACACTAACGAGTCGACCTCTGACAGCTTCTAGCATAGAGGCAGGGCAGAGTGCTGGTTGCAGAGTGCTGTTGCATTTCTGTGTTTGTATCCATCTCCTTAACAGTGACTTCCACAACACCCCTACCCCTTAACAATGACTTTCACAACACCACGTCCCCTTAACAGTGGCCTCTACAGAAATCTACCCCCTAACACTGACCTCAATAGCGGACCGTCCCCTTAACTGTGACCTCCAGAGCAGCCTGCCTCTAGGGTGGCCAGAGGTCCGGTTTTTGGCCGGACAGTCCGGCTTTCAGACTTCCTGTCCTCCGTCCGGCACAGAGCCTGGATGAACACAGGTATGTCCTTTTCAACAGCTCACTCTTAGACAGCAGCACTGTGCTGTCTGAGCGTGAGCTACAGTGAGAAAGTCACCCACACTCCCACCCCTGAAGCTGACAGAAATTAATTTTTACCTTCATTTTTCCAATCCCCATTGACTGCAGAGTGGGAGGGGGCATGGCCTAAATGGATCGGGGGCGTGGCTTAGCAGGATATGGGGGATTGGTTTTTTAAGTCCATCTTTTGAGGGTGGCCTCAATGGCCACCCTACGGGCCCCCTTAACTGTTACCTCTACAGCCCTCCGCTCCCTTAACAGTGTCATCCACAGCAACATGCCTCTTTAAAGCTGACCTACAGCAGTGAAGAAAAATGGCTTGGTTGTTATGGAAACTTGGTGTAAAACTGTGTGTATGTGGAGACTAAGGGCATATGAGCTTCTATTGGCTGATAATGGTCATGTGACAAGGCTTCTATTGGCTAATGCTTTTTTGGGGAATATCTTAGGAATAGTACGTGCTAGAGAGCTGAGACCCGGTCTAAAACCTTCCAGGACACCTGATGTACCTGTGTGCCAAATTTCATGTAATTTCATTGTAAATGCAGTGGTGCAGGTTCCTTTAGTGGACACACACACATACACTCAGGTTTATAAATTAGATCTATCTGTTTCATATATATCTATTTATATATTATCTATCTATCTATCTATCTATCTATCTATCTATCTATCTTTCGTATCTATTCATCCCAAACTCTCTGAAACTTATCTGCTCCTCTCTATCCCCCAACGCTCTGTTTCCCAAGTCTTCATATGCTAATACAGTCTCTATTCCAGCACATAAACAATGGTGGACAGGATATGGCAATATTATCTATGGCAGTTTGTATGTCAGTGTTACTGTACTGAATAAAACTAGTGTACATAGGTGCACTATAAAGGGTTTTGTATACGATATATGTGTATGATTAGTATGATAGTGTTATTTATTAGTGTTGAGCGAGCATGCTCGGATCTCCGCACCTGCACGTTTCTTGGCTGCTACGCAGCCAATAGACGTGCGGGTAAGTACTGCCCTCACTGTAATGCCGCATACACCCAATGGCGCGAGTTCGGCTCAGTCTTAGTCAGGGAGAGCTGTGCTGAGGAAGGGACAGACAATGTAGGGAGTGATATAGGAATATTTTTATTAGAAAAACTTTAGAGAGACCCAAAAGTCCTTTTAAGGACTATTGTGTGTGGCAGCAGCAATATCTATTTTTAGCGCAAACTGTGCTAAATAGCGTGCAATAGTTAGGCCGCTGCAGACAGCAAAATTAGTTGCACCACATCTCTTGTGTAAAGTGTGCGCATCCAAAAAATATCTGTTACATCCAGTGTACTTTTTCCGTAGACGGTGTCCGCTGCAGACAATGACATTAGTGCGCCACATCTCCTGTGTAAAGTGTGCTCATCCAACAAAAATATCTGTGACATTCAGTGTACTTTTTCCGTAGATGGTGTTTGCTGCGGAAAGGGAAAGATTACTCAAGGTGTAGGGAAAGGATAGGAGTAATCATTCCACCAGAATTTGTGTTGAACAGGATTCAGTCGGGGAGGTGACAGCCTGGGTAATAGGAACAATCCTATTACACCTTGCTGCACTGACTGGGGATCCAAATTGTCATTATACAGCTCTGTAAATCCAGCAAACCTGTCTTATTAGGGTGCAAGTTCTGTTTGATACAGGCATTAACAGGGTTTATTACAAGGAAATATTTCTATGTCTTATTTGCCCTTGTGCGGTGCAGTTATATGTTCTAAAGCATTTTTTGGCTTGTATTAGTAGGAAAAAAAGGGCTAATTAGCCGTTGTGTGGTGAAGTGAGAAAATGACAGCCCTTTTTTCTGTGTATTAGTGGCAAAATAAAAATATATTCGCCGTCCAGCGTTTCACTTATCTGTTGAAAAGCCTGCTGTGTAAAAGTAGAAAATAATTGGGGCCTAATTGAGGTTCTGCGGTGCAGTGATATATTTGGAAGCCCTGTTTGCCGTGTATTAGGGGCGAAATAAAAATATATTCGCCGTCCAGTGTTGCATAAGTCTGTTGAAAAGCCTGTTGTGTAAAAGTAGAAAAAAAATTGGGCCTAATTGACGTTCTGCGGTCCAGTGATATATTCAGAAGCCCTGTTTGCTGTGTATTGGTGGCGAAATAAAAATATATTCGCCGTCCAGCATTGCATTTATCTGTTGAAAAGCCTTTTATGTAAAAATGGTAAAAAATTAGGGCCTAATTGCCGCTCAGCAGTGCAGTTATATATTCGGAAACCCAGTTTGCCGTGTATTAGTAAAAGAAAATTATATTCGCTGTTCATCGTTGGGCTCATCTGTTGATAAGCCTTGTGTAGTGTAAAAGTATAAAAAAATAAAGGCCATATGTGCAGTCATATGTGGTAAAAGCCTTTTTGTGGTGAATTTTTTTCTGTGAAGCTGGCTTTTTTGGGGAAATTTCTGGGTGATTGTGCACCCCCTTTTGCGGTACGGGCCGAATTACGTAGTGGTGAAATTTGTAATATGAAACAGGCTTCTTTTAGTCAAATTCATGACTGACTGTACACCTCCTTTTGCTGTATGGGCCAAATTACGCAGTGGTAAAATTTTATTTCAAAGCAAACTCTGCTGCTCTGTATCTCTTGTGAGGTCAATGTCTCCAACTATGCCCCTCGCGCGATTTACACCAAATACATTATTTTCATGTCGAGATCCAAGAATTATGTTGGAGGCATGTACTGTATGCAAGCCATGTGCAACCTCTCTCATCACTCTCACGCTGTTCTGCCCGTGGTTTGCCTGGGCGAACGGAGTCAAACAGGGGAGGGACTACTCCTTGTCTTTCATCAAGAAATTGAATCCTGGCTTTCTCCGTGACAACTGAAAATCTGAACTTTGGTGACCAACAACGGGAAGAACACGGTGTCGACTCTGCATCAAGGAAGGCTATGCCATGCACCCTGCATGGCACACGTGTTTAATCTGGTTGTCAAGCAGTTCCTAAATTCTTCCACCCATCTACAAGACATCCTAAAAATGGCCAGGAACCTTTGCATGCACTTCAGCCACTTGTACACTGCAAAGCACACCATCCTTGAGCTGCAGCGGCAGAACAGCATCCCCCAAAATCGGCTGATATGCGATGTTTCCACCCGTTGGAATTCCCTCCATATGTTGGACCGACTATACGAACAGAGTAAGGCCATCAATGATGTCTTGATGATCCAAGCGGACAGGAGTACTCCTCTGTATAACTTTGATGTCAGCCAGTGGCAGCTCATATGTGACACCTGCATTTGCTCAGGCCCTTTGAGGAGGCCACGTTATTTGTCAGTCGCCAGGACTACGGGATGAACAATGTCATTCCACTGCTTCATGTTCCCTGGAACAGATGCTGGTAAATCTGGCTGGTCAGGGGACTGGAGACGTGGCGCCTAGAAAGATGGCGGCAGAGTTTGATACATTTGTCTGTCAAGATCTGTGTTTAAAGTCAGTGAACGCGAACATCGTTTATCGCAAGGATATGCAAACACCAACCAATGGGGGGGTCATCTGCACGAAGGAGCAGTCATTTTCACAGCCCGAGGTATCCTCCTGGAAGCTTGACCTCTGCACGTCGATGGTCTGCAATGCATTGCGAAGCTTGTCTAAAACAAAAATCCCCCATTGCACCCCCTTGGAGGAAACTCTTGATTCGGCACAGGCTGCTTTGCTCCTTCAAAAACAATGGACTCTGTACAGCGTCACACTGATGTATAATTTCTTATACACCAGACTGAACGAGTATTCCAAGCACTGGTCTGCCCACTACGCTGCCGAAAAGCAGAAAGGTCTTGTCATTGAAGTGGGCTCAGAGCTGAACCTAAAAGCCAAATTTTCCTATTTACCTGGACTCAAGGGAAATACAGAGATCCACTGGCTGTGCTCATACAGATTTCATCCAAGCCTCCACTCACCAAGGCAAGCACAGAGGACCGGATTGTGCGGACAGGTTGGTTATGCAGGACGTATACAGAGGACGATCTATTGGAGGTGTTACCAAAGACATTTACTGACCTCCCGCTCTTCCTGTATAAAAGCTCCAAGGTGCTCAAGGCTATCATTGGGACGTGATCCCAAAGAAACTTTGACTGTTGTTTCGAGAAGCTGGTGATCAGTTCTCAGGACCTTATGTGGCTAGCAGCGATGGGAACAGGGTATAACGTGTCTGGATCAGTGTCGGCCACAGAGCTTGTTTTCTCTTTGCCCATCGAACCTCGCATGGACATTTTTTATGCCATCCACGCAGAGGACTTCAAGACTTTATGGAATGATATTCATAAATCAAATGACGAGGTCATGTTGGACGAAGTGGACAATTTATTCCAATGTCTTTACTCACATTCCTTCAGACACTTTAGAATCCACTTATCAGCAACCCAGCTCGTCAAGGTGATGGCATCTGTGGCAGTTTCTCAGTAAGGACTACCTAATCCGAGTGCTAGGATTCATCACGGAGCTGTCATCAATAACATCCAGTATTGAACACATGGACGACTCTTATCTTGGACCTTGCCCACAATGTTCGGGACCCTCCGGATGTCTTACATGTCTTAGACATGATCTCTGCAGTGCTTACTACATGTTATACCGCGTCTTACTGTTCTGTTACATAGTACTCCAAAATGACAGCGCACGATCCTCAGGTTGGTTGCACGGGAAGGGGCTATCCCCATATAGCAAAAAAGGAAAAAATCCCAGCAACGGTGGTTGAGAAAGGCTGGACAAGCCGAAACGCGTCCCCTTCAAATTTTGTATTACTTGATGTGATTAAAGCAGAATCCAAAAAAGAAGCCACTGTTGCTGGGATTTTTTCCTTTTTTACCGTTCTGTTACAGCGGCTGTGAGACCTGCACATTCTAAGGTTTATTTATAAAGAATTTTGGGTGTTGTCTGTACTGACCAGTTACCTTCCAGCTGTGATTGTATAGCCTGCACTGTAGGAATGAGTCGGCTTGTTTGCTGGACTGTCCTTCAGTTATCAGCCATAATAACCCCATACATTTTATGATCAATATGCAATATGCATTACCCCGACACTGGTCGTCAACCCATTCTTGTTGATGAAGCCCTTTTTTTTCAGTTTGTCTTTTAAATTTTGTGGTTTTGCCCCTTCTGTGTTGTATTTTATGTGTGTTAATGTCCTGTTTGTTAAATAAAGTTTTTTTTCTCCCCCGTTTAAAAAAATAAATAATTGGCTTGTAATTTGGTAGCCAAAAGCAGGAGTGGGTACAAAACACAGAAGAAATGCAAATATTCCATTCACGTGTCATCTCTGTTTTGGATCCACTAGCAATACTGACCAAATGCTGACCGAGTGAAGGCGGGTTCTCCACAGACAGGATCCGTTTTTTTGGGGGGTTATTGTTCTGATGGATCAGAGAAAGGGCAAAATAATCAATGACGTCAACACAAACTTCATGCTCACACAATCTCTCCACTCTGTTGGGGGGCTCTGCTTGTATAAGCGTTAAATAGAACAGGTTCTGTGGACATCTATGTGGAATCAGCTGACGAGGGTGAAAAAGGAGTGCACTTCTTCTTGACACTAACATTGACCTGTAAGTGTACATATAAGGTTCGGACTGCGCGTGTATAAGTAGGTGATATAAAACTGTTTTTTTCTCCCTTCAGAAAAGTTTCGAGGTCTGCAGATGTCCTATTAGCGGATATCCTGCAAATTGGTGAAAGAATGCAATAGTGTAAATCCATATGATTACGCCGCCCCGTAGTGCACAGATTGTACTTACACGGCACTTTACTGACAAGAGGCGTATCAGAGGAGTCCTCCGCAGTTTGTTGGATTCCTCGTGGCGTAGGTCCACGTTCACACGCCGGCACACAGGGCTCAACGGCGGACTTAACTGCAATCAACACCCGGTGGGTCTGCTAGTGTTCTGCGGGTGTTGGTTGCAGTTAAGTCCGCCGTTGAGCCCTGTGTGCCGGCGTGTGAACGTGGACCTACGTAATTCTAAGAGCAACCCCTGTCATCTGCATGTCATACGGACTCACAGCATAATAGCCGTTTTTAATGTAATTCGACGACAATATATTTGGATCGAACTAAATTTTTCCAGAAAAATTTGGCGAACCAGCGAATAGAATTTTTAAAAAATTCGCTCATCTCTAGTCTTGGATATAACTTTGAGGCCTGATCAGGTGGGATCCATGCTCTGAGTGAGTATTCAAAAGTTTAACTTTGGGCTCTGCATCCTCTAGTTAATAAAGCACTCCCACAAAATGTTTACTCTCTGACGTGTTAGAAAGGTACATAATGTACTGTAAATTATAGTAAAGGCTATCTTCTTACTAGTGACTGTATTTGTGAGTTATTACTTCCCTTCTGATCCTCAGCTGTGTCATGTGACCAGCACTCTGGCTCTCCAAATAACACAGCATCTTATGTGCGGACAGGACATTAGTTTCGATATGTATTCTTATGGGAGCCTCAATGTCAGTTTCATGGGAATGAATAGAGAAGTAACTAACTTCTTGTACTGTGTCATTTGGAGATCAGAGTGTTAGTCACATGACACAGCTGAGGATCAGAAGTGAGGTTCTAATTCACAAATACAGTCACTGGCAGGTGTGCACCGCCAATGAGGCCATATGAGGCAATCGCCTCAGGCAGCACCAGGTAAAGGCAAGAGAGGGGGCAGCGGAAGGGCCATGGGCTGAAGGGAAGGGGTTAGGTTAAGAAATTGGCTTTGGGGAGGGGGTGCCATTTCAGTTTTCACCTCAGGTAGCAGAAAGGCTAGGTACACCCCTGGTCTTTGGTGAGAAGATTGTCTTCACTACAGATTAAATGATGTACCTTTCTTACATGTTGGAGAATAAATATTTTTGTGGCAGTACTTCTTTAAGCTCCTGATAAAGAGAACTATATATATATATATATATATATATATATATATATACAGAATCACTCTAGCCACCTTGCCTTGCAGAACGAGTGTTGGGGTAACCTATTCTCCCAAGGAATCCCCACTTCCAGTGTCGGACTGGGGTACCTAGGGCCCACCAGTAAAATTTATTTTGGGGGCCAACCGTATGGATACATTCAAATATAATAAATAACTTAACAAGTTTTTTTTATATGAACATCGGCTGGTTGAGGTGCTGTTCATTAAATATATGTATGTGGTGCAGTAAGTCTACTGTGTTATGTGCCACTTGTCCAGGGGGTGGGAGATTAGGAGCCCACCTTGCTCAGGGGCCCACCGGGGGATTCCCCTGTACCCCTGTGGGCCAGTCCGAGCCTGCCCGCTTCTCACACATTCATGGCAAAAATCCTAATGTTAAAAAATCGTTAAAAAGGGAAACCTCTTGTAAGAACATAAATCACAATACTTTTTTTTAGCATAATAAAGTTTATTCCTTACACCCCCACGTATCGGAGTAAAATGATTCCAGAACATCATTCTACTTCTAACATTTGCATTGTGTATGAGGACTACAACTCTGATAATGTGCTTCTTCCGGGCAATGAGTACGCCAAATCTTTGGTTTGCTATGACCTGTTACTGGTTTATCACATAAACCAAAAGCCTTGGGATTGGCTGTTCCAGGATGGAAAGGAAAGAAATCAATAGCACAGGGATGGAGCTGGTTACTGCAGAGTACTTGAGGCACTCACAAGCTTTGCTCATTAAGAGAGAACAGGCTGAGCGTAACATGACTTCCAAGAGCCAGTGAACACATCCTGAAAGGCACAGGAGATGTGAAGAACACCCCGTCAGCTCCACTAGGATCACAGCTCAGGAGGCTGCCTCCCCTGCACTCAGATTTTTTTTGCCATTTCTTCTTGTGCCTTCACATCAGTATATTTCTTTATTTTTTTATTCCTGGACATCTATATGATCATGTACCCAATGTTTCACTCAAACACATTCCTAGTGCTGCTCAGTGCCATCCTCTGGGGGCACAGCGATTCAGAGACACGTGTCGTGAGTGGTAAGTACCAGCATGTGCTCTGCAAACTTTGAACACAGGAGCTTACATGTACAGTGCACTTGACTTTTTATAAGATTGAATTTTAGGTTTGCTGTAATATGTTATATTTATTTTCTATAATTATATTTTTATATTTGTTTCTATAACTACTGTATATGTTTCTGTATCCTAAAATATATCATTTAATGTTAAGACAGTATTTAATATAATTATATTTATTTGTTTCATTTATTGCTTTTTGTTTGTAAATTCGTTTTTTTTTTATTTATATTTATTTTCAACCTTTCAAGTCTGCAAATCTGTCAGTGCTAGTTCGTGAGTTACGATCATCAAGTACGTTTACCGGCAGTCCTATGTAAAACATCACACTGTGAATTGCGCCAAATGACAAAATCTCTGCTACATCATATTATTGCCATAGATCCTCATGTTTCAGTGTTTCTTCAAGATCTGATGATAGAAACCTTCAGCTCTGTGCCTGTAGATATAGCCCAATAGTGGGAAGTAGCAGTTGTCTAGTAACTTTAATCCAGTTTCAGCATCTCAGAAAATGATTGCAATTTGCAAATATTAAAAAAAATAAACTACAAAAGTTACAAAGTTACAGCAAAAGTGTCCTATATGTAATGACTAGACCCAATCGGATGCTTAGTGTCAGTGGCAATATGTAAAATACGTCATTAGATGTGGATGTAAGAGGCAAGAGTTCCCACTATATTATCCTCATATAGTTATCGCAGTACACTAACAGTGCAGCAAATGACAAACTCATATTAGCTACGTCTGTAAAGCAATATCGTACATGTTCTTCAGGTACTTTCATAGCACCAAAAGACAGTACGTTATATATAGTGCATCTCGTATGGAAGAGCTAGTAATCACTAAGCAAGCAGACGCACATTCAAATCTTGCCAAAGGAGCTTGCAGTTTAGATCATAATCATCTCCAAAATGCATGGCAGTACAGATGTAGCAGTGCTGAGTTGTTAAGATTTACAGTAGCGCTGGGTTTCAAAATTTCCATAGCTTAGTATCACGTGTGGTCGTATATTCTGCAGTATTTTAATCAAGCAATTTAAATGCAGGAAATCTAAATCAACCCCATTATTTCAGCTCATGGAGCTATGACAAGGCACAAACTATACAGCTTCAAAGAGTTAAATGGCAATCTCAGCCCTGCTACATCTATAAAAGAAGTACCATAGTTGATACAGTGAGTCAATTATGAAACTGCAGAATACAGCAGAACTGTCCAGTGATGTCCGTTCCAAGTTTAAAACAAATTTGGCAAGTCCTCGCAACTCTCTGCATAATGTATAGGTAAGAGTTGGGCATTGTACTCATCTGCTGGCTATCATTTATAAGGAGTGGGGGTAGAGCCGGAGGCAATTTACCAAAATCTCCATTCTGCAGACCCATAAGAAAATGCTGCCAGATTACTCAAGGCTGCTATGTAATGACATTTCCAATACTCAGAGCTGAGTTTACAGTTTTTAGTCACAAATTATTTAATTTTACTCATTCGCTAATGAATTACTGCAGGCAATGTTACGTCTTCTGCTTCGAGCCATATTCTGGGACTTAGAGCCATGTGATGAAGTTGGTCAGAAACTTCTTATGGGAAAAAGCCTGACCATGTGGGTGTCCAGAAATGGGCGCATTTGAGAGCCGTATCGTTGGGGTACTCCAGTCATAGACATTTATGGTGCACCTGTACCAGGAGAATGGGTGACCAAGTAAAGGAGAAGCAGAGCAGGTTCAAGAGGCGCTTTGCTATAAAGTTCATGGAAGCTGAAGAAGCACTGGCTCTGCTGGTCCCATAACTCCCATCGACTATAGTAGAGACCTACTGGCCTGCTCTCTTAGCAGGTGGGGGACCCTAACCTAGCAGACATATCCTACAAAAGAACCTTTTACATTTATGGTATCCTTACCTCACACAGTCATTTTTTGCATATTCTACTCTAACTCATGCCTGTGTGCGTGAACTGTGCTTCCTTCTTGCACTCTTTTTTTTAAGGAAAATGTGCGTACAGTGACTACACCCTGCAGACCATATGAATAATATGGTTCAGGGGAGGTAACACTAGCCTTCCGGTGTCCATCCACATGGAATTAGTGACATTATGGCTCTGACTAATAGTGATGAACAGCATAGGCAAAATTCCAATTCGCGATATTTTGCAATATTTGGCATAAATTCGCAAATTCGAGAATTCGTGATCTCCAGTCATTATTTACTTGATTGCGAAAATTGGCAATGTAATATATTCGCGATAAAAAGTGGCGATTAGAATATTCGTGATCAACAACAAGGGGTAGGCAACTTTCATATTGGTTGCTAGGGATGTTGCTAAGCTCCGATATTCGCGATAAATTCACGATTAGAAAAGTCCCAATCAACACTATTCACGAATTTGAATATATAGTATTATATTCTAAATATTTGAGAATTCTCAAAGTGGCGATATTCGTGATTAAAATTCTCGATTCAAATATTCGCGCACAACACTACTGACTGATAGGAGTAGCAACTTTTTGAGACCAACAAAATGGCTGCTGCATAATATAAGTGGACTGTCCTGTAAATAAGACCAGATCACAGAAAAGGGCATAGATATTCCTTTAAGATGATCCCACAAAATAGCCCTTCCACTAAGGTTATCATTTTGCACTTTCTGTACCTCCTTATCCGTCTGATTTCATACCAATGCATATGTGTGAGTTCCAATGGAGCCTGTAAAACGTACCTTGTTAAGTTTCTCTCTCTAAGGCCTCATGCACATGACCATATGTGTTTTGTGGTCCACAAACCGCACATCCTGAAAACACAAATACCGGCCACGTGCGTCCCGCACTTTTGTGTTCCACAACTCACCCTATTGTAGAAATGTTTATTTTTGTTCTATATTTTGGAAGAGCTGGACATACGACTGCACGGATGCGTATGTCTCCGTAGAATGGCCGCATTTTTTGAGGGCCAGTTGAAGTGAATGGGTCTGCATGAAATCTGCCAAAAATGGGGATTGTATATGGACCGAAAATACGGTCATGTGCATGAGGCCTAACATTGGCTTGAAATCTTTTAAGCCAGGGATGCCCAACCTGAGTCCCTCCAGCTGCTGCAAAACTACAACTACCAGCATACCCTGATAGCTGTAGGATGTCCAGGCATGATGGAAGTTGGAGTTTTGAAAAAGTTCCAGGGCTGCAGGTTGGACATCTCTGATCTAAGCATTGACATGACATTAAAGGGGTTCTCTGGGAATTAAGTAAATGAAAATGCTTATATATTTTTTTTAGGGATGAGCGAATCAACTTCAGATGAAACATCCAAAGTCGATTCGCATAAAACTTAGTTCTAATAAAGTACGGAGCAGGAGCTCAGTACAGTATTAGAATGTATTGGCTCCCATGAGCCAAAGTTATTGCTTCGCGAAGTCTCGCGAGACTTCATGCAATAACTTCATAAATTAATTTGTACTGTCAAAAAACTTTTCCTAACTCGGGTTTGGTTCCAAGGTACCACTTGGAACCGAACCCGAGTTCAGGAAATGTTTTTTTAAGTACAAATTAATTTATGAAGTTATTGCACGAAGTCTCGCGAGACTACACAAAGCAATAACTTCGGCTCATCGGAGCCAATACATTCTAATACTGTACTGAGCTCCTGCTCCGTACTTTATTAGAACTAAGTTTTATGCGAATCGACTTTGGATGTTTCATCCGAAGTTGATTTGCTCATCCCTAATTACTTTATTATAAATATATTTCCAAATACCTTTCATTAGTTATAATGCCTTGTTTTGTCTAGGGAGCAAACATTAAAAGAAATGTAATGGCCGCTGTCCTATTTATACACACAAAACCTGTCCTAATCACACAAGAGAACAAGTTACTTCACAACACTGAGCTAAAGAGCTGCCTCATCCTCATCTCTGCTCTTCTTCATGTCAGGGATTATGATCCTGAATACAGCTGATAAGATCTTCAACTGTATTTCTGTAGGAATGGAGTTCATGAGGAGACATGAAGTACAGCAATGAGGTGAGGATGTGGCTAATGAGCACCAGCTCTTGTATGCAGTCTCCATTACCACAGTCTGTTCTGTTTATTCCCTCTGTACTTCATGTCTCCTCATGTTCTCTAATTCCAACAGAGATTCAGCTAAAGATATTATCAGCTGCATTAAGGATCAGCAATTCATTATTAAATAAAAGAATTACCCTTTGTTTTTTTTGCTACGGGCTAAAGGGCCACTCAGTTCTTTACCACAGAATGGCCACAACCCGCCCGCAGCACGGCCCCTCCCGCAGCACGGCCATAACTAAAAGCCGTCAATCACTGATAACACCTCCCTCTTGTACCAATAGCTGTTCACAGGAGGCAAAAAAAGCAGAGATATAAAAGTATAAATTACAACTTTTATTGAGTCTTTTCCCACAAAAATGTATCAAACTGCTCTACTTTTCCTGCTGTACAACATGATGCTGTCAGATTTAATTGCATTTTTTTGTGACAGGGCCTCTTTAAAGGAGTTTGCTATAACCACTCCTTTTTATATGCAGTATTGAGGCACGTTTTAAAAGAGCCCGCCACTATGAGAGTTGCTGATTACAGCATCAGCAGCTTCTGCTCTCGCAGCCCAGTCCTGACAGTGACTGTCGGGACAATTTTCACACTTTCAACAAGCATGAATAAAGCCTGAATTACCAAATTAAAAAATAGGCCACTTTCACATCTGCGCTTTCCCTTTCCGCTATTGAGATCCGTCAAATGATCTCAATAGCTGGGGGAAAACACTTCCGTTTTGTCCCCATTCATTGTTAATAGTGGAAAAACTGATCTGAATGAAACGGAGTACACCAGAAAGCATTCCATTCCGCCGGGTTGCATCCCTATCACAGACAGAATAACGCTGCATGCCGTCATGACACACAATGTAAGTCAATGGTGATGGATCCGTTTTCTCGGACACAAAAGAAAACGGATCTGTCCCACATAGACTTACAATGGTTTTAGTGACGGATCCGTCTTGGGTATTTTATAGATAATACAACCGGATCTGTCTAGAACGGATGCAGATGGTTGTATTATTATGACGGAAGCATTTTTTCTGATCCATAACAGATCCAGCAAAAACACTGGTGTAAAAAGTAGCCTTAGGCCTCTTTCACACTTGCGTTGTGAGGATCCGGTGTGCACCTATGTCGCCGGAAATGCCCGCCGGATACGTCACAACGCAAGACAACTCTTCAACTGAAGAGTGATCAGTCTTCAAAATGCTTTCAGTGTTACTATGGCAGCCAGGACGTTAAAGTCCTGGTTGCCATAGTAAGTAGTGGGGAGCCAGGGGAGCAGATACTTACAGTCCGTGCAGCTCCCGGTGCGCACCACAATGACGTCAGAGCGCCCCACTAACATGGATCATGTGATCCATGCGATCATGTGATCCATGCTCATGGGGCGCTCTGATGTCATTGTGGAGCTCCCCGGGACTTGGGAGCGGCACGGACGGTAAGTATACTTCTCCCCTGCCTCCCCACTACACTTTACCATGGCAGCCGGGACTTTAGCGTCCTGGCTGCCAAGGTAACCATTCACAAAAGCTAAACGTCGGATCCGGTGATGCGCCGAAACAACGTTTAGCTTAAAGCCGGATCCTGATTAGTTTTTCAATGGGCATTAATTCCGGATCCGTCCTTCCGGCATGCCTTCAGCATTTTTGGCTGGAGCATGCTGCGGATTTTGCTACGGTCAAAAAACGTCTCAGTACTGAACTGAAGACATCCTGATGCATCCTGAATGGATTTCTCTCCATTCAGGATGCATGGGGATAATCCTGATCAGTATCTTTCCGTCCTAGAGCCCTGAGGACGGAACTCTAGGACGGAAAGATAAAACGCCAGTGTGAAAGAGGCCTTATACTGTCATATATTTTATCAAAGCTGACATCTAGCACATTGCTGCCCCCCAGCACTTTATAATGATTGGAGCCTTCATGCAATTTGAATTAAAACATAAAGGGGGGAAATTACTATTTCATTTATGCCACTTTTGTGACTTGTCCCCCTTCACACCACTTTTGTGAAGTGATGAGAAAAGGAAATGAAGAAGGGGCGAGAGGTCCAGCACATTTATCTTTATTTACGCACAGTTTCTGGTGTGAAGAAAGACAGAAATTTATGAAGATTTAAGTCTGTTGCACGGCCAATGAGAGGATGCAACAAATCCATGAGAGGACTGGGCGTCTACATAACTTTGGCGCATCCTCCAGCTATGCAGCGGAAATCAAGACCAGCAAAAAAGTGCTGGTTTTGATAATGTAGTCCTCACCAACTTCAACGTGTAGACTCCAGCGCTGTGATCTGGGGTTGCCAGATATGCTGCCAGGCCGAACCTCCCATGACGAACTGCCTGGCCACACCACCTGGTGATGCGAGCATGTCTGTAGTAATGGGTTACCCGTGATATAGTTTAGGAGTGCATGATTCTGATGCAGGCTGAGTGACTTCTCAGCCTGCCTATGTCAGGGCATCATGTGTTCTGGTCCAATGGGGCACTGAGTTCCTGGACCTATCAGGTTCTGACCCAGGGGCTTGGCACTCTATTTTAATCCACTGCTGACAATACACCCTTGCTAGTTATAGGTTTTCTCTCCCTAGCTGGCCCCCAGTTCTTTTCTGTGTGCGTTGGATTGCTTATTGTATTGACCTTGGCTTGTCTTGATCCATCTCTGTCTCCTGATTTTGTACTGTGTTTCCCACCTGGTTCTGACTTTGGCTTGGCTATTCTGACTACCCTCTGTCTTCTGATTCGGTACTGCATTGTCCGCCCATTTCCAACCTATTCCCGTACAACTCCGTCTCTGTGTATGTGTCTGTCTTGCACTTAGCAGAGTCGACCAGTTGCAGGCTTGCCGCCTACAGCTTTCACTGCAAGTAGGCAGGGAAAGCCGGCTGGGTCCAAGTTAGGGCTTACTGTCTGTGTTTTCCTGCCTACAGTGCTAACAGTAGTCGAGCACGGATACTTTGAAGTCTCGACATTTGTAAACATTTGTCTGTTTCTCCTACACAAAGTCCACAAAGTCATCACTCCTTACTTTATTTCACTTTAAAGGGATAACTTGCATTGATTTATACTGTTTAATACTGTGTAACTGCATATATATATATATATATATATATATATATATATATATATATAGTTTGTCATATATATCCTGCTCATTTACACTGTATTTCCACAGAGCTGTGGAAAGGGTTAATGAACACTGAGAGACTTTTGTGATATTGTAGCTAATAATGAGAAGCTGGTAATTTTCCACAACTGCCATAAGGTTTAAAGAAGAGTATGTTTTGGAGGGAATAAGCCTGACTATCACTAAAACCAGACAGACTGACCTTTTGAATCTCTGGTTTAGCTATATTATCATGTCTAAAGACTGGTTTATGTCTGAAAACATTGCTTCAACTGTGTCATTGCCATTGAGTATTAGTAAAGCTCTAATGAAAGTCTGTGAGAGACGGAAAGTGTAACATTGTATTTATTTGTGCTCAGTTTCCTCACTCCACCCTCCCGCTAGAAGGTTCTAGTTTACCTAGAAACTGTCACGGCCTGTGGTAGGCGCTGTGACATGGTTGCCACACATGCTGTTTCCTGTGGCAACGTATTGTTGTTGTAGCATGTGGGAGCAGTGTCACAGCCTATGTAGTGTGTGCTATAACATAGTTTCCACACAAGCAGTTGCCTGCGGCAACGTGTTGATATGGCATGTATGGGCGCTTTCTCTTTAAGGCTATTTCCCTTCCCTTTTAGTGATCACGGGGTTAAGGTGTGTGCTAGGTGGAGCTGGGTGTGGTCTTAGGTCTCTTTATATACTGCTGCTGTGAGACTGAGATCATTGTTATGTCTGCCTGTGTGTGAGAAGGAGCTTGCTCCTTTCTTGGATGCAGAGTGAGAGCCATCCTAGTTTGTCATTGATGTCATCTGCGATGTCATTCCTTTGTCTCCTCCTTGTCCTTTCCCCACCTTATCTGTTGTTTCTATGGTGGGGGTCTGCTTTGGTGATTTGTTGCTATGTCTAGTGTGTTGTTTCATGTCTGGTTTGTTGTTTGTTGTCCAGCATGTATGCTAGACATTCCCTTGTCTGCCTGCAGAAGTGGGCCCTTATGATTTCCTGGAGGGTTGAATCAAAAGTCATGTCTGAATGCTGTTCTGCCTGGGGCCGCCATGCACCCTGTTTGATGGGGGGTTTCCCTTATTCCCCATCGTGACTGTATGGCAGGCACAACAAACAACAGATAAGGTGGGGAAAGGATAAGGAGGAGACAAAGGGATAACATCGCAGATGACATCGATGACAAACTAGGATGGCTCTCAGTCTGCATCCAGGAAAGGAGAAAGCTCCTTCCCACACACAGGCAGACATAACAATGATCTAATTCCCACAGCAGCAGTATATAAAGAGACCTGAGACCACATCCAGCTCCACCTAGCACACACCTTAACCCTGTGCTCACCAAAAGGAAAAAGCGCCCATACATGCAACATCAACACGTTGCCACAGGCAACTGCATGTGTGGAAACCGTGTTATAGCACACACTACATAGACCGTGACACTGCCCCCACATGCTACAACATGTTCAGGATGTGTAGAGTTCCTACATGTCTATGTCTACACATCTATTCTTCACCAAAAATGGAAACTAGAGATGAGCCAATTGATTCATACAAAACAATTCTTTCATCACAATGAGTTCTTCACTTATGAGTGGATGTTTCCAATGCTGAGGAAGCTCCCCTCTGACTTTTGACTGACATGACTGGACATCTGGCCTGGCTCTGACAATCTCACTCCTAGAGTCGCAGCCTGTAATTATGGGTATTGTAGTTTCATAACAGTTTGGGAACCACAAGTTGGAGTCCAGTGGCCTATAGTACGCATTGAATGCTGAAGCCCCTTCTTCTGGTGCTACTTGTTTGTTGTTGTTTTAGGACACCAAGGAAGTGGTATACCAAGCCACCAACTTAAAACTAGTCATGTGGTGCAGAGGTGTACCTGAAGTCGTTTAGAGCCCTAAAAATGTAATACTTTGTCTCAAGTCAACGAGGGAAACACTCCAAACAAAACCAATAAATAGTATTATGCTTAGTGCATGGCCTCCAGAGCCTGAGCATGGCACAGGGATTCTCTCTTTGGCGTTCTTTGAATCTCTGTACCATACACCTCCCCGCAGCCCATGCACTAGGCATAACACAGTGTACTAGTCTTGCCTGGAGTGTTCCTGTTAGACTAGGGCTCCACAGCTTTTGTGTTGCATGTCAGGAGTAGTGATGAGCAGCAGGGACGAATATGTGGTGGAATATTCATCATATATTTGCGAATATTCATATTTGAGATTATTCTCTTCATTGCCGAAAAATCGGCAATGTAAAAATCACATAATGCGAATTCATAACATGAAATACAGGCATGTGTCACTTTGGGTACATTGTTCAAGCTGCTAGAAGTTTCCCGATTTTATCCTGAGACTGGAGAATATGGTTGGCACGGCAGAACATTACAATAGCTTTATATATAGATAAAGTGCTCCCATATATTTGCGATTGTGAATTTTCGCGATTGCGATTTTCGTACTATGTGCAACTTCACATTTTAGCAGGTCTGACTACATATTACTGATTGGTGCACTAAGTATTGTTGTGAACTTGGCATTGCTGCCTTCTCATTGGCCCACAAGCATGAAGCAGGGAGGAATCATGTGTTTAGATGGAAAAAAAAATGACGAATATTTAAAAATACGAATATATAGCACTATATTATAAATATTCGCAAATTCTCAAAGTTGCGATATTCGCGATTATAATTCGCTATTCGAATATTGGAGCTCAACACTAGTCAGGAGCACTGTTGGGGCAAAGGATCATTTTATGCAAAATTATAGATATATCTAATGATGCAATAATGATGACTGCATCGTCCTAGCCTTATTATGCCATTAAATACTATGGGCCATTATTGTACATCTACTGCCACACAGAATGTAGTCAAATATCATGTTATGTTAATTCATAATATTACATTCACTTATAGTGTAAGGGTACAACTTCACCTCAACACTGGTAGTGCGACAGCTGCTGTGGCCAGGTTAGCAGAGTAGCAGTGATCCAATATAAATGAATGGGATCGCCTTGCCAATTGCAAAAAATCCAACAATGCTGGATTTATTGTAACTGGCACAACAATCTCATTCTTTCCTATGGGATCACTGCTACTCTGCAAACCTGTCCACGAGCAGTGTCGCATGTAGCCATACCCTAATTGCAAAAACATATACTTTGCAGCATATTAAAACCCGGAGACCTTTTACTTGCCCAATTTACTTGCCTCTTATTTTCTCTGATGTTTTTTCTTTCTACCTCCCCCTCTATCCCAGTTCTAGAGATTCTCATCACCATGATTCTGATATAATACTGTAGGTAAATGTACCACTAGTTCTTATGATGAGCAGGTTTTCTTATGCTGTGTTGTCTTCTCCAGTTAAGTCCAGTGCTGAATCTCCTTAAAGAGACTAGTTGTATGTGGAGACTTACTGTAAATACTCCATAGGATTCTGGCTGGATCGATGTGATGCCTTTAATGACTGTTACAAGAAAATTTAGACTAGCACATTCATGGTCACAGGTGCATATCCATAAAGCAAGCATACAGAGAACTAATAAAAGCATGGCTGCACAGCATTTCCCATGCAAACAATAGAACTGAGAAACATTCTAAATTAAAGTGGTATTATACCTACTATAAATGAAAAAAGTGTGCGCTGTAGGCTTAGGTAAGTCCAAGAGATTCAGTTCTGTTAGTGTTAGGTACCAATCTGCAGAAGCCACGTTGACGCCTGGTAGATGGGCATGACACACGTTTGTTAAAAAATGTGCGCAAAGAGCTTCTATTTTTTCCATTTATCGCAGGTATAATACCACTTTAATTTAGAATGATCTCCATTACTCAGTACTATTGTTTGCATGTGAAATGTTGTGCAGCCATGCTTTTATTAGTTCTCTTTAATGACTGTTAGGCAGGGTGTGGAATCCAGCTGGAATCCTATTACTTACTGATGAAGAGCAAGCACCCGAAACAGCTGTCTATGGATGGATATCAGTCTTGGCTGCATTCCCTTGTTAAATCCCAAAGCTTGTTGGAAATTCGGATTTTGACTCATAGTAAGCCACTTCCAAGAGGTGGCGGTTCCTTGGGAGATACCTCTGCTTATTGGTTTCCGATGGAGCATTGCCAATATGTTTTGACACCATGGCGTACTTCCAGTAAGTCTCCATACAGGACTAGTCTCTTTAATGAGATTCCAACCTGCCTAAGCCACATTAAAGGCATGCCACCCAGCATCCTACTTCCTACTGGCCAATAAGGAGCCACTTCCAAGAGGTGGCATTAGTGGGATGATTCTCTTCCTTGGGAGATAACTCTGCCTATTAATTTCCCATAGAGTATTGCCAAAAGGTCTCCATACAGCACTGGTGTATTTAAGACGTTTCAGCACCCTGCCTAACCCTTAAAAGCATTGCACCCATCCAGCCAGAATTCTACTCTGTACTGATGAGGGGTAAGCACCCCAAAACAGATGACTACAGCAGGATATCTGGCTTGGCTATATTCCCTTATCAAATATCAAGGCTTGTTGGAAAGTTGGATTTTGACTCATAAGGAGCCACTTCCAAGAGGTGGCACTAGCGAGATGGTTCTCTTCCTCTTCGCATTTTGCTAGACCAATAGCTATGCAACTGTTTGATAGCTGAGCAATTACTAGTGGTCAGCTGATCAATGGCCAGTCTTATTTTGAAAGGAGTTCGAGCTATTCGTTAAATATTTTTTGTCTAATCTGTGAACTTGTTGGTGGGAGCATAGGCTCTGCTCTGTGTGTTTGTATGCAGCAAATCATTATATTTTCTATTTAGCATCTTGCTTCTTGTATAGTGCTCTTTGGCGATGCAGTTGGTTCTTGCAATTATTCTAGTCCAGATCTTGTTTCTGAGTCTTGCAGCTTGTAGTTTGCTTGTTTTATAGTAGCTTGCTTCCTTTTTATTTGAGTCTGTCTGCTTTGATTGCAGTTTAGCTCTGCTTAGTCTAGATTTATTGTTTCTGGACTGTAGTGCCTTCCTGTTGTTGTGGTGCAGTCAGCATTGCAGAATAGGGATTCAATAGGGAGATGTTTAGGGACATTAATGGCCACTAGTGTGCTGTTTAGGAATCAATATAGGGAAGGATCCAGTGACAGTTTGTTAGGGTCAGCTGTTGTGTCTTGGTTTATCTTTGGTTACTTTAATCGGTCTGCTTCATTACCTGGCTATCATCATCATCTCCTGCTTCATTACCTGACTGACATCTCTATAGGAGTAGGACAAGAATTGAATTATGATGGTAAATGAATTATTGTGACCATCTGGTTGTTATACAATTCAGCCATATGTAAATCCTGGGGTTATCATTGTATTAGGAGACACAGATAGTAACCAGGAAAGGTGACTGTAATTGGTGAACTACAGCACTGCAGTCTTGTTAAGAACCAGAACAACCAGAGTCAATTGCCAAGGTCATAAATACCCAAATTCTTCTCTTGAATGGAGAGTGATCTTATTTCTTTTGATGTTGTCCAATCACCTCAGACAGCATCAAAGGTAGCTTAGCGTGATCTTGTGAGATATAGCTATGCGTATCCTCACTTCAACCAGCCATCGCAGCCTGTTGGAGCAGCTGTCTTTGGGAAATGGATAATGTCAGACTAGTGAAGAAGACTCCCCTGAGAGAAGAGTCTAGGTAGCCACATTTGTGACTTTTCGGGCTTGCTTGTGTGAAAAAAATTGTCTCTTTTTGCATTTTTACACCATTCACCCCAGTGTTGGGGGCTGTGGGGGGGGGGGGGGGTGTACAGCCAATAGCAGGCCACAACAGGGGCCGAGCATTACTCGCGATGCTACGATGCTATGGAGGCTCATCCCCGTCACAGCCTGCTACTGACTTACATCATTGCGTCGCCTGTGCCCGGCTCTGATAAACTGTAGGCCTAGTGCCTGTATCATATCAGAGGAAAACATGGGGCAGGAAGGCATCGATCTATTTTCCCGCTGCAGCACCTAACTGTTCTGAGGATGGCAATACATACTTGGTCATGCGCCACTGACAAGGGGCCCAGTTTGAATTGAGACAGCTGAGACTCCGATAGCTATGCCCCTGATATTAGGCCCCACCCCTTTCCCCAATCCCCATGAACCCCATCCCTTTGCACTAAACCCACCCCTTGAGCAAATCAGATGACGTATAGCCAAAATAGTATAGTACCGTGTCAGCCAGAAAAATCTACTGTACGTACAGTGTCTTGCAAAAGTATTCACCCCCTTCACTTTTTTCATGTTTTGGTGCCTCACAACCTGGAATTATCATGGATTGTTTGAGGATTTGCATAATTTAATTTACAGAACATGCCCACAACTTTGAAGATGTTTTCTTTTTTTTTTATTGTGAAGCAAACAACAAATAGGACAAAATAACAGAAAAAGTCAATGTGCATAACTATTCACCCCCCTAAAGTCAATACTTTGTAGAGCCACCTTTTGCGGCAATCACAGCTCCAAGTCGCTTTGGATAAGTCTCTATGAGCTTGCCACATCTTACCACTGGGATTTTTGCCCATTCCTCCTTGCAAAACTGCTCCAGCTCCTTCAGGTTAAATGGTTTGCGCTTGTGAACAGCAATCTCTAAGTCTAACTACAGATTTTCTATTGGATTGAGATCTGGGCTGTGACTCGGCCATTCCAACACATTTACATGTTTCCCCTTAAACGACTCAAGTGTTGCTTTAGCGGTGTGTTTGGGGTCATTGTCCTGCTGGAAGGTGAACCTCCATCCTTGCCTCAAATCACGCACAGAGTGGTACAGGTTTTGCTCAGGAATATCCCTGTATTTAGCACCATCCATCTTTCCCTCAACTCTGACCAGTTTCCCAGTCCCAGCTGCTGAAAAACATCCACACAACATGATGCTGCCACCACCATGTTTTACTGTGGGGATGGTGTTCTTTGGGTGATGTGATGTGTTGGGTTTGCGCCAGATATAGCATTTTCTTTGATGGCGGAAAAGTTCAATTTTAGTCTCATCAGACCAGAGCACCTTCCTCCATACATTTTGGGAGTCTCCCACATACCTTCTCGCAAACTCACAATGTGCCTCTTTGTTTTTTGCTGAAAGTAATGGTTTTCTTTTGGCCATAAAGCCCAACTATATGGAGCGTACAGCTTATTGTCCTCCTATATACATATACTCCAGTCTCTGCTGTGGAACTCTACAGCTCCTCCAGGGTTAACTTAAGTCTCTGTGCTGCCTCTGATTAATGCCCCCCTTGCCTGGCCCATGAGTTTTGGTGGGCAGCCGTCTCTTGGCAGGTTTGCAGTTGTGCCATGTTCTTTCCATCTGGTTATGATAGATTTGATGGTGCTCCTGGGGATCATCAAAGATTTGGATATTTTTGTATAACCTAACCCTGACTTGTACTTCTCATCAACATTGTCCCTTACTTGTTTGGAGAGATCCTTGGTCTTCATGGCAGTGTTTGGTTAGTGATGCCTCTTGCTTAGGTGTTGCAGCCTCTGGGGCCTTTCAAAAAAGGTGTGTATATGTAATGACAGATCATGTGACACTTAGATTGCACACAAGTGGACATCATTTCACTAATTATGTGACTTATGAAGGTAATTGGTTGCACCAGATCTTTTATGGTCTTCCTAGCAAAGGGGGTGAATACATACGCACATGGCAATGTTCTGTTTTCTATTTCTAAACAATAGTTTTTTTTATATATTTTTCTCATTTCTCTTCACCAACTTAGACTATTGTGTTCTGATCCATCGCTTAAAATTCAAATTAACAAAACATTGAACTCAAGGCTGTAATGTACGAAAATACGAAAAAAGTCAAGGGGGTGAATACTTTTGCAAGGCACTGTATGTGATGTTAAATATTTTTGCGGTAAAAAATTTAATGACTGTGCGAAAGGCAAAACACTTAAGGAATGTTACAGACATGTGTACATGAAGTGATACATCATCAAGATAAGAGTGCAATTAAACTGTGGTTATTGTTACAGATGGAAAGGCAGTACCGGTTAAAACTTATGGTCCATTGCAGGGGCTGATTGGACATAGACCATACGGAGTAATTTCCTGGTGGGCTGATGCTTAGGGGGCCACCTGAGCCCTCCTCACGGACGGCCAGTGGAAGTTTTTGGGGATGTATTTTGTGCTGCTGGTGGCAGTATTTTGTATCTTTCGCATAGTACCAGTACTGAGTTCCCAGCTCTGTCCATGCTTCCTATTGTGACCACGCAGGTGAGCGCAGCCACAACCTTTTCTTTTTTATACTAGTATTTTGTGATGGACTGTGGTATTTGGCTATGCTGGGGTGGTATATTGTACCACAATATGGTATTGCTGTCCTTGTCTACTTATCTTTGCTCTGCCTTCCATCAATTTGGACCCGACTAAAAAACACAGTCCGCCCCTGGTTCCCTTACACAGGATGACGATCTAGCTGATTGTCGAGAAGGAAGCATTTCTTCCCAACAATCTGCTGATTGCTACCGGAGGAGACCATTTACATGCACCAATCTCCTCCAGCTCCTCCAGACTATGGGGTGGAGGATCGCTAATTCCATGGCTCTTCCCCATACTGTCTGGTTGTTTCCCAGTAGATTGTGTTTACACAGTACAATCTGCCATTGAAAAACAATCATCTTTTGTGATGATCGGCGGTACATTTACACCGCAAGATCATCGCTAATGAGCATTTCCAGTAATGTTGGTTAGCAATGATTGTCAATTGTCAGCCTGCTGCACAGATGCAGACAGCACAGGGATGACATTCTTGTGCTTTTCCCATTATTTGCGGCCCAATAGAAATGAATGTGTGCAATCGGCAAAATATGTGGATTGGACACGGACCCAAAATATGGTCGCGTGCACAAGGCCTTAAAGTGAGCAGACTGCCACTATAATCATAGAGTTACCTCTGCATGCGTCAACCAATACATTTATGACTTACCGTATTTTTCGCTTTATAAGAAAGTGAGGGAAAAATGGCAATGACTTATAAAG
This sequence comes from Bufotes viridis, assembly GCA_033119425.1. Classification (NCBI taxonomy): domain Eukaryota; kingdom Metazoa; phylum Chordata; class Amphibia; order Anura; family Bufonidae; genus Bufotes; species Bufotes viridis. Next base: position 45,796,953 of record CM065591.1, on the reverse strand, counting down.
GGAATACTAATGAATGCTTCCATTATGAAAGTGCACATTAGTATGCAAGAGGTGTGGGAGTGTTGCACTGATAGGGCTGGCTGTACTCTACACTCTACACTCTACACTCCCTGCTGTTTCCTGGCTGCGTATATATGACCTGATGCTGTGTGACGTGCAGGACCTGAAGAAGACCAGGGAGTGGTGAGTGCAGAAAGAGCACGTCATCAAGATTGGGGTCTGATATAAATGTGGGGGTCTGAGGTCTGATAAAGATTGGGCGCTCTGGTCTGAGGGCTGATAAAGATTGGGGGTATGATCTAAAGTCGGATAAAGATTGAGGATCAGATTGGGAGTCTGTCAAAGATTAGGAATCTGATTTGGGGGTCTGATAAAGATTGTTGATCTGCACTGAGGTCTGATGAAGATTGGGGGTCAGATCTGAGGTCTAATAAAGACTGGGTGTAATTTGGTGTCTGATGAAGTTTGGAGGTCTGATATGAGATCTGATGAACATTGGGGGTCTAATATGAGGTATGATGGACACTGGGGTTGTGATTCTGAGGTCTGATGAACATTGGGGGTCTGATCTGGGGACTGATGAAAAAATATTTGTTTTTCTTATTTTCCACCTCTATAACCTAGGTGTGTCTTATGATCAGGTGCATCTCAAACAGCGAACAATACAATATAATATTCCAAGAACCAGAACCCCAGTAGAAAACTGGCAAATCCCATATTCTGAAAATTGGATCCGGCAAGTGGCAACCTCACATTTCTGTTCATGACATACCGAATCTCATCATTTTTTGTAATATTCGTTCCCTATGATGTGTATTATTTGTGAAACTAGGTATCTTCTCTTTCGATGTAGGTTATCTCAGATACCGACACCTGGGTTTTCCATCTGAATAAACAGCACATTAACTCCTGTGGCTGCAGATGCAGCATTCAGCATATCCAAGCCAAAACCACTTATGATTTGTCCTCATTTTAAGAGCAGAGATTATTTTGCTGGCTCGCGGGGACTGTATTTATGTAGGTACCGTACAAGCTGCATTTGTTACTTTTTTTAATAGCACATAGATAGAATAAATCTAGTATTTGCAGATCAACAGTTTCGGGTGTCTCCTGGAGGCAGCTGCAGGGTGGTAACGTAAATCTGCTAGATTCTTCCACCTCGCCTGCTGTGCTCTCCCATGACTTCATAAGGAATGAGAAGTGATGATAATGCACTTTGTAGAGATGCAATTACTTTAAGTATATATTGGGCAGGAAAGATGCAAGCTAATCTTGTTAGCCTCCATTTAACGACCAGTGTATTAATCATAGCCATTATACCTTAATGACTGCTGTTTACTGCATTCTGTTTTTTTTAGGTGGTTGCCATTTATATGAACGATTGCTAATCCTTTTACTCCTGCATTACACCGCTATAAGCAATCGCTCTGTAATGCTGCGGTTACAAAGCAAGGCGCATTCACTGCCCCATGTTTAGACACTGCCTTTTTATGGAATACATGTAGTACATTCATACAGGTGAAGAATGTTCTGGTCTCTCAGGACCATCAACCAACTCATTAGCTTCACCAACATCTAACGCACCTCCGCACAAAGTATAATGCCCTAAGTGCTTACCCACAAATTATAATGCCCTTATAGGGGTTTTTCATATTGATGACCCATCCTCAGCGCTTGCTCCCCGCTGCTGTTGTCTGACGGCATCGTGAGACTGGTCGCGGAGTGATGACGCGGTCTAGCGTCATGCTGGGTATACGTCATCCGGAGCGCGACACTACACGTGCGGGAGACTGCGGCGTGGTCACGCTGCGCAGCCTTGCCACGAAGCATGTATGTTTGGGTGAGCACAGCCCACCGGGTGAGACGCACTCTGATGACGACCTGCAGGTATGCTTCCTACACAGGTGATGTTGCCACTTTGACATGCAAATATGGGGTTTGGAATCTTATGGTCACTGATAGGTCAGCTATGGCTGGGTATACCGATTGATTGGTGGACACTAATTGCTGCACTCAGGTGCTTTTAATATATATATGTGTACTGCAACCATTACTTGTATGAGCTTGATAAAGGCTATTTACTAGCTGAAACGTTGCTTTGTTACATGTCTTGGAGTTTTCAATAAATCATTTTATTGCGAGATGCTGCCGAGAGCACCTATTTTTCCTTGCACCTGATTGTGGCCGTCTGGATCGGAGGCCAAGGGTGAGGCTGTTGCATCTGCTAGACCTGAATCCGTTGGTGCTGCCTCTACATTTTATTGCATCACCATCCTCAGGATAGGTCATCAACATCAGATCGGTGGGGGTCCGACAATCGGCAACCCCGCCGATCAGCTGTATGGGGAGACGGCGCATGCAGTGCACACGTGCCATCTCCCTTCCCTCTTCCTGCTTGCTGCTGCTGCCCCATAGACATAGCAGCAGCGAGCGGGAAGAGAGAAGTGAGACGGCACATTGTCAGACCCCCATCGATCTGATATTGATGACCTATCCTGAGGATAGGTCATCAATATGAGAAAGCCCGGACAACACCTGTATCTGCCCCTCTCAGAGTATGATGTCCCTTTAGCGCCTTCCTCCTTAGTGCCCTTCTTACAACACTACGCCTCCTTAGAACCTCTACACAGCATGATGTCCCCTAAAGGACCCACTCTAGTGCCTCTCCACAAAATATAATGCCTCAAAGTCCTACCGCACAACATGATGTCCCTTAACTGCTCCCCACAGCTTGATGGCCCTCTTAGTGCCCCTTTTACAGCATGATGCACCCTTATTCTGCCCCCAGGATGATGCTCTATAAGTGTAGGAGCTACAGGGTGACTGGTGGAGCTGGATGATGACTGGAGATGATGACTCCCTGATTCACCCCTGAGGGCACAGATACAGTTAACAGGGACATGCGACAGGACATCCGAGACTATTCGGCTGGATCCAGAACAGATGGGAGGCACGAGTAGTACAGAATGGTCCTTCTTTACCTTGTCCTTTCTTGACATGTGTCCTTCTATACCTTCTCGACATGTGCCCATCCTCACCTATCCTCTTTGACTGAGATATTCTAAGACGAGTAGCACAAGTTAGCCTGCTTTGACAAAAAATAAAAAAAAATTCTGTTAGGGCTCATGCACATGACTGTATGGCTTTTTCAGTATTTTGCTGTCCTCAAAAAACGGATCCGCAAAAAATACGGCTGTCGTCCGTGTGTATTCCATTTTTTGCGGAACGGAACAGCTGGCCCCTAATAGAACAATACTATCCTTGTCCGTTATGTGGACATGTTCTATCTTTGGACGGAACGGAAGGGCATACTGAGTACCTGCCATTTTTTTTTTGTGGATCCATTGAAATGAATGGTTCTGTATACGGTCCATATACGGTAGGCAAAAAAAACAAACGGAAACGGAAAATACATACGGTCGTGTGCATAAGCCTTTACTCTGTAGGGCGTGAGATGACCAATGAAATTGTTTTTTGTCAAACGACCGGATATCTCAAGCCAAAAGGAAAGGATAGGACGGACACATCGGTACTTCATCCACCAAGAACCACAGGGGACTGAAATGTTGCAGATTTGGCACTGTGGTTTTATGTTTATTTTACAGTTTCTGAAAAGTGGATGAAATTGTAATAATTTAGAGAAAATCTGCAATATAAATTGTCCTGTAGTGTGGATTTTAAGTACTGAGCACACCTATTAACGCAGCATATTTCCACTGTGGATTTCACTGTTTGTAATGTACAGTTAAAATCTGCAGCAGAATCTTTGAGGGCGCAGATACAGGTGCAGATTTTTACATGTGAATTTTGGTGCAGACCTCCACTGAAATAAATGGAGACATTCTGCTTTAGAAAAGACACAGCATTTCAGTATTTCTGCAGAAGCATGTTATTCTGCAGCAGAACACAGCGCAGGGACTGACACATTTCAATCCCATAAGATAACATTAGGAAAGTCTTCATGCTGCGTATTTTCTGGCAGATTTTTCCACCACATGTAAAGGCGCCCTGACAAATCCAAGTATAACTTTAATACAATTTACTGTATGCACCGTATACATGGTAGGTGGGTGGGTAGGTACAGAGTGTTTTGGTTCAAACAGCACATTAATGATTTGAATCCATATCTCATTAGGAGACGTTTTGGCAGTGGAAAGAATAATAATAATTATTATTAGTGATGAGTGAAGTTTTCAAATTTGATTCGGCTGCTTCACTGAACTTCGACAAGAAATAATGTAATAATCATATTTCATTGTAAGAAGTGGGCGCAATAATGAGGAATAGTGATCCCCCCCCCCTCTCCAAATATGATCGTGGCATCTGAGAGTCACATTTAGCCTATTAGGGGGCTAAAACAAAGAAATATTCACCTCATCCATTCGATCGCGGAGAGGCCGTCGCGGCCATCTTGATTGAAGAAAACAGGGCCTTTCTCGCACGCGAAGACGTGAGGACATCACCATGCCGGGGGGAGGGGGGGGTGTCGCGGTTGACATCACCGCACCGCCCAGCAAGATGACGTGGTGACATCACCCATCAGTGCGTGAGAGAATTGGTGCATTTTCTTAATTCAAAATGAAGGTGACGATAAGATGAGTATGTTTTTTATTTTTTTATTTCTTTTACCGCTGAGTGTGGAATACCTGTGGAAAAATCCATACTCACATGTTGCTGCCGCTCTATTCCAGCACCCTACTTTCTTCACTGGTCTTCCAGTCCCCGTCTGTCGACTTCCACATAGACTGTCAACTGGCCTCAGCAGTCTATTTTACCACACTTATCCAATATTTGCATGTTTGTAATATTTTTCACTGTATACACCGACAAGTTCACTGAGAAGCGTATTAGAGCTACTCACATACAATGCAGAAAACGGAGCTTCACGTGACTTTCTCTATTAGAACCTGCTGTCAGCAGAAATGCAATAGCTTTTTGTCAAAATGATGCGAATAATGTGAGAAGATGTGTTCTTGTTTCATGTATGATGACTAGGACTTTCCATGGTGTACAAACTGCTTGACACTTTTTAGAGCGCCGATAATATTTGCACAACTTCTGGGGCTGAAGTTGGTTTCTTATTTGTCAGTTTCTTATTCACATCATTTTTTTAAATGAATTTTGAGGAGACCTTATCACTAGGGTTGAGCGAACCAGAACTGCAAAGTTCGGGTTCGTACTGAACTTTGCGAGTTCAGGTACCCGGACTTTTTCACTGAAGTTCGGGTTCGGTGTTCGGGTGATTTTATTATTTTCCATTATAACATGGTTATAACAGAAAAAAATAGCATTCTTAAGATAGAATGTTAAATAAAATGGCCATTGAGGGGTTACAAATAAAAACTCACCTCATCCACTTGATCACTCAGCCGGTATTCTCTTCTTTCTTCAGGACCTGCAAAAGGACCTGCTATGAGGTCACCGCGCTCACCACATGACGCACATTATCCCATAAGGTGAATGCCAATCGTAAAAAATTACATGGGTATTTAGGATGAGGAAACGTTATACAGGAGGAGAGGTAAAGTATGATTGATGGCCTGCTGAATACCCACTAAAACATAACGGGTGAAGGTCTTCAGCTGAGCTGACCATCTAAAACATTATGTGTGAGGGCCTGCGGGTGAGCTGACCATCCGAAAAATTATATGCGAGGGCTTGTGGATGAGCTGACCATCGAAAACATTATTTATGCGAGGACCTGCGGGTGAGCTGACCATTGAAAACATTATTTATGCGAGGGCCTGCGGGTGAGCGGACCATTGAAAACATTATTTATGCGAGGACCTGCGGGTGAGCTCACCATTGAAAACATTATTTATGCGGGGGCCTGCGGGTGAGCGGACCATTGAAAACATTATTTATGCGAGGACCTGCGGGTGAGCTCACCATTGAAAACATTATTTATGCGGGGGCCTGCGGGTTTGCCGATAATTGAAAACATTATTTATGTAAGGGCCTGGAGGTGAGCTGACCATCTGAAAAATTATATGAGAAGTCATATAGGCGATGGCATTATATGAGACAATTAAGCATGTAGATAGGATGGATGAGGAGGAGGTGGATGAGAAAAGGAAGATTCAACCATATATGGGAATACAGAGTATTCAGTACATTCTAAACAACACATTTAAAGTGCCTTGATGTTCAGTTGTGGCTTTTCTCTGGTGGAGTGGAGAAGTCAGGGGCAATCCAGGCCTTGTTAATTTTTATCGGAGTCAACCTGTCAGCATTTTCAGTTGACAACCGGATACGCTTATTTGTTATAATGCCACCAGCAGCACTAAATACACGCTCAGACAAAACACTGGCGGCAGGGCAGGCCAGCACCTCCAAGGCGTAGAGCGCCAGTTCGTGCCAAGTGTCCAGCTTGGACACCCAGTAGTTGTAAGGCACTGAGGGATCACTGAGGACGCTGACACGGTCTAGAAATAAGTGTAGATTTGTGTTTCACTGCTCACAGCAAGCAGAGTTTGTGGAATACAGAAAATGACTGTCTGTCACTGGTATTTTTGAATTAAATATAGGCCGCACACTTAAAAGGACTGTTAGTTCTTTGAAACGTCTTCTCAATGATAATTTTTAGATGAAATTCGCCCTACACTGACTGTCCCTTCCTAACAGCAGCTCTCCCTGACTCGCAATGAGCCGAACCCACGTGACCGGGTGCTATATAGCACCCGATGACGCCTTCCGGCCAGCCAATCACTGTAATGCCAGTAGAACATGTCTCATGTCATTACAGTGATGGCAATACTTACCTGCACGTTTATTGGCTGCTTAGCAAATGCCAAACGTGCGGGGTGGAGACTCAAGCATGGCACTCGAGCACATGTGGTACTCGGCCGAGTGCTCGGATCTGCCGAGCATAGCGATGCTCGAGTCAAACCGGTACTCGGCCGAGCATGATTGCTCAACACTAGTCTCTACATCCTGGTCCTGTGTCACAGGAAATGCCAGCAGACACATGCTACACTAATCACTAGCTGAGGGGGTCACAGTTGTGGCTAGTATAAGTATGGGCTATTATCTGCTCATGATGCATAGTTGCCAAGAGTCCTGAATTTGCTGGAAATGTCTCAAATTTTCCTAGATTGTTCTGTCAGATTTGACAGTCCAGGACAAAAATGGGCGGGGATTATTTAAGCCCTGCCCATAAGGGGGTGTCCTTATTTTGTATATTAAGATGAAGTTGATCTGTGTGTCTGACCGCTATGTTAGGGAACTTTCACACTTGCGTTGAAGGATTTCGTCAGGCAGTTCCGTCAACGGAACTGCCCGATGGATCCGTTAAAACGTTTGAAAACAGATTTCATTTGCAAACGGATCCGTTTGCAGATTTGTTTGACAATTGTATTGAACTAACGGATCCGTCTTTCCGTTTTCATCCGTAAAAACTGATACGTTATTTATTATTTTACCATTTTTAAAGGTCTGCGCATGTGCAGAGTGGAAGAGCGGATCTGTTAATGCGTTAATTTCAATGGGGGTTTGAACATTTCAGTTGCTGCCCCAGGCAGCAGGAAGGCTAGATGCACCCCTGGATGACCCCCTTCAATTACTATAGATATATATACATACACACATATACACATATATAGTGAGGAATCGCTCTGGTAGGCAGGGTGAGTGATCGCAGTACAGAGGCACCAAAAACAGATCTTGATCAAACTGCAGTGTTTTATTCACACAAGCAGGTTTAACAGCTCAGTAACCAACTTCACCTAAGTTGAAAGTCCTGGTGTTCATTCAAACCATGCTGCAGTTTCTGCATAAAGAGTTCAAGTCCAGGCGTGTATTCACACTGTTCCAACAGGTCCACGCCAAAGGTTGAGTCCAGGTTTTAGTCGACCTGTTTTCCCCAAACAGGTCACAAGCATTCATCCAGGCCCAAGCCTTATAACTTAACACAGACAGCCCTATCCCACACTCCAGCTGCCTTTAATGAGAGTTGGGTGTCCGCAAAGCCCGGACCGGCAAATGAAATCCGGCCTGATGTTTGATCTCACCTTCCTGCAATCAGTCTTTGCAGCATATGCAGGAAGGAAAATACCTCCCATCCACCAACAGACCTTTCACTGTGTCACAATGCATTCATAACTGACACTATACCTACCTTGTAATTTATAGCCTCATTAATTCATGATTACTGTACAATATACTCATTATAGTAAAGGATTTTACAGAGAAACAAAATGTGAGAGTTCATTAAAGATAAATATGTGGACCTAGGAATTAATAGAAAAATATGACAATCGCCTGATCTTATAGCTATTTTTCATATTGTGGAATAGCGTATTCATGATTTATATAATATACAGTAGTCTTTTTCATTTCCATTATTACTGCTAAATATCTGGTTTATAAGAAGTATTGCAGTAAAGGCACTTGTAAAGAATATGAGGCCTTGGGAGAAACTTAAAGGCTATGTACACCTTTACTACCCCTGTTTTAGGCATAGAAAATGCTCTAAATATAAGACAGCTCAGAAGCTAGCTTACATTTGGAACTGGAGCTGGATGCGCTAAAGTTAAGGAGAGGCCTTCGCCATTTCATAATGTCAGCAGATCCGCTAGCTATAGGCCTTTATTAATAAATGTGCTCCCTTATCTCTAAACTACTAAGAGGTCATAAATACTTATTTAAGCCACATTATTTACAGTAAGTAGTTTTGAGCGAGCATGCTCGGCCGACCTGGTGTTCGACTCGACCATTGTTGATATGCTCGACACATCGCAGTGTTCGGCCGAATAAAGCCAATAAACGTGCGGGGAAGTACTGCCACTCACTGTAATGCTGTAGCCATGTTGATTACTGGCATTACAGTGATTGACTGGCCAGAACGCGTCATCGGGTGCTATATAGCACCCGATGACACGTGGGTCAGCTCAGACTTAGTCAGGGCGAGGTGCAGCAGCAGGGACAGATAGTGTAGGGAGAGGAATTGTGTTTTTTTAGGGAGTTTTGAAAATTTGACCAACAGTCCTTTTAAGGACTATTGTTTTATCTGTCTGCGAAATATATTATCGCAACATGCTCTAAATTACGTGCAATTGTTTGGCTGCTGGTGAGAGCAGCGACATCACCTGCAGGACATCTCCTGTATAACATTAGCCACTGGTGACAGCAGCAACATTAACTGTGCTACATCTCCTGTATAACATTTGCACATCCCAAATAGCTGTAACAGGGTGCCGAAGGTTTCGGTCTCCCATCAGCTGCAGACCTGCTGCTTAGCTTCGGGAGCGAGGATCTGTGTCCAGCTTCGTTCCCAGGGCGGCTTTGCTAGCTGGGAGGCTCCCTGCTCCTAGGTTTGCCTTGAGCGCCGAGCTGATCACTCGGCGCTCGACTCGTCTGTCTGTCGGTCATGTGATGCTGGCCACGTCACATGACCCTCACTTGCCACTATAATTACAGGCAATCTGCTGGCCACAGGTTGCCTGTGATTATTTACTGTCAAGGGCTACTGCTGCTACTATTCCTGTGTGTGTTTGGTTTTGACCGGTATTTGACTCCCTGTTTTGCTCCTGCCTGCTCCTTTGGATTTGACCCGGGTTGTATCCCGACTTCTCTGTTTCCCCTTGGATTTGACGTGACCTCCTGGTTTTGAACTCCGGCTTGTTATCTGACTCTGTTTAGTGAGACCCCTACTGTTACTAGGCTACCTCCCGGCTTGAACCCTTGGCTTGTTTTGGTTGTGTTCACTGTTCCTGCAGTGTCTGTTAACTTCTTCCTTCTGTCCGCTTGTCCACATCCCTCCTGTCCTACACACTTATCCAGGTCAGGGACCGTCGCCCAGTTGCGCTCCGTTACCTAGGACGGGCAAGTGCAAGTAGGTAGGGACAGAAGTATGGGTGGCAGACAGTGGGTGCACGCTTTCCCCCCCCTTTTCGTGACAATAGCTGTGACATTCCCTGTAATTTTGTATTAGCCGCTGGTGATAGCGATATTACCTGCGCTACATCTCCTGTATAACGTTTGCGTGTCATACATATCAGTGACATTTGGTTTAATTTTTTCGCCGCTGGTGACAGCGACATTACCTGCACAACATCTCCTGTATAACGTTTGCGCATAAAATATCAGTGACATTCAATTAAATTTTCTCGCCACTGGTAAGAGTGACATTACCAGCTGTACATCTCCTGTATAACGTTTGCACATCATAAATATCAGTGACATTCAGTTTAATTTTTTGGCCGCTGGTGACAGCGACATTACCTGTGCTACATCTCCTGTATAAAGTTTGCACATCCTAAATATCGGTTACATTCAGTGCAATTTATTTGTGCATACACTTACAAAACCTGCGCTACTGTACGTGTGACATACTTGCAAGCATATATACCATTTATTATGCTCAAGGTGAGCAGTAAGGCACGGGAAGTGGCCGTTGCCCTGGGCACGGTATAACTGTGGCTGCTGCTAGAGCACAAGAAACACACTCATCTACGATACCTAGCATCATGTCCTAGTTTGCAGGGCGGCGCAGGACACTACTCTCAAAGTCACACCAGTGCCACCAGGTGGTCGGATGGATTGCAGCAGATAATGCTTCCAGTCGGTTAAGCAAGAGTCTGGTCAACAGAATCCTCACCCTGATCCCCCTTCCAAAATGAGCAGGGGCATGAACACTATCAACCTAACCACCACCAGTATGATCCGCCAAATGGCATCAAAGCACTCTAAACGCCGAACGCCTGGGTCCACAATCAGTGTCTGTGGGTCACACCACTGCCTGCTCTTACCCTGTGTTATGTGCTGGACAATCCCCTGTCCAAGACGCAGGCCCGGATGCCTCCCGCCCTGCACCTAGACCTTCGCAAGCACCATCAGCTAGCCTATCCACTTCTATGTCCCAGCGCAGCGAAAAGATGTCCACACCCCAGGCTTTTGAACGAAAGCGCAAATACCGAGCCACCCACACACAGGCCATAGCACTAAATGCGCACCTTTCCAAATTGCTGGCCCTGGAAATGTTGTCATTTAGGCTTGTGGACACAGAGGCTTTGACCGCCCTTTGTTACTCAGTCCCCAGCCCCCACTATTTTTCCCGGTGTGCTGTACCTGCCTTACACTAGCATGTGTCCCGTAACATGACCCGTGCCCTGACCAACGCAGTTATTGGGAAGGTTCACTTAACCACTAACACATGGACAAGTGCTTGTGCCAGGGATGCTACATTTCGCTGATGGCACACTGGGTGAACGTTGCAGAGGCCGGGAATGAGTCGTACCCTGGGATGGCACAGGTGCTACCAACGCCAAGGATTTGTGGGCCCTACTTCCATCAGAATTTCCGCCAACACCTACATTAGTTGCTGCAACCCCCCTTCTTCTCCTCCACCTCCTCCTCCACTTCCATCTCTGAACTCTCATCTTGCAGCACCAGTCAGCCATCAGTCAGTAGCTGGAAGCAGTGTAGCACTGCAGTGGGGAAGCGGCAACAGGCCCGTGCTGAAGCTTATTTGCTTAGGTGACAAACAGAAAACCGCCACAGAGCTGTGGCAGGGTATAAGGGACCAGACTGAGCTGTGGCTCTCGCCACTCAACCTACAACCAGGCATGGTTGTGTCTGATACTGTCCGTAACTTGGTGGCAGCTTTGGAGCTTGGCAAGCCCACACACATACCATGCCTAGCCCAAGTTTTCAACTTAGTGGTTCAGCGGTTTCTCAAAACCTACCCCAATTTTCCTGAGCTACTGGTCAAGGTGTGCACATTTCCGAAAGTCTTTTACAGCTGCCGCCGGTCTGGCAATACTGCAGCAACACTTGCAATTGCCAGCTATTTGACTGTTGTGCGAGAGGGCAGTAGTGGAATACCAGCTGCAACTTGGTCGTTTCCTTTCCAGTCAGCTTCCACTCGTCACAAGCGACGAGTGGGCATGGATGTCTGACCTCTGTGAGGTTTTACGCAACTTTGAGGAATCAACACAGACGGCAAGTGGAGATGCCGCTATTATCAGCGTAACCATCCCACTTCTGTGTCTACTGAAATGCTCACTGCTCACAATGAAGGTGGATGCTTTGCATGTGGAAGGGTACACAGGGTGATAGTCAGACCACCCTCAGTTCGTCATCTCAGCGCAAATTGTATGATGATGATGAGAAGGAGGAGGAGGAGGAGCAAGAAACAGTTGCCTCCGCTACAGAGGGTAGTACCCATAGCAGGTTTATTCCATCTGTTCAGCGTGGATGGGCAGAAAAGGAGAAAGAGGATAAGGAGATTCAGAGTCATCCTCTTTATGATTAGTGTTGAGCGCGAATATTCGAATAGCGAATTTTTTTAGCGAATATCGGCACTTCGCTAATTCGCGAATATTTCGAATATAGCGCTATAAATTCGCTATTTCGAATATTCTTTTTTTTTTTTTTTAGTTATATTTTTTTCTTTCCCTCTTCCCAACAGTAGTTCTTACCTGTCCTGAGGATTCCTGGCTTCCTGGCTGCTCTAGTCAGTGCCCATTGCCGCTTCTGCCGACTTCCGTGCTCATGGAGCGTCCCCATCCATGGGAACGTCTCCATATACTAAAATGTACTGTCGGATTTGAGGAATTACGTTGAAATCGCAATGCGATTAATTCAAGTTATATTAATCGCATTGCGATTTCAACTTAGAGCTGGGTTTATAATGGGTCAGCTTGCTAGAATGAACGAGTTAACGAATATGGAATATAGCAGCAGTGCTAAGTTGAATTCGCAATGCGATTAATTTAACTTAAAGTAATCGCATTGCGATTTCAACTTAGCACTGCTAGTGCCACTGCTATATTCCATATTCGTTAATTCTAGCCTATGTAAGATAGCAGTGCTAAGTTGAAATCGCAATGCGATTACTTCAAGTTAAATTAATCGCATTGCGAATTCAACTTAGCAGTGCAGCTATATTCCATATTCGTTAACTTCGTTCATTGAATCGTTAACTTCGTTCACTCTAGCAAGCTGACCCATTATAAACCCAGCTCTAAGTTGAAATCGCAATGCGATTAATATAACTTGAATTAATCGCATTGCGATTTCAACGTAATTCCTCAATTCCGACAGTACATTTTAGTATATGGAGATGTTCCCATGGTGATGGGGACGCTCCATGAGCAAGGAACTTTATGGTTGGCTTGGTGGAATTAGCGAATAGCGAATATGACGAATGTATTCGTCATATTCCTCAAAACGAAGATAACGAAGTATTCTACATCTTCGTTTTAGCAACCTATTCGTCAACCTCGCTAATTCTAGCAATCAAATAGGAAGGTTGACTATAGAGACAGCTGTGTTAAATTCGCTATGCGATTTTTTTTTTTTTTTTTAATAGAATAATTATATTACTTGATATAATTATTATAATTATTCTATTTATTAAAAAAAATATATAAATAATCGCATAGCGAATTACACAGTTGTCTCTATAGTCAACCTTCCTATTTGATTGCTAGAATTAGCGAAGTTGACGAATAGGTTGCTAAAACGAAGATGTAGAATACTTCGTTATCTTCGTTTTGAGGAATATGACGAATACATTCGTCATATCCGTCATCTTCGCTATAATTCTAGATATGAAACCAATAGGAAAGTAGCCTTAAGTTAAAATCGCAATACGCGATTATTTAAATCGCATATTAATCGCGGTAACTAGAATAATGACGAATATTCGATTTCGACGAATATGAAACGAATATTCATTCGAATATTCGCGAATTTCGTCGAAATCGAATATGGCACCTGCCGCTCATCACTATTTATGATATATACTAGAGAGTGAAACTGGATCGCACATCCTCAACACTATGCTTTTGATGTAATGACTGTCTCAGCATGATTACGTGGCATATCCGCCAAATATGTAATACATAGTATGCTGTGCATAAGAGGCATTAGTATACAGTTTGATCAAAGAGCATAGGCCCACTTTCCGCGACAAGGATGCCTCTGCAAGTGGGAAACTACTCTAACCTATAAATGGCGCAGCCGTGCGCGGCGACCACCGGCGCCCCAGCACCGCACCAGCAGCAGACAGCGGGACCCAGGAGCCACACAGCAACCCCACTGTGCAGCAAAGCCTCCTTGGCTCTGGGACCCACCGCCCCGCCAGCACAGCACTGAGGCAGCAATGGCAGACACGCAGTACTGCACCATGTGAACGAGTGCAAAGAGCTCACCCAGTCACGACCCTCAGGAAATGCATCTGAGAGATAGTAGGAGTTTATAAACCCCTTGCAGCTCTTTATGAGTACAGCGATGTCTTGTCTGTTGGGACTCTGGCACACATGGCTGACTTTATGTTATGCTGCCATTCCCGTGACCCTCGCGTTTTACGCATTTTGGCCAACACCGATTACTGGTTCTTCACTTTTCTGGACCCCCGCTACAAAGAGAACTTCTCATCTCTCATTCCTGTGGTGGAGAGGACTAGAAAAATCGTGCAATACCAGAAGGTCCTTGTGGAAAAATTGCACCAAAAATTTCCAGCTGACAACGCTGGCGGCAGAGTACATAGTTCCTCCGGCGACCAAGGAGGGAGATGAGGTGAACACACAGCAGTTCCAACAGAGGCAGGAAACACTCTCCAAGGCCTGGGACAGTTTCATGACACCCTGCCAGCACCCTCACCCTGATGTGCGGCCTAGTGTCACAAGGAGGGAAACATTTTGGAAGATGGTGAAGGAGTACGTAGCAGACCGTGTCAGCATCCTCAATGATCCCTCTGTGCCTTACAACTATTGGGTGTCCAAGCTGGACACGTGGCACGAACTGGCGCTCTACGCCTTGTAGGTGCTGGTCTGCACTGCTGCCAGCGTTTTGTCTGAGCGTGTATTTAGTGCTGCTGGCGGCATAATAACTGATAACTGCATCCGCCTGTCAACTGAAAATGCTGACAGGTTGCTTCATATAAAAATGACCAAGTCCTGGATTGCTCCTGACTTCTCTACTCCACCAGAGGAAAGCGGCTGAATATAAAGGCATATGAATACACTGTATTCCCATGCACCCCTTCCACCACAAAAAAGGGTATATGGTTCAATCTTCCTTTTCTTATCCTCCTCCTTTTCCTCCATCATATCAACATGCTGATTAGGCTGCCCTCGCTCTTAATGTTTTAGAGGGTCAGCTCAGCAGCAGACCCTCACCCCTAATGTTTTAGAGGGTCACCAGCAGGCCCTTGCCCATAATGTTTTAGAGAGTGAGCTCAGCAGCAGGCCCTCGCCCCTAATGTTTTAAATGGTCAGATCAGTAGCAGGCCCTCGCCCATAATGTTTTAGATGGTCAGATCAGCAGCAGGCCCTCACCCCTAATGTTTTAGATGATCAGCTTAGCACCAGGCTCTCGCCCCTAATGTTTTAGATGGTCAGATCAGCAGCAGGCCCTCGCCCATAATGTTTTAGATGGTCAGCTTAGCAGCAGTCCCTCACCCCTAATGTTTTAGATGATCAGCTTAGCACCAGGCCCTCGCCCCTAATGTTTTAGATGGTTAGCTCAGCAGCAGGCCCTTGTCCATAATGTTTTAGATGGTCAGATCTGCAGCAGGCCCTCACCCCTCATGTATTAGATGGTCAGCTCAGCAGCAGGCCCTCGCCCATAATATTTTAGATGGTCAGCTCCGCAGCAGGTCCTCGCCCATTATGTTTTAGATGGTCAGCTCAGCAGCAGGCCCTCACCCCTAATGTTTTAGAGGGTCACCAGCAGGCCCTTGCTCCAAATGTTTTTTAGGGTCACCAGCAGGCCATCAATCATAATTTTTCAAGGGTGTGTATGATGCCCTCCTTTATTTGTAATAAAGGGTGTATTGGAGTGCCGGTTCCTTGTAATTTTTGGCAGCCCTTTCACTTAGTGCATTGGCTTTATGAGTGTAGGAGTCCCACTACCTGAACAATTGTACCACAAAGTGAATGAGGCCCTCCTTTATGTGATATACAGGTTGTATCAGAGTGCCTCTTCCTGGTAATTTTTGGCAGCACTTGCACTTTATATACAAGTAAATATACAGGAAAGAATGTTTCCTAACAATTTTTCCTCTAAAATCGATTTTATCTTCGGTTTTCTGGGTATTATTGTCAGTCTGTAAAAGCGGCGTACTACTCAGACAACATCGTTCCCAGCAGCGACATGGGAGTCCAAGATGCATCCAGACATCCTCCCCATGCTGTTCCCGAACCTTTTCAGTTGTCTTTCCATCAATTTCTGACCGTTTCCTCTGAACCAGACACCCTCCCCTCTTCAGTGCAGGGGGTGCCTGGTTTAATGTTGGGGTTCTCCCATTGACTTCCATTGTGCTCCTCTGACTTCCATTGTACTCGAGCACCAGAGCACTTTGGTGCTCGATCAACACTATCAGTAAGATAAGAACTGAGCTATAATTAGTGTTTAGGAGGGTAGACAGCAGGGATAACAAGCACGTGATCTCCTGGTCTGACAGAAAATCCAAAGGGTGCTACAAGAGAATCTCAGCTCTCTACAGGAAGCTTTTAAATGCTATGGACACCTTCAGGGAAATTTTTTATTATTGCATTTTACTCATTGTGGGCTAACAATCATTTTTTCAATTGGTCTTCATTAAAAAATATCAGCAGTATTTGTGATACATGTGGTTAAAGATCAGTCTATTTGCAGACTGTCCCTCCTGTGTTCTGTTAGCTGAGGGCTCATGTAACATAGTAGTATATAAGACCGAAAAAAGACATTTGTCCATCCAGTTTGGCCTGTTTCCTACAAGTTGATCCATAGGAAGGCAAAAAACCCCTGTGAGGTAGAAGCCAATTTTCCTCACTTAAGGGGAAAAAAATTCCTTCCCGACTCCAATCAGACAATCAGAATAACTCCCTGGATCAACGACCCCTCTCTAGTAGCTGTAGCCTGTAATATTATTACACTCCAGAAATAAATCCAGTCCCCTCTTGAATTCCTTTATTGTACTCACCATCACCACCTCCTCAGGCAGAGAGCTCCATAGTCTCACCGCTCTTAGGCCCCTTTCACACGGGCGTTGCGGGTGCACTCCGTCAAACAGTGCGGGTGCGTTGCGGGAATCGCCGCGATTTTTCCCTGCGAGTGCAAAGCGCTGTCATGCGTTTTGCACGCGCGGGAGAAAAATCGGCACTTTTGGTACCCAGACCCGAACCTGCACTTCTTCACAGAAGTGCATGTTTGGGTCAGAAATTGTCCCGCTGGTATTATTTCACATTATAACATAGTTATACTGTAAAATAATACCCTTGGCCATCTTCCTAATGTTTAAACAGGTGCAGAATGGGTTAAAAATAATAAACTAATAATAACTTACCTGTTCCATTTGATCGCGAAGCCCGGCATCCTCTCCGTTAGCTTGCTAGTAGGAAAAGGACCTGTGATGATGTCACAGCATCACATGGCCCAATCACCTGCTCCATCACTATGGTGATGGAGCATTTGATTGGTCCATGTGACCATGTGACATCATCACAGGTCCTTTTCCTACTAGCAAGCTAACGGAGAGGATGCCGGGCTTCGCGATCAAATGGAACAGGTAAGTTATTATTAGTTTCTATAGAGCATGCTGCGATTTTCACGCATCGCAAAAGTGATGAGTGAAAATCAACTGTCATGTGCACAGCCCCATAGAAGTGAATGGGTCAGGATTCAGTGCGGGTGCAATGCGTTCACATCACGCATTGCACCCGCGCGGAAAACTCGCCCGTGTGAAAGGGGCCTTAGCCTTAGGGTCTGGGTACCAAAAGTGCCGATTTTTCTCCCGCGCGTGCAAAACGCATGACAGCGCTTTGCACTCGCAGGGAAAAATCGCGGCGATTCCCGCAACGCACCCGCACTGTTTGACGGAGTGCACCCGCAACGCCCGTGTGAAAGGGGCCTTACAGTGAAGAATCCTTTTCTGTGTTTGTGTACAAACCTTCTTTCCTCCAGACGCAGAGGATCTCCCCTTGTCACAGTCACATTCCTGGGGATAAATAGATGATAGGACAGATCTCTGTACTGACCCCTGATATATTTTTACATAGTTATTAGATCTCCCCTCAGTCGTCTTTTTTCTAAAGTGAATAACCCTAATTTTGATAACCTTTCAGGGTACTGTAGATCCCTCATTCCAGTTATTACTTTAGTTGCCCTCCTCTGAACCCTCTCCAGCTCTGCTATGTCTGTCTTGTTCACAGGAGCCCAGAACTGTACACAGTACTCCATGTGTGGTCTGACTAGTGATTTGTAAAGTGGCAGGACTATGTTCTCATCACAGGCATCTATGCCCCTTTTGATGCAACCCATTATCTTATTGGCCTTGGCAGTAGCTGCCTGACACTGGTTTTTGCAGCTTAATTTGCTGTTTATTAAAATTCCTAGATCCTTTTCCATGTCAGTGTTACCGAGTGTTTTACCATTTAGTATGTACGGGTGACTTGCATTATTCCTTCCCATGTGCATAACTTTACATTTGTCAGTGTTAAACCTCATCTGCCATTTCTCTGCCCAAGCCTCCAATCTATCCAGATCCCTCTGTAGCAGAAAACTGTCCTCTTCAGTGTTAATTACTTTACACAGTTTAGTGTCATCTGCAAAAATAGATATTTTACTGTGCAGGCCTTCTACAAGATCATTAATAAATATATTGAACAGAATAGGGCCCAATAATGACCCCTGAGGTACCCCACTAGTGACAGTGACCCAATCTGAGTATCTACCGTTAATAACCACCCTCTGTTTTCTGTCACTCAGCCAGTTACTTACCCACATACAGACATTTTCTCCCAGTCCGAGCATCCTCATTTTATATACTAACCTTTTATGTGGTACAGTGTCAAATGCTTTGGAGAAGTCCAGATATATGACATCCATTGATTCGCCGCTGTCAAGTCTAGAACTTACCTCCTCATAGAAGCTGATTAAATTCATTTGGCATGACCGATCCCTCATGAAGCCATGCTGATATGGCGTTATTTGCTTATTTTCATTGAAATACTCCAAAATAGCATTTCTTAGAAACCCTTCAAACAGTTTACCAACAATAGATGTTAAACTTACCGGCCTATAATTTCCAGGCTCTGTTTTTGGACCCTTTTTGAATATTGGCACCATATTTGCTATGCGCCAATCTTGTGGAACATTCCCTGTTATTATAGAGTCCGTAAATATCAGAAATAATGGTCTGGCTATGGCATCACTTAATTCCCTTAGGATACGGGGGTGTATGCCATCCGGCCCTGGCCATTTCCTGGCATGTAAAGCCTTACCTCTGATTTCCTGACCTCACCAACGCTCATTTAAGCCATTGTAATATCAATCTGATAGCTATAATAAGTGTTGGTACCGTTCATTGTCTGGATGTATTTTAACCACTTCCCAACTGCCTAACGCAGGGATGCGTCCTGTGGGCGGCCGGGTTATTCCTCCTTGATGCGAGCGCGTTCACAGGATCGCGTCGGGAGGAAGTTTTACTACAGCCTGCCAGCGCTGATCATGCGCTGGCAGGCTGTAGATGTCAGAAAAAGATGCATATCAGACGCTGTTTGGTAAATTGATTGATGCGAATGAAGAAATCTGTGCCGCCCAGAGGCTGAACGGAAAAAAAAAATCTCATTACCCATATGCTCAATATAAGGAGAATAGCAGAAACTCCTAATGCTGGCCATACATGTAATGATTGCGGAGACCCTCAAATGCCAGGGCAGTACAAACACCTCACATATGACCCCACTTTGGAAAGAAGACACCCCAAAGTATTCCGTAATGGGTATGGTGAGTTCATGTAAAATTTTATTTTTTGTCACAAGTTAGTGGAATATGAGACTTTGTAAGAAATAAAAATTTTAAAAAAGTTCCGCTAACTTGTGCCAAAAAAAAAAGATCTTCTATGAACTCGCAATGCCCCTCATGGAATACCTTGGGGTGCCACATGTGTGACACTTTTTTGCAGCCAAGATGCGCAAAGGGGCCCTAAAACCAATGAGTACCTTTAGGATTTCACAGGGCATTGTTACGCATTTGGATTCTCACGCTTTAGGTTCCCTAAAATGCCAGGGCAGTATAAATACCCCACAAGTGACCCCATTTTGGAAAGAAGACACCCCAAGGTATTCTGTGAGGGGCATGGCGAGTTCACCGAAATTTTTTTTTTTGGCACAAGTTAGCGGAAATTGATATATATATTTTTTTTATTTTGTTTTCTACAAAGTCTCATATTCCACTAACTTGTGACAAAAAATAAAATTTTACATGAACTCACCATACCCCTTACGGAATACCTTGGGGTGTCTTCTTTCCAAAATGGAGTCACATGTGGGGTATTTATACTGCCCTGGCATTTTAGGGTCCTAAAGCGTGAGAAAAAATCTGGAATCCAAATGCGTAAAAATGCCCTGTGAAATCCTAAAGGTACTCATTGGAATTAGGGCACCTTTGGCTCCAGGCTGCAAAAAAGTGTCACAATGTGTTTTGGGGTGTATTTTTACATATACCCATGCTGGGTGAGAGAAACATCTCTGTAAATGACAACTTTGACAACAAGTTGACAATTTACAGAGATATTTCTCTCACCCAGCATGGGTATATGTAAAAACACACCCCAAAACACATTGCCATACTTCTTATGAGTACGGCGATATCACATGTGTGCCACTTTTTTGCAGCCTAGGTGCGTAAAGGGGCGTAAAGTCCAACGAGTACCTTTAGGTTTTACAGGGTTGCTCACAATTTAGCCCTGCCCCAAAATGCCAGAACAGTAAACACACCCCACAAATGACCCTATTTCGGAAAGTAGACACCCCAAGGTATTCACTGAGGGGCATAGGGAGATTATTTTTTTTTTTGCCAGAAGTTAGCAGAAATGGAAACTTTATTATTATTATTTTTTCATCAGAAAGTGTCATTTTCCGCTAACTTGTGAAAAAAAATGAAATCATACATGAACTTACCATGACCCTCCGTGAATTCTTTGGGGTGTCTTCTTTCTAAAATGGTGTCATTTGGGGGGTATTTATACTATCCTGGCATTCTGAGCACCTGAAGAAACATGACAGGTGCTCAGAAAGTCAGAGCCGCTTCAAAATGCGGAAATTCACTTTTTTGCACCATAGTTTGTATGCGTTTGTAACGCTATAACTTTTACCCAAACCAATAAAGATAAACTTATTGCATTTTTTTTATCAAAGACATGTAGAACAATAAGGCTACATGCACACGACCGCTGCCTGCCTCCGCGTCCGCTCCGTCCGCAAATTTTGCGTCCGTCAAAAAAAACGGATGATGGACCGTTTTTTTTGACGGATCCGTTTTTTTGGAAGATCCATTGTAATAATGCCTATCCTTGTCCGCAAACGTGATAAAAATAGGACATGCTCTATTTTTTTGACGGAAGGTAAACACGGACCACGGATGCGGAACAAAAACGGTTAACCAACCGCATTTTTTGACGGACCCATTGAAGTGAATGGAGAAGCATCCTATCCGTGAAAAAAAACAGAACGGATGCGGAAACAAACAACGGTCGTGTGCATGAGGCCTAAGTTTAGAGAAAAATTTATATAGAAATTTAGTGCAACAGAAAGCGAAAAATGTCATTTTTTTTGCAAACAATTTGGTAATTTTTTATTAATATCAAAAAAAGTAAAAATGTCAGCAACAATGAAATACCACCAAATGAAAGCTCTATTAGTGAGAAGAAAAGGAGGTAAAAATTATTTGGGTGGTAAGTTGTATGACCGAGCAATAAACGGTCAAAGTAGTGTAGTGCAGAATTGTAAAGCGTGGTCTGGTCATTAAGGGTGTTTAAGCTAGGGGGGCTGAAGTGGGTATTCTAAGAAAATAAAAGCAATTTTATGCTTATTTGTGGAAATGAGGCTTTGTGTGGAAAGATTTTCCTGTAAGCTGGTTGTGGTCCATTTTGAAACCATATAGAAGTTTGGTGAAGATTCTATAAATTTCAGGAAATCACAATCTTCTGTATACTGTTTCCTGGTCTGATGAAGAGGGCGGTCTGGCCCCCAAAATGCGTCACCACCTGTAAAACAAACCAACGTCAATAAAGATACCTTTTAAAGGAATACTCCATTTCGATCTTACCAGATCATGCCACGGCTCATCCCATTTCATCTTTTAACACAGTATAACAGAACATTGGGATAAGGGTACTTTCACACTAGCGTTTTGGATTCCGTTTGTGAGATCCGTTTCAGGGCTCTCACAAACGGTCCAAAACGGATCAGTTAAGCCCCAATGCATTCTGAATGGATAAGGATCCGTTCAGAATGCATCAGTTCGGCTCCGTTCCGCCTCTATTCCGTTTTGGAGGCGGACACCAAAACGCAGCATGCAGCATTTTGGTGTCCGTCTGAAGAGGCGGAGCCTAACGGATCCGTTTTTTTTTACAATGTAAGTCAATGGGGACGGATCCGTTGTCAGTGACACAATATGGTGCATTTGAAAACGGATCTGTTCCCCATTGACTTTCAATGTAATTCAGAACGGATCCGTTTTGGACGGATACAAACGTTTGCATTAGAGGTGCGGATCCGTCTGTGCAAATAAACAGACGGATCCGCACCAACGCTAGTGTGAAAGTACCCTAACAGCAACAGTCCAATTTATTTAGGAATTGCAAAAATGTAATAAAGCAAAAAAAAAATTGCAATAAACACATTTTAGCTTTGTCTCTTTATACTTATATACATTATACAATATATATTTTTTATTTTTAAAACTATTAAAAAAATACAAAAATTAAAACTAGCTCCTTTTCCCATATTAAAAACATAAATAACACAAAATGCCCCTACTATTAAAATGTACACATAGTTATTCCGTACAGTGAACACCGTAATAGTAAAAAAATCTAAATGGTAGATTTGCCTTTATGATCAAAAAGGCATATACTTTCTAAAATTATATAGATAAAAACTATGAATTGCCCCACAAAAAAACCCTGCCTACTTAGCTTGGCCACATCTTCTACTGGTTTGGCTTAGCCTACAACATTGGGCCACTATGGCCTCTTTCACACGGGCGTCATGTTTGACGCCCGGATAAGAGGCGGGTGCGTTGTGGGAATATGTGCGTTTTTCCCGCGCGGGTGCAAACGTTTGCAACACGTTTTGCACGCGCGTGAGAAAAAACGCCATGTTTGGTACCCAACCCGAAGCCGGACTTCATCACTGAAGTCCGGTTTCGGGTCTACTGGAGAATTGATTATTTCCCCTTATAACATGGTTATAAGGGGAAATAATAGCATTCTTAATAAAGAATGCATTGTTAAATGAAGAGGAAGGGGTTAAAAAATAATAAAAGTTAACTTACCTTTGCCACTTGATCGCGTAGTCGCGATCTGTCCTCTCTTTCCCTGCAGCATCTATGATCTAAAGGACCTGTGATGACGTCACATCACATGGTCCAATCACATGGTCCATCTTACCATGGTGATGGACCATGTGATTGGACCATGTGATGTGACATCATCTCAGGTCCTTTAGATCATAGATGCTGCAGGGAAAGAGAGGACAGATCGCGACTACGTGATCAAGTGGCTAAGGTAAGTTAACTTTTATTATTTTTAACCCCTTCCTCATCATTTAACAATGCATTCTTTATTAAGAATGCCATTATTTCCCCTTATAACCATGTTATAAGGGGAAATAATAGAGAATGGGTCCCATTGCTAAGCAACAATGCGGGAAAATCAAAACGCATCCGCACTTGGTTGCGGATGCTTGCGATTTTCCCGCAGCCCCATTCACTTCTATGGGGCTTGCGTTGCGTGAAAAACGCAGAATATAGAACATGCTGCGATTTTCACGCAACGCAGAAGTGATGCGTGAAAATCACCGCTCATGTGCACAGCCCCATAGAAATGAATGGGTCCGGGTTCAGTGCGGGTGCAATGCGTCCTCCTCACCCATTGCACCCTCGCGGAAAACTCGCCCGTGTGAAAGGGGCCTATGAGTTCTCAATCTGCCCCTGCATCCAAATATCTAGTCACATGATGACTAGTGATGAGCAAAAATTTGATTTGTTGTGAAGCCAAATTTCCTCGTGGTAGTGAATCAATTCTCCCTGAATGGCGATAAAAAACAAACAAAAAAATCATACTTACAGCACCTCAACCATTTGATCGCGACGGCCTGGCCACCACCATCTTGATTAAAGATCTAGCACAAAATCCCGTACATGGTGACTTAAGGCGTCACCACGCCGGCCAACGTATGACATCATCACGGGCCGTGTGAGATTTCGCACTAGATCTTCAATATAGAGGAACCCACCTCTTTGCGAACAAATGTATGAGGTAAGTACTGTATGATTTAATAATTTTAATTTTTTTTATTTTACACCGTATTATTCCTATCAGATGCCGCGATCAGCTATGAGCGCGTGCATCTGAGGGGTACAATGACTGGGGGAGGCGCAATCGCTGCTCCCTGTCATTGCACCCACTACTTACAAAGAAATTCGCTTTGTGACAAAGTAATCCATCACAAAGAAACCTTTTTTTTTAAATTTGGCAGAGCAGCCGAATCAAATTTTTTAATACTTCGCTCATCTCTAATGATGACGACACCCACATTACCACTATCTTGGCCAAGCAGCCTGGTCCACCACATTGTGCAATGTTGAATTCCTAGTTATGTCCTATAATTTATATCATCGTTTACTAGAATATTCTACATTTTGGATTTCTTCTTAAGTATGAATATTCCATGTTTTTTGCCTTCTATACGATACTGCAGACATGGACTGTATTAATGGATTGCTTCATGAGCAATAAAAAAATCCAGATGAGCAGATGGCTTAAAGAAAGAGTCATGTCTGGTAACCATTCATAAACTATTCAGAAAAATTGGATAAATGGATTTGACTAATAAGAACCTAGAAAACCCAATTACTGAAGGAGTATGAATGAGATCTCGGGTAATTAGTCATAAATTGTATTAGGATTACAGGACAGACCTC
Organism: Bufotes viridis; assembly: GCA_033119425.1. Classification (NCBI taxonomy): domain Eukaryota; kingdom Metazoa; phylum Chordata; class Amphibia; order Anura; family Bufonidae; genus Bufotes; species Bufotes viridis. The sequence goes on along the minus strand of CM065591.1, from coordinate 45,772,035 downwards.
AGTAGAAAGCAATACTAAACATATAAATTTGAATTTACGACAAACAGGGGTTCAATCAAACAAAATCATATCAGATAAAATGTAGCAACCATGTGTGACACGCAAATAGAAAATTGTTACAAACTGTATGTTCTTTCTGCCAGGAAAGGATAAAAAACAGACTCACACACACACAAGCCTAATGGAAGGCAGTCTAGCCATTGTGCGTCAGCAAGCAAATAATTAGACAATGCAGGAATAAATCAGCCGTAACAAATTACAGAAAATAAATGGATTTTGCAACACTTAGGCCCCTTTCACACGAGCAAGTTTTCCGCGCGGTTGCAATGCGTGATGTGAACGCATAGCACCCGCACTGAATCCGGACCCATTCATTTCAAGGGGCTGTGTACATGAGCGTTTTTTTTTCATGCATCCGTTCCGCGTTGCTTGCAAAAAGTAGCATGTTCTATATTCTGCGTTTTTCATGCAGCCCTGGCCCCCTTAGAAGTGATGGGGCTGCGTGAGAAACACATTGCATCCGCAAGCAAGTGTGGATGCAATGCATTTTTCACTTATGGTTGCTAAGAGATGTTTTTTATCACACGCGTGAAAACGCATCAAAACATTGCACCAGCATGGGAAAAACTGAATGCAATCGCAGACAAAACTGACTGAACTTGCTTGCAAAATGGTGCCATTTTCACTAAACGCATCCTGACCTAATCCGTATCGTTCGTGTGAACATGTTGTACTTTTAGTCCAGCGGCCTCTCGCTCTGCACTGCCGTGCTGCCACCGGAACTCCGCCCCAATTATATCTAATGGGGACGGAGCGGCAGTCTGGGGGCACATGTGAACTAGTGGCAGGACGAATCCGACAGGCTGTTCACCGGCCGGAACAGCCTGACGGACTCACCTGCCGCTAATGCGAAAGTACCCCAAAGCATTGAACTTTACTGGCACTAGTTCTGGGGGCATGATGCTGTCATTGTGGGCATGTTCTCTGTTGTTATTTGGGTGGGATATTTCTGTACTATGGTTTTATTTATTTCTACAGTACAGCAGTATAGATGGGGTTGTCCGGTTTGAGGATGAGGATAGAAAACTTTCCGGATCAAACTGCAATAGAGAACAGGTAAGTACAGTACTTACCTGTCAGATCCCATGCCACCACTCCAGGCCTCGTCAGCATATAACTGCTGCAGCCTATCACTTAGCAGTGGTCACGTCCGTGTTGTTGAGGTTGCCGCTTCAGCCAGGTCAACATAGCCCAGCTGGGAGTACCAGAACAGTGGTGCGGGATCTGGCAGGTAAATACTTGCCCAGTCTTCATTACAGCTTGATCCAGAGGGTTGTCCGGTTCAAACCTGAAAACATGCAGCTCCTTGAAAAGTGTGTGTGCACCAAATGCATAGCAATATTCATGAACTTGACATGTCAAAACGCTGTATACATCCTGGGACACCTTGCATCAATAAGTAACCTTAAGGGGTTTTCTGGAATATTTAACATAAAAACAAAACATATTGTAATATACCTGTCTTAAGGGTTTTTTCAATTGTTTTAAAAATAAAAACAAAGGTTACTTACCGTTTAAATCCACAGCAGCTCCAGCACCCGATGCTCCTATGGTCCCTGCCCGTCTTGGTCTATATCTGTAGTAATAACATGCCGTACACCCACAGTCAATCACTGGCTTTAGCGGTGATGCTATCAAGTATAGCACAAGACTGCTGAGGCCTGTGATTGGCTGCATCAGTCACATGGATGTACATGATGTTGACAAGCAAAAAAGACTGGTGAGAACCACAAGAGCACTGGTGCTGGAGTGGAGGGGGACTTAAGTTGAGGAACCTTTGCTGTATAATTTCTTTAGGCTTACACTTTCATCCATAGTATTCTCAGTTGTTTTGTATTATTAGGTGGATAAGAATTCTCCAGTTACTTATCTCAAGACATGACTTTTTCCCTACCCTTCCACATTGGCCCAAGAAGCTGAACCTAGGGTTCTGCTTGGCAGGCTCCTTTTGCTGAATAAGGTGGTCAAGGTTTTCTTTCCATTAATAACATATTGGCGGTCATTCATTTACAAAAATGTTATGCCATAATTTTGGTTAAAATAAGTCACAGTATTTGGCACAAAGGACATGTTTGCGAATTTCTGTGCTCTACACCATACTTGCTTCTTTTTAAAAAGTGGGAGCTTAATAAATGGGGGGAAATGCCACATTGGCCAACACATTTCTAAAAATGTATACCTGAAAACGGGGGTAATTTATAGCCAATACCTTCTTCAGCTTCCCGCTGGAGTAGATTTCAGTTTCTGGCTCAGGGAGATCAGAAGATGCACGGTAAATTGGTCAGCTCCTCCTCCATCAGGGCTTTTTTTTTACTAAGGTTGGTGTGTGACATACCAGTCTTTAGTAAATGGCTCTTCAGAGTAAGAATTTTACTTAAGTTTAAATACTATATAAAATATACATTTTACTTTTTTTTTTCTATTCTCATGAAATCTCCCAAAAATTTTAATGAGGAGCTATCCTTTTTATATGGGCTTTCTAATGAGATTAACCCTGAGATTAATCTGCTTCCAAGGAATACAATTTAGTTTCCAAAATTAAAAATCATCATCAATTATTACATGAAGAATTAAGGAAAACATTTATACTACACTGTAGTCTGAGTGAATGCAATGTTCACACAAGACTGTAGACTGACTGACTGCAACATTTACACTGTGGACTGACTAACTGCAATGATTACAATACAACATTCACACTATGGACTGACCAACCACAACATTTACACTATAAAGTGACCAACCACAACATTTACACTATGGACTGACCAACCACAACATTTACACTATGGACTGACCAACCACAACATTTACACTATGGACCGACCAACCACAACATTTACACTATGGACCGACCAACCACAACATTTACACTATGGACTGACCAACCACAACATTTACACTATGGACTGACCAACCACAACATTTACACTATGGACTGACCAACCACAACATTTACACTATGGACTGACCAACCACAACATTTACACTATGGACTGACCAACCACAACATTTACACTATGGACTGACCAACCACAACATTTACACTATGGACTGACCAACCACAACATTTACACTATGGGCTGACCAACCACAACATTTACACTATGGACTGACCAACCACAACATTTACACTATGGACTGACCAACCACAACATTTACTCTATGGACTGACCACAACATTTACACTAGACTGGAGACAGCACAGTTTACAGCAGATTATAGACCTGTGCAGCAAAATTCTAACCTATGGAAAATGACTTTGGCACCCTTGGCCTAAAAATATAAGGCTGTTCTCTACTGGAGTTTACCGGATTTGGCCTAGCTATATACTGCCATTCACCTCTGGACCCTATTGACTATAATAGGATTCGGTGGAGATCTGAACGGTTTTTGCTGGACAAAAAACGTTGCATGCAAAACTGTTAGCAGTCAGATCCCCGCCAAATCCACTAGGGTTAGTGTTGAGTGAATCGAAGTTAACAAAGTGGACTTTGATTCAAATTTCAGGAAAAATTAGAATCCCCCGTGAAGCCGAATTTTTTAATTCTTCGTTGTAACTAATCGATTTTGGCTGAAATTGCGGTAAAAAAAAAAAAAAAAAAACAATCATACTTACCTCATTCATTTAAGGGCAAAGAGGCGGTCATCCTGCTTGACGATCTATTTCTCAAAATCTCGTGCACGGTGACGTATGACGTCACCACACCGGCCAAAGTAATGATGTCATCGCTCTTTGTGTGAGAGTTTTGCTTTGGATCTTCCAGCAAGATGGCTGCGGTGGCCTCTTCACGCTCATATGGATGCGGTAAGTACAATTACATTTTTTTTGGTTTATAAGCAACAACTAAAATGCTTTAATAATGATCTCAGATGCTGCAATCAGCAATGAACGCGGCATGTGAGGGGTTCAATGACGGAGTGGTGCAATCACTATTCCCTGTCATTGCGCCTGATAGTTAAAAAAAAAAAAAGTGCTTTGTGTCTAAATAATTTGTCACAAAGTGAATTTTTTTAAAAATTCGGCGAAGCAGCCAAATCAAATTTTTAAGAACTTCACTCATCTCTATTTATAGTCAATAGGGTCAGGAGGTAAATGTCAGTATCCAGCTAGGCCGAATCTAGTGAACTACAGTAGAGAACAGCCTACTGGATCCGTTATTCGCAAATGTGAAACTACCCTAAGAGCTAACTGATATCTTTCATTTGCATTAGCATTTTATTTGCAATCTGTGGCCCTTGGTTAGGGAGTTGACATTTCATGTACGTAGACTACATTACTGTGGACAAATAAGTTCAATAGTGCAAGTAAAGGCCCATGCCGCTTTTCATTCCTTGTAAATGACCTTTCATGTTGACACAGTTCTATTCATTTTATGTTTTTTCCACCTGCCTCCTCCTGTTTTTAATCTAACTTCTTTACACGGCACAACACATTTTGGATTTCCATTTATGTAAATTCTTGTCGGCAGCCTCCATTAACTTTCTTCGGAGGTGATTAGTCACAGCTGTGCTCAATCCTATATTAATGTAGTGTTACACATTAAATTTCATGAGGTAATGTACAACCTAACCTCAAGAAGACTCGCTATCAGCTTGAATCATTTATTTTACAACGTACCCCCCGCTTTTGCTGAGTGTGGTAGGCCTCCACGTTTCATACACAATAGCCTCCGGCGAGTAGTCTGTCACAAATCAGCTGAGTCATAAAGTTCAGGAAAAAAACTACAAAAAACCAAACAGAAAGGATCAAGAATGATGCATCTAGAATTGTAAAGCGATGGATGGGCAGATAATCTAAAAATTCAGTAATTGGACAAGGAGCTAAATTAGCGAGAAGAATCCATTCGGGGCGATCAATGTTTAATATACAGTATAGAGCAGACGCCAACGGTATGGACATCTTTTCTGCTTAAAAGCTACTGTAAAACTGCCATGACTAAGGCTCTTGGCTCGAAAGCCTTTGTCATAAAACACATTGAGGATCTCTCTCAGATAGATATATTTGGCGACGGGCGTACAGTCTCATTTGTGGAGATACAGAGGCTCATAATTATTCTGGTCATATTAGCAATAATTGGCAAAAAAAAGTGCTGAGGGAATAGCTTAATTCCTGGATGCATCGCCTCTGTCTTACGTCATCTTCTTGGCAGTTAGATTTATGGAAGACTGGAAGTATTGTACTTACAGACACTAGGATTTACAAGGCCACCTAAACAAACTGCAAAATCTGACAGGGGTTTTCCTCACAACTGGTTACAATAATTATTAAAGCCATTAATCCTGATGGCCTGCATTAAATCTAATTTATATCCAGCTAGCTGTACATGGCTTTCTGCTTTACGTAGAATTATATACAGAGCTCGCTACTGTAATCTGCACGTGTGACAGCAGAGCTGGGTTTTTCATCTGACAGAACTATACAGGTAATTGTGCTGCATTCTCTTAAAGGAACCATACTAGAAAAAAGGACATGGGCCTGATGTGTCGGATACTTTTTACTGTGGAACACTTTAAACCCCAAGTCATGTTCTACTCCCTCAGAGCGTGAAACGGACATAGTAAAGTACACCTTTTTAGGCTATGTTGGTTATATATGTTGGATCTACAGTACACAGACTGGCTACACTGCATACAATAGTGCATAAGGCCTACTATTCTTACAGAGGCCAAGATGACCTTCGTCCTGTAAATGGGGTCTACAGCTATGTTTGGTGGATGTGCTTTCCCAGCTCAAACAAAGAGGGAGATGTATCAAAGCTGGAAAATCGGCTTAGTTGCCCATTACAACCAATGAAAAGGAGTTTGGAAAAATGTAAGGTGGAATCTGATTGGTTGCTATGAGCAACTAAGACAGTTTTCCTTTACACCAGTTTTGATAAATCCATGTCTATGGGGGAGATTTATCAAAGGAAGAGGAAAAAAGGAAAACTGGCTTAGTTGCCCATAGCAACCAATTAGCTCCATAGGAGCTCTGAAAGATGAAAGGTGGAACATGGTTGCTATAGGCAACTCTGCCAGTTTTCCTTTACACCAGTTTGATAAATCTACCCCAATATCTCCACCAAAAGCAGAGTGAACATAATTAGTGATGAGCGAAGCGGGCTTCAGATGTTACATCCGAAGTCACTTTGTTCAAAACTTCGGATTAATACTGTACGGAGATCCGTCTCCGTACAGTATTAGCGTATATTGGCTCCGATGAGCCAAATTTAGTTCTTTGCGAAGCCACACATGACTTCATTGAGTAGCTTTGGTAATTGATTTTTAAAGTGTAAAAATACCTTAAAAACTTGAAACCGAACTTAGCTTTGACTCTGACTGGTGCCTCGGAACCGAAGCAGAATTCGGTTTCAAGTTTTAAAGTGGTTTTCCACTAAAATCAATTAGCAAAGTTATTCAACAAAGTCATGCGCGGCTTCACGAATAACTAACTTCGGCTCGTCGGAGCCAATACATTCTAATACTGTACGGATACGGATCTCTGTACAGTATTAATTCGAAGTTTTGCACGAAGCAACTTCGGATGTAACATTAGAAGCTCTCTTCGCTCATCTCTAAACATAATCTATGTCAGAGACTTCTGATGAACAATAGACATTTATCAAAAATACCAGTCTTGAGCCCTGTGCGCCAGAGTGAAGTGAGCCCAGTTTATTAAGCTGCAGATACCCCTTAATAAATCAGTCATTAGAAAAAAGTGCTGAGGGAATAGCTTCACGCCTCTGTCTTACATTATGTTCCTGGCAGTTAGATTTATGGAAGACTGGAAGTACTGTACTGAAACTGAAGTCTATGCCAGCTGGGTGATGGCATAGGCTTTAGGCATAATTTATGCCAGTTTCTGACATGTTATAGAAAATCATGTGGACCACACAAAGCCCCGCCCCTCCCGCTAAGCCCCCCTTTTGCGATATTTTAGTAAAGTGTTGAGAAGTTTAAAAAGTCACGAACTTATGGTGCAACTGTGGTGTATAGCGCCATTATTTGCAACTTTAAAATAAAAAATTGTGACTTCTTTAAAACCTTTGGTAAATTTATAGAAAAAATGTAACATCTGTACACTGAATGTAATATATTAGTGAGCTGCTAAGTTGGTATATGAAGACTTCCATTATTTTTTGCTTATAGGCAATCCTGAGTGACATGTACATTATTAAAGATAATCACCTTGGGGGATTTTATCATTTGCTGTATGCAAATTTTCTGGCATCCAAAAGTCGCACCTTTTTACAAAAGCTTTATTTTCCGGTCCATTGAATTTACTTATATTTATGCCTGAAAACTCTTGCTCAAATCTACATCAGCTATTAGCTAAAAGATGCACTAAATTTATAAGAGGGCCTGCATATATTGGGCACAACTAACTCCAGCTCAGACTGGATGAAACACCAGTTTAAATAAACTTCTATCAGTATATTTAAAAATCATACACATTTCTGATTCTTTAATTCTGTGCCAAAAGGCCAAAAAATTTAGCAACTTTTGAAAAAGCATCAACAGTCCTAATGATGAGTGGGCAGGAAATTCAAGAATAGGGGCTTCACACTGTAAAGAGTACCTGATCAGATTGATTGGGAAGTCACCTCCTTTCTCATGACATCTTTTTGGGCAGAGCTTCATGCCTCATCTTATATATCTAATAAGATTATTTCATGACTTGCTGTTGAGATTCTTAAACTGCTACTGCATCAATTTTTCAGTAGATATATCTGATAGAAAAAGCAACTAATTATTATGTCTGACAGATCTCATAAAAAGGGGTTGTCCAATGTTCATAATCTCTCTTGTTACATGGATGTGATGAAATTGTGGCAATCACAGGTTGGACCTCTGGCAATCAGCTATAATCTGACAGGAAGTCAACAGTTTCTCCAACAGTGCCACCCCAGGGGAAATTAAGTATTACACAGCTCTCCTTTAAATCAGTTGACTATATGGAAAATGCAGGCATGTATCAAGTCTAGAGATGAGCGAAGTGGAATTTGATCCAAAATTATGGATAAATTCGATTTGCCGTGAAGCAGAATTTCCTCTTGCTTTGTGGTAGAGAATTTGATTTAGCCTGAAATAGTGTAAGAAAAAAATCATACTTACCTCCTCCATTTGCTCATGACTCGCCTGCCGCCGCCATCTGTATTAAAGATCTAAGCCGAAATAACGTGCGTGGTGATGTATGACGTCACAACGCCAGGCCATGTGACAACGTCATCTCGAGCCACGTAAGATTTCACGCAAGATCTTTAAGCCAGATGGCAGCTGCCAGTCTGTCGCGAGCAAATGGAGGAGGTAAGGATGATTTAATTTTTTTAATGTTAATTTTGCACTTTATCATTACTCTCAGATGCCGAAATCATGTATGAACGCGGCATCTGAGGGGTACAATGATAGGGAGTGGTGCTATCGCAGTTCTCTCTCTTTGCACCTGCTACTTTTAAAAACATGCGCTTTGTGACAAAGCAAATTATTTTGTAAAATTCGGTGAAGCACACGAATCTTACTTTTCCAGAACTTCGCTGATCTCTAGCCAAGTCTTTTAGGACAAGAGATGTCTTGCAGCTTTTCTCTGACCAACCAATGGAAGTTCACACCCCCTGTATTATTAACTCAAAATGCCCTAAGACTAGGGCTACACAAAGACATTTGTCACGCGACATTTTGTCACTCCGATGTCGCGCGACAATTTTTATAATGATAGGCTATAGTGTCGCACTGTGACATGTGACATGCTGCAACTGCGACACAACAGTCGCAAAAAAACCATCCAAAATAGACTACCATTATAAAAATTGTAGAGCTACGTTGGTGTGACATCAATGTCGCGCGACACATGTTGCAGTGTAGTTGTGCCCTATGTGTCGCGCGACTTATTGTCGCGCGACACATGTCGTCGTGTAGCCCTAGCCTAATAGTTTATTGAAATGTAGGTTTTCTAATCCAGAGAACCATTAGACCTAAAACGGTAAGACACATAAGCTATAGCAATGATCTATATCCGGTGCCAAAAAGTCTGAAGTCCTAGCTAGGAAAAAAGAAGTGGGATTCGCCTTTAAGGATAAATAATGAACATACTGTAAGCTACTGCCTATAAAAAATATGATACCTGCGGATATCATCATCCAAAAATAATAATGCTGCAGTATTAAATATGAAGCCAATGTAATATAGATGTTCTACCGGGATGGTTATTTATTACTGCTGTCATTAAGTCCTAATATAATGTAATTAAATGCATCTAGTTAGTGGTTTGAGCCATCCGTTGCTGAATCACCGCAGCATCACTCATTCCTGGGTTGTCTACTGATAATAATGAGGAGTGCAGTCACTGCCATCAATCTTATAGGATTACACTCAATAAAGTGCCTCTGCTTTGTATTAACTGTATTGTTAAATCGCATTGTGAGAAGCAAAACTCGTTCACCACCATTACCTTTAATAGCATGTCTACATAAAGGCCACATGTCCTGTCTGTAGAAGATAGCTTCCACATATCCACAGTGGTGAAAAAAGATTCAGAAGAACTTTATAAAGTAAAAACACTTAAAATCATCCTACTGATTCAGGTCAATACTTGAATTTTTCCCTTAGGGGGCAGCATAATTGTAGGCCTGGAGCTGTAACAATCCAATTTAGATTTTCAATTCAGGGACGGGAAGTTCTTGTATCGTCACAGCCAATTTTCTGAGCGTTACATTGTGCCTACAAATCAATCGTCATTGATATGTCAAGTCCTTGAGAAAAAATAAGCCAAATTGGACAGAATTCTTACTTAGGGTATGGCTACATGCGGCAGAAATTTAGATTTGCTGTAGATTTTACCTTCTTTATTGGAAAGGGTGAAATCTGCAGCAAAAACACCCTCCATAAATTGACATGCTACAGATTTAATGGTTGTGTACATCTTTGGAGGCATTTTATTCAAAATATGAAGTCCTTTTTTTTCTGTACAGAGCTGAGATGCTCTAGTAGCACCCTTTCAGTCTTTTCCATCAGACCAGGGCCGGCGGACTCCTTATCTCCGCTCTCGGACATTATAAATAGTGATGAGCGGCAGGTGCCATATTCGATTTCGACGAAATTCGCGAATATTCGAATGAATATTCGTTTCGTATTCGTCGAAATCGAATATTCGTCATTTTTTCTAGTTATCGCGATTAAAATGCGATTTAAATAATCGCATATTGCGATTTGTACTTAAGGCTACTTTCCTATTGGTTTCATATCTAGAATTAGCGAGGATGACGAATATGACGAATGTATTCGTCATATTCCTCAAAACGAAGATAACGAAGTATTCTACATCTTCGTTTTAGCAACCTATTCGTCAACCTCGCTAATTCTAGCAATCAAATAGGAAGGTTGACTATAGAGACAGCTGTGTTAAATTAGCTATGCGATTTTTTTTTTTAATACAATAATTATATTACTTGATATGATAATATTATTATAAGTATTCTATTTATTAAAAAAAAAAAAATCGCATAGCGAATTTAACACAGCTGTCTGGTAAGTCAACCTTCCTATTTGATTGCTAGAATTAGCGAGGTTGACGAATAGGTTGCTAAAACGAAGATGTAGAATACTGCTATCTTCGCTTTGAGGAATATGACGAATACATTCGTCATATTCGTCATCCTCGCTAATTCTACCAAGCCAACCATAACTTCTGTGCTCATGGAGCGTCCCCATCACCATGGGAACGTCTCCATATACTAAAATGTACTGTCGGATTTGAGGAATTACGTTGAAATCGCAATGCGATTAATTCAAGTTATATTAATCGCATTGCGATTTCAACTTAGAGCTGGGTTTATAATGGGTCAGCTTGCTAGAATTAACGAAGTTAACGAATATGGAATATAGCAGCAGTGCTAAGTTGAAATCGCAATGCGATTAATTTAACTTAAAGTATTCGCATTGCGATTTCAACTTAGCACTGCTAGTGCATAGCTATATATTCCATATTCGTTAATTCTAGCCTATGTAAGATAGCAGTGCTAAGTTGTAATCGCAATGCGATTAATATAACTTGAATTAATCGCATTGCGATTTCAACGTAATTCCTCAAATCCGACAGTACATTTTAGTATATAGAGATTTTCCCATGGAAGGGGACGCTCCATGAGCACGGAAGTCGGCAGAAGCGGCAACGGGCACTGACTGGAGCAGCCAGGAAGCCAGGAATCCTCATGACAGGTAAGAACTACTTTTGGTAAGTGGGAAAGAAAAAAATATAACTAAAAAAAAAAAAAAAAAAAACGAATATTCGAAATAGCGAATTTATAGCGCTATATTCGAAATATTCGCGAATTAGCGAAGTGCCGATATTCGCTAAAAAAATTCGCTTTTCGAATATTCGCGCTCAACACTAATTATAAACACTCATTATAGGTCAGTTCTTATCTTACGGATAAGAATGTGACTTAAATAAGTGTTTATGACCTTTTAGTAGTTTAGAGCTAAGGTTTATTAGATGACTGGCACAAAGTGAAAGTATCAGTCCCACAGCTAGAAAAACAGTTAACCCTTTGTGACAGAACAGCTCAATATTTTTTAATAAAGGCCAATCGAATAAAATGATTTTTAGCCAAAAATGAGTAACATGCAATCATAAAAAAAAAAATGCCTTTAAAATTAGCACCACAGGTCAATGTGCACTGCAAACTCTTTTGCAACATTTGGATGGTATGTACTCAATCTCATTCTGGTACTGTAAAATGCATGCAAATCCACAGTTTTTCCTTGCCATGAAGACATACCTTAAAGAGAACCTGTCAGTGGATCTGACCCCCATAAACTGCTTTCACCCCTCTCTAGGGGCTAGGGAGACTTTATACACATATCCATGTGTGCCATCAGTCATGCAGCATAATTCAGAAAAAAACTATTTGGACAACTCCAGTGTATAACATCCCGAGGTCATATAGGAATTTTTCTTCATATATTTTTTTTATGTCTTTCTCTCTCTTCAAAATTCACCTGAATAAAATCATCAAAAATTCTGATGTGACAATTTTTTTTTTCAAAATTTGGTTCAAACTAAATTTGTTTATAATTGATTCACTCATCTGGGTGTTTTTGTTCAGTAGAAGGATGTCCTACGATCTTGGTGGCAACCCCTCCCATCTACTGTAGGGTCAATTGACATCTCTTGGCAGGACACAATGGATGACACTGGAGGTGTCAGAGATATCCTAGATAAGAGGAGTTCCGAACAGGATAGCAGCACATTTGCCTGCGGAAGAAACACCCAGTGGACACTTGGATTTTGATTTGCATGCTGTGCAGGAGTCGTTCAAAGTGTTTTTTCTAAGGTATAGTTTGTTGCATTACCGATGGCACACATAGATGTGTTCAGAAGGGCCTCCTCAGACCTTATATTGAGGTGATAAGGACTTGGGGGGGTCCAAACTGAGGACAGGCTCCCTGTTCTCCACTTTTTTCACTTCTACTTTTGGGTCTCCGCAATCAACATTCTCTTTTTCTAAATGTTTCCTGTAAAGTCACTTGTATATATACATAAAGAATTTGCTTCAAATATTGAATCTGGCAAATCTATCCTTCCATCTCTAGACAAAAGTAGATAAGGCTGCTTGCCTATTCCGAAGTTGCAAAAGTATTACATTTATCTTTTCCTTTTATAGCAGTTTGTATTACATAAAAGGAATTGCTGGCTTAGAACAAGTTTATCATAGTTCATCATAAATTGCCCTGCTACGATCCAGACAGCAAGTGTTCAGTTTTCCTACAGCACCACCAGAGGAGAAATGAGGAATTACACAGTTCCTACTGAAATCAACTGGCTATCTGTATAATACACACACTTGCCGAGTCCTCCAGACTGAGAGGAGCTTTCTGCATGTGTTCTTTACTTTGGGAAATTTCTCTTAGACAGGGTACAACATAGATTTTGTAAATCAGACAACCCCTTTAACATAATCTCCAGCATAGACTACCATCAATAATGAAATGTTGTAAAATGTAAATTTCCTGTACCCTAATTATTGCATTACTTTATTAATACTACATCTATAAGATGTGAAGTCAAGTCTATACATGTTTGGAACAAAGTATAAAGGAATTACCAGTGTGTCTGTGCTGCATTGAAATGGATTTCCACAAGGAACTGTATTATTGCAATTGATTTGTGCAATGTTAGATGGTTTCCATTGTTTTCAGATCTAATTTTGAAGTGTATTTCTCTCTAGACCACATAGTGGTTTGGTGCACTTCCAGAAGCTAAACCATTTATATTTGATAAGACACTAGAGATCTCTTCTCAGTGTATTGGTTAAAGTAATTCTGACAGTAAAGAAATATTATGCATGGATGGACAATGGTCTTTAACGGAGAAGTGAAAAAGACTCAAGTTTTAATTTTTCATCAAAGCCATTTCCAGAACTGAGCTTTATATAAATGAGGCGTGACATCTTTGAAGAGGCCTGAACAAGGTGTCTTGTCCAGTTTATGAAAAATAGAAATAGATGCATGGAAGATACTACAATGCATAGTAACAAATCAGATATTAGATTTCCTATTATATATTTTTTTTTAGGTTATTAGCTGACAAGTTTCAATTTGCTCCATTTCTTTGAAACTTTCATCAGAACAGAGTGATGGGCGATACTCTTTCAGTCTATATAAAACATGAAGCTTAACCCAATCATTCATGAATAATCAATAGAAGTCTATGAGCCATCCTGTTACTGTTTTCTGCAGCAAGGAGAGACAGCCCAATATGCAAGCACTTCCCTCGCCTTGTTCTAGAGACCCCCTCACCAATCAAAACTTTTGATGTGTCGCTATGGCATGTTGAGATAGGTGCTGGTTCCAGAGGTAGAACCATTATTTTGTAGATTTGCCACATATTTTGGTTGGAATAATTCTGCATTTCTTGCAGAAATCTAGTGTTGAGCAAGCATGCTCGGCCGAACACCAGTTTGGCTCAAGCATCGCGATGTTCGGCACATCGCTGTGTTTGGCCGAATACCATGTGTGCTCGAGTGCGATGCTCGAGTCTCCTCCCCACACGTTTGTTGGCTTGTACGTAGCCAATAAACGTGCAGGTAAGTGCTGCCACTCACTGTAATGCCATAGCCATGTTGGTTATCTAGCATTACAGTGACTGGCTGGCCAGAACGCATCATCGGGTGCTATAAAGCACCCGATGACACGTGGTTCGGCTCAGTCTTAGTCAGTGAGACCTGTGAAGTGACAGATAGATAGAATTTTATTTTTTTGTTAGGCAGGGTTGGTGTTTGAGACCCAAAAGTCCTTTTAAGGACTTTATTTTTAGCGCAACCTGGGCTGAATAGCGTGCAATTGTTTGGCTGCCCCAGACTGCGACATTATCTGCGCTACATCTCCTGTATAACGTTTGTGCATCCTAAAAATATCTGTGACATCTAGTGTACTTTTTCCGTAGACGCTGCGGACAGTGACATTATTTGCGGTACATCTCCTGTTTAACGTGTGCGCATACTAAAAATATCTTTGATATCCAGTGTACTTTCTCTGTAGACGCTGCAGACAGCGACATTATCTGCACTACATCTCCTGTTTAACATGTGCGCATCCCAAAAATATCTGTTATATCCAGTGTACTTTTTCCTTAGACGCTGCGGACAGTGACATTACCTGAGCTACATCTCTTGTATAACGTTTCCACATCCCAAATATCTGTGACATTTACTGTAATTTATTTTCGCATGCACTTAAAAAACCCGCTGTGCGTGTCACATACTTGCAAGCATATATACCATTTAATATGATGAAGGCGAGCAGTAAGGGACGGGGAAGCGTCTGTGCTGCTGATGGAGCACACAGAGGCCGTGGCCCTGGGAAACTGTGCCTGCTGGCAGAGCACAAGAAACAGACTCATCCACAATACCGAGCTTCATGTCCCAGTTTGCAGGGCGGCGCAGGACACTACTCTCGACGTCACACCAGTGCGACCAGGTGGTTGGTTGTTGTAGATGGTCAGATCAGACACTCGCCCCTAATGTTTTAGAGGGTCAGATCAGCAGCATGCCCTCTCCCTTAATGTTTTAGAGGGTCACCAGAAGGCCCTTGCTCCAAATGTTTTTGAGGGTGACCAGCAGGCCATCAATCAGAATTTTTCAAGGGTGTGTATGATGCCCTCTTTTATTTGTAATAAAGGGTGTATTGGAGTGCCGGTTCCTTGTAATTTTTGGCAGCCCTTTCACTTAGTGCATAGGCTTTATAAGTGTAGGAGTCCCACTACCTGAACAATTGTACCACAATGTGAATAAGGCCCTCCTTTATGTGATATAAAGGTTGTATCGGAGTGCCTCTTCCTTGAAATTTTTGGCAGCATTGCACTTTATATACAAGTAAATATACAGGAAAGAACAATTTTTCCTTTAAAATCGTTTTTATCTTCGGTTTTGTTCATATTATTGTCAGTCTGTAAAAGTGGCGTACTACTCGACTTGCAGGATAACAGGCCGAACTTTATGGTCAAATGTCTTTTTTTGGCCTCATATACCATGTTACTATGTTACTCAGACAACATCGTTCCCAGCAGCGACCTGGGAGTCCAAGATGCATCCAGACATCCTCCCCAGGCTGTTCCCGAACCATTTCGGTGGTGTTTCCATCAATTTTGGACCTTTTCATGTGAACCAGACACCCTGCCCTCTTCAGAGCAGGGGTGCCTGGTTTAATGCTCAGGTTCTCCCATTGACTTCCATTGAGCACACAAGCATCCCGAGGTGTTCTACTCGAGCACCCAAGAACTTTGGTGCTCGATCAACACTACAGCATTCCTTTTGCCTGTCATTGCAAAAATTGATAATAAAAAAAATACTCACATGCCGTAAGTAATTCACAATCCACCCTATCAACCAAGTTTGAGGACAGATGCAGTACTTCTGTTTGTAGCAGTCCATAGTCTAGTAATAGGGTTTAAATTGTAGACATAGTGGTCATCCTACAGTCACATGAAAGGGGAAATGCCGAAGATTTTTCTGAAAAAATTGGTGATTAGTTGACACACGGGAGATCCTAGGCATTTTGAACCAGCTGCATTTCTCTTGTAAACCATGCATTGCGCCAAGGTCTCACATTCTCGCTTATCAATTTAAAAATGAAATGTATAAATCAGTATTGAGTAAAATGTATGTTACAGAGTGGCAGCGCAATTCCCCATGCCCCATGTTAACCTATTTCACAGCGAACAGTTAGTCTCTCAATATGTGGGCACATCACACTTAGTGGTTTCCAACAGTCTTTAGGTTGTCATATTTACAACTTATGTTCAGCTCTGTATCTGTCTGGTGTATGAGCAAAAGCCTGACCATCTCTCAGGCTCTGGTAGATCCTACCTGTTCCAGGAGGCCTATGGTGCGCTCTAGCCCATTTCACCTGCAGCCGTGCCCCACTTGCACTCAGATACCTCTAAGGAGTCTCCACACTCCACCAATCCTCTCCAATTCAAGTGGCTTTTGGATGTTGATAAACAGACCAGGGCGTGTGCTTCTTCTTAAACTGGTGGCAGCTAATGATGAGGAGCCTCCATACCTCTACCCACTCTGGATCTCCATGGCATAGCTTCCTACTACATGCCTGTAACATTAGTCTCCAGTCTCCAGACTCCAGCTGTGTCGGTCCCTATGGTCTCGGTTTCTCTGCATGGCAGTGGCACAGAAAGATTTCTTCTCTCCCTCCGATCTGCAGACCATCTTCTTAGTGACTCTTAGGCTATATAAAGTGGCCTCTGTTACTTCTATTTGGAGCAACAACATTGCCTACCATTCCATGTGGTTTCTACCCCACTCTGTACTCCTCTTCCTTTTACCAGCCCTTTTTATATGGCAGTGTAGAAGGGCCATCTACTGGCAGCAATAGGAACCAACGCAAACAACCATAAAACATTTACAGCGCAAAACAGTAATATACAGCAGAACCGTGTACCTCAGTGATTCTTAAAGGTGGTCTCTGGCCACATCTCACAGCAAAAAGGTTATTTATCTGCAGAATAATTTTTTATAATCATTAATGAAAATGTAAGAAGCAGAAATCCAGCAATGAATGAAAGTTAATAGTGATATGAAGCAGTTTATCTTGGCTATTAGTCTGGCATTTTACCAACGAACATAATCCCAATTCATCTCTGTTGGACTTTTATGGCACCCATATTAATAATTATGATAGAACTACTCATGGGGGGAGGAAGGTAAAGCTTAATGCTCTGTCAAAGGTCTCAAGAAATAAAATGATCATCATTTATTTTTCCTAGAGTGATGGTCCAAACCTATTAAAAAAGGATGGGCCATTTTATTTTATTTTTGCAAAAACTTAAATTTACAGATTTATATCCATTTCTCATGAATTTTTGGCAAAAGAAACCCCTAAGGATGCTATATCATAATCATACAGCTACATAAAATGTAAGAACAGAAATAATAATATTAAAGGTGTTATCAAACCCCTATAATGACCCCCCTAAAGCCCGGGCCCCTCAGATAATTTATACTTACCTCGCTCCCCGGCACCCACGTCGCTCCTGATGCCTGCACGGCCGCCGCTGCATCTCCCCGCCATACGGATCAAAACATCCAGGAAGGGGGAGGTCTTTTTAGGCAATAGCAGGCAGCGATGGGGACGATCCTCCCTAGTGTCACTCGCGATGCAAGGGAGATGCAGCGGCGGCCGTGCGGCCAACAGGAGCAATGCGAGTGCCTGGGAATAGGGTAAGTATAACTTATCTGAGGAGCCTGGCCAAAATGGGGGTCATTATAGGGCTTTGATAACCCCTTTAATAATAGAAGTTTTGAAATAATGATCATCAAAGATTAAAGAATTGAAGTGGTAATTTGTAAAAATCTGCTTGATTCTTTAAGGACATACGCACCTTTGTCATGTAAAAATATATATTTAGATCTTTTTGCATTATTTTTGCATCTATGTACCTAGAAAAATTTAAGTTGTACTTAAAAGCTCTGAGCTCAGTGCAAAATCTCTCAAACTGATATAACCATGCAAGATGTCATGGCAAGAATAAAATGTCACATCGACTTCACCACAAGGGCGCATGAGAATTGTCGCGTTTTCTTCAATCAAGATGGCCGCAACGGCCTCTCCGTGATCAAATTGATGAGGTGAGTATGTGTTTTTTGTTTTAACCCCCTGAATAACCTGATAGCCTGATAGGCTGAATGTGACTCTCAGATGCCATAATCAGTGTTGAACACGGCATCTGAGGGGTTAAATGACGGGTGCGGTGCAATTGCTGTTCCCCATCATTGCGCTTGCTCCATACAATGGAATGCGATTGGTTACAAAGTAGTTCGTAACAAATAGAATTTCTTGTCAAAGTTCGGCGAAGGAACTGAATCGGCAGCAGTCTCTGGCATCGGTGTATGAGTGCGTCAGTGCGTATCATCGGGCTCCACGGAATATATTCATTAGAGTCTATTCCATACATTCTATTTAAAGCTACTTTCACACTGGTGTTAGGCTTTTACGGCAGGTTGTACGCTGCATGCAATGTTTTTTGTCCGGCCGCCTCTCGGCGTGTTTCCCTACTACTCTCTTCCTCACCGAGTATTCTGCCCAGTATAACCATACACAATATGAGTAATTTGGTGATTCAGCCGCTCTTACCTATCTTTTTGCAGCTGTCTCCTCGAACGTGTGTCCGGGTAGATACTTTTGTCTAATGCATGCTTTCAGCGACTTCTTTGGCTTGCTTTGGAGTCCGGTATAGTATTGGAGTTGTGCCCTGGCCGGTAGCACTACATCTAGTATGTTGCTGTTCTTACTCCTCTGAGCTTTCACTGACGTCACTGTTGCAGATAAAGATGCTCTTCGAGACCAAAACTGTGATTAATTTCGAGCAGGAACAGAAACATTACTCACCTCACCAATCCTCTGCTGCTGCCTATCCAATGCTTAGCAGGTGCCAGCTCCAGGTCCCGGCTAAACATGGAGGAAATGACTGTGGCATACAGAAATTATAAAGAAAAAAAAGACAATGCAACAGGACTCTGCAGACACAAATAAAGTAAAAAATTGCCATCATTATAGAAAACATTCTGATGCTAATGCTACGCTTATTTTGCAAATTAGAGACTCTTGGCAAATACATTTTGTACAAAATTATTTGGGCCCATTTGCTAAACATCAAAGCGATCTCTATCAAATGGGAACGTAACACTAAATACTACCTGTAATGTGCCATAATGGCCACCATAAAATTCAGGGAGTGCAGGTACCACATGCATGCTGGGTCCACTCTGCTTTTAACAATTTTTTGTGCCAAAACGGCCTCCATTAAATCCAGGGATGCAGATACCAATATGCATGCTAAGCCCACTCTATACTTCTCCTGGTGCTAAATAGTGATGAGCGGCAGGTGCCATATTCGATTTCGATGAAATTCGCGAATATTCAAATGAATATTCGATTCATATTCGTCGAAATCGAATATTCGTCATTATTCTAGTTACCGCGATTAATATGCGATTTAAATAATCGCGTATTGCGATTTTAACTTAAGGCTACTTTCCTATTGGTTTCATATCTAGAATTATAGCGAAGATGACGGATATGACGAATGTATTCGTCATATTCCTCAAAACGAAGATAACGAAGTATTCTACATCTTCGTTTTAGCAACCTATTCGTCAACTTCGCTAATTCTAGCAATCAAATAGGAAGGTTGACTATAGAGACAACTGTGTTTAATTCGCTATGCGATTATTTATATATTTTTTAAATAAATAGAATAATTATAATAATTATATCAAGTAATATAATTATTCTATTAAAAAAAAAAAATCGCATAGCGAAGTTAACACAGCTGTCTCTATAGTCAACCTTCCTATTTGATTGCTAGAATTAGCGAAGTTGACGAATAGGTTGCTAAAACGAAGATGTAGAATACTTCGTTATCTTCGCTTTGAGGAATATGACGAATACATTCGCCATATTCGCTATTCGCTAATTCTACCAAGCCAACCATAAAGTTCCTTGCTCATGGAGCTTCCTCATCACCATGGGAACGTCTCCATATACTAAAATGTACTGTCGATTTGAGGAATTACGTTGAAATCGCAATGCGATTAATTCAAGTTATATTAATCGCATTGCGATTTCAACTTAGAGCTGGGTTTATAATGGGTCAGCTTGCTAGAATGAACGAAGTTAACGAATATGGAATATAGCAGCACTGCTAAGTTGAATTCGCAATGCGATTAATTAAACTTGAAGTAATTGCATTGCGATTTCAACTTAGCACTGCTAGTGCTATATTCCATATTCGTTAATTCTAGCCTATGTAAGATAGCAGTGCTAAGTTGAAATCGCAATGCGATTACTTCAAGTTAAATTAATCGCATTGCGAATTCAACTTAGCAGTGCTGCTATATTCCATATTCGTTAACTTCGTTCATTCTAGCAAGCTGACCCATTATAAACCCAGCTCTAAGTTGAAATCGCAATGCGATTAATATAACTTGAATTAATCGCATTGCGATTTCAACGTAATTCCTCAAATCCGACAGTACATTTTAGTATATGGAGACGTTCCCATGGTTGGGGACGCTCGATGAGCACGGTAGTCGGCACAAGCGGCAATGGGCACTGACTAGAGCAGCCAGGAAGCCAGGAATCCTCAGGACAGGTAAGAACTACTGTTGGGAAGTGGGAAAGAAAAAAATATAACTAAATAAAAACAAAAAAAAACCGAATATTCGAAATAGCGAATTTATAGCGCTATATTCGAAATATTCACGAATTAGCGAAGTGCCGATATTCGCTAAAAAAATTCGCTATTCGAATATTCGCGCTCAACACTAGTGCTAAATGGCTTCCAATAAATACAATAATAGCAGGCTACAGCTTTATACTTACTCTAAGGCCTCTTGCACACGGCCGTAGTTGGCCCCTGCCCGTGCTGCGGGCACCGACCGTGGGGCAGCCGCAGCGGATCGCGGACCCATTCACTTGAATGGGTCCGCGATCTGCCCGTTCCGCAATAAGATAGGACATGTTCTATCTTTTTTCGGGGCGGAAGTACGGAACTCCGTAGTGCTTCCGTAGTGTTCCGTTCCGTCATTCCGTTCTGCACCGTTCCACATCTCCAGATTTGCGGACCCATTGAAATGAATGGGTAAGCATCCGTGATGCGGAATAGCCATGGAATGGTGCCCGTGTATTGCGGATCCGCAAATGCGGTACGCAATACAGGCACGGGGCACACACGTTCGTGGGCAATAGGCCGGAAAGGTATCCTTACTCAACAAGAGCATGACTTTATTATGGGCACTCCGGGTAGATTACCCATTTTTTTTGTCTGCCCAAGGTACATGAGAGCCTCACAGATCCACCGGGCCGCCCTATTATCTCGGGCATAGGCTCTCTGTCGGCAAACCTGTCCAAATACATCGACACCCTGCTACAACCCGAGGTAAAGAAGATCAAATCATATATAAGGGACACCACCGAGATTGTAAGCACATTGGAGGGTCTGGACGTTCAGGACCATTGGATGATGGGCACCCTGGACGTCCAGTCCCTCTATACTATTATTAATCACAACCAGGGAATGCTGGCCCTGAGGAAGAATTTGTCTGCAAATAAAACCTAGAGCACGGACCAGATTGATTTTCTGTTAGAGGGAGTAAAGTATATACTCCATCATAATAATTTTTTTTCTCGGGACAATTCTATTTACAGTGTAGAGGTACCACCATGGGCACTAGGTTCGCCCCCAGCTATGCCAACTTGTTTTTGGCACAATGGGAATTACATAACATCAGTCCAGAGCTGGGGGCGGACCTAGTGCTATGGCAACGATACATCGATGACATCATTTTTATTTGGAGCGGAGAACAGGGAGAACTCACTAACTTCATCACGAAAATAAATGATAATCCGTATAACATCAAGTTCACCTCCAACATTAATAGTGCAACTGTTAAATTTCTAGATATAGAAATTACACGAAGGGGGAACAAATATATCTGCAACACCTTTCAGAAACCTACCGCGAGAAACGGTTACATTCCATTTTCAAGCTGTCATCTGCGCAGATGGCTGATAAACGTCCCCTTTGGTCAGTTTTGTAGACTGAAACGAAATTGTACAACTGAAGATAAATTTGAAGAGGAAGCATCATTAATCTGCAACCAATTTAAAGAAAGAGAGTATCCGGATAAAACTGTCAATGAAGCACTTAGGAAAACAAGGGAACTAGGCAGAAAAACCTTTTTTGTACCAAAACAAAAACAGAATCCCAAACAAGATATAAACCAAACGGATAGCCCAGACTTTAGAATCATTCTCCCATATAACATCCAGGCTAAGAAAGTGGAAAACATTTTAAAATTGCATTGGCACCATATGTTGAATGATAGACTAATTGGCACACTGTTACCTCCAATCCCAAAAGTAACATATACTAAGGTCCCAAATTTGGGAATCCAAATAGCTCCCACAGTCAAACAGATATGTAATAGAAAATCCAACATTCAGGTGGCCGCAACCACAAGGCTTTTTCATATGTGGAAAATGTGTGGGGTGTAAAAGAACCAAATTTCCCAAAAAAACCTGACTGTAAAGTCTACACAAAATTCTTATGAGATGTCAATTAAACACTTTCTCACATGTAACTCCGCCAGTGTCATCTACCTGATCCAGTGTCCATGTTCGAGGCAATACATAGTGTGGGGAGTCGCTCTGGTAGACAGCGGTGCGGGTGCAGTACCGAGGCAAAACAAAGAGTCCAGGATGTGCAATAAACAGTGTTTTATTCACACTGACACAAAAATACACAGCAAACAGTCTTTTGGTGGTAATTCACACATGTCAGAAACAAGGAGGCAAAACAAAACAGGCCAACACAGGTTCAGTCACCTGGGAGGTGTAGGTGCAGGTTCGCACCAGGCTGTCGGCCCAGCCGCAGGAGAATCCACCTTCAGGTAGCCAGGAACAAAAGCCACCTCCTTGCTGAGCTCTTTCCTCCAGGACAGAGAACTCCAGAGCCCTGTTAGCAGGCTCCAGGATAATCACCACCTCAGACACAGCTGCTGGCTGTGTTTTATACCCAGCCCAAAACCAGGACTGGATCGTGGGGAGCAGCCACCCACCCTACACTTTAGCTGCTCCCGGTAAGAGCCGGCCCGGACCGGATTTGCAGCCATGCTATTTAACAGAGTCAAACAGCACTAGCTGCTGCAGACAAAAAAAAACCGGCTCTTACCTCACCGAGGCCAGCAACCTCGGTGACACGTACCTGCCATCAAATATGACACCTTGCACCCTTTTACAATAGGCAGGACCAAACGTCCATTAAAGATAAGAATATCAGAACACATAAATAATATCATTAAAGGTTTTGATAAGCACACTTTATCCAAACACTTTAAGGAGGTTAACCAGCAGAATCCAGAAGGTCTTCGTTTTATGGCACTGGAGAAGGTAGAGAGACATTGGCGGGGTGGATGTCAGATAAAACGACTCTCAAGAGCCAAATCTAAGAAAATCTATGAATTTGGTAGTCTTTTGCCAAAGGGGCTAAATGCTGAAATCGAGATCTTCGGTTTTTTATAGGTGGTCTATGTGAGAGTCGACGAGAAGTTGTATGTCCGGCTGTTTTCCCAGCACTACAACTTCCCCTCTACCCCACATAGCCTCCCACTACCCTCCCTCCGTGCAAAATGACTCACCAAGTTACCAACACTATGAATGCCTTTATGGGAAAGGAAGTATGGCATCAGAAACACAAGTAATAATAGATTATCCCATAAAGGACTCATCATTTAAATTTATTGGTAAATAGTTATGACGCCATTCAATATATATATCCCTTATGTAATATGCTTTATTTGTATTATTACTATGAATATTTCTATGGAAATGATAAGAATATATGGAAGATGGGATCCATGCTATTGCAATCAGATGGATGTCATTTTTTCTAATATTGCACCCAAGCAATATGAAAAGTTTTTTTTTAATTTTTTAAAACAGCTGTAACTAACAACAGCAATGTTTGACAGAAAATTCATTCATAGGATACAACTAACATATGAAACTACAAAATATAAGAGAAAAACGCACCTTTATAAAAAAAAAAACGCATCAGAACCGTATGATGTCCTTTTGGATGGGTACCAAATACAAACAAACAGGTATTTCAGACCAGCTTTTTCTAACAATCACAATCTGTCCCGGGATTTGATTCCCACCAACAGTGGGTATAAAACATTCGTCAGGAGCACATTGGGGTGTTGCCACTGATGAAGGGGACAGCGTTCCCCGAAACGCGTCTGGCTTAACAAGGATCGGCACCCCAAGCTTAAAGAGTGGAAAGACCAGTGCACTGTACTATTTGACAACCGGACTATCGTACCTAACCATTGAAGTCTATTACCCCACCTGTTGCCCGCAAGAGTAATCTCCAAACCTTCGGACTTCCGCATCGTGGATCACGTGACACGCCAAACACACAGAGCATGAGGAACGCCAGGATGCCAGCCAGAGAACTAGTGCTCACCGGAGCTAGTCCACTCCAGGAGATCGGGACAGGTGTAGGTAAGCCCACGTTAGTGGGAAGGCACAATACAACACTACAAGTTTTTGCCATTTATGAGCAGACATCTATAGATAATTCCGGCTAAAGATTGATGTGTAGGGGTCTGGCGGCCTGATTTACAGACTACCACACACACTCGATCTGATATCCCATCTGTGCAATTCAACATTCGTTGGTGATTTTAACATTGCCAATCCGGCTATTGTCGACATAGGTCGAGATTGGATTTTGGACACAAATACATGCGGTGTACCTAGGGTCACAAGCAAACATTGGGATTATATCCATTATCAACTTTGACCACAGGCCATCAGTAATAACATTCAGAAACCGTTGTTGTGTGGTTATTGTTATCCCAATGTATATGAGGACTTGCTAGTGAGTGATATTACCGCATATTACCGCACTTTACCCAGTTGTACCGAACAGTGTCAATACCACACAAGGATTACCCACTGTAAGGACATTGTACCTTTCCTATTATTGTTTTTATTTTTATTTTTATTGTTCTTTATTGATATTGATATTGTTTTAGGCATCTTTACTAATACATTTTGCATGATAATTCCATATCAGAGTGCCAATCCATTTATAACCATTCTAATTATTGTACCACATCATTTGAGGGGTGAATCAAATCAGGATTAGAGCACCACCCATGCGTAGGAGGAAGTGAGCTTTCTCTATACCACATTTCTCGTTCACTTTCACACTGGTGTTAGGCTTTTACGGCAGGTTGTACGCTGCATGCAATGTTTTTTGTCTGGCCGCCTCTCGGCATGTTTCCCTACTACTGTCTTCCTCACCCAGTATTCTGCCCAGTATAACCATACACAATATGAGTAATTTGGTGATTACCTATCTTTTTGCAGCTGTCTCCTCGCACGTGTGTCCGGATAGATACTTTTGTCTAATGCATGCTTTCAGCGATTTCTTTGGCTTGCTTTGGAGTCCGGTATGGTATTGGAGTTGTGCCCCGGCCGGTAGCACTGCATCTAGTATGTTGCTGTTCCTGCTCCTCTGAGCGTTCAGTGACGTCACTGTTGCAGATAAAGATGCTCTTCGAGACCAAAACTGTGATTAATTCCGAGCAGGAACAGCCACATTACATGCTAAGCCCACTCTATACTTCTCCTGGAGCCAAATGGCTTCCAATGAATACAATAACAGGCTACAGCTTTATACTTACTCTAAGGCCTCTTGCACACGGCCGTAGTTGGCCCGTGCCCGTGCTGCGGGCACCGACCGTGGGGCAGCTGCAGCGGATCGCGGACCCATTCACTCGATCTGCCCGTTCCGTAAAAAGATAGGACATGTTCTATCTTTTTGCGTGACGGAAGTACGGAACGGAACCCCGCGGAAGCACTCCATAGTGCTTCCGTAGTGTTCCATTCCGTCATTCCGTTCTGCACTGTTTCGCATCTCCGGATTTGCGGACCTATTGAAATGAATGGGTCCGCATCCATGATGTGGAATGGCCACGGAATGGTGCTCGTGTATTGCGGATCCGCAAATGCGGTACGCAATACGGGCATGGGGCACACACGTTCGTGGGCAATAGGCCTTATTAAAATCAGCCTACGGGGCAGACAGGCTGGTCAGGGGTACAAGACCAACTGGAGTCACATTACAGGTAGTATTTAGTGTTAGGTTCCCGTTTGATAGGGATCGCCTTGATGTTTGGCAAACGGGCCAAAATAATTTTGCACAAAGTGTATTTGGCAAGTGTATTTGCTAAATTGCTAAATAAGCATAGCATTAGCATCAGAATGTTTTCTATGATTATGGCATTATTGTACTTTATTTGTGTCTGCAGAGTGCTGTTGCATTGTCCTGTTTATGTTTCTAGCCATGGCAGCAGTGGCATACTGCCAATATAGGCAGACCACGCCGTTGCTATGGGGCCCGCAGCACAAGGGGGCCCGGAGAGTACGGAAGGTCCTGCCCCCTCTGTCTACTCTGCACAGAAAGTTATTTCAGAATCATAGGTAATATGCGGCAGGCAGCGGCACGTGTTTTATCTCCCTCCCCCTCCTTATGATCTGGGCTGCGGGCGTGCTGCATTTTACACTGGACAATCAGCATTCTGCCGCTCAACATCTTAAGTACAAACAGAGGCGCCGCTTGTACCGGGCGTAGCATCCTCTCTGCACTCACGTCATCAGCTACAGGCCCAGACTGAAGGACCGCAGCTAGTGACTAGTTCCCCAGCAGCCCTAGAACAGCGGGGGGTGGGCCAGAGCTCTGGCAATCGGAGAGGCTGGCAACTGCACAGAAGAGCAGGTAAAGACTGAGGCAGGGGCTGCTGGGAGTTAATGTAGGGCAGGGGGGGGACAGAGCCTAGGAGCGGACAGTATTCCGGCCATGTAGGCTGTGCTGTACAACATCTGTATCCACTGACACTGCACCCTGTATATGCAGTGTATACAGGGTGCAGGGTCAGTATATACAGTTAAATGGGGTGCAGTGTCAGTGTATACAGTTATATGGGGTACAGTACTGTGTATACAGGGTGCAGGGTCAGTGTATTCAGTATAAACAGGGTGCAGTGTCAGTGTATACAGTTTTATGGGGCACAAGTTGTACCCCATATACCTGTATACACTGACCCCGTATACACTGCTGTACCCCATATACCTTTATACATGGACTCTGCACCCCATATACCCCGCTTTAAAGGGGTAGTCCGGTTGTTTGAAGTTATCCCTTTATCTACTGGAAAAAGAGAGCATGGAGGGGGAGGGGCCAGGGCAGTTAGTGGGATGGGCAATTATGGTAGTGGGCGGAGCTGGGGCCCAATTTAGACTCTTGCTATGGGGCCCAATGATTTCTATGTACGCCCTTGCATGGCAGCGTTCACCTGCACATTGGGATGTGCTGACTAACCTCCTTTTTTTGCAGTTGTGCTAGAGCTGGAGGTGTGGCTGACTCCAGTTGGTCTTGCGCCCCTGACTAGCCTGTCTGCCCCATAGGCTGATTTTAATCAGAGTAAGTATAAAGCTGTAGCCTACTCTCATTGTATTCATTGGAAGCCATTTGGCACCAGGAGAAGTATAGAGTGGGCTCAGCATGCACGTTGGTACCTGCATCCCTGGATTTAATGGAGGCCGTTATGGCACCAAAAATTGTAAAAAGCAGAGTGGACCCAGCATGCATGTGGAACCTGAACTCCCTGAATTTTATGGTGGCCATTATGGCACATTACAGGTAGTATGTAGTATTAGGTTCCCATTAGATAGAGATCGACTTGACATTTGGCAAACGGGCCTAAATAATTTTGTACAAAATGTATTTGCCAAGAGTCTCTAATTTGCAAAATAAGCGTAGCATTAGCACCAGAATATTTTCTATAATTATGGCATTATTGTACTTTATTTGTGTCTGCAGAGTGCTGCTGCATTGTCCTTTTTTTCTTTGTGTTTCTAGCCATGGCAGCGTGCACCTGGACATTGGGATGTGCTGACTGACACGCGTTTTTTTGCAGTAATACGGAAATTATGCACACATAGCCAGTTACAGTACTAACAGAGGCAGATCACAGTTTTGGCCAGTGGCCGGTTGAGCAGGTGTCTCCTGCCATTACCTAATACCATAAAAAAGTTAAATCTTTGGGATATAAATTCCTACATTTAAATTATATTTTTGCAATTTGTATATTCCATAACTTAAACTCAGGCCTCATGCACACGGCCGTTGTGCGGCCGTTCCATGCATTGGGAACCGCAACTTGCGGTCCCCACTGCACGAGCAATGTCCGTGCGGCGGCCGGGACGGATTCAACCTGAATGGGTCCGTGATTCATCCACACGTGTTCTATTTTTTAGCAGTGTAGAGGCACGGACAGAATTGGTCCATATCCGTGATGCGGGGAGCACACGGCCGGTGCCTGCCTATTGCGGACCTGCTGTTTGCTGGTCACAATACTGCCACGACCGGGCAACGGCCGTGTGCATGAGGTCTCAATCTGATAGTTGCCTTTCTGTCACATTTCTGCCCAACCAACTCTCAAATACCATAGTTCAGAGCTGGCTGATTGCCAATGTCACAATTTTGGTTTCCTTTCTATATATTTGATGTAATACTCACATTTTGTGGAGATCTTTGAGTAGCTCAGGGTATTGCTTTCTTCTTTCCCTATAGTATACACCAAACTCCAGCGTTGGGCAAACGCCTAAATCCGGATAGCCCACAAGTAATGAACGCAAACAAAGGGAACATCCGGATGAAAATATCAAACAACTTTATTAATTACATCAGGTAATAAAAGAATTTAAAATACAAGGGTAATAAGATCATAAATTCAGATCGATGGTACATGATTTAGCACAAAAAATTGGGGGATAGAGGAGGTAAACATATGATCAAGGGAGCCACAATAGCAGAATTGTGCTATAGATTCACATATATAATATAAAGTGCCAAGTGCAATAAATAATACATATAAACTGGCTACCTGAAGGTAAAGACTGTATAGAACTCCAGCGCCCCACGCCCGACGTACGTTTCACCACAACGCGGCTTTCTCAAGGGAAGTGATCGTGCTTTCTTTCCCTATAGAACAGTTTTTTATTATTATTATTTTATTTGCTGATTTTCCTGTAATTGTATAAATGAAACATTAAAAAAGGCAGTCATGTGATTAAAACGGCAGAATTAAATCTCATAAAATACCTACCATTATTGGCAACTTTTTTCTTCCGAAAGACAAAGCCTGAATACAGCAGCTCTCGGCTCTCAGCATGTGTTGGATATTTAGTCAGTCAGATATAAAACCTCATTTTGATAACATCAATATTCTCAGAAGCCGTATCAAAAAATGTAATGTTTGTCAGATATAAGATTCACCCGGAGAAGATCAGAGATAACATACCATTTACAATTCACAAGGCTGGCCAGTGAGGCAGCAGCCCACTGAATTATGGATATATCACCGTCAACATTTTTAAGGAAAATCTAGTGCTGTGAGTTTACAATGATAAATGGAAATTGAAGTAAACCTCAAAAACTGAAAGGCATAGCATGTTATTTTTTTATGTATATCTTAAAGGGTTTTTCCAGTTTTCATCAACTTCCTATAAAATGATGGTTTATGAAGGTCGCTGCAATTTTGTTAAGTATATGTTTTACCTTTATCGCTCCGCTTTATCTTCCACTTTATCTCCCGTTCTGGGATGTGGTCACATGGCCATGTCCATGCAGTTCTTTCTTACTTCCTGTGATGTTATGTCCATGGGCGGGGCAGTGTCTATGTAACTAGCTGGGTGGGAGGAGCTATAAACTGGCTGGGCATTGTTAGGAGCAGTGCTGGAGCTGTGGCAGAAATAGGAGAAGTGCATCATGGGTTTGGTTGGATACAGCAACAGGAACTGTTACACATGTGCAGTGAGCTAGACCGACAGGGGAATAATATGTGAGGTCACGGTGTGAGCAATTAGGTAGTCCGAGGGAAAACACAATTCTGGTTACTCACGGTTATGTCGTCCCTGGGCAGGCTTGCATAAGTGATGAGGAGAACGGCACAACGATTCTTTGGGGCACGCTCTGATAAGGGACACAGGCCAGATGGTGGTTCGAGGTGCCCTTGGTGGTCTGTATTAATGTGCCTATGGCAAGGTCCCTGATTGTCGTGACACCAGAACCTTTTGTGGTGGTACAACAATTTATAGTATGGCCGTTATGCTATCCTTTGACTTGAAGACTTGCAAATATAAATTAATTCCCTTGAAACTTGCTGTTTGCAGCTTTGTCACTGGTCAACCCCGAGGGGCAAGCTGTGGAAGTAGAATTCTTACCTCTAGGCTGAATCTTGTTGGCTTTAACCCCTTAAGGACCCCTTTAAACCCTTAAGGACCATGACGTACAGGTACGTCATATCTTTAAAACGAGAGTGCGGCGCGGCGTGGGTAATAGGAACAGGATGTCCGCTGAAATCATTCAGCAGGCATCCTGTCACAATGCCGGGGGGAGTCATGTGAACCGCAGGTCAATTCAGATTGCAGCACTTACTGCGATCTCTAATCGTGACTGCGGGGATCAGAGACTAAATGTTCCCCAAGTGTTATATTTTAACCCCCCCTGCAGCCCCCAATCATATTGTGGCTGCAGGGGTGCAGGGGGGGGGTGGTTGCGGGTGGTGCTGGTGGTACCCTGGTGGCTAGTGGTTTTAGCAGAGTGTCAGCACATTGCTGACACTCTGCTAAAAACTGCTGACATCTGTGCTGCAGATGTCAGCAGTTGTAACCCCGTACGGACTGCTGTATGGAAGGGATTAACAGGGAGGGAGTTCCCTCCCTCTCCTATCGGGGGGCTGCTGTGCCTTTGCTGCCCCCCGACAGGATGGGATCACAGAGGGAGGGAGCCCCCCTCCCTCCTCATCACCCACTGCTCTGTTCTGGCAGTGGGTGATGGTTACCATGGCAGCAGGACGCTTTCAGAGGCGTCCTGCTTGCCATGATACTGTAAGTCTAATTAGACTTCTGCTAAAGGCAAAAGTCTGATTAGACTATTTAAAGTAAAAAAAAATACAGTACAGTACACTATATGGTGTACTGTACTGTATTAGATAGACACCAGATCCACTGGATCTACAAGAACCAAGTGGGTCTGGGTACAAAAAAAATGAAAAAAATGAAAAAAACACATCACTGAATAAAAATTTAAAAAATTAAATACACTACACATATTAGGTATTGCCGCGTCCGTAAAAACCCGCTCTATAAAAGTATCACATAACCTAAACCCCTCAAGTAAATACCTTACATCACAAAAAGTGTAATACCAAGCGATCAAAAAGGCGTATGCCTCTCAAAATAGTAGCAATCAAACCGCCATCTCATCCCGCAAAAAATGAGCCCCTACATAGGACAATGGCCCAAAAAATAAAAAAATATGGCTCTTAGACTATGGAGAAACTAAAACATTATTATTTTTTTCTAAAATGCTGTTATTGTGTTAAAGTAAAATAAATTAAAAAAGTATACATATTAGGTGTCGCCACGTCTCTAATAACCTGCTCTCTAAAAAGATCACATGACCTAATCCCTCAGATGAACACCGTAAAAAAAACTGTGTAAAAAAAGCCATTTTTTGTCACTTTACATCACAAAGAGTGTAATACCAAGCGATCAAAAAGCCATACACACCCCAACATAATGCCAATCAAACCGTCATCTCATCCCGCAAAAAATAAGACCCTATTTAAGATAAACGCCCAAAACTGAAAAAATCTATGGCTCTCAGAATATGGAAACACTAAAACGATTTTTTTTTGTTTCAAAAATGATATTATTGTGTAAAACTTACATAAATAAAAAAAAGTATACATATTATGTATCACCGCGTCCGTAATAACCTGCTCTATAAAAATATTACCTGACCTAACCCCTCAGGTGAACACCATAAAAAATAAAAATAAAAATTATGTAAAAAAAGCCATTTTTTGTCACCTTACATAACAAAAAGCTTAATACCAAGCGATCAAAAAGTCATACGCACCCTAAAATAGTGCTAATCAAACATTCATCTCATCCCACAAAAATCATACCCTACCCAAGATAATCGCCCACAAACTGAAAAAACTATGGCTCTCAGGCTATGGAGATGTTTTTGTTTTTTTTTCAAAAATGAAATCATTGTGTAAAACTTACATAAATAAAAAAAAGTATACATATTATGTATCACCGCGTTCGTAATAACCTGCTCTATAAAAGTACTACATGATCTAACCTGTCAGATGAATGTTGTAAATAACAAAAAATAAAAACGGTGCCAAAACAACTATTTCTTGTTACCTTGCCTCACAAAAAGTGCAATATAGAGCAACCAAAAATCATATGTACCCTAAAATAATACCAAGAAAACTGCCACCCTATCCCTTAGTTTCTAAAATGGGGTCACTTTTTTGGAGTTTCTACTCTAGGGGTGCATCAGGGGGGCTTCAAATGGGACATGGTGTCAAAATACCAGTCCAGCAAAATCTGCCTTCCAAAAACCGTATGGCATTCCTTGCGCTCTGCCGTGTGCCTGTACAGCAGTTTACGATCACATATGGGATGTTTCTGTAAACTACAGAATCAGGGCAATAAATGTTTAGTTTTGTTTGGCTGTTAACCCTTGCTTTGTAACTGGAAAAAATTAAAACGGAAAATCTGCCAAAAAAGTGAAATTTAGAAATTTTATCTCTATTTTTCATTAATACTTGTGGAACACCTAACGGGTTAACAAAGTTTGTAAAATCAGTTTTAAATACCTTGAGGGGTATAGTTTCTATAATGGGGTCATTTTTGGGTGGTTTCTATTATGTAAGCCTCACAAATTGACTTCAGACATGAACTGGTCCTTAAAAAGTGGGGTTTTGCTTCTCAACATCTAAGCCTTGTAACATCCCCAAAAAATACTTCTTAGAATGGCTTGCATAAGTAAAAGCGTTTAAAAGTTATCACCACATAAATTGACACTGGTCAGATTTGCAAAAAATGTCCGGGTCCTTAAGGTGAAAAAGGGCTGAGTCCTTAAGGGGTTAACCCTGGACTGTGAAGCCATCAGGGAGAGAGCAGAGAGGCAGGAGGCCTCTTTCCAGGTAGCAGCTTCATCTTGACTGCACACTAACTAGACTTCCAGACTGCCTTACTAGGCCCGAGCTTAGCTATTCATACACTGTCACACTGCCCCCATCTAGTGGTCAGACTAGTGTGGTGCAATTCTAATTAGCCTAAATGAGATATCTTACACAGAATCACTTAGTGACATGGGAGAATATGACATGAGGTGAAGTATGACATTCAGAAATAATACATGGCAATAAAACATAATAAAACAAGTTTGATGTGCCCACGATTATGAGAGGGGCACTGCATACCCCTCTTTTATAACATGTGTCGCCACCGACATATCCAGGACAGGAAGATGGTCACCCGCCACTGAGGTCATTGTGGGCTATTATCACCTTCCACGGGTAGTTTGGTGGTCTTCTGTCGGCTTAAGAAGGTTAAGGAGCTAAGGAGCGGGGGCGGTCAGCCATCTTGTTTAGCGCTCTCTTACACAGCATCCTCCTTCTCTTTCAATGAGTTAGGATAGCTCGCTGCCTTGGGTTTGCCCCCTAGGTACTCTGGTATAGGGGAGGCGGTGCACATATTGTAATCCATGCAAATGAAGTTGTGGCGCAGCAGAAATTCTTTTCCCGCTCTTTAACACAGTGGCGCCAATATTTTCCCGCTTTGAGAGGGGTGTAACTCAACTTTTCCCGCCAAGCTGCTCAGTGATGACGCAGCAAACAATTACAAGTCCTTTAGGCGCCATTTTAAGTGCAAAACAGTCCATTCAAATAAATTAAGCAGCGATACTATCTCTTGAATAATCCACAATTTCGCAGTTTTGGCAATGCGGTTTGGTAGCAGAGATAAAGTCCAGCATACACAGTCACTTTTTAAGTTTGGCAAACAGTTCTTTAGCACAGTATAACAGTTCAAACAGTTTGGGACTGTAATAAGTTCAAATATGGCTCAGGTGTTTTCGGATCCTGTTCGCACAGTTCACTAAAGACACAAAGGAATGAATCCTGCTCTGAATTAGGTGCAGAGGAATAGATCCTGTTCAAATATGGTGTAGAAGTTGATATCCTGTTCGTGACACCAAAATTATTATGCAGTGAGCCAGACCGACAGGGGAATAATATGTGAGGTCATGGTGTGAGCAATTAGGTAGTCCGAGGGAAAACACAGTTCGGTTTAATCACAGTTATGTCGTCCCTCGGCAGGCTTGCATAAGTGATGAGGAGAACGCCGCAACAATTCTTTGGGGCACGCTCTAATAAGGGACACAGGCCAGATGGTGGTTCGAGGTGCCCTTGGTGATCTGTGTTAATGTGCCTATGGCAAGGTCCCTGATTGTCATGACGCCAGTAACTTTTGTGGTGGTAGTAGTAGTAATTGAGCAATTGGAAACTGAGACAAGGATAGTGCAATCCAACTTATGACTTTTACTGAATGTTCCTCCTGGTAACAGTTACATCTAAGTTTAAAACAGTCTCTATTACATCCAGATATGAAATACAGTCTCATGAATACGAGGGTAGGTAAATGTAAGTCCTCAAGGAAAAGAGGCTCTTTATCTTTTATATGTCAAAGCTACTGCTTCGGACTAGGCTATAAAAAGTCTTAAGCTTGTAACAACTCTTGCCTTATTTTAACCTTGATTAAAAGGTGGTTTTCAGAATCCTTGAACGTCTATTTCCAGTGCTTTTTTGACAGTTGGCCTGACTGTCCTCAAGATTTATACTGGAGGTGTGGATGCCGGAAGCTGTGTCGTATACCTAATTGCAAAGGTGCCTGGGAAGCCCTCTAGTACGGCTGGTTGCTATCCTTTGACTTGAATAAATTTACTGATCTCCTTGAAACTTGTTCTTTGCAGCTTTGCCACTGGTCACCCCCGAGGGGAAAGCTATAGAAGTAGACTTCTCACCTCTATGCTGAATCTTTTAGGCTTTAACCCTGGACTGTGGAGCCATCAGGGAGAGAGCAGAGAGGCAGGAGGCCTCTCTCTAGCAAGCAGCTACATCTTGACTGCACACTGACTAAACTTCAAGACTGCCTTACTAGGCCCAAGCGGTGCTATTTTTACACTGTCATACTGCCCCCATCTAGTGGTCAGACTAGTGTGGTGCAATTCTAATTAGCCAAAATGAAAATATCTTACACAGAATCACATAGTGACATGGGAGAATATGACATGAGGTAAAGTATGACATTCAGACATAATATATGCCAATAAAACATAATAAAACAAGTTTGCTGTGCCCACGATCACGAGTGGGACACTGCACATGTAGCCTCTTCTCACTTCCTCCAGTAATCTCTGGGATGAAGGTCTAATTCTCTGAAGAGTGAGCACATGTAGCTTCCTCTCACTTCCTCGGGTAGTCTCTGGGGTGAAGGCCTAGTTCTCTGAGGAGTGAGCACATGTAG
Source organism: Bufotes viridis (assembly GCA_033119425.1). Lineage (NCBI taxonomy): Eukaryota > Metazoa > Chordata > Amphibia > Anura > Bufonidae > Bufotes > Bufotes viridis. Next base: position 45,736,452 of record CM065591.1, on the reverse strand, counting down.
CTTCCTCTCACTTCCTCCAGTAGTCTCTGGGATGAAGGCCTAATTCTCGTAAGAGTGAGCACATGTAGCTTCCTCTCACTTCCTCCAGTAGTCTCTGGGCTGAAGGCCTAGTTCTCTGAGGAGTGAGCACATGTAGCTAGCTCTCTCACTTCTTCCAGTAGTCTCTGGGATGAAGGCAAAGTTCTCTGAAGAATGAGCATATGTATCTTCCTCTCACTTCCTCCAGTAGTCTCTGGGCTGAAAGCCTAGTTCTCTGAGGAGTGAGCATATGTAGCTTCCTCTAACTTCCTCCAGTAGTCTCTGCGCTGAAGGCCTAGTTCTCTGAGGAGTGAGCTCATGTAGCTTCCTCTCACTTCCTCCAGTAGTCTCTGGGATGAAGGCCTAATTCTCTGAAGAGTGAGCACATGTAGCTTCCTCTCACTTTCTCCAGTAGTCTCTGGGCTGAAGGCCTAGTTCTCTAAGGAGTGAGCATATGTAGCTAGCTCTCTCATTTCCTCCATTAGTCTCTAGGATGAAGGCCTAGTTCTCTGAGGAGTGAGCATATGTAGCTTCCTCTCACTTCCTCCAGTAGTCTCTGGGCTGAAGGTCTAGTTCCCTGAGGAGTGAGCACATGTAGCTTTCTCTCACTTCCTCCAGTAGTCGCTGGGGTGAAGGCCTAATTCTCTGAAGAGTGAACACATGTAGCTTCCTCTCACTTCCTCCAGTAGTCTCTGGGATGAAGGCCTAATTCTCTGAAGAGTGAGCACATGTAGCTTCCTCTCACTTCCTCCAGTAGTCTCTGGGCTGAAGGCCTAGTTCTCTGAGGAGTGAGCATATGTAGCTAGCTCTCTCATTTCCTCCAGTAGTCTCTAGGATGAAGGCCTAGTTCTCTGAGGAGTGAGCATATGTAGCTTCCTCTCACTTCCTCCAGTAGTCTCTGGGCTGAAGGCCTAGTTCTCTGAGGAGTGAGCACATGTGGCTAGCTCTCTCACTTCCTCCAGTAGTCTCTAGGATGAAGGCCTAGTTCTCTGAGGAGTGAGCATATGTATCTTCCTCTCACTTCCTCCAGTAGCTTACAACTGTAACTGAGCTAGGGGCAGCTCTAAGTCCAACCCCTTAGATCCCCTACTGGGGCAGAGTCAGGATTATTAACCCCAACTGATCCATACAGTGAAATGTTGATATATAACTAGGCATTAACAGTTAAAATAACATTAAGTAACATTAGCAAGCAATTACATGAGCATATCTGTTAAGAACATTGTGGGACTATTAAGTGGTAAAAAAAAGTAAAAAAAAACTCATTCAATTAAAAAATCCCATTAAAAAATATGCTTTTTTTCCATTGAAAATACGCTTTTCAATGAAAAAAATGTAAACAAAAAATCTTCCCCACCTTATGGTGAACGCTGTAAAAAAAAAAAAGAAAAAAAGACAGAATTGATAATAAGAAATTAGTTGCCACCGAAAAAAAATAATAACAAGCGATCAAAAAGCGCCATTTACTCCAAAATGATACGAATGAAAAATACAAGTTGTCCTCCAAAAATCAAGCCTCTATACAACTCCATATAAAGAAAAATAAAAAAAGTTATGGGTCTTCGGAAGTGGCAATACAAAAACATTTTTGTTCTTTAAAAAAAAAGGGGTTTTATTGCAAAAAAGTAGTAGTAGTAAAACGTAAAAAACTATATATATTTGGTATCACTGTAATCGTACTGACCGAGAGAATAAAGATATTATGTTATTTATACCGAAAAATGAACTCCGTAAAATTTATAACGTAAAAACGCAGTGGCAGTATTGCTGTTTTTCACATCTACATCCCAGAAAGAGTTAATAAAAGTTAACCAGAAAGTTATGTGTATCCCAAAATGGTGCCATTAAAAACTACAACTTGTCCCACAAAAAACAAGCCCTCATATAGCTACATATACAAAAAAATAAAAATGTTATAGCTCTTGGAACATGACGATGAAAAAAGGAAGAAAAACGCTTGGTCAGTAAGGCCCAAAACAGGCTGGTAACTAAGGGGTTGAAGTCTCGTAAAACCCTTTTAATGTTAAATATATACATTACTAAATGTAATCCTCTTGTGATGCTTTATCAGATTTTTTTTTTCTTTTTATTACAGGTCGGAAGGTTTGTTATGCAGATTATAAACATCCATGCTACAAAATAGCTTTTTTTCAAGACTTAACAGCACGGGTTGGCTACCATCAGGCACATCAAGTCTGCGATGGGGAAGGAGGCCATCTTCTGAGCATTGAAAGTGAAGCAGAGCAAAAACTCATTGAGAGAATGCTACAAAATCTTACTAATTCAGGATCTGGAAAATCTGATGGAGATTTCTGGATTGGACTCTCAAGAAACCGAGACAGCATGGCTTCATCTGGTGCTTGTCCAGACCTCTATAAATGGGATGATGGAAGCACCTCCCAATTCAGGTATTCATCAGCAGCTTTACTTTGGTAAACGTTTTTCCCGAAACAGTTTACAGACTTTGTCTTCGTCCTAGCAGGCTTTAGCATTAAAACTCTGTCAGGCAAACTCAACTCTGTTACATATGTTGTTCTCTGGCTCTGCTGTGCTAACAGGCTGGCTGTAAAACTCAGCTTCTCCTTTATGCTGCAACTTCTCTCTTTGTAGTCTGTCTCTTAATTAGGCCAGGCAGGGGCTGACTGGCAACTTTTGGCCCCAGAGGTAACACTCAGAGGCTCACTGAGCCCCCCTCTACTTCCTGATTCGCTGTCACAAGAGGCTGGGCGGGGAGCTGCGGGAGGAGAGCACAGCCTCCTTTGACAGCATTAACAGCTATCTCCTCCCCACACCTCCGCTCTCCTGATCTGTCACAGGAGGCTGAGCATTGCGGAGAGGATAGATGTTGGCCGCTCACAGCGCTCATAGTCCCCCCCCCTTATGTGCCAGTAGTCCCCTTATGTGCCAGTAGTCCCCTTATGTGCCAGTGGCCCTCCTTTTGTGCCAGTAGCCCACCCTATGTGCCAGTAGCCATCCCCCTTATGTGCCAGTAGCCGTCTCCCCCTTATGTGCCAGTAGCCCCCCCATATGTGCCAGTAGCCCCCCCATATGTGCCAGTAGTCCCCCCATATGTGCCAGTAGCCGTCTCCCCCTTTATGTGCCAGTAGCCCCCCCATATGTTCCAGTAGTCCCCCCTTATGTGCCAGTAGCCGTCCCCCCTTATGTGCCAGTAGCCGCCCCCCCTTATGTGCCAGTAGCCGCCCCCCCTTATGTGCCAGTAGCCGTCCCCTTATGTGCCAGTAGCCGTCCCCCTTATGTGCCAGTAGCCATCCCCCCTTATGTGCCAGTAGCCCCTCCATATGTGCCAGTAGCCCCTCCATATGTGCCAGTAGCCCCCATATGTGCCAGTAGCCCCCCATATGTGCCAGTAGCCCCCTTATGTGCCAGTAGTCCCCCTTATGTGCCAGTAGCCCCCTTATGTGCCAGTAGCCCCCTTATGTGCCAGTAGCCCCCTTATGTGCCAGTAGCCCCCCTTATTTGCCAGTAGCCCCCTTATGTGCCAGTAGCCCTTCTTATGTGCCAGTAGTCCCCCTTATGTGCCAGAAGCCCCCTTATGTGCTGAGTAGCCCCTTATGTGCCAGTAGCCCCCCTTATGTACCAGTAGTCCCCCCTTATGTGCCAGCAGTCCCCTTTTGTGCCAGTATCCCCCCCCTTATGTGCCAGTAGCCCTCCTTATGTGCCAGTAGTCCCCTTTGTGCCAATAGCCCTCCTTATGTGCCAGTAGCCCACCTTATGTGCCAGTAGCCGTCCCCCTTATGTGCCAGTAGCCGTCCCCCTTATGTGCCAGTAGCAGTCCCCCCCTTATGTGCCAGTAGCAGTCCCCCCCTTATGTGCCAGTAGCCCCCATATGTGCCAGTAGTTTCCCCTTATGTGCCAGTAGCCGCCCCCCCCTTATGTGCCAGTAGCCGCCCCCCCTTATGTGCCAGTAGCCGTCCCCCCTTTTGTGCCAGTAGCCGTCCCCCGTTTTGTGCCAGTAGCCGCCCCCCCTTATGTGCCAGTAGCCCCCCCTTTTGTTCCCGTAGCCCCCTTATCTGCCAGTAACCCCCCTTATGTGCCAGTAGTCCTCCCTTATGTGCCAGTAGTCCTCCCTTATGTGCCAGAAGCCCTCCTTATGTGCCAGAAGCCCCCCTTATGTGCCAGTAGTCTCCCTCCACCTTATCATGTGCCAGTAGCCTCCCCCCCCCTCACCTTATCATGTGCCAGTAGCCCCCAAAAAAACAAAAAGCAAACAAAAAAAACACTTATACGTACCTCCAGCGATGCGATGCAGATCTGTGTCCCTCGCTGTACCGCTTCGGTCATCGCGCCACCTGCACCAGCCTCTGATAGGCTGCCAGCCTAGTGCTGGCAGCCTATCAGAGGAACAGGGAGGGGACACGCCTCTCCCTTCTCTGCCACAGCAAAGACATCTGTATCGCTATCCTGAGGACGGCGATACAGATGACTATGGAGATGAACGCTTCCACAGTGGAAGCGTTCATCTCCCTGTGCCCTGCCGCCGGCCGCCCCCACTTGTCACCATGGCCACAGCAGGGCACATGCAGGGTGACACTACGGGGGCCATTTACAGAGGCAACAGAATGGCCCGGGGGGCAATTTCCCCTTGCCCCCTGGCCCAGTCCGCCCCTGAGGCCAGGGAAATCTCCTCCTGTTTCCTGAGGCTCCAAACTGTGACCTCCATATCCAGCAGAGCTGAAGGTGTTCTGGCTGGCTTGGCTTTACTTGGCCTCGACACGTCCAGCAGAGATGTGCCCAGCTGCACACACTTTCCCTAACTTGGGGTAAACTAATTACACCTAGAACTAGTCCCCACCCTTCCTACAGGAAGTGGGACTTGCCCACTTCTCCACAGAGGGGTAGGTTAGAATGGATTGAAAAGCTCCATTCTATGTAACTGTAGCTCTGCCATTTTTGCTGCCACCTGCTGGTGAACCAGGCACATTACATTAACATAACAGTTGCAAAATAGGAAATGCACAAAGTTTGGATCTGGAATAAATACACATGATGACAAGAGGTTAACCAATAAAGACAGTAGCAAGGTCAAAGGTGATAATGCCGCTCTGGGGCATTACATATATCTGTACAGGTCTGTACTCCTAGAAGACAAAATGGCACAAAACACTTGTGCCATTTGTGTAATAGAAGTACCGAAATAATACAAAGGACTCAAGTATGAGTCTGGTGTACTTATAAGAGGACCACTAACCCCACTTCTCCCCTCCGCCTCTCAGGCCGGTGATTCACAAGCTGCTTTGTACAGTGATAAGAAAAATGAAGTACACCCTCTTTGAATTCTATAGTTTTTTTGTATCTGGTCATAAAAAATATAGGGGGATCATTTATCAAACCATAGTAACCAATCAGATTCCTCTTTTCATTTTGGACAGCTCCTTTGGAAAATGAAAAGAGGAATCTGAGTGGTTAATACAGGCAACTAAGCCAGTTCTACTTTACACCAGTTTAATAAATGAACCCCATGGTCCTTAGAAGGTCTAAAGCTTAGGTAAATACAACCTCATATGAACAGCAATACATGACAAATTTCACCACCTCTTTATGTATTTAACAAAAATTAGGGCAACATTCAGAAGCTGCGTGTGTAAAAATGAGTAAACCCTTAGCCCTTAGGATACCTGAGGTTTTTTAATTTTTTCATTTTCATTTTTCTTCCCCATCTTCCTTGAGCAATAACTTTTTTATATTTCCATTCACATTGCTGTTTGAGGGCTTAATTTTTTGCGGGACAAGTTGCACTTTCTAATGCCACCATTAATTATGGCATACAATGTAGTGGGAAGCAGTAAAAAAAAAACTGACCCATGCCCTTCATTCTCTGGGTCAGTACGATTACAATGATACCTCATTATGTATAGGTCTAAATAGTGTAAAAAGAAAATTGACCTCTATAACTTTTTTATGATTATATCTACTGAGCTGTGTGGGGCTCATTTTTTGAGGGACAATATGTAGTTTTTAGTGATACCATTTTGGAGTGTGTGTGACTTTTTGATCACAGTTTATTAAATTTTTTCAGGTAAGAGAAGCAATGAAGAAAATAGCAAATTGGCCATTTTGACCCTTTTTTCCGTTACCCCATTCGCCGTATTGGAAAATTATTTTTATATTTTAATAGTAAGGGGGGTTTTCAGTCGCGGTGATGCCCATGATGTTTATATTTTTTGTTAATTAGGTATTTACTTTTTAATTATACAGTAATTTGATTTAAACTTTTATATTTCTAAAGTTTTTGATAGATTTTTTAAAGTTGTTTTTTACTTTTTAGTAATGGTTTTGAAACTTGTATTTGAGCCTACAAAATCCATTTTTTAATTTTGAACAATCATGTATTTTAAAATGCATTTATTACTGTCTATTGCTCATTTCTTATGTGACTAAAATAAGAATTTCAGTTTAAATGCTCTCAGTCTCTTCTGCAAGGCTGAGCACATTCAAATCAATTACCTGCATCCTCACTGACCACTGAGGATGCCGGTAACAGCCTGGAAGACCATTTAGATGCTATGATCTCACTTGATCATGGCACCTAAAGGCTTTAATTACTGTGATCGGCATTATTGCCGGTCGCGGTAATTAGCCGCAGGTCTCTGCTGTTTGAAACGTGCGATCGGGCGCCATGTTTGGCTATTGTTCCAGCGCCGTACATGTACAACGCTGGTAGCGAAAGGGTTAAGCGTCATTCACAAGTCCGTGTCCATGCTCAAATCCGTGAGAAGGGGATCAGTGATGCATCCATGAAGCTGCGTGTGAAGGATCCGTGTTGGGTCCGTGTGTTCGTTTTTTGCTGTCCGTGTGTCATCCGTGTTTCACTGACACTGAACAGCTGAAAAATAATTTTCAAAGCATCTTCTCCTAATGACCTGTGAAACACAGATGCAACACGGATGGCATCCGCGTTGCATCCATGCTTTTCACGGATCCCTAGACTATAATGGGTGTGATGTATCCGTGAACACATACAAAATAGATCATGCATCCGTGCTAAAAACACTGATGTGTCAATACACACATTAAAATTAGTGATGAGCGGCAGGTGCCATATTCGATTTCGACGAAATTCGCGAATATTCGAAAGAATATTCGTTTCATATTCGTCGAAATCGAATATTCGTCATTATTCTAGTTATCGCGATTAATATGCGATTTAAATAATCGCGTATTGCGATTTTAACCAGTACAGGACCGCCTAACGCAGGGATGCGTCCTGCGGGCGGTCCTGTAGCTCTGAGATGACGCGTTGACTTCACAGAGAAGCGCGTCTCGGCAGTTAGGCTACAGCCTGCCAGCGATGATCCATCGCTGGCAGGCTGTAGATGCGAATTATATCGCATCAAACAGCTATATCAGACGCTGTTTTGTGAACAGCGTCTGATATAGCTGCTACCTGGTCCTCTGGTGGTCCCATTTGCTGGGATCGACCACCAGAGGACCAGGTAACACTGTAAAGTTGCACCAAACACTACACTATCCCATCTAGACCCTCTGATCACCCCCCTGTCATTGATCACACCCCTTGTAAGGCTCCATTCAGACGTCCATATGTGTTTTGCGGATCCGTGGATTCACGGATCCGATCCGCGGATCCGATCCGCAGATCCTCAAAACACGGACACCGGCAATGTGCTTTCCGCATTTTGCAGATCCGCACATTGCCAGAACTATATAGAAAATGCTTTTTCTTGTCTGCAATTGCGGACAAGAATAGGACATGTTCTATATTTTTGCGGAACGGAAGCGCAGACCCGGAAGCGCGGATCCGTAATTCCAGATCCGAGCAGGATAAAGTCTGTCCCCATAGAAATGAATGGGTCCGCAATTCCGTTCCGCAAACAGAATTTCGGACGTGTGAATGGGGCATAAGGGTCCCCTATCACCGCCAGTTAGCTAGCTACTTGTTAGGTAGCTAGCGCCCAGCCCACCGCACCGCAGTCATTGATTTTGGCAGAGATTTTTTCATCCACATTGATCGATGCGAATGAAAAAATCTGTGCCGTTCATTTTTTTTTTTTCAGCGCAGAGGCTGAACGAAAAAAAAAAATCTCATTACCCGTATGCTCAATATAAGGAGAATCACAGATACTCCTAATACTGGCCATACGTGTAATGATTGCGGAGACCTTCAAATGCCAGGACAGTATAAATACCCCACATGTGACCCCATTTTAGAAAGAAGACACCCCAAGGTATTCCATAAGGGGTATGGCGAGTTCATGCAAAATTTTATTTTTTGTCACAAGTTAGTGGAATATGAGACTGTAAAAAAAAAAAATAAAAAAAATCAATTTCCGCTAACTTGTGCCAAATTTTTTTTTTTCTGTGAACTCGCCATACCCCTCACAGAATACCTTGGGGTGTCTTCTTTCCACAATGGGGTCACATGTGGGGTATTTATACTGTCCTGGCATTTTAGGGGTCCTAAAGCGTGAGAATCCAAATGCGTAAAAATGGCCTGTGAAATCCTAAAGGTATTGGTTTTAGGGCCCCTTTGTGCATCTTGGCTGCAAAAAAGTGTCACACATGTGGTATCGCAGTACTCACGAGAAGTAGGGCAATGTGTTTTGGGGTGTATTTTTACATATACCCATACTGTGTGTGAGAAATATCGCTGTAAACGACAACTTTTAAAAAATTTGTATTCAAAGTTGTCAATTTACAGAGATATTTCTCTCACCCAGCATGGGTATATGTAAAAATACACCCTAAAGCACATTGCCCCACTTCTCCTGAGTACGGCGATACCACATGAGTGACACTTTTGCAGCTAAGATGCGCAAAGGCCCAAATTCTAATGAGTACCTTTTAGGAGGGCATTTTTACGCATTTTCTTCTCACGCTTTAGGGCCCCTAAAATGCCAGGGCAGTATAAATTCCCCTACATGTGACCCCATTTTGGAAAGAAGACACCCCAAGGTATTCGCTGAGGGGCATAATGAGTCCATGAAAAATTAAACTTTTTGTCAAAAGTTAGCGGAAAGGGAGACTTTGTGAGAAAAAACAATAAAAAATCAATTTCCACTAACTTGTGCCAAAAAAAAAATCTTCTATGAACTCGCCATGCCCCTCATGGAATACCTTGGGGTGTCTTCTTTCCAAAATGGGGTCACATGTGGGGTATTTATACTGCCCTGGCATTTAAGGGGCCCTAAAGCGTGAGAAGAAAAATGCGTAAAAATGCCCTCCTAAAAGGTACTCATTGGAATTTGGGCCCCTTTGCGCATCTTGGCTGCAAAAAAGTGTCACACATGTGGTATCGCCGTACTCAGGAGAAGTAGGGCAATGTGTTTTGGGGTGTATTTTTACATATACCCATGCTGGGTGAGAGAAATATCTCTATAAATTGACAACTTTGAATAAAAAAATGTAAAAAGTTGTCGTTTACAGCGATATTTCTCACACGCAGCATGGGTATATGTAAAAATACACCCCAAAACACATTGCCCTACTTCTCCTGAGTACGGCTATACCACATGAGTGACAATTTTTTGCAGCCAAGATGCGCAAAGGGGCCCTAAAACCAATGAGTACCTTTAGGATTTCACAGGCCATTTTTATGCATTTGGATTCTGACGCTTTAGGGCCCCTAAAATGCCAGGTGAGTATAAGTACCCCACATGTGACCCCATTTTGGAAAGAAGACACCCCAAGGTATTCCGTGAGGGGCATGGCGAGTCCACAGAATTTTTATTTTTTGGCACAAGTTAGCGGAAATTGATATATATTTTTTTTTTATTTTGTTTTTTACAAAGTCTCATATTCCACTAACTTGTGACAAAAATAAAATTTTACATGAACTCACCATACCCCTCACGGAATACCTTGGGGTGTCTTCTTTCCAAAATGGGGTCACATGTGGGGTATTTATACTGTCCTGGCATTTTAGGGGCCCCTAAAGCGTGAGAAGAAGTCTGGAATCCAAATGCGTAAAAATGCCGTGTGAAATCCTAAAGGTACTACTACTAAACGACAACTTCTAAAAATTTTTATACAAAGTTGACAATTTACAGAGATATTTCTCTCACCCAACATGGGTATATGTAAAAATACACCCCAAAACACATTGCCCTACTTCTCCTGAGTACGGCTATACCACATGAGTGACACTTTTTTGCAGCCTGGGTGTGCAAATGGGGCCCAAATTCCAATGAGTACCTTTAGGTTTTACACAGCGGCTCACAGTTTAGCCCCGCCCAAAAAGCCAGAACAGAAAAAAAAACCCACAAATGACACCATTTCGGAAGGTAGACACCCCGAGGTATTCACTGAGCGGCATAGTGAGTCCGTCTGAGATTTTAATTTTTTTTGCCAGAAGTTATCAGAAATTGAAACTTTTTTTTTTCTCAGAAAGTGTCATTTTCCGCTAACTTGTGAAAAAAAATTAAATGATACATAAACTCACCATGCCCCTCCGCGAATACTTTGGGGTGTCTTCTTTCTAAAATGGTGTCATTTGGGGGGTATTTATACTATCCTGACATTCTAGCACCTGAAGAAACAGGTGCTCAGAAAGTCAGAGCTGCTTCAAAATGCCGAAATTCACTTTTTTGCACCATAGTTTGTAAACGCTATAACTTTTACCCAAACCAATAAATATACACTTATTGGACTTTTTTTTTTTATCAAAGACATGTAGAACAATAAATTTAGAGAAAAATTTATATAGAAATGTAGTTTTGTAGTTTTGCAAAAATGTAGTTAAATTTGTATTAATGGCAAAAAAAGTAAAAATGTCAGCAACAATGAAATACCACCAAATGAAAGCTCTATTAGTGAGAAGAAAAGGAGGTAAAATTCATTTGGGTGGTAAGTTTCATGACGGAGCAATAAACAGTGAAAGTAGCGTAGTGCGGAATTGTAAAAAGTGGCCTGGTCATTAAGGGTGTTTAAGCTAGGGGGGCTGAAGCGGTTAACTTAGGCTACTTTCCTATTGGTTTCATATCTAGAATTATAGCGAAGATGACGGATATGACGAATGTATTCGTCATATTCCTCAAAACGAAGATAACGAAGTATTCTACATCTTCGTTTTAGCAACCTATTCGTCAACTTCACTAATTCTAGCAATCAAATAGGAAGGTTGACTATAGAGACAACTGTGTTTAATTCGCTATGCGATTATATAATTTTTTTTTAATAAATAGAATAATTATAATAAATTATATCAAGTAATATAATTAATCTATTAAAAAATAAAAATAAAAAATCGCATAGCGAATTTAACACGGCTGTCTCTATAGTTAACCCTCCTATTTGATTGCTAGAATTAGCGAAGTTGACGAATAGGTAGCTAAAACAAAGATGTAGAATACTTCGTTATCTTCGTTTTGAGGAATATGACGAATACATTCGTCATATTCGCTATTCGCTAATTCTACCAAGCCAACCATAAACTTCCGTGCTCATCACCATGGGAACGTCTCCATATACTAAAATGTACTGTCGTATTTGAGGATTTACGTTGAAATCGCAATGCGATTAATTCAAGTTATATTAATCGCATTGCGATTTCAACTTAGAGCTGGGTTTATAATGGGTCAGCTTGCTAGAATGAATGAAGTTAACGAATATGGAATATAGCAGCAGTGCTAAGTTGAATTCGCAATGCGATTAATTTAACTTGAAGTAATCGCATTGCGATTTCAACTTAGCACTGCTAGTGCTATATTCCATATTCGTTAATTCTAGCCTATGTAAGATAGCAGTGCTAAGTTGTAATCGCAATGCGATTAATATAACTTGAATTAATCGCATTGGGATTTTAACGTAATTCCTCATTCCTCAAATCCGACAGTACATTTTAGTATATGGGGACGGTCCATGGGACCATGAGCACGGAAGTCGGCAGAAGCGGCAACGGGCACTGACTAGAGCAGCCAGGAAGCCAGGAATCCTCAGGACAGGTAAGAACTTATTTTGGGAAGTTGGAAAGAAAAAAATATAACTAAAAAAAACAAAAAACAAAACGAATATTCGAAATAGTGAATTTATAGCGCTATATTCGAAATATTTGCGAATTAGCGAAGTGCCAATATTCGCTGAAAAAATTCGCTATTCGAATATTCGCGCTCAACACTAATTAAAATGAATAGGGATGTGTGCTGTCCGTGGAAAACATGTACAGCACATGTCACGTGAATGAGGCTTTACTGCTTCCATAGAAAATAAGAGGATGAGTAGCAGCCAGGTGCTGATAATCAAAAGTCCTTGATTAATTGATTATCAGAAAGTAGGACCAGCTCTATAAAAACAGACGTCTTGGCAGTTTGCAGGTCTGTAGCATTCAGACGTGTTAACACAATGCCAGAAAGAAAAGACACCAGCAATGATCTTAGAGAAGCAATTGTTGCTGCCCATCAATCTGGGAAGGGTTATAAGTAGGGATGAGTGAATTGACTTCGGATGAAACATCCGAAGTCGATTCGCATAAAACTTTGTTTAATACTGATTAGAATGTATTGGCCTTGATGTATTGGCCTTGATGAGCTGAAATTAATACTTCACAAAGTCTCGCAAGACTTCGCATATTAACTTCAGAAATTGATTTATACTATAAAAGACCATTTCCCGAACTCGGGTTCGGTTCCAACGTGCCGCAAAACTAAATACAAAATACCAGCATAAACCCCTTTTACCAGCTGTCAAGCACAGTGGTGAAGGGGTGATGTTATGGGCTAGTCTTGCAGCCACAGGACCTGGGTACTAGTGATGAGCGAAGATTGGTAAAATTCAATTTGCCGAATTTTACAAAATAAATCTGCTTTGTGATATATTAGGCCTCTTTCACACTACCGTTGTGAGGATCCGGAGTGCACTTCCGTCGCCGGAAATGCCCGCCGGATCTGTCACAACGCCACACACCTGAAAGCATTTGAAGACTGATCAGTCTTCAAAATGCTTTCAGTGTTACCATGGCAACCAGGACGCTACTAAAGTCCCGGCTGCCATGGAAAAGTAGTGGGGAGCCAGGGGAGAAGCTACTTACCGTCCGTGCGGCTCCCTGGGCGCTCCACATTGACGCTTCACATGATCTATGCGACGTAGGAACGCTGTGACATCATTGTGGAGCGCCCCGGGAGCCGCACGGAAGGTAAGTAACTTCTCTACTGGCTCCCCACTACTTTTCCATGGCAGCCGGGACTTTAGTATAATCGATGCGCCGAAACGACGTTTAGATTTATAGCCGGATCCAGATTAATGCTTTCAATGGGCACTAATCCAGATCCGTCTTTACGGCATGCCTTCAGGACTTTTGGCCGGTGGAAAATCCGCATCATACTGCGGATTTTGGTACAGCCAAAAATCGTCTCAGTACTGAACTGAAGTCATCCTGATGCATCCTGAACGGATTTCTCTCCATTCAGAATGCACTGGGATAATCCTGATCAGTATCTTTCCGTCCTAGAGCCCCGAGAACGGAACTCTAGGACGGAAAGCAAAAGCGATAGTGTGAAAGGGGACTTACTTTGTCACAAAGTCCATTTCTTTGCAAGTAGTGGGTACAGTGACAGGGAGCGGCAATTGCACCGCCCCCCGATCATTGTACCCCTCAGATGCCACGTTCATACATGATCGCGGCATCTGATAAACATAAAATAGTTTAAACGTTGAAAAAAAACTAAATACTTACCTGATCCATTTGCTCGTGACGGGCTGGGCTCCGCCATTTAGTTTGAAGGTCTGGCACAAAATCTTGTATGGACCAAGATGACGTCATATGTCACAGCGCACGGGATTTTGGCTGAGATCTTCAAGCATGATGGCGGCGCCCGGCTGTCGCAAGCAAATGGATCAGGTAAGTATTATTTTTTTTGTTTTTTTGCACTATTAAACACAACAGAATGGCTACAAAAGAAAAGGTGCTGCAAAGGTCCAAAGTCCAGACCTCAGCCCAATTGAAATGCTGCGGTGGGAACTTTAGAGAGCTGTGCATAAACCAAATGCCCACAAATCTCAACAAACTGAAGCGATGCTGTAAAGATCAATGGGCCAAAATTCCTCGGACGATATCAGAGGCTAAAAATGTGATAGAGAAAACTATTTCCAAGTTATTGATGCTGAAGATGATAGTACAAGCTATTGATTCATGGGGTAGACTTTGTTTTTAACACATGGCTTTTCCATTTTGGGTTCATTTTTGTTGAATAATTAAGGACATAAAAATGTAATAAAATAAATCAATTATGCTGGTATCATGATCCCCCAATCCTAAAAGTATCCCTAGAGGGTCGTGTTCATCAGTGAATATTTTGACCGAAAAAATAACCGGGTACAAGGTGGAGGGTCAGAAACCAGCATATAAGTCTAAGTGTTCTTAGACTTATATGCTGGTTTCTGACCCTCCACCTTGTACCCGATTATTTTTTCGGTCAAAATATTCACTGATGAACACGACCCTCTAGGGATACTTTTAGGATTGGGGGATCATGATACCAGCATAATTGATGTTGGATGGTGCCTTTTTTGTAACCAATTTTTGGTTTTATATGGGAGAGATCCTCACCAGTAGGGGGGACACGCCCCTTCACTGTTTAGATAGTCTTCGTCCTATTCTATGTATTTGATGTTTCTTATTAATATTTAATGATATACTAATAAAGATTTATTTTATTACATTTTTGCGTATGGCCTAATTTTGTTGGGGTGGCATAGGTATATAGGGCGGTCATACCGCATTTAAATTGCCCAGATTCTTTGGAGGAGTAATTAAGGACATAGTGGAATGTGTTGGGTGTTCTTCATCTGAGGTTGTATTTACCTAATTTTAAAACCTTCTAAAGTCCAGATGTTTTTGTTTTTATGTCCTAATACATAGAACCATGGAATTCAAAGAGGGTGTAGTTTCTTCTTCTCATGACTGTACATGTGCATATATAACATACTGTAGCAGCCTGTCAACTACCGCAGAGAGGGTTGGAGGAGGGATGGGGAGAGAAGGGGTAGTGCTCCCCTCATGAGGACACCAAACTCATCTATTAACCAAGGGCTCAAATTTTTTGGTGTCATTTTGGCTACTAGGAGTACAGACTTGAAACTGTAAGGCCCGTTCAGGCAGAAGACAGGATACTCGTCTGTATTCCGGATGATAAACACGGGCAAGTTTTTAAATCAACCACACACAGATGCCATTCATCCGGGGTCCATTTACAGTATCCTTCAAACCCATTTACTTCAGCGAATGTGTCATGCTGGATATGTATGGTGTGATTGTTCTCAGCATGGATCAATAATCCATGTGCAGAAAATCGACTATGTGAAGGTGCCCATTCAGGTAAATGGGCCTGTGTTTAGTTTGGGTGCTGTACATTATATGACAATGACCAACATTTGTAATGCACTTTTCTCAAAGGGCAGGGATTGTTGTGTGGCGGAGGCGACTCCTTGGGAAGTCAATGATGGCCGTATAGGCACTCATCCCCAACACGCATTTGGGTAAAATTTTGTAGGAATCCAGTCTGCCTAATTGTATATCTTTGGAAGAAAACAGAGTACCCCTATGCAAAGACAGGGAGTACATACAAACTCCAGAAATCCCTGATCAAATTTGAACTAGGGACCTCAGTGCTACACGGTCCAAGTGCTAACCACTGAGCCACCATGCTGCCTAAATTCATTCTCAAGTATCGTCCATCTGAATGTAGCTGTTTTTACATATGACAACATATCCAGCTGACATCCTCTTAGCCCCTTTCTGACCTCTGCCATACATGTACAGTGGAAGTCGGGTCTTTAAACATTGCGCCAGCTCGGAAACTGTTTTGAACAGTAGACATCCAGAGCTAATGTCTGTGATTAGCAATAAAGCGATTAAAGACCACAGCTCACTCCCAGAGCCTGAATAGCTCCCCTGGCCCAAAATCAGGGGAGCTGTTTGTTCGTTGGCATAGCCTCGAGCTTTAGGAAGGATTCAAGGCTACCACAGCAATAATTCCTATAGAGTCCTGCCTATGGAGACCTCTCACAAGCAGGGCTCCATGGTTCCTATGGAACCCTGTCTGTGAGAGGGCTCCATAGAAAATCTCTATGCAGTCTATGGGAGAAGCAATCTAATGTCCATAGGGGGACTTAATATGACTAAAAAAAAGTAAAAAACGAAGAAGTTTAAAAAAATAAAAATAATCAAATCTCCTCCTTTTCCCTATTATAAAAATAAATAAGCAATAAAAACAAACATAATTTGCACCGCCGCATCACAAAATGTTCTTTGCTATCAAAATAAAAACATATTTATCCCGTACAGTGAACTCAGTAACAGAAAAAAATCCAGATAGTCGATTTGCCATTTTTTCATCACTTCACCTTCAATAAAAAGTGATCACAAAGTCATACGCACTCCAGAATGCTATCACTGACAACTACAGATCATCCCACGAAACATGAGTTCTCAAACAGCTATAGTGGTCAGACTATGGAGATGTAAAGCAAAAATGATTTTCACTTTTCTTGAAAAATAGTAAAAACACAAGGAAAACAATGCAAATGTGGCATCGCTGTCATTGAGAATAGAAAGTAACATGTTAATTTTACTGCATATAATGGCATAAAAACAAAACCCATAGGCCCCTTTCACACAGGCGTGATTTCCGCGCGGGTGCAATGCAGATCTCTTCTCTCTTCAAGCATTAGCTGCCATCTAAAGGACCTGTGATGACGTCACAACACATGGTCCAATCACATGGTCCATCACCATGGTGAAGGACCATGTGATTGGACCATGTGATGAGCTCAGTGACGTCATCACAGGTCCTTTAGACGGCAGCTAATGAATGAAGAAGAGATCGCAACTACGCGATCAAGTGGCTAAGATGAGTTAATTTTTTTATTTTTAACCCCTCCATCCACATTTTACTAAGCATTCTGTAGTGAGAATGCTATTATTTTCCCTTATAACCATGTTATAAGGGAAAATAATAAAATCTACAGAATACTCAACCCGAAACCGGACTTCAGTGATGAAGTCCGGGTTAGGGTCTGGGTACCAAACATGCCGACATTTCCCACGCGCATGCAAAACGCATTAAAACGCTTTGCACTCGCCCGGGAAAATCGCGCACCCGCCTCTGATCCGGGCGTCAAACATGACTCCCGTGTGAAAGAGGCCATAAAACTATGTCGGAACTTTGTTGTTTTCCAATTCCATACCATACAGCTTCCCGCTGCATCATATGCAATATTAAATACTGCCATTAGAAACTTGTCCCTCAAAAAAAACAAGCCGTCATACGGCCATGTGAACGGAATAATATAAAACTTACAGCTCCAGGAAGGCAGTGAGTAAAAAATGAAAATTCAAAAACAGAAAATCGCAGGGTCTTGAAGTGGTTTTAAACTAGGCGAATTAGGGAATTCATGATAACACAATAACTTAATTGAGTCTATTATACCATTTTGCTAAGAAATTATTGTAAGTGAGGGGAAGGAAGACACATGCAGGCTCATTTAGCGATAATCCATGCACAATTGGTTATTTTTAGAATAATTTAACAAAGATATGTTTTTCATTTGACAGTATAGGAATGAGCAATAAAGGGAAATGAAAGGGACAACGAGATTATGGAATGTGCACTGAGTATGCCGGTTTGTCCTATACAAAGCTATATCGTAGCTCAGTATACTGTACCTATTGTACCGCTATAGCCTTACCCTCAGCTGCAAAGAGGTACCCCCTCCCCCCATGGCGCATTGGCAATAACTCTCCACACAGGACTGGTCTCTTTAAAGGGGTAATCCAGTAAAAGATATTTATGACTTAGAGCTCATGTACACAAGCGTATTTTTGGTCTGCAACCGATCCGCATTTTCTGGCAGTTGGATGCGGACCCATTCACTTCAATAGGGCCACAAAATATGCAGACAGCAAACCCTTCTGCATCTGTATGTCTGTTCTGCAGCGTCGCAAAAAAATTTAACATATTCTATTCTTGTCCGTTTTACAGACAAGGATAGGACAGTTCTATAGAGGGCAGGACATTCTGTTCTGCAAAATGCGGAACACACACAGCCGGTATCCGTGTTTTGCGGATCCACAATTTGAAGACCTTTTCCTCAGGATAGGTCATCAGTATGAGATATGTGGGGGTGCAAAACCTGGGACCCTCACTGATCAGCTGTTACCCTCAGTTCACACCTGAGCGTTTTACAGCGCGTTCAAACGCGCTGTAAAACGCTCAACACATGAAAACCAATGCTTCCCTATGGCCCTGGTTCTCACTTGAGCATTTTACAGCGCGTTTGAACGCGCTGTAAAACGCTCAAGTGTGAACTAAGGGTCAAGCACCACAGCCTCTTCCTCGGCCACTGACTCACTGTACATGGGTCACATTGCCTAGTTGCAGCTCAGTCCCATTTAGAGAGGACCTCTCCCGACATGTCTGTTTTAGTAGCTTCATGCATTCCCCATGTAATAACAATTCTGGAGCCTCTCTTCTTATGTCTCTATGTTGTCCTAATTCTCTATTATTTCTACTAGAAGTTATGAATGCATTGATAGCAGTCTGCAGTAAGGGCACAGAGGGGTGGTAATAAGTTGCGGCTGTGTCCCTGGACAGTCTGAAAATGGCAGCACTGATTGGATAGAGTGAGTCTGTGCAGGTACACACCACCAACTTATTACCTCCCCCAGCTTTTCACCCCCCAGAACAGCCTGCAGGATAGCCATGCCGCAAGTGTGAAAGTACACTAAGAAACTCTCTTAATTTCTTATAATTAATATTTCTTGATTAGCAAATCAATTAGTACGAATCAAAGTCAATCAAAAATCTGCCTCCTTGAGCAGCGAGGGGCTGGCTCCGTTGCAGAAGAGCCTCCCTCCTCTCCCTTGATTGATGGGGTCAAACATCTCATCTAGTGGTGTCAATCTCACGCCTGCACCAGGAGCGGTACAAGCACAGAGGTTCGGCTGCTACTACCTGAGCAGCACATATGATGACTGTGGATGCAATACTGACATCTGGGTACACTGAGAAGTGTAGTGGCGCATGCACAGTCGGAATCTTGGCTGCTCAGCTAGCAGCAGCAGAACCTCTGTGCTTGTGCCGCTACTCAGTGCATGGTGCAGGCGCAACATTGATAGGACCAGGTGAGTCAATCAAGGGGGAGGAGGGAGTCTCTTGAGCAATGTATCCAGCCCCTCTCTGCTCAAGGAGGCTGATTTTTAAGCGAATTGATTCACTCATCACTATTTATACATCTGCCTGGTTTTCCAGGAATTAATTGAAGGTATTTTCCAGGCCTTCCTCAGGATAGGTCATCAATATCAGATCAGCATTGGTCTGACACCTGACACCCTCGCCGATCAGCTGTATGAAGGGAAGATGTGCACAGTGCACATATGTCGTCTCCCTTCTCTCTTCCTGCTTGCCATAGACATAGCAGCATCGAGCAGGAAGAGAGAAGGGAGACGGCCCATGCGCACTGCGCACATCTTCCCTTCATACAGCTGATTAGTGGTGGGGGTGCTGGGTGTCGGACCCCCGCCAATCTGATATTGTTGACCTATCCCAAGGACGGGTCGTCAGTATTAAAAGCACAGAGAACCTCTTTAAATATTGACCAATCCTCAGGACAGGTCATCAATATCTGAGAAGTGGAGGTCAAACTCCTGGCACCCTCTCCAATTAGCTGTTTGAAGAGGCCAGTGATGTCACGTTCATTAATCACATGGCCTTGTCCCATCCATGTGAAAGGACCTGAGCTGCAATACCAAGCACTGCCACTATACAATGTATGGCGCTGTACTTGGAGGCCACAGCACCATGGACTCTTTAACTTCTTGCCGACCGCCTCACGCAGGATTGCGTCCTGCGGGCGGTCGGTCTGTTCCTCGTTGACGCGCCCGCGCGTCATCTCGCGAGAGGCGAGCGCGCGTGCGCGCGTTCACAGGATCACGTCGGGGAGAAGGTAAGCTACAGCCTGCCAGCGCTGATCGTGCGCTGGCAGGCTGTAGAAGTCAAAAAAATGGCATATCAGACGCTGTTTTGTTAACAGCGCCTGATATGCTTGCTGATCGTCCTTTGGTGGTCCCTTTGCTTGGGACCACCAAAGAAACTTTGTAAGTGCACCAAAACACCACACAGACCCCCCCACCCATCCACCCCACCCCCACCCCCGTTACTGATTAACCCCTGATTAACCCCCGATCACCCCATGTCACCCCCTGTCACCCCCTGACACTAATTACCCCCTGTAAGACTCATTCAGACGTCCGTATGTGTTTTGCGGATCCATGGATCCACGGATCCGCAAAACACGGACACCAGCAATGTGCTTTCCGCATTTTGCGGATCCGCACATTGCCAGAACTATATAGAAAATGCCTTTTCTTGTCCGCAATTGCGGACAAGAATAGGACATGCTCTATCTTTTGCGGAGCTGCGGCCGGATGCTTGGGGGCCGAAACCCGGAAGTTTGCGGCCGCAGCTCCGCAAATGCTGATGCGGCGAGCGCATAGTGTGCTCTCCGCATCACCGCCAGCCCCATTCACACTGAATGGGTCGGCATCTATTCCGCAGAATTTTTGCGGACGTGTGAATGGGGCCTTACTACTTTTTTTTTGCACATTTTGGCAGAGATTTATTCATCCACATTGATCGATGCGAATGAAAAAATCTGTGCCGCTTTTGTTTTTTTTTGCACATTTTATAGAGATTTTTTCATCCACATTGATTGATGCGAATGAAAAATCTGTGCCGTTCATTTTTTTTTCTTTTCAGCCCAGAGGCTGAACGGGAAAAATCTCATTACCCGTATGCTCAATATACGGAGAATCGCAGAAACTCCTAATGCTGGCCATACGTGTAATGATTATGGAGACCCTCAAATGCCAGGGCAGTATAAATACCCCACATGTGACCCCATTTTAGAAAGAAGACTCCCCAAGGTATTCCGTGAGGGGTATGGGGAGTTCATGTAAAATATTATTTTTTGTCACAAGTTAGTGGAATATGAGACTGTAAAAAAAAAAAAAAAAATCAATTTCCGCTAACTTGTGCCAAATTTTTTTTTCTGTGAACTCGCCATACCCCTCACGGAATACCTTGGGGTGTCTTCTTTCCACAATGGGGTCACATGTGGGGTATTTATACTGCCCTGGCATTTTAGGGTTCCTAAAGTGTGAGAATCCAAATGCGTAAAATGGCTCTGTGAAATCCTAAAGGTACACATTAGTTTTAGGCCCCTTTGCGATCTTGGCTGCAAAAGTGGCACACATGTGGTATCGCCGAACTCAGGAGATAGGTAGCTTGGGGTGTATTTACATATACCATATTGTGTGTGAGAAATATCACTGTAAACGACAACTTTTTAAATTTTTTATTCAAAGTTGTCAATTTACAGAGATATTTCTCTCACCCAGCATGGGTATATGTAAAAATACACCCCAAAACACATTGCCCTACTTCTCCTGAGTACGGCGATACCACATGAGTGACACTTTTTACAGCCTGGGTGCGCAAGGGGCCCAAATTCCAACGAGTACCTTTAGGATTTACATGGCTGCTCACAATTTAGCCCCGCCCAAAATGCCAGAACAGTACAAACACTCCACAAATGACCCCATTTTGAAAGAAGACACCCTAAGGTATTCGCTGAGGGGCATAGTGAGTCCATGAAAAATTTTACTTTTGTCAAAAGTTAGCAGAAAGGTAGACTTTATGAGAAAAACAATAAAAATCAATTTCCGCTAACTTGTGCCAAAAAATCTTCTATGAACTCGCCATGCCCCTCACAGAATACCTTGGGGTGTCTTCTTTCCAAAATGGGGTCACACGTGGGTATTTATACTGCCCTGGCATTTTAGGGGCCCTAAAGCGTGAGAAGAAAAATGCGTAAAAATGCCTCTCCTAAAAGGTACTCATTGGTTTTAGGGCCTTGTGCATCTTGGCTGCAAAGTGTCACCATGGGTATCGCTGCATCAGGAGAAGTAGGGCATAGTTTGGGTGTATTTTACATATACCCATACTTTGTGTGAGAAATATCTCTGTAAATTGACAACTTTGAATAAAAAATGTAAAAAGTTGTCGCTTACAGCAATATTTCTCAAACGCAGCATGGGTATATGTAAAAATACACCCCAAAACACATTGCCCTACTTCTCCTGAGTACGGCGATACCACATGAGTGACACTTTTTGCAGCCAAGATGCGTAAAGGGCCCTAAAACCAATGAGTACCTTTAGGATTTCACAGGCCATTTTTACGCATTTGGATTCTCACGCTTAGGGGCCCCTAAAATGCCAGGTGAGTATAAATACCCCACATGTGACCCCATTTTGGAAAGAAGACACCCCAAGGTATTCCGTGAGGGGCATGGCGAGTTCACAGAATTTTTATTTTTTGGCACAAGTTAGCGGAAATTGATATATTTTTTTATTTTTTATTTTGTTTTTTACAAAGTCTCATATTCCACTAACTTGTGACAAAAAATAAAATTTTACATGAACTCACCATACCCCTCACGGAATACCTTGGGGTGTCTTCTTTCTAAAATGGGGTCACATGTGGGGTATTTATACTGTCCTGGCATTTTAGGGGCCCCTAAAGCGTGAGAAGAAGTCTGGAATCCAAATGCGTAAAAATGCCCTGTGAAATTCTAAAGGTACTCATTGGTTTTAGGGCCTTTGCGTTCAGGCTGCAAAAAGTGACACACATGGGTATCGCCGTATTCAGGAGAAGTAGGGCAATGTGCTTTGGGGTGTATTTTTATATATACCTATACTGTGTGTGAAAATATCTCTGTAAACGACAACTTTTAAAAAATTTTATACAAAGTTGTCAGTTTACAGAGATATTTCTCTCACCCAACATGGGTATATGTAAAAATACACCCCAAAACACATTGCCCTACTTCTCCTGAGTACGGCGATACCACATAAGTGACACTTTTTGCAGCCTGGGTGCGCAAAGGGCCCAAATTCCAACGAGTACCTTTAGGTTTTACATGGCGGCTCACAATTTAGCCCCGCCCAAAATGCCAGAACAGTAAACACACCCCACAAATGACCCCTTTCGAAAGTAGACACCCCAAGGTATTCACTGAGGGGCATAGTGAGTCCGTCTGAGATTTCTTTTTTTTGCCAGAAGTTAGCAGAAATTGAAACTTTTTTTTTTTTTTTTCTCAGAAAGTGTCATTTTCCGCTAACTTGTGAAAAAATGAAATGATACATGAACTCACCATGCCCCTCCGCGAATACTTTGGGGTGTCTTCTTTCTAAAATGGTGTGATTTGGGGGTATTTATACTTTCCTGACATTCTAGCACCTGAAGAAACATGACAGGCGCTCAGAATGTCAGAGCTGCTTCAAAATGCAGAAATTCACTTTTTTGCACCATAGTTTGTAAACGCTATAACTTTTACCCAAACCAATAAATATACACTTATTGGACTTTTTTTATCAAAGACATGTAGAACAATAAATTTAGAGAAAAATTTATATAGAAATGTAGTTTTTTTTGAAAAATTTTACAACAGAAAGTGAAAAATGTCATTTTTTTGCAAAAATATCGTTAAATTTGTATTAATGGCAAAAAAAGTAAAAATGTCAGCAACAATGAAATACCACCAAATGAAAGCTCTATTAGTGAGAAGAAAAGGAGGTAAAATTCATTTGGGTGGTAAGTTGCATGACGGAACAATAAACGGTGAAAGTAGTGTAGTGCGGAATTGTAAAAAGTGGCCTGGTCATTAAGGGTGTTTAAGCTAGGGGGGCTTAAGTGGTTAAAAAGCTTATCTCCGGGGATGTCGGGTGTTAAACCCCCCCATCAATCAGATATTGATGACCGACACTGGTCACGGCCATTAATTTTACTCTCTTGTTAAACCAATTTAAAGGGGTTTATAAGATTCTAGAAACAGCGCCACTGATATACATAGGCTGTAGTTGGTATTGCAGCTCAGGAGACAATCCGTAACACAATACACAGCCCACGGACAAGGACAGCACTGTTTCTGGAACCTCAGTAATGGTATTCAATCATTTTTATTGATTATACTTGAAAAATCATATAGAATAACATAGTCATTAGTAGTTTTTTTAAGTAAATAAATAACAAATAAACACAGATAAAGGTGTTCATCAATATATATATAGAACCGCAGTCCATGCTCCAATTCCTGCATCGACAGAAATATCCATCCTGTACGCGGCCAAGAAGAGAGGGCTCACCACAGAAAATCCGGCAGCGGAATAGCGGCTTTGCTCTCAGTAATGCCCACAACATCATTAATCACAGATATATCATATGAATTACAAAAAAAGAGAAAGAAAATGGGTAGAATCGCACATCCACAAGCTCAGCTTCTGATCTTTGACTGCTTCTCAGCAAAATTAATATCGCCTCTCGGCGCAATATTAAATGTACTGCCCCCTATACTGCATGCTATACAAGAGGCATTAGTTACATTTTGATCAAAAGGCATAAGCCCACCCACCACGCCAAGGTCGCCTCTTAGAGTGGGTTCTACTCTAAATTTGGCGCAGCACCGCCCGGCGACCGTCGCAGCACCACACCACCACTCAGCACTCCTCCCATCCAGTACAGGTGTTTTTAATTAGCCTGAGCAAGTATATATGAGTGAAAGAGTTCTACCAGGTCTCAGACTTAGCTTCTGAGAGCATGTTATAGGTGAGCTTCACCAACTGTTCACATGGTGCAGTACTGCGTGGCGGCCGTTGTTTGCTGTGGCGCGGCGCTGGGGGGCTGGCAGGACCTGAAGAGAAGGGGCATGGAAACACCCAGTTATTAGTTTATTTCCTAGAGGATTAACAGAGGAATGGCACAACACCTTCTAAAAAAAAAGATGCTCCAGAATTGTCAGTACATGGGCAGTATAAGTAATGAGAGGTGTTTTTTCCAACAAAGAACAGTTATCCCATATTCATAGGATCGGGATAACTGATCGCTAGGAATCGGATGCTTTTGGAGAAAGCTCTTGGCTCACCCTCCAGCAGTCCCGTAGAATGGAGCAGTGATCAGGTACAGTATGCTCACTGCAGCGCCATTCACAAGGAGAATCAGACGCCTCCATTGTCGAGGGGAGGTCCCGTGGATAAGGGGTCATGTGGATAAGGGATAAGGGCACTTTGTTGGAAAACCCCTTTAATAAAATATAAATGTCAGGAGATGAAAGGTCCTCTTTAAATATTTATGCATGCCAGATGCAATCAGAAAAGGCTAGCATGAGCTGTCTACTTTGAAAGAGTTTTCCAGGAATGTAGAAAATAAAAAAATAAGCAGTATTAAAGTAAAATGAAATAAAATAAAAAATAAACAATACTAAAATAAAAAATATGAAATAAAAAAGCAATACATAACTACGAAATACTAAACTAAACATAAATACAATACTAAACGAAATAAAATATAAGCAATATTGAAATAAAAAATAAGCAATATTAAACTAAATAAATGAAATAAAAAATAAGCAATATTGAAAGTAAAAAAAAATAAAAATAAGCAATACTATAATAAAAAAATAAAACAAAAACTAATCAATATTAAAATAAAAAATAAAATAAGCAATACTAAATAAAAAAAAATAAGCAATATTAAAATAAAAAAATAAAATAAGCAATAGTAAAATAAAAATAAATAAAATAAAAAAATAAGCAATACTATAATAAAAACAAAAACAAAATATCAGCAATATTAAAATAAAAAATAAAATAAGCAATAGTAAAATAAAAAGAAATAAAATAAAAAATAAGCCACAGCCATCGGTTTATTCCATGTTAACTAAGGCTGCTACTGCTACCTTTGCATCCCACATAGCTACGCCCCTGAGGAAGGTGGGTTACAGGGTCACAGGGGTGGACTGGGATCTTAAAGTGGCCCTGGAAAAAAACCTAAAAGTGGCCCCATGTTGTAAGTGGGTCCAAATTGACCAAGATGGGGCAACACAAGTAGGTGGGGTCAGCAGTACCATTGTGCAAAATACTGTCCCATCAGAACCATATACCACACGGAAGAACAATATATTGCACTAAAAACTGTCCCTGTGGTGGTCATCAATAGATGCCAATTTCTGTCCTCTTCAACATTGTCTTTGTTTAAGATATTGAGCAGGGGGCCTAGGAGGTGGGGCCACAGTAGTTGAATTCAGGAGGGCATATGAGGTTGCTGCCGGGTACGAGTATCTCAATCTCAAATTATCACTGAGAGCTCATTATGTACCTGGCCAGCGGCAGAGAGGAGGGCTTGAGCGCCCCCCTGGCCATCGGCCCACCTGGAAATTTCCCTGTAAGGTCTATGGT
The DNA here is from genome assembly GCA_033119425.1 of Bufotes viridis. Classification (NCBI taxonomy): domain Eukaryota; kingdom Metazoa; phylum Chordata; class Amphibia; order Anura; family Bufonidae; genus Bufotes; species Bufotes viridis. The sequence continues at coordinate 45,710,171 of CM065591.1, read as the reverse complement.
CAATCTGCCCCTGCAGGATGAACACTGACCCCTTGTGCTCTGACTCCTCTCAGCTCACCCCCAGGACTTTCTTCCTTTAGATCTTGTATATTTGTAGACATTCTGCATTTAACAATGCCTGCCCTCTGCTGGTGAAAGCTCATCATTACATTGGAGATGCTCACTCCTCACCAGCAGATGGCAGACTGGATTATATACAGCAGTCTGGTCAATGAGTTAGGCAAAGTTCACACTTCGGTTATTTGGTCAGTTATTTCCATCAGTTATTGTGAGCCAAAACCCATAGTGAAGCCTACTCAGAAATAAGGTACAATGGAAAGATCTGCACCCGTTCCGTGTTTTGACCTGCGCCCTATTTTGGCTCACAATAACTGAAGTGTGAACTTGGCCTGAGAGGAAAGGAGAGAGATTAACAGCTCCGGCCTCCTCATACCACCAAGGATTATAATACATAACTGATTTCTTCCACAAACAGCATCACCCCGGCCTACAGGTGGCGTGCAGTATTGCAGCTCTGCTTGATATACTCCAAAGGAGCTGAGCTGCAATACCAAACACAGCGCATTAACAGTGGTGGTTCTGTTTTTTTAAGAAAACAGCCACATTTTTGTAAGAGCTCATGCACACAAACATATTTTTTGTCATTCACTTCAATAGGGCCGTAAAAGATGCGCACAGCACTCCGTGTGCACGTCTGTTCCGTGCCGTCCACAAAACTATAGAACATGTCCTACGGACAAGAATAGCACTGTTCTATTAGAGGGCGGAAGTTCCGTTGTGCAGAATGCAGAATGCACACAGCCCGTATCCGTTTTTTGCAGATCCACAATTTGTGAACCGCAAAACAGCCAAAGGTCATGTGCATGAGGCCTAATCCTGAACAATCCCTTTAAGTAACCCATACTCAGCGCTGCTCTAGTAATCTGAAAGAAAGTCTATAGAGAAGGCAGTGAATGAATGTGTATCTAGAAGTGTGGGAATATATTTATCTGTGAATGCAGGCGTGTTTCTGTGTTTATACAGCATGTGTGTGATTGTCTGGATATATAATATGGTATGTGTCACAATGTGCATGTGCTTATGTGTGTAAAAGTAAGTATATACTGTCAGGGCCGGTGCAAAGATTTTTGCCAACACAAGTGAATCTACATTTTGGCGCCCACCCCCCCTCACTCCCACCAGAACTCCCCCTAACACCGGCATCCCACCCGGACCCACTCCAATCGCCTGAATGCCTGCCTCGCAAAACCCTGCAGTCCACCTACCGCACCCACCTCCTCTGCATATATGTTTCTTTAACTTATTTTTCTTTTATGTAAAAAACAAACTAAATTGTGGTTTTTGTTAAGTGCGTTTTATTAACAGTTTAACAAAATAAGTTATACATCTATAAAACAAAGTTTTCACATCACCCCACCATGTCACATTTCTCCCCCTCCATGTTACATTTCGTCCCCCCACATGTCATCTTTACATCACCCCCTTCATGTCACATCACCCCCTTTGTGTCACATTTCTCCCCCTCCATGTCACATCACTGCCTCCTCTTTACATCACCCCCTTCGTGTCACATCACCCCCTTTGTGTCACATTTCTCCCCCTCCATGTCACATTTCTCTCCATGTCACATCACCCCCAACTCTTCACATCACCCCCTTCGTGTCATATCACCCCCTTTGTGTCACATACCCCCCATGTCACATTATCCCCCCATGTCACATTTCTCCCCCTCCATGTAACATCACCAACTCCCCTTTACATCACCCCTTTCGTGTCACATCACCCCCTTTGTGTCACATTTCTCCCCCCCATGTCACATTTTTCCCCCCCATGTCACATTTCTCCCCCTCCATGTCACATCACCCCCTCCTCTTCACATCACCCTCTTCGTGTCATATCACCCCCTTTTGTGTCAGATCCCCGCCCCCATGTCACATTACCCCCCATGTCACATTTCTCCCCCTCCATGTCACATTACCCCCCCCCATGTAACATTTCTCCCCATCCATGTCACATCACACACCCCCCATGTCACATTTCTCCCCCTCCATTTCACATTTCCCCCCTCCTATGTCACCCCCCCCCCTTAATGTTGTGTAAAAAACATTATGCTCATCTGGCCCTGGTCCCATCTGCAGCAGCTCCCCTCCTCCCCTGTGTGGTCCTGGCATCTTCTCTCTGCTTCAGACAATCGCTGGTTTGGGGACCTTTCCCGCTGAGCCAATCACTGGACTGACACATGACACAGCTGCGGCTACTGATTGGCTGAGTGGGAAAGGTTCTCAAACTTGTCGGGAGCCCAGACAGAAGATACCAGGACCACACTGAGGAGAACAGGAACTGTGGCTGACGCTGACCTACGGCAGTCTGTCTGGCTGTGTGAGTCACCAAGTCCCTGCTGCCGCCCGCCGCAGTGGCGCCAGTCACACACCCCTGACCCTGTGTTGGCATGTGTGTGCCGCTCGCTCTGTGAGTGAGGGGCCGCGCGGCACACGCAGCACACAACACAGCTGCCAGAGCGCCGGCGGGTGGGCTGCCGGTGGCCCAAGTGATATTTTAAAAGAAAAAGTTTCATTTTCTGACCACCCCCCCATCCCCCCACCCCCAACCTTGGTCTGCCTTATTATAGCGCCGGGCCTACTTATGTGAGTTTCACAGTCTGTATTAGGTTGACCACTTTCACAACCCCAAAAAGTTTGAAATCACAGACCCAAAAGGAGGACAGTGGGGGCACAACACTACAATACACAGAATGCAAAACAATCTATACAAGACCATCGGCCACATTAAATAGAAATCTTCCGGATAAATGGTGGTTTTACTCCCCGTGGTGCCTACTTGCAATACGTACTTAAGTCCTTTCCTCGCTGCCCCAAAGAGACTGCTATTGACCAGGAATTACATACAGTGCTAGTTAAAGAACCCCAATACTTTACTGGTTACAGAAACCCCAATCAGGACTGGTCACAGAACACGCTATAGTCCTGGTTCCAGAACCCCAATATAGTCCTGGCAACATAATCCCCATACAGTCCTGGCTACAGAACCCCCATACAGTACATCCTACAGAACCCCATACAGTACATCCTACAGAACCCCATACAGTACTGGCTACAGAACCCCCATATATTACTGGTTACATAACCCCAATACAGTACTGGTTAAAGAACCCCATACAGTACCTCATACAGAACTCCATATATTACTGGTTACAGAACCCCCATACATTACTGGCTACAGAACCCCCATGCATTACTGGCTACAGAACTGCCATACAATACTGGTCACAGGACACAAATATATTTCTGGTTACAGAACCCCCATACAGTCCTGGTTACAGAACCCCCATACAGTCCTACCTACAGAACCTCCATACAGTCCTGGCTACAGAACCCCCATACAGTACTGGTTAAAGAACCCCATACAGTACCTCCTACAGAACCCCATACAGTACTGGCTACAGAACCCCCATATAACACTGGTTACATAATCCCAATACAGTACTGGTTACAGAAACTCCATAGATTACTGGCTACAGAATCCCCCATACATTACTGGCTACAGACAGCCCATACGGTACTGGTTACAGAACCCCTATACAGTCCTGGTTACAGATCCCCCATACATTACTGGTTACAAAGCCCCCATACAGTCCTAGCTACAGAACCCCCATTCAGTACTGGTTACAGAACACCCATACAATACTGTTTACAGAAACCCCATGGAGTACTGGTTATGGAACCTCCATATAATACTATTTACAGAACCCCCATGTAATACTGGCTACAGGATGCTCATACATTTTTGGCTATGGGACTCCGATATATACCTGGCTACAGGACCCCCATATATTACTGGCTACAGGACCTCCATATATTGCTGGCTACAGGACCCCCATATATTACTGGCTACAAGAACCCCAATACAATACTGTTTATAGGACCATGGACATCTGGCCACCCTAGAACTTGCAACTGAGGCAGATGTCCAGCTGTAGGCTGTACAGTCTGGCTTCCTGGGTCCTGGCTTTTAGGATATCAGAGAACTACTACTCCCACCATATCAAAGATGTTATTATAGACTATCAGAGAAGAGAATTATTACTCCTAGCATGTACAGACTGTTATTGTAGAACATCAAAGGAGAGAACTATAACTCCTAGCATATCCTGGCTCTGCAGAAGAAGCACTGGACGCATCACTTTCTTCTTCTCCATACAAAGCTCTGCCCCTAATGTAACATAACATCATCACAGGTCCTACCCCACCTCTTCCCCTCTGCAATGCTGAGCTCTGCCCCTCCTGCACTGATGACATGATGGTGACATCATGAGGGGTCCTTAAGCTCTTTAAGTGCAGCAGATACAGGGCAAGTCCCAGTCGGTAGTCACTGCTCTTGTTCATTCAGTCTGTGGTTGCAGAAAAGGATGACTCCCAGGCATACATTCAGGCCTTGCGCCAGACAGGAGACCGAAAGCCAGAAAGCCTGACTGTCCGGCCAGCTTAGTCTGTATATGTGTGCGTTTTTATGTATGTTTGCATGTACGTCTATGTCCATCTTTAAAAAATTCTGTATGTGTCCTATGCCCGGAAGGGAATATAATTCTGGAGTGTGGATCTTGTATGACATTCATGAACCTATAACCTCAGGATGAACAGTGATATAGGCTACACACAAGTGTCTGAACCTAGGCTCTACAGTTAGAAAACGTTACTGCAAAAAGTTCTTATTTAACACTTTTGTTCAATCACCATGACTCATGTATCATGTTTATTACATACATTTGAGAACAACTACTCTCAACATGTAGACATTTCTTCTGTCTAGTTGTTCATTTTTAAATGTTTGATTGTATTTTACATTGTTAATAGATAGGACATCCAGAAAGTGATCCCAGAAATCGCACCCCGATCATCCTGCCATACCAATATTATACGGTGATATCCCATTATACACCATGGCTTTTCCTGGCTGCTAGTGATGAGCGACATAGGCAATATTCGAATTCGCGATATTTTACAAATTATTCACCATAAATTCGCAAATTCGAGAATTCGTGATCTCCAGTCATTATTTACTTGATTGCGAAAATCAGCAATGTAATATAGTCAAGATAAAAATTTGCGATTCGAATATTCGCGATCAACACTATTCGCGAATACGAATGTATAGCACTATATTCTATATATGTACGAATTCTCGAAGTGGCGATATTCGCGATTAAAATTCACAATTCGAATATTCGTGCTCAAAACTACTGCCCGCACATTCCCTTTAAGTATAATATGAACTGAGCTATCTCTCTATATTGGCAGGAAGTGGTATGCGGATGAACCGTCTTGTGGCAGTGAAGCCTGTGTTGTCATGTATCATCAGCCAACGGCACATCCTGGCCTAGGAGGCCCATATCTGTACCAGTGGAACGATGACCGCTGTAATATGAAGCACAATTTTATATGTAAATACCCTCCTGGTAAGTGAATTATCATTGGTTTTATTGTATGTTTTTATCAGACTATGCTGCCTGATGTAAGGGCCACATAGCGTGGGAATAGATCCACTCTCTAAAACAGCAAAAAAAAAATCAGCCATTAGGCTAATCGGAGCAATTAGAGAATACACTCGACCAGATCACATAGGCCCAATAGCAAACTTAGCATGGGCCCCCTTACCCTGCGTGTGCATTAAACATTCAGAGGGAATGCAGAACACAAAGCACAATTTTCTGACGTAGTTATGATTTTTGAGTGGTAAAAAAATACCCCAAAAATAAACTGTGATTAGAATAGTTGCCCTCTACCTCATTCACTTTATTCCCCTTCTATATTGAAAAAGTGGATTACGTGCTTCATATATGTGAAAAATCTCCTGCTTTCCTTCACACAGTATATTATAAAACTGTCTGCCTGCAATAACCACTAGAGGGAGCTCAGTGCTTAGGAATGTATACAGTTACTATTTATATCAATGGGAGCTTTAGAATAATCTCTTTGCACTGAGCTCCCCTTAGAGGTGGCTGCTGGAAAATGCAGGGAAACTATGTTGAAGATAGGAGACGCAGTTTCCCCTGGCCCCATATCAGTCATGTGGGCTGTCTGCACTGGACAGATAATTATGAGTTTGGTGGGTGGAGCGGCCCCCCTGCAGCTCCCCCTACAGCATTCAGCCATCAGTCACCAGTAAGAGTAACAGGAAAAGTGTTTTCCTAATGAATACACTAAACTCATAGCTTTTTGTTCTGTATAGTCTTTGATAATTTCTGGTAGGGGTCAGTCACACGACCATATGAATGGGTCCGCATCTCTTTGGCAATTTAGCGGAATGGTTGTGGACCCATTCATTTCACTGGGGCCGCAATAGATCCATTGCTCCGTTTCGTGGCCCGCACAAAAGATAGAACATGTCCTCTTCTTGTACGTTTTGCAGACAAGAATAGGCATTTCTATAGCGGCCTGCCCTTTCCGCAAATTGTGGAACGCACATGGGCCGCAAAACATGGCGCGGTCATTTGAATGAGTCCTTAGACAAATGACTGAATATTATTTGTGCTGTTATGGCTAATAGGACATCAGACATGTTCCCTGATAAACTGCCCTTACATAGGCCAGCATAGTCTGATAACAGATCCGCAAATAAAATATTAATATTGTTTTATATATGTCATCATTTTTAAAATGTTGTGTTGTTCTTTTATACTTATGTGTCCATTTTTCGGGCCTGTTTACACTGCACACATTGCCTTAGCAAAATTCTCTTGGTTTCTGCCGTGGTTTTTCATTTTGAATGCTGCAGAGCCACTCAGGGTTTTGCTCCATGAAATAGACCTAAACCGCGGGCGGATACCTGCTGAGGCTTCCAGCTGTGTCTGTCCAAACACTGTGCCAATAAGGGCCACATCTGTGTGGTCGCAGCTTTAACCTGCTAGCTTTGTGACCTCCCATTGAAAACGATGAGAGGTGGACACCATGTGGCCCCTGATGAAGCAGAATCCACACCACAATTCTGGCTGCAAAAGATGCAGTGTGAATGGGCCCTATAGGAGTTTCTGGGTTTTATGCAAATAAACTTGATTCTTCATATGCATGGCACAAGACGCATGGCTTTTTACAACGAAACACTCTGGTACACTTCGTCACACAAAGTCGCATGTGCAGTTTCCCTGTGGCTTATGAAATATAAGGATTTTTTTTTGCAGTACAGACAGGGGTGCACCACCAATGAGGCCAGGTGAGGCGATCGCCTCAGGCAGCACCCGGAAGGGGCAAGAGGGGGGCAGTGGAAGGGTCATGGGCAATGAGCGCTTTCATTGTGGCAAAGGAGTTAGTTTAAGAAATTGGCATGGGGGGGGGGGGGCTTTTTCAGTTTTTTTTTACTAATCTTAAAGATGGTGTAACCTTAGACCGTCTATACCAATTATTGGTTAGCTTGGTTTGGGACTGATTTTAGCACCACTAACTAGAGATGAGCAAAGATTCCAATCGGCTGCTTTGTCGAATTTAACAAAAAAAAATTGCTTTGTAACTAATTACTTTGTCACAAAGTACATTTCTTTGTAAGTAGTGGGTGAGATAGCACCGCTCCCTGTCATTGTACCCCTTGGATGCTGCGTTCATACACGATTGCGGAATCTGACAATAATAATACAATGTAAAAAAAAAAAAAAAAAAAAGAAAATCATACTTACCTCATCCATTTGCTCATAACGGGCCAGCCGCCCTCTTGCTTAAAGATTTGGCTCGAAATTTCGCTCCACCAGTGATGACGTCATACAGTACATCATCGCATACGGGATTTCATGTGAGATCTTCAAGTAAGATGGCGGCGGCCGGTCTGTCGCGAGCAAATGAATGAGGTAAGTATGATTTTTTTATTTTTTTTTTACACTGTTTCAGGTAAGATCAATTCACAAGCACGAGGAAATTCGGCTTTGCGGTGAATCAAATTTATCCTGATATTCGGATTTAAATCCACTTTGTGGACTTCGATTCGCTCAACACTAATGACTATGTGTAAGGATTTACTGAAACATGTAAGCCAAGATACCATATCCTGACTAGTGACAGTGTTGGATTCTAATATGGATTCAATAAATAATATATGCGTCTTATTTGAATCTCTACTCAGTGCTGGATTTTTCTGTTTAAACTGATCGCTGGGCTATTATGTAAAAGGGAGTTCAAAAATTAGATTCGGCCAGTTCGCCGAATTTTACGAAAAGATTCGATTCGATACAAATTTATTTGTGGTGAATCGCATTAAAAACAGCTATTTCTTGGCTGCAGAGAACCTGTATAGTGGTGTAGAACACTGTGCCTTGTACTAACACGCATAGGGAGTCTGCTGTGGTAGTGAAACAATACTGTGAGTCTGTATGACATGTAGATGACAGGCGTCGTTCTTAGAATCACTGCACACTTCACTTATTCACTTATTTGGCAGTTATGGGGTCAAAAACTGACCAAATAACTCAAGTGTGAACTCAGCCTTAAAGGTCAATGTTAGCAACAGCTATAAAGAACCGTGCGGAGGCCCAAGATTCTACTATAGTGTGAAAGACCGCACTCCTTTTACACCATCGTCAGCTGATTCCACATAGAGCCCCCCGAAAGAATGGAGAGGGTGTCATCAGTAAGTTTGTGTTGACGTCACTGATTATTTTGCCCTTCCTCTGATCTGTCAGAACAATAACCCCGAAAAATGGATCCTGTCTGTTGAGCATCCACATTCACTCGGTCAGCATTTGGTCAGTGTTCCATCAGTATTGCTAAAGCCCCCCAAAAAAACAGGAGTGGATCCAAAATAGAGATTTGGAATGTAATGGAATATTTGCATGTCTTCTGTGTTTTGCACCCACTCCTGCTGTTGGCTACCAAATCATATGCCAATTCGGATGGGACCATACAGGCCTTACAGCTGCTACATAGACAGAATCCATTTTGTGTCTAATTTCCTTCCTTCTAACTGATTAGAAGAAGGGTCAAATAAATGATGATGTCAACAAGGCCAAACAGGGACACTAGTGGCCCATTCACAGAGTGGGGAGGGTGGAAACAGCATGAGAAGTCCACAGAGAGGCCCAATGACATAGTGGTGAGATGGCAGCAGCATGAAGAGACCACAGAGTGGCCAAGATACATAGTGTTGAGATAGCAGCAGTATGAGGAGACCACAGAGTGGCCTAGTGACATAGTGGTGAGGTGGCAGCAGCATGAGGAGACCACAGAGTGGCCCAGTGACATAGTATTGAGGTAGCAGCAGTATGGGGAGACCACAGAGTAGTGATGTTGCAGCAGCATGAGGAGACCACAGAGTAGTGATGTTGCAGCAGCATGATGAAACCATAGAGTAGTGATGTGGCCAAAGCATGAGGAGACCACAGAGTGATGATTTAGCAGCAGCATGATGAGACCAAGGAGTGGTGATGTAGCAGCAGCATGAGAAGACCACAGAGTAGTGATATAGCAGCAGCATGAGGAGACCACAGAGTGGTGATGTGGCAGCAGCATGAGGTTACCTCAGAGTGGCACAATGACAGAGTGTGGAGGTGGCAGCAGCAGCATGAGGAGGCTGCAGACAGGCAAGTTGACATAGTTTGGAGGTGGTAGCAGCAGCATGAGGAGACCACAGAGTAGTGATGTTGCAGCAGTATGAGGAGACCACACAGTGGTGATGTGGCAGCAGCATGAGGAGACCACAGAGTGGTGAAGTGGCAGCAGCATGAGGATACCACAGAGTGGCACAATGACAGAGTGTGGAGGTGGCAGCAGCAGCATGAGGAGGCCATAGAGTGGCCCAGAGACACAGTTGTGAGTTGGCAGCAATATGAGGAGGTCACAGAGTGGCAAGGCGACATAGTGTGGAGGTGGCAGCAGCAGCATGAAGAGGCTGCATAGTAGTGATGTGGCAGCAGCATGAGGAGACCTAAGAGTGGTGATGTAGCAGCAGAATGAGGAGACAACAGAGTGGCCCAGAGACAAAGTTGTGAGTTGGCATCAGTATAAGGAGACCACAGAGTGACAAGGTGAATAATGTGGAGGTCGCAACAGCAGCATGAGGAGACCTGAGTGGTGAGGTGGCAGCAGCATCAGGAGATCACAGAGTGACCCAGTGACAGAGTGGGGAAGTGGGTAGCAACAACAGTACCCGCTGACGATGGTGGGTGTAAGAAGGAGCACTTGGCATCAGATGTGTGGCATCAGGCAGGTGGCAGCATCAGAATAGTAGCCAGAAGAAACCAGTCTCTTTTGTCAAGGTTTGGGTGAGGCAGCATGGATGATCTAGTCTGATGCATCAGGCATTGGTGGGTGGAAATCCTGACTGATCCTCGCCTGATTCATCTTCACAAAGGTCAGTCTCTCTACATTTTAGGTGGACAGGCGAGTTCTCCTTGGGGTAACTATGGCCCCCGCCGCACTAAACACCCGCTTTTATGCCACACTACTGGCCGGGCAGGACAGCTTTTCCAGGGCAAACTCGGCCAGTTGCGGCCACAAATCCAGTTTGGGCTGCCCAGTAGTCCAGCAGATCTTTAATGTTGGATCGCAGGGTGCTGTCCAAGCATGCCACCATCTGCTGGTTCAGGATCTGCTCCAGGTCTAGCTGCTGCTGCTGGTGAGTAGTTTTTTCAGTAGGAAAGTGAAGAAAGCTGCTCATTAGCGACTCTAAACTCAGGTTGCTAATGATGGAGCTGGTACTGCTTCTACCTCCCACCCCCACCCCGCCACAGCAGCCATGGCAGTGGAGCGAGAGAACAGAGGCCCCCCCTGGTCAGACCTGCGAGAGGATGGACGATGGCGCAGTTAGGCAGCAGCCAACTGACTACATAGGATGTCTCTATAGTAGTTCAGTTTGTCCTCCCTCTCAGCTGGTGTAAAAAAGGCCCCCATTTTGAACCGGTAGCGAGGGTCCAACAAGGTGGAGAGCCAGATATCATCCCTCTGCTGAATGGTGACAATTCGGCTGTCACTACCCAAGCAAGTGAACATAAAGCGAGCCATTTGCGCAAGTGAATTGGAGTGACTCCCTGCCTTTATCTTCACTGCATACTGCCACGGTGTGCCTGGGTCATCGGCCTCATCTTCCTCATCTCCCTCTTGCTCCTCCGGCTGCTCCTGCTCCTCCTCTTCTGTAGAAAATCCTCCCATTTTGCTACACATTGCTTGTACTGCAATGTCCTCCTCCAGTTCAGCCCCTACAGGGCTCATGTGGCCGTGAGATGTAGGCACCACGTTTCCAGTCCCTTGACCAGCCAGATTTACCAGCATCTGTTCCAGCATATAAAGCACTGGAATGGCGTTGTTCATCCCGTAGTCCTGGTGACTGACAAATAACGTGGCATCCTCAAAGGGCCTGAGCAAACGGCACGTGTCAGGCATGAGCTGCCACTGGCTGACATCGAAGTTACACAGGGGAGTACTCCTGTCTTCTTGGATCATCAAGAAATCGTTTATGGCCTTTCACATTTTGTATAGTCGGTCCACCATATGGAGGGTAGAATTCCAACGGGTGGAAACGTCGCATATCAGCCTATGTTGGGGGATGCCGTTCTGCCACTGCAGCTCAAGGAGGGTGTGCTTGGCAGTGTACCAGTGGCTGAAGTGCATGCAAAGTTTCCTGGACATTTTTACGATGTCTTGCAGATGGGTGGAAGGTTTCAGAAACTGCTTGAGAATCAGATTGAACATGTGCGCCGTGATGGGCACATCGCTCAGCCCTCCTTGATGCAGCGCCGACACCATGTTCTTCCCATTGTCGGTCACCATGGTTCCGATTTTCAGTTGTCATGGAGAAAACAAGTTTTCAATTTCTTGATGAAGGACACGGAGCAGTTCCTCCCCTGTGTGACTTTATTCGCACAGGCAAACGAGGTGTAGAATAGCGTGACACCGCCGTGCCCTTCACATGTGGTATGCTGGAGGAGCACTGTGAATTGTCCCTGAAGTGGAGGCTGAGGACACGGTGGTGGATGAGAAGGCAGCGGCGGACATTGTCGCAGGACCAATTGCGTGAGAACGTGAAGGCGGAAGCGGCGTCATCGGGCCAAGTTGCTGGTGTGGCTGGGCAGGAACCACATTCACCCAGTGGGCCGTAAAAGACATGTATTGTCCCTGACCGTAGTTACTGCTCCATACGTCGGAGCTGCCGTGCACTTTGGCAAACACCGACAGGCTCAAGGACTGGCCCACCTTCTGTTCTACATATTTGTGCAGAGCTGGTACTGCCTTTTTCACAAAGAAATGACGGCTTGGGACTCTCCACCTAAGTCCGGCACAAGCCATCAGTTCTCTGAAAGGTGCAGAGTCCACCAAGGGAGGGACTGCAGTACCAGCAACTTGGCCAGGAGCATGTTCAGCTTCTGTGCCATAGGATGACCACATGCGTATTGCTGTCTCTTGGCAATCACTTCAGTGATCGACTGCTGACAAAGTGACTGACGAGGATTAGGAGGATAAGGAGCAGGAGCATCAGGACCGGTAGATGATGGGAAGGACAGACAGCTCCCTTCAGCTGAGGTGGTGGAGCCTTGACTGCCTGAAATCGGGTGCGTGCCACTGGGTGATGCAGCAGTTGCTGCTGCAAGCTGGACCAACACATCAGAACCACGGTTCTCCCAGGCCACTTAATGATGACGCTGCATACGTTGACGCAGGGCCGTAGTTCCAACATTGGCACCCTGACCACACTTCAGCTTCTGCCCACAGAATTGGCAAATGGCCATGTTCACCTCCTCCGGCGGCTTAACAAAACACTGCCATACCGCCGAGTAGGTGATTTTACCCCCAACACTCCACACTCACTGACTGCTATGGCCGCTGCCTCCATGAACCCCTGCACCACTATTTTCCAGGCAGGCTTCTGTAAAGCGGGTGGTCTACAGCCGACATGTTTGGCTCCCGACTGCTACTACCCTGCTGACTCCCGGCCATGCTACCAACTTGCAGGCTCCGTCGGTGCCTCATTCGCAAGCTGCCACCCTCTTCTCCCGATAATGAGGAAGCCCCTTCGTCACCGGCTCCCAATTGCGATCGGCTACATCATCAAGTGCTGTCTGCACAACACTGATCTCCTCATCGGTCTCTGAGCCAGGAGCCTGACTGCTCGCAACATCAGATCCCACGCCACTTTCTACATCACTACTTGCCAGCCTACCGGAGGAAGCGGCAGATGTCTCCTCCAGGACTTGGCTGGGCAGTAGCTGCTGACTGTCCTCTAGTAACTCGTTTCGCTGTATTGTCGGGCTGAGCACACAGCATATATTACTTGTCTGGCTAAGGGAACAGAAAAGGACAGAGGCAGGTTGAGGACAGGTGAGGGCACAGGGCCTGCTCCCGGACCAAGCCTACTAAGGGTTGTGTCTGACGAGCCCACCGACTCTTGGCTGAGGGTGTCTGATGTAACTTGGGACGAAATGGATGACAACTGCTGGGTTGCTGGTCAAGACACGTCCGCTATATGACAGTGTGAGTTCAGGCCTCTCAAAGTGACCCCTGCTGCCACGCCCCCTTACTCTGCTGTGACCTGTGCCTGCACCATAAACATTTAGGACTCTGCCCCGCCCCTGTGCAGGGCCTGTCACTTCTCTGTCTGACATACTGTTAGATCAGATAAATAAATAAAAATTAAATTAATACACCCCAAAAAAGGCTGTCACTTCACCGCACAATGGCTAACAAGCCTTCTTTTTCACTAATACGCCACAAAAAAGGCTTTAAAACATATAACTGCACCGCACAATGGCTAATAATACATACAAATATTTCCTAGTAATACACCCTGTTAATGGTTGTATCACACAGCACTTACACCCCAATAACAAGAACAGTTTGCTGGAATTACAGAGCTATCATCTATTGCAAACCTTCAGGATTGCTCCTATTACCCAGGCTGTACACTCCCTTATTGGACCCAGTTATCCTTTTATAGTGTGGAATAATTCCTCCCTATCCTAATTATCTTTCCCTGAACTTCTATTCAGCCCAAAAAAAGTCTCTTCTACCACTTAGAGCCTAGCGCCTGCTAATGTCTCTCCCTGCGCTAAGTACACTTTAAAATGGCTGAATCCAAGATGACTGAGGCAATTTAAAGGGCTGTGACATCACAGGGCTGGCTGGCTGCTGACTGGCTGCATGCATGGCATTGTGGGTGATCCCCAGTTCCCAGAGTTCTTTGCTTCATGTCCTAACACGTGCAGCAGCCATTTTAGGAAAAAATGCTATTCGTTACCATGAAGCATGAGGAAATCCGGATTCAGTGTGTATCGAATTTTTCCTGAAATTCGGATTGAATTTCACTTCGCCAACTTCGATTCACTCATCTCTAGTGACGTTGTGCGTCACTGCATGCGAGATTTTGAGTGGGATCTACAAGCAAGATGGCCACGGCGCCCCCAGTATGAGGAGGCCACAGAGCTGCATAATGACAGAGTCTGAAGGTGGCAGCAGCATGAGTAGGCCACAGAGTGGCACAATGACAGAGTTTGGAGGTGTCGGCAGCAGCAGCATCAGGAGGAGGCCACAAAGTGGCACAATGACAAAGTGCGGAGGTGTCGGCAGCAGCAGCATCAGGAGGAGGCCACTGATTGGCACAATGACTGAGTCTGGAGGTGGCAGCAGCATGAGTAGGCCACAGAGTGGCACAATAACAGAGAGTGGAGTTGGAAGCAGCATGAGTAGGCCACAAAGTGGCACAATGACAGTGTGTGGAGGTGGCAACAGCATGACAGGCCACCCTCTTCTCCTGATGATGATGAAGCCCCTTCTTCACCCGGCTCCCAAGTGTGATCGGCTTCTTCATCGAGTAGTGTCTGCACATCACTGAAGTCCGCCTCAACGGCCTCTGGGTCGGGATCCTGACCACTCGCAATCCAAGCTCCTATTCCACTCTCCTCATCACTATTTGCCCTACTAGCGGAGGAAGCGGCGGATGTCTCCTCCGCATCTTGGCTGGGCAGTAGCTGCTCACTGTCCTCTAGTAGCTCTTCCTCGCTAAAAAGTTAAACTGATCCCACTGCATGTAGTACTTCAGAGAGGGAACAGAAAAGGCCAGAGGCAGGTTGAGGACAGGTAAGGAAACAGGGCCTGCTCCCATGCCAACTAAGGTTTGTGTCTGACGAACCCACCGACTGTTGGCTGGGGGTGTCTGAGATCTCTTGGGATACGTGGATGACCGAGTTAACCAATCAAGAACCGCTGGGTTGCTGGTCAAGACACGACCGGTAGATGACACCGGGAGCTCAGGCCTCTTGCTGCGACTACTGCTGCCACGACCCCTTACTTTGCCGCGACCTGTGCCTGCACCAGAAACATTCAGGCCTCTGCCACTCCTCTGTGCATGGCCTGACACTTCTCTGCCTGACATACTTGTAGCTAAACTAAACAAATAAATGGAAATTAATACACCCCTAAAAGCGACTAATACATTTTCCTTTTTGTACTGAAATACGCCACTAAACGCTTTCACCACAATTAACTGTGGAAATGCACTGAGTATATAGTTTTCTTGTTGTACTAAAATACGACCCTATACGCTTTGACATGAAAACAATTAAAGAGTGAAGTGCGTATATATTTTTATTTTTTGACTGAAATAGGCCCCTATACGCTTTTAACAGAAATAACTGCAACATAAAAATGAGTATATATTTTTCTTTTTTTACTCTAATACGGCCCTATACCCTTTCACCAGAAATAACTGCAGAAGTGACCCGAGAACATATATTTCTTTTTGGACGGAGAAAGGCCACTATACGCTTTACCTAGAAAACAATTAGAGTAAAGTGCGTATATATTTTTCTTGTAGTACTGAAATACAATCCTATATGCTTTTAACAGAAATAACTGCAACAGTGTAATGCGTATTGTGGTAAGGTGCAGGGTGCTGTCCTAGATGGCAGGTACGTGTCACCGAGGTTCATAGCCTCGGTGAGGTAAAAGCCGTTTGTTGGTGTCAGTAGCAGGTAGTGCTACTGACACATTTGCTAGATAGCATGGCTGCAAAGCCGATCCGGGCCGGCTCTTACCGGGAGCAGCTAAAGTGTAGGGTGGGTGGCTGCTCCCCACGACCCAGTCCTGGTTTTGGGCTGGGTTTAAAAACTCAGCCAGCACTAGCAGCTGTGAGAGTGATTGTCTTGGAAGCTGCTGCTAGTCCTGTGGAGCTCTCTGGGCTGGAAGGACGTGCCCAGCAAGGAGGCGTGCAGCCGTCCTGGAACCCTGAAGGAGGATTGTCCTGCGGCTGGGCTGACAGCCAGGTGCGAACCCGCACATCAAACCTGCCAGGTGAATGGAACCTGTGTTTGGACTTTTGTTTTCCCCTTCATTTGCTGATGTGTGTGACTTAACACCAAGTGACTTTCTTCTGTTATTTTGATGCAAGTGTGAATAAAACACTGTTTTCCGCACCTTCTGGACTCCCTGTTGCCTCTATACTGCACCCGCACCGCTGTCTACCAGAGCGACTCCCACATTTGGTGTCGGATGCGGGCATGCGCAGTGAGGCTGGCGTGAACGCCGAAGTTTGTTTTTGCTGGGCACGACTGGATGTCCTATATTCGGCCGGCAAAGTTGCAGCCTGTGGTCCCTGACAAAATGGAGGCGGCTGTGAAAGCCCTCATAGAGGCTAACGTGCAGCAGCGGGAGACCAACCAGCTACTGCTGCAGCACGTGATGGCATTGCAAGCTGCAGGAGCGTCCCGCCACGTCCACGATGCCCGGAAAGCTGTCCGTGCAGCGATCCCTAAGATGACCCCTCGGATGATGTGGAGACCTATCTGGCGGTGTTCGAGAAGGTGGCCGTGAGGGAGAAATTACCCCGAGAACAGTGGGCAGAGGTCGTCGCTCCGTTCCTGGCGTCTGGACCCCAGCAAGTGTTTTTGACCTCCCAGATGACCAAGCAGCTGACTACCCGACCGTGAAAGGTGAGATCCTGGCAAGACTGGGGGTGAACGTGTTAGTCCGGGCTCAGCGGGTCCACCAGTGGAACTTTAATACGGCTGAACCCGCCAGGCCGCAGTATTATGAGTTGCTGCACAGGTTGCAAAAGTGGCTGCAGCCTGAGGTTCTAAGTCCGGCTGCTATGCTGGACCGTCTGCTGGCTGACATCTTCTGGAGGGCCTTGCCGTACCCCCTGCAGCACTGGATCGGCCAGGTATCACCCACTAATGCCCTGGACATGGTCGACCTGGTCGAGCGCTATGAGGCCACAAAACCTTGAAAGGGGGTGTTGTTGGGAGGGGCCGGTCAAACCCCGGAGGTCTCCCATCCAGTCCCGACGACTGGTACCCGAGAAACCTGCTCGGGTGTACCCCTGTAGACCCGGCCCCGATAGTCTGCTGGCGGTGTCACGAGCCTGGCCATGTGAGGGCCGACTGTCCACAGTGGGGAGAACCCATGGAGACCAATTATGGGTACCGGGCTTCCATGTATGCCCGGAGACTGTGTGCGACCGGCACCCCGAGACAATAGACAATCGTCATCTGTGCCAGGTGCAAGTCGGTGATAATCTTGCAGTGGCGCTGCTGGACTCAGGAGCCTAGTAACCCTGGTAAGTGCTGCCCTGGTACAGCCCTCCCAGTATACGGGCCGGAAAGTTGGGGTGGTGTGCATACACGGAGACTTAAAGGACTATCCCACGGCTGTAATGTCTCTGTCCACGGCGGCCGGCACCTGGACTTGTGAAGTGGCGATCTCCTCAAAGCTACCCTATGAACTAATAATTGGGAGAGACTTCCCTGGTTTTCCGTCACTATGGCCTGAGGTGAAAGTGACTAATAGCCCTGAGACAGGGGTAACCCTAGCAGAGTGGCCTGGTTCCTGTGGGAGGCCAGAGCCCTGGGAGCCCGAGTCCGAAGGGCCGGCGGTAGGGGTGACCACTGCTCCAGCGGTAGAGGGGGAGACAACCCCACTAAGTGTAATGGTGGGAGACACGGAGGACTTGCCACCGGGACCTGAGTTGGCAGACCTCAATGTCTCCGGGGAAAATTTTGGGACCGCACAACACCGGGACCAAACCCTAACCAGAGCCTGGGATAGTGTCATAATAATTGATGGTAAACCCCAGAAACCTGGGGCTGAATTAATGTTTCTGCGATTCATTGTCCTTCAGGATATGTTGTATCGGGTGAACCAAATCCGAGGTGAGCCTGTTGAACAGTTGGTGGTGCCCACAGCGTATCGCAGGCTTGTCATGGAGCTTGCCCACCAACATGTTCTTGGGGACACCTGGGGTGGCAGAAAACCCAGGACCGCATACTGCAGCGGTTTTATTGGCCCAGTGTGTTCAAGGAGGTAGAGAATTATTGTAAGTCCTGTCCCACCTGTCAGATAAATAGCCCCCAGCCACATTTCCGTAGTCCTCTGGTACCGCTTCCAATTATTGAGGTCCCGTTTGAGCGAATCGCTATGGATCTAATTGGGCCTGTACCAAAGTCTGCCAGGGGCCACCAACACATTCTGGTAGTTCTCGACTATGCCACTCGATATCCGGAGGCGGTGCCTCTGCGACATACCTCAGCTAAACTCATTGCCAAAGAGTTAATGGAAATGTTTTCCCGTGTGGGCCTGCCAAAAGAGGTTCTGACGGACCAAGGGACCCCTTTTATGTCCAAAGTTATGAGGGAACTGTGTAAATTATTGCGTATAAAGCAATTGCGGACGTCCGTTTACCATCCACAAACAGACGGTCTTGTCGAGAGGTTTAACCAAACTTTAAAAAATATGTTAAAAAGGGTGGTGTCTAGAGATGGGAAGGACTGGGACCTGCTTCTGCCGTATCTCATGTTCGCAGTGCGAGAGGTACCCCAGGCCTCTACTGGGTTCTCGCCCTTCGAACTGCTTTATGGCAGACACCCTCGGGGCCTGTTGGATATCGCCAAGGAAGCATGGGAACAACAGCCTGTCCACCACAAAAGTGTCATTGAGTATATCACCCAGATGCAGGAACGGATGGAAAAGGTGTTGCCGCTGGTCCGGGAGCATATGGAGGCAGCACAACAAGCCCAGAGTAGGGTGTACAATCGTCAGGCTCGGGTACGGGGCTTCAAGCCGGGAGATCGGGTGTTGGTTCTGGTACCCACCCTTGACAGCAAGTTCCTAGCTAGGTGGCAGGGCCCCTATGAGGTGATCGAGAAAGTAGGGGAAGTAAATTACAAAGTACACCAGCCAGGGCGGCGCAAGCCGGAGCAGGTGTACCACGTGAATTTACTAAAGCCGTGGAAAGATAGGGACACGGCCGACGACCACAGCCCCCGGCCAGGGCTTCTGGGTGAAACGGGTCCACCCGTTCGAGGCCTGTGAAGCCGTAACCACGGTAAGAATTTCAGACAGCCTGTCTTCCAAACAAGTTCAGGAAGTCAGGGAGTTCCTCAGTCGGAACACGGATGTGTTCTCGGACCTCCCTGGCCGCACGTCTCTCATCCGACATGACATCGTCACTGAGCCTCAGGCCAAGATCCGGTTAAAACCATACCGGGTACCCGAGGCTCGGCGACGAGCCATCGCGGAGGAAGTGAAATTAATGTTGAAGCTCGATGTCATTGAGGAGTCGAAAAGTGAGTGGGCCAGTCCCATAGTCCTAATACCCAAGCCGGATGGGACGTTGCGGTTCTGCAACGACTTTCGCAAGTTAAATGAAGTGTCCAAGTTTGACGCGTATCCCATGCCCCGGGTAGACGAGCTTGTGGAGAATTTAGGACAAGCCCGTTATTTTTCTGTGCTGGACCTCACTAAAGGGTACTGGCAGGTACCCTTAACGGAGTCGGCTAAGGAAAAACCGCTTTGTTACCCGCAGGGCCTGTATCACTACAAGGTGTTACCCTTTGGCCTGCATGGTGCTCCCGCCACCTTCCAAAGGTTAATGGACATAGTGCTGCGACCACATCGTCGGTACGCCTCGGCCTATTTAGATGATGTGATCATCCACAGCACCGACTGGGAAAGCCATTTGCCCAAAGTGCAGGCGGTAGTGGATGCCCTGAGGAAAGCCGGTCTAACCGCCAATCCAAAGAAGTGTGCGATTGGATTGGAAGAGACCAAATACCTGGGATATGTCATTGGGCGGGGAGTCATCAAGCCTCAGGTAAATAAGGTAGAGGCAATACGGAATTGGCCCCGACCGGTCACCACCAGGCAGGTAAAGTCGTTCCTGGGGATTGTGGGGTATTACATGAGGTTTGTGCCCCACTTTGCTACTATCGCTTCGCCATTGACAGAGTTGCTAAAGGGGCGTAAGACAGGGATGGTCCGCTGGAATGAGCAGGCGGAAAAGGCTTTCTCCGCCCTGAAATCGGCCCTGTGTGGGTCCCCGGTTTTGGTGACACCCGATTTCAGGAGAGAATTCATAGTCCAGACCGACGCCTCTGAGGTTGGCCTTGGTGCGGTACTATCGCAGGAAGTCAACGGGGAGGAGCATCCAGTTGTCTTCCCCAGCTGCAAGCTCACCCCAGCCGAGACTAGGTACAGCATAGTCGAGAGAGAGTGCCTGGCTATCAAGTGGGCACTCGAGGCCCTCCGTTATTACCTGTTGGGCAGAAGCTTTCGCCTGGTGACCGACCACTCCCCACTCAAGTGGATGTCCCAAGCCAAAGAGAGGAATGCCCGGGTCACCAGGTGGTTTCTGTCCCTACAGAATTTTAAATTCACGGTGGAACACAGAGCGGGCCGGTTGTTAAAAAACGCAGACGCGCTCTCCCGGGTACACTGTTTGTCGTGTGTCCACCCCTCAGGGTTGAACAAAGGGGGGGTATGTGGTAAGGTGCAGGGTGCTGTCCTAGATGGCAGGCGTGTCACCAGGTTCATAGCCTCGGTGAGGTAAAAGCCGTTGTTGGTGTCAGTAGCAGGTAGTGCTACTGACACATTTGCTAGATAGCATGGCTGCAAAGCCGATCCGGGCCGGCTCTTACCGGGAGCAGCTAAAGTGTAGGGTGGGTGGCTGCTCCCACGACCCAGTCCTGGTTTTGGGCTGGGTTTAAAAACTCAGCCAGCACTAGCAGCTGTGAGAGTGATTGTCTTGGAAGCTGCTGCTAGTCCTGTGGAGCTCTCTGGGCTGGAAGGACGTGCCCAGCAAGGAGGCGTGCAGCCGTCCTGGAACCCTGAAGGAGGATTGTCCTGCGGCTGGGCTGACAGCCAGGTGCGAACCCGCACATCAAACCTGCCAGGTGAATGGAACCTGTGTTTGGACTTTTTGTTTTCCCCTTCATTTGCTGATGTGTGTGACTTAACACCAAGTGACTTTCTTCTGTTATTTTGATGCAAGTGTGAATAAAACACTGTTTTCCGCACCTTCTGGACTCCCTGTTGCCTCTATACTGCACCCGCACCGCTGTCTACCAGAGCGACTCCCCACAGTATATATTTTTCTTTTTCTAGTGTAATGCGCCCCTATAACCTTTCACCAAAAATAACTGCAGAAGTGACCCGAGAATATATATTTCTTGTTGGACGTAAAAAGGCCACTGTACGCTTTAACCAGAAAACAATTAAAGAGTGAAGTGCGTATATATTTTTCTTGTAGTACTGAAATACGAGCCTATACGCTTTCAACAGAAATCACGGCAACAGTGCTGTGCGTATATATTTTCCTTTTTTAATGAAATAAGCCCCGATGCACTTTCAACAGAAATCACTGCAACAGTGCAGTGTGTTTAAATGTTTCATGTATTACTGAAATACTGCCCTATACTCTTTCACCAGAAATGGCTGCATAATGATTTTAGTGTAAATAGCAACAAAAGTGACCTGCATATACATTTATCTTTTTCTACAGATAAAAGCCACTAAAGGCTTTTCAACATTGCACTTGCACCCCAATAACTAACTGCTTGAATGACAGAGCTGTATTATAAGACTATCTGGATCCCCAAGTAATGTTTTACTGCACTTTTAAATCGCTTTTTTTTACAATGAAGGTTTTCCTGTGCCTATCCCTAGCATCTGCACACGTCTCTCCCTGCCTGTGAA
Source organism: Bufotes viridis (assembly GCA_033119425.1). Taxonomy (NCBI): domain Eukaryota; kingdom Metazoa; phylum Chordata; class Amphibia; order Anura; family Bufonidae; genus Bufotes; species Bufotes viridis. The sequence continues at coordinate 45,688,221 of CM065591.1, read as the reverse complement.
ATGATTCCTCTCACTATCCTTTCCCTGCACTAGTAAATAGCTTCTTTTTTTTTTTTCTTTTAGTTTTTCTTTCACTCTCCCTAGCGTCTGCATACACGTCTGTCCCTGAACAAAGTACGATTGTGAATGGCAGAATCTAAAATGGCTGCAGTATTTATAGGGCTGTGACATCACCGGGCTGGCTGGCTGCTGATTCGCTGCATGCATGGCATTATGTGTTCTTCAGCCTACCCAGAGTTCCTTGCCCCATGTCCTCACACGTTAAGCCACCATTTTAGCTGCAATCTTAGGAAAAATTACGATTCGTTACCACCAAGCGCGAGAAAATTCGCATTCGCTGTGAATCGAATTTTTCCTGAAATTCAAAATGAATTCCACTTCGTCAGCTTCGATTCGCTCATCTCTACACCCGAGCATAATGGAAGTCAATAGGAGAACCCGAGTATTAAACCAGACACCCCCTGCTCTGAAGAGGGGAGGGTGCCTGGTTCATAGGAAAAGTTCAGAAATTGATGGAAACACCACTGAAATGGTTTGGGAACAGCATGGGGAGGATGTCTGCATGCATCTTGGACTCCCAGGTCGCTGCTGGGAACGATGTTGTCCGAGTAGTACGCCACTTTTACCGACTGACAATAATATACGCAAAACCAAAGATAAAATCGATTTTGGACGAAAAATTTGTTAGATATAACCAAGTATTCAGCAACCACTGTATGAATAGTTTCACAGACAGGCATGGGCGTAGCTATAGGGGGTGCAGAGGAAGCAGTCGCTACCGGGCCCAGGAGCCTAAGGGGGCCCAAAGACTATTGTGCCGCATAAGAAGACACACAAAGCACTGAGGGAAGGGGGGCCTAAGCTGAACTCTTGCACAAGGGCCCATGAGCCGTTAGCTACGCCCCTGCAGACAGGGGTTCTTGTCACACCTCTTTTTAAAGAATCCTAAACAGTGGACTAGTGAATGTAAAATATAACTTTTAATGTTACTTGCTATAAAAGGTTCAATTAGAAATGCAGTGTAAGGTAAGAATGAATCAGTCACCTGCCAGCCGGCAGGTCCAAAGCCTGCACAGAATGTGACTGTAAAGGCAAAGTGTCCAGCTAAAATAGCTATCAACAATAAGGGGGCGATATGGCAGCAAAATACCATTCACCCAGTATAAACCAGGGTGCCCACACAATATTGGCAGATACCGGTCTTACCTGCCTCTTAGAACATCAGTGGTGGGCATCCGGGCCAACATACCACAAAAGCACATTAATCAAGTTATAGAAAAAATGGCCTTACCGCATACAGTATATTGCATGTAACATGTTGCCCTGCGGATGACTCAGGCTTAGGTTTCAAGGTATGTCCACCAATTACAACAGTCAGGTGTCCGTGTCAAGGCTAATGTTTCTCCTGAATAGCCCTAATGGTAAGTCCCTGCTTGGCATAGGGATAAGGTCTATTCTTTCTCCTGCCTATTGACACGGAGCACTCGCCCCGATAGGGGCGACCCCATACAGATCCTGTCCCTGTAAGGGGCCTAATAAAGCTACAAATCCCTTCACTCTCTGCTCCCTACGTGCGACATTTCGTCCCAGCACATGGGACTCTTCAGGGGACGTGATACAGATCAGGAGGGATAAAGCTGAAAAAATAATAGAGATAGAACAGGGTGCATTATCATACACTATTTTCTATAGCTACCTCAGTGTCACTTAATATGCTGATAAAGAGAGAGAAAGTACTTACATTGGTGCAAGAACTCCCTCCGAGCTCAAAATGGACAGTGGTCCTAAATCGCAGACCGCGAGAGGGAAGTGTCCCTACTATCACCGCATCTCACCACTTCAAAGTTCGAAGGAGCCGCGGTCTACAAACCGCCTCCTCCTTTTTAAAGGCTCCCATGTAGCAGCTGTGTAAAGAGCTCCCTCCCTCTTCCGGTCATGCGCTCGTGAAGCACATATGGAACGCATGCTGAATCAGCGTGCTTGAGCTGGCCGGAAGGGGGGCAGGTCATGTGATGTCCAACAGCCGTGGAGAGCCGGCCCCAGTTATTATGCGCGTCCTATGTGACTTAGCAACGCAGCACAAGGGCACAATTAAACAGGCAGTAGCCATATAAGTGGAGCCCAGTTACTCCATATTCCTGAGGATTTTTTTGGCAGGATAGCTAAATGTTTTTAATAAATACCTACACAAGATAGCACCTAGCTAAAGAAGTAGAACTACACAAAATATCATTCATAAAGCATAATGTCATACAGTGTACACAAAATCTTTTTATAAACAAAACCTAATAATTACGGTCTGATGTTAGTGTCGTTTGAGGGGAGAGGGGGGGGAGGAAAAGGGAAGGGGGGGGGGAAAGGGAAAATAGGGGGGGGGGGGAATCCAAGAGGAAAAGTTCCTAGATTAAACAGCTGTAGTTTTGCTGTTCATTCAGCCCATATGGAGCTGCAGTTTTTAAATAATAAATCCATCTAGATTCCAGATATCATCTCTGCTAAATCAGGGTCCATTCTCAGAATATGCCAGTACTGTGCTATTAGCTCCCTAATATGCTTAGATGCCGCATCAAACTGGCATATAAGTCTTATTTCCTTAGAGGACTCTCCCGGATCCCTCACTTGTCTAGGGACCAACAAAGTTGAACATTTAGTTGCCAGTGCTTTTTAAAAGGCTGGTTTCAAAGTGCTCATTGGATAGCCACGGTCTAAAAATCTATCCCTTAAGTCTTTGGCTTTATTAATAAACTCTGATGTCTGGGAGCAGTTCCGCCTAAGGCGAAGGTACTGACCCCTAGGAATTCCCCTCCTCAGTGGGAACGGATGGTGACTCTCCCACCTGAGGAGGGAATTAGTGGAAGTCGGTTTACGAAACATGGAGGTGTCCAAAGTCCCGTTATTGTTTTTGGAGATACAAGTATCCAAAAAGGGCAGAGTGGTCAGGTGGCATTCACTCGTAAAGCGTAGCCCCACACAGTTGTCATTGAGGCCCATGACATGAAGGACGCTACATCGCCTTTCAAGATGACAAAAACATTGTCGATGTAGCGTACCCACAGCTGTATCCTATCCACATCTTCTCGGGCCTCATCACCAAAAACCTACACGCTCTCCCACCAGCCCAGGAACACATTAGTATACGATGGGGCACAAGGGCTCCCCATCGCAGTGCCTCTGAGCTGGTGGTAGACCCTGCCCCCGAAGAGAAAGTAGTTCCTCTTAAGGGAAAATTTCAGAAGATGGTGAACAAACTGGTTGTGCGCTGAGAATTGTACACCTCTAGTGGACAAGAATTGGTCAGTTGCTTTGAGGCCGAGATCATGAGAAATGTGCCTGCACATCTATACTCCCCAATATGTGGGAAAAACCACAAGAGAATTACGCAGACGTATAGGGGAACATATCGGCGATGTTTTGAACTCCAGAGACACCCCAGTCGCTCGTCACATTACGACATTGCCTTTCATTTATGAGCATTGAGTTAGTGAAACCATCAGTGAGACGTGGCGACTTGGATCACAAAATTCTCCAATGCGAATCTAGATGGATTTATTATTTAAAAACTGTGGCTATATGGGCTGAATGAACAGCAAAACTACAGCTGTTTTATCTAGGAACTTTTCCTCTTGGATCCTCCCCCCCATTGTCCCCTCCCCCGCCTTCCCCTCCCCTTAAACGACAAACGACACTAACATCAGACTGTAATTATTAGGTTTTGTTTATAAAAAGATTTTGTGTACACTGTATGACATTATGCTTTTTAAATGATATTTTGCATAGTGCTACCTCTTTAGCTTGGTGCTATCTTGTGTAGGTATTTATTAAAAACATTTAGCTATCCTGCCAAAAAAATCCTCAGGAATATGGAGTAACTGGGCTCCACTTATATGGCTACTGCCTGTTTAATTGTGCCCTAGTGCTGCGTTGCTAAGTCACATAGGACGCGCATAATAACTGGGGCCGGCTCTCCACGGCTGTTGGACATCACATGACCTCCCCCCATTCCGGCCGGCTCACGCACGCTGATTCAGCGTGCATTCCATATGCGCTTCACGAGCGCCTGACTGGAAGAGGGAGGGAGCTCTTTACACAGCTGCTACATGGGAGCCTTTAAAAAGGAGGAGGCGGTTTGTAGACCGCGGCTCCTTCGAACTTTGAAGTGGTGAGATGCGGCGATAGTAGGGACACTTCCCTCTCGCAGTCCGTGATTTAGGACCACTGTCCATCTTGAGCTCTGAGGGAGTTCTTGCACCAATGTAAGTACTTTCTCTCTCTTTATCAGCATATTAAGTGACACTGAGGTAGCTATAGAAAATAGTGTATGATAATGCACCCTGTTCTATCTCTATTATTTTTTCAGCTTTATCCCTCCTGATCTGTATCACGTCCCCTGAAGAGTCCCATGTGCTGGGACGAAATGTCGCACGTAGGGAGCAGAGAGTTAAGGGATTTGTAGCTTTATTAGGCCCCTTACAGGGACAGGATCTGTATGGGGTCGCCCCTATCGGGGCGAGTGCTCCGTGTCAATAGGCAGGAGAAAGAATAGACCTTATCCCTATGCCAAGCAGGGACTTACCATTAGGGCTATTCAGGAGAAACATTAGCCTTGACACGGACACCTGACTGTTGTAATTGGTGGACATACCTTGAAACTTAAGCGTGTGTCATCCGCAGGGCAACATGTTACATGCAATATACTGTATGCGGTGAGGCCATTTTTTCTATAACTTGATTAATGTGCTTTTGTGGTATGTTGGCCCGGATGCCCACCACTGATGTTCTAGGAGGCAGGTAAGACCGGTATCTGCCAATATTGTGTGGGCACCCTGGCCCATTGTTTATATTGGGTGAATGGTATTTTGCTGCCATATCGCCCCGTATTGTTGATAGCTATTTTAGCTGGACACTTTGCCTTTACAGTTACATTCTGGGCAGGCTTTGGACCTACCGGCTGGCAGGTGACTGATTCATTCTCACCTTACACTGCATTTCTAATTGAACCTTTTATAGCAAGTAACATTAAAAGTTATGTTTTACATTCACCAGTCCGCTGTTAGTTTAGGAAAAATTTGTTAGGAAACATTCTTTCCTCTATATTTACTTGTATATAAAGTGCAAGTGGTGCCAAAAATTTTGTTGGTTTTCGTAACTGTGGCCCATGATTAAGAGGGACGGCTGGGTGCATCTGTATTGCGCCGCTAGAGGTGAAATTCTTGGATCGGCACAAGACGAACCACAGTAACAGCATTTGCCAAGACTGTTTTCATTCATCAAGAATGAAAGTCGGATGTTCGAGGACGATCAGATACCGTCATAGTTCTAACCATAAGCGATGCCAACCGGCGATCCGGCGGCGTTATTCCCATGATCTGTTATTCCCATGACCCGCTGAGCAGCTTCCGGGAAACCAAAGTCTTTGGGTTCCGGGGGGAGGATGGTTGCAAAGCTGAAACTTAAAGGTATTGACGGAAGGGCACCACCAGGAGTGGAGCCTGCAGCTTAATTTGACTCAACACGTGAAACCTCACCCGTCCCGGACACGGAAAGGATTGCCAGATTTATAGCTCTTTCTTGATTCTGTGGGTGGTGGTGCATGGCCGTTCTTAGTTGGTGGAGTGATTTGTCTGGTTAATTCCGATAACGAACAAGACTCCTCACTGCTAACTAGTTATGTGACCCCTGGCGGTGAGGATTGTGTTGACCAGACTCTTGAATAGTGAGACTGGACTTGTAGGTGAGGGCCTGCTGGTGAGCTGACCCTGTAAAAGATTGTAGGTGAGGGCCTGCTGGTGAGCTGACCCTCTTAAACATTATATGCGAGAGCCTGCAGATGAGCTGACCCTGTAAAACATAATATGCGAGGGCCTGTAGATGAGCTGACCCTGTAAAACATTATATGCGTGGGCCTGCAGGTGAGCTGGCCCTTTAAAAGATTGTAGGTGAAGGCCTGCTGGTGAGCTGACCCTCTAAAACATTATATGCGAGGGCCTGCATTTGAGCTGACCCTGTAAAAGATTGTAGGTGAGGGGCTGCTGGTAAGCTGACCCTGTAAAGCATTATATTTGAGGCCCTGCAGGTGAGCTAACCCTGGAAAAGATTGCAGGTGAGGGTCTGCTGGTGAGCTGACCCTGTAAAACATTATATTCAAGGCCCTGCAGGTGAGCTGACCCTATAAAAGATCGTAGGTGAGGGCCGGCTGGTAAGCTGACTCTCTAAAAGATTATATGTGAGGGCCTGCTGGTGAGCTGACCCTGTTAAACATTATATGCGAGGGCCTGCTGGTGAACTGACCCTGTAAAAGATTTTTGGTTAGCGCCTGCTGGTGAGCTGACCCTGTAAAATCTTGTAGGTGAGGGCCTGCTGGTGAGCTGACCCTCTAAAACATTATGTGCGAGGGCCTGCTGGTAAGTTGACCCTGTAAAACATTATATTTGAGGCCCTGAAGGTGAGTTGACACTGTAAAAGATTGTAGGTCTTATGAGAGCTCTTTTGTGCGAGGCTTCATTCACATCAGGCAATGCTTCTTGTGAAAAGCAAACCCAGAACTGGTGTGTGTTTTTTATAGGGCAGGGCAGCTGTAACCAACATCTCCAATTTCATCTCATTGATTGGACTTCAGTTGGCTGACACCTCACTCCAATTAGCTCTGGGAGATGTCATTAGTCTAGGGGTTCAAATACTTTTTCCAACTGCACTGTGAATGTTTACATGGTGTGTTCAATAAAAACATGGTAACATTTAATTCTTTGTGTGTTATTAGTTTAAGCAGACTGTGATTGTCTATTGTTGTGACATAGATGAAGATCAGATCACATTTTATGACCAATTTGTGCAGAAATCTATATCATTCCAAAGGGTTAACATACTTTTTCTTGCAACTGTATTGGAGAGGTACCACAGGTAATGTCACTGTTCGCAGCATCTATGGAAAAAGTACACTGTATGTCACAGATAATTTTTTAAATGCATACATTACACTGCAGATGTCCAGCAGATAATGTCAAACCTGTCACCAGCGTCTAATAAAAAATTTACAGGGAGTGTCACATATATTTGGGATGAGGAAACGATAAATTGGAGAGGTACCACAGGTAATGTAACAGTGTCTATGGAAAAAGTACACTGTATGTCACAAATACATTTTTTAAAAGCACGCGTTACACTTTAGATGTGGCCCTGGTAATGTCACTCTAAGAAGCGGACACCGTCTGTTGAAAAAGTACACTGTATGTCACTGATACATTTTTTAAACGCACACGGTACACTTTAGATGTGGCCCCGGTAATGTCACTCTTGGAAGCGGACACCGTCTGTTGAAAAAGTACACTTTATGTCACAGCAGCTAATAAAAAATTACAGGGAATGTCACAGATATTTGGGATGAGGAAATTATATATTGGAGAGGTCCCACAGGTTATATCACTGTTCGCAGCGTCTACGGAAAAAGTACACTGTATGTCACAGATAAAAATTTTAAGCGCACACGTTAGACTGGAGATTGTCACCTAGTAATGTCCCTGTAAGAAGCGTACACCATCTATTAAAAAAGGACACTGGATGTCACTGATATTATTTGGATGCACACACTTTACACAGGAGATGTGGTGTGGATAATTTAACTGTCCGCAGCAGACACCGTCTACGGAAAAAGTACACTGGATTTCACTGATATTTTAGGGATGAGCACACTTTACACAGGACATGCGCTAAAAATATATATTGCTGCTGTCACACACAATAGTCCTTAAAAGGACTTTTGGGACTTCCAATAACACTCCCTATACTGTCCCTTCCTATGCTCAGCTCTCTCTGACTAATACTGAGCCGATCACGTGTCATCGGGTGTATATAGCACCCGATGTCGCGTTGCGGCCATCCAATCACTATAATGCCATAGCCAACATGGCTACGGCATTCCAGTGCGTGCCAGTACTGCCCTGCATGTCTATTGGCTGCGTAGCAGCCAAGAAACGTGAGGGGAGGAGACTCAAATATTTCGCACAAGCACATGTGGTACTCGGCCGAACTGGTTTTCGGCCAAGCATGCTCGATCAACACTACCCCACACTTGAGTCAGTTGAGATGTTCAGGATAGGTCTTAACCTGCTGAATGTAAACAATGATGTGTCAATTCACTCACAACATGCAAAGATCTTAAAATGTTAAACAATTGATATGGATATGGGTGATTGAAAATTGCAGAATTTTCATTATCCAAAGAGGAATTTCCTGGTCAGTCACCAATAAATTCAATGATAAACCTAAAACAAAGCTTTGTAGTGCTTTGCAGAGGAAGCAGGGGGACAACATTTTGGGCCCACCCTGAGTGCATTTATCTGCTCATTTGTATATGGATTTAATCGGCTATTCTCCAGAATGAAGTATGTACTGGGGGAAGACGACAGTTAGAAAGTTTCCTACATTTTTTTCCCTCAAGAAACAAACTCAGTTTATAGCTACAGTACCAAAACCAAGCACAGTAAATAAATATTGTACAAGAATCAAGCTCAGGACATGCATTAAAACTGAGTAGTTGCATGAATACAGTACCAGAACTAAGGATGGTATATTGATATGGAGTCAGAGACAAGGAGAAAAAAGGAGAGTGTTAATCACTGGACCTTGGGGGGGGAGTGGTCCGGTAATAACGGGCAGGGCGCCACGGGGGGGGGGGGGAATGTATAGAGAGGCCTACTATATTGATAAAGAAAGAAGTGTTAAGGGGGGAAGTAAAAGCTGCCAGTGGTTACAGCCTATCCTAAAGATTTTTCAGGACAGGCATGTAAGGAGTATAGGAAAAGAAGTGTAAAAAGATACACAGAAAAAAAACACTTGGAGGGGCGCCAAATCTCCTACTAATAAAATTTACAATAAAGAACAACATTAGTTAAAATGTAAGTAATAAAAACAAGGAGTTATAACTCACTTCACCCAGGAGGGGTAATGTGGGATAAACTCAAAACACCCACACTACGGCCTCCTGTGCCTGGGTCGTCTGTAAAGATGTAAGAACGGCAGTTACTTGCGGTGCTTTCTCGGACTTTCCTTTATTCAGAAGCCAGGGTAGGGGAGAAGAGAAGGCTCAATGCGTTTCGGGGTCCAAACTAGTGACCCCTTCATCAGGAGCAGTATATACACACTTGTAGTGCACTGTTTTTTAAATTGAACTGGAAGACCGCCAAAAATACATGACGTCACTTCCGGTTTCTGTGTGCGTTCCAGGATGGAACACACCGGAAGTGAAGTAATCTCAGTAGCATTTTGTTAGAAGATGTGAGTATTCATATAAGAGTAATAAAACATAACGTGAATACAATGAAAAAAACATTCTGAAATGGATACACATATAATTCTAGAGAAAGGTGCCACTATAATGATCTAGTCAGTCCTGGGAGTATGGGGGGGGGGAGTTTGCCATTCAGGACTTCTGGTTTATCAGAGACGCAAGACAAGCGTCTTCCCAAAACGATCGGACAAGCTGTTATTCTATATGTATATAGAGAAAGGGAACCACTTACTCCCTGGTGTGAGTGGTACCGGTGTATGTGCTAGATGAGAATCGCAGCACGGCTCCGGTCCCGGTCACGTGTTCGGCAGCACTTCCGGTCCCCTGTGGAGCGCATGGCTGAACGCAGGGGCCTTCACTGCGCATGTCTGGACCACAGACTAAATGGATATCGGCCCAAAAGAGTATTGGAATTAGGGATAACTGGTGTAGCATTCAAAAGAGATTTTGAATGGGGAAATAGCAAGTATATGTATATCCAAAAGGGAAAGATGTATATATAGTATATAAAATAGTGTAAATTTTAAAATACACAATGCACGATCGTTTTTGGAAGACGCTTGTCTTGCTGAAGGTAATGGCTTACTTCTGACCACTCTTCCATAAAGCTCAACTCTATGGAGCATATGGGTTATTGTCATCCTAAGTACAGATACTCCAGTCTCTGCTGTGGAACTCTGCAGCTCCTCCAGGGTTACCTTAGGTCTCTGTGCTGTCTCTCTGATTAATGCCCTCCTTGCCCGGTCTGTGAGTTTTGATGGGCGGCCGTCTCTTGGCAGGTTTGCTGTTTCCCGTTTTATCGATGACTTGTTCCTGCTGTGGAGAGGTACTAAAGATACCTTCAGTGAGTTCATGAGCAGACTACATGTCAACCAGTTAGGTCTGTTTTTCACATCAGAGATTAATGACAAAACCATCACATTCCCGGATTTGACTGTCACGGTGGGGGCTGGGTGGGGGTAAGATAGTGACAATTTTGATCAGGAAGCCCACTGCGACCAATAGTCTGCTGCAATGGGACAGTGGACATCCCCTGGCCCTCAAGAAGGGCATCGTTCAGAGATTGGTGGGTTTAAGTCTGCGGCGTTAGATTTACGCAACCGGTTCACTGATCGTGGTTATCCCCAATATGTCTTGCATGAAGCGTATCACCACTAGTGATGAGCGGCAGGGGCAATATTCGAATTTGTGATATTTCGCGAATATTTGGGCGAATATTCGCCATATATTCGAAAATTCACAAATTCGTAATCTCCAGACAATATTTTCTTGTTAATACCTTTTAAATACCAGCTTATGCGAATTTTTATGCTAATTTATGCAAATTTTTATGCGAATTTTCGCAAACAAGAAAATAATGACATTATTTTCTTGCAAACGAAAATTTTCATATAAAAAATTCGCATAAAGCGAATATTCGCAATTGCGAATATATTTTGCGATATTCTAAATATTCGCGAATTCTCGAAGTGCTGATATTTGCGATTAAAATTCGCAATTCGAAAATTCGTGATCAACACTAATCACCACTCACTGACTATGAACCGACAACAACTATTGGTCCCCAAGGCCAAAGTTCAGGGGGATGAATACCCCAGAATTATCGCGACATTTGACAAAGCACACAAACAAGTACGCAAAATTCTCCAGAAACATTGGCCTATTCTCTAGTCTGACCCGGACATTGGTAATTTAATATCAGAGAGACCACTTGTTATGTACAGACGGAGTGCGAACCTACGTGATCGCCTGGTTCATAGCCTATTTACATCTCCTATGACGAACACCTGGCTTAGAAGCACTATTACTGGGACTTTCTCGTGTGGCTCATGTATCATCTGTCCTAATATTAGGAGAGGTTCATTTTTTCTGAACCAGAGCACAGGGGAGAGGTTCTGCATCAGGGCTTTGATCAGATGCACCACTATCTGTGTGATATATCTACTTACCTGTCAGTGTGGCGCACAATACGTCGGGAAAACCCGACGGGAGCTGAGGCGACGTATAGGGGAACACTTTGTGAAACATGGTCGAGACACGTCAGTGGCTCGACATGTGCGTGATAATCATGGTGGCAATATCAGTGTATTGCAGGTCCAAGGAATAGAATGCATTCCATCATCAGTGCGCAGAGGGGATGTGGATATGACTCTTTTACGTAAAGAATCATTCATTTAAACTGAATACAGTTAATCCGCATGGTCTTAATGAGAACATCTCATATGCTTGCTTTATTTAATTTTGGTACCTAGGGTCACCCCCCCCCCCCCCCCTTGCCCCCTTGGCAATTACCCATGAGCATGACAAAGTTACATTGTGTCTCTCTGGGATTTTGACTATACTAATGGTGTTCTCTTTGCTGGCTATTATGATGGTGTAATCATACAATTTGTGACAATACTTTAATGAGGGGCGATGCACTACAGGATCATAAACCATGTTCCTGCTGGCCCCGCTCCCTTGGTAGCTCCGTTTCCAAATTTACACACCCTGGGGTCCCTTTACACATGCGGCATAAGCTTCTGCTCATCTCACCCACCGTTCTGTGCCGCGATAGGATTCCCCCTATACCAATGCGCAGACGCGCTCCTGCCGAGGACACAAGCAGTATTAGACTCTGGGACGAATGGGGGAGGTGTAGCCAGGATGCGCACCCTCTCCCCATTGGCCCAGCACAGCATAGCTCCTCCCTGGTAGGCGGAATGTTAGTTATTTGAGTCCGGCGTATGTGTGGCCGTGCACGGCCATCACAGCGCCGGATGCTTGGCACACAACTGTGCAGGCAGTCAGGACTCTAATTCCTATACTTACATACATCGGTTCCTAACTCCTGATGACACTTGGGGCTCTGCTCCCCTTGTAGAAACGTTTTGAGTGACGCCGCTGATGTATCAGCCCCCAGATGAAGGGGCAGTGTGAATGTGGTCAGGGTAACAGGATTAGTTCATCAGTGTGAGGTGATCACCTCTGACAATTGTGTGCTGACTGTAGCTATATCCCCCGAGCCGCACACTGCTGGCTCTATTAATGAGAGCCACCTTACATGCAGCTCTGGATGAATGGCCTACGAGGTGATCAGGGTAGATAGCACCTATATTGATTGAGCTCTAAGGTTGTGTGCTCACTGGGGCTATATCCCTCATATACCTCGAAGGCATTCCCAGGTGGACTGCTATATCATTATCCAGCTTTCCACTATATCCAGGCTGGACTGATGTTACCTACCAGTCTGTGAGGGGCTCTTTCAATCAGGTTTCCATATGTATGGATGGTTTTAATGTTCATCCCTCTCCATACAGTGGAATCCTGCACCTGACATATTTTCAGTCACATGGCAATACCCCATATTTATGTGAATAATGTGTTTTTTATTTTGTCATTTTTTAAAGTCCAGTCAAGCTGTGAATTCTATCTAGGTTTGCTGTTATGCCATGTTCTTTCCATTTGGTTATTATAGATTTGATGGTGCTCCTGAGGATCATCAAAGATTTGGATATTTTTTTTATAACCTAACCCTGACTTCTAATTCTCAACAACCTTGTCCCTTACTTGTTTGGAGAGTTCCTTGGTCTTCATAGCAGTGTTTGGTTAGTGATGCCTCTTGCTTAGGTATTGCAGCCTCTGCACACAGGTGGACATCATTTCACTAATTATGTGACTTCTGAAGGTAATTGGTTGCAGCAGAGCTTTTCATGGGCTTCCTAACAAAGGGGGTGAATACATACGCACATGCAAATTTTGTGTTTTCTATTTCTAAACAATAGTTTTATATATATATTTTTATATATTTTTCTCATTTCATTTCACCAACTTAGACTATTGTGTTCTGATCCATCACATAAAATTCAGATTAACAAAACATTGAACTTAAGGCTGTATTGTAACCAGGCTCGGACTGGCCCACAGGGGTACAGGGGAATCCCCCGGTGGGCCCTTAGCAAGGTGGGCCCCTAGTCTCCCACCCCCTGCACAAGTGGAACATAAAACATTAGATTTACTGCACTACATACATATATTCAATGTACAGCACCTCAACCAGCCTATGTTCATACAAAAAAACTTGTTAAATCATTTATTATATTTAACTGTATCCATACCGTGGGCCCCCAAAATAAATTTTACTGGCAGGCCCTTGGTACCCCAGTCCGACACTGATTGTAACAAAACACGAAAAAAGTCAAATGGGAGGGTGAATACATTTGCAAGATAGTGTATAAGTTAATGTTAAACCTTCTAAACAGGCCTTGAGACATGACTTGGATAATAAGTAAGCCAGAACATCATCTGCAGACATCATTTTCAGGGTGATTGCCCCTCATCAGTGCAAAATAATGAGTACTGGCTTAACTAGGTGAGAGGCCTCGGTCAGGATTCGAAGGATAGTATATAGCTCTTAAATGGCATGAGCAGTTTTATAGGCCATTTAACGTTCCTCTGAAATTCTGGGAAGAAGGTAAGCAAATGAGCCACTTGTGTGACACTATATATGTGTATTTTATAATGGTATGTAATTTACGGTATATTTTAGGGTTGATTTTGTTAGGTACTAAGCTTTTGTGTTTACGTATATGAGGGCTAAATTGGATCTTTTCAACAAATACGTAGATACAGCTCTGAAGTGAAATATCAAAGTTTTTGCTATGAAATAAAAAAAAAAAATAGCAATGTTTTTCAGTGCTTTTCAGATTTTCATAACCCTGAATGGCTGGGCCACCATTACATATTTAACTGCACCACACAGTGTATTGAGACTAGAATACCTGCCGTACACAGCTGTGTCCCTGGATGGGGAGCCATTTGCTTTCTTAGCATGCTCGCTCCTTGTAATCTGATTTATTTGGCATGACACAGTAAGTGTAAGAGAAATGAGTGCTTGTTACACGGAGCTAACCGAGTTCTACACCTCTTGGGCGATTTTCTTTTCTTTAACAGAAAATATCCTAGAGAAAGAATTAGGAGACAGAGCAGAGCCAGACCATGGTAAGAAACGAAAAGCCTTCCAGTTATATACAGCAAGTTATCTAGTGATTCACCAGGCGAAAGGATAACTCAATGAAAATGGACATATTTATGGCCAAATATAAAGATGGAGAAGTAATCTCATAGAAGATAATTGTGCATGGTTTAGAAATGTTCCCTTCTGGTTTGTTGTAATTTGATTTGTAGACTTGATGTAATGTAACAGTGAATCCAAATTTTATTTTTACAGCTTGTTTATACAGTCAGGCTAAAGAGAACGGAAAAGTAAAAAAAAATGTACATATAAAAAACGTTGGATAATTATACGATACATTATAGTGAGGTCCTCCACAGACAGGCCTGGAGTGAAAGAATGTTCCTACAAGTCCAAATTGCCCATACTACGGGAATCTGCTTGTTTCATAAAGGTTTCCTTGGAAATCATCTTAAAAACAAATATACCCAACTGCCAGGTGGTTACCTTCAAAGTCAGCTCCAAATGGGATTGTCACAGAGGACTCTTCCAGCTTCGAAAACGTCACAGAAAGGGCCAATTTACTTTCTGGCCTTTGATGTGTCCAGCTTTTCAGTGAATTTCGTGAAAGACTCCAATTTCTCATGATACAAATTAAATACAGGTACATTCTCACGTAGGCACATATAACATAAATGTAGCCTGACAGAATCAGGATATCTTAAACCAAGAGGAATGGTGAGGGTGGATACATTTGTGGGTTGAGTGGTATGAGAATGACCACAGGTACCTCTTGCTATTTCTACAATGTTCTGGAAAATTAAAGGGTGTTTCCAGGATTTCTATATTAATGACCTGTCCTCAATAGAGAACATCAATATCTGATTGGTGCCGGTTACATTCCTGGAACCCTAAATGATCAGCAATTTGAAGAGGCCATGGTGCTCTAGTGAATGCTGTAGCCTCCTCACAGCATACCAAGCACAGAGCTGCCCATTGTATAGTAGCTGTGCTTGGTCTTGCAAATAGGCCATGTGACCAATGAACATGACGTCAGTGGCCTCATGAGAGGTCCTAGCACTCACCAGAGTGATGCTGCCTTTTCAAACAGCTGATTGGCGATGGGTGCCAGGAATCAGACCTGCACCGATCAGATATTGATGACTAAGGCCTCTTTCACACGAGCGTGTCCGGATTAGGTCCGGATGCATTCAGTGAAAACTGTTCGATTACACAGGCAAATCCATTCAGTTTTGCCTGCAATTGCGTTCAGTTGTTCAGTTTTTTCCGCGCGGGTGCAATGCGCTTTGATGCGTTTTTCACGCGCGTGATAAAAAACTGAAGATTTACAAACAACATCTCCTAGCAACCATCAGTGGAAAACGCAACGCACCCGCACTTGTTTGCGGATGCAATGCGTTTTTCACGCAGCCCCATTCACTTGCGATTTTCTATAATGCAGAATATAGAAGATGCTGCGATTTTCACACAACGCACAAGTGATGAGTGAAAAAAAAACGCTCATGTATACAAACCCATTGAAATGAATGGGTCAGGACTCAGTGCGGATGCTATGTGTTCACGTCACGCATTGCACCCACGCGGAAAAAAAACTCGCCTGTGTGAAAGGGGCCTAAGGCTACTTTCACCTCAACGTTTTTGCTGTACAGTTTAGAGATCCAGGCGGGGATCTCAAAACCACAGCATAACGCATCTGTTTGAATCAGAACCGGTCCGGTTGTATTATATTGAATATTAATTTACTTTGATCCGGAACTAAAACCACTGTCAGAAGAGAAGAGACCGGCACTCGCTTTTAGATAATCTTGCTGTCATTTAATGTCACATTCTAGTGACGGCGTTTCGGCATACAATCTGCATTTGTCAAACTGTGACAGTTTGACAAAGGCAGATTGTATGCCGAAATGCCGTCACTGGAATGTGAAGATTATCTAAAAGCGAGTGCCGGTCTCTTCTCTTCTTATCTTTATAGGACGCCTGCCCTTAGACACGCTCAACGCTGCTCTACTTCACCGCAGTGCCGCGGTCACTAAAACCACTGTAAGCCAATGAGTGCTGGATCTGCTTTTTTCCTAAACAAACCTTGTTTTTGGTGCCGGATCTGACATGTTCAGTTTAATATGCACAATATGCGGCATGGGAATGCAGCAAACCGGAACAGAATGCATTCTGATGCATTCCATTCCGTTCCGGTCTGTTCAATTTTATCCCCATTGAAAATGAATGGGGACAAAACTGAACCCGAAAGGAAAACACAGATATAAAGGTCGCCTAATCCTGAGGATAGTTCATCAATATTCTACTCCCGGAAAAACCCTTTAACTACACAGTGAGAATGACCCCTGGACAATCTCAGCCTACATACTTCCCATTACAACTCACAGATTAGCATGTGAATATTGACAGTGACCTGCTGGTATTCTCATTATTGAGATGAATTTATGTAAAAACTATTAATGTGGATTTGGTAAAAAAAAATTTTTATAAAAAAAACTATTACTTCTAATATTATATTTTACTTTTTGCTTCCAGACCCAGAGTCTCCCGTGACCACAGATGTAACCCTAGCTACAGTCAAGCCGGAGGACTCCTCTCATGTATCTGTGGCTGAAACAGGTGATTTGTTTCCATTAACTCGAAAACAGCTCAGCTAAAATTCATTTGTGTGGGCGAAATGCTTACTTCATTTTCCAATAAGCGCAGCAGCATGCAGTAAATATTCCCATAATATAGTTGTCAGCCTGAGGAAAACCAGCAGCGTGTGCTGTATCTCAGAGCAGTAATTAAGGCTGCGATAGCGGCTGATCATTTATTAATTATCAATACTTTTAAAGGCTGAAATAAATATAATTATATCGCTGTTTAAGCAGAGAACATTAGATACGTGCAGCTAACTGCGGCGTGGAACAATTGAGTGGGAAGGTGGATTGTTAATATTTTTCTGTTTGCTTTTTTTTTTTTTTCTTCTCTTCATCTTCTAGGAATAATGCCAAACCTAATCTATGTTATTATACCCACCATACCGCTGCTGCTGCTGATACTGGTGGCGTTCGGGACCTGCTGTTTCCAAATGCTACATAAAAGGTACAAACTGTCGCCTCACTAAATTTGCTTGCTGTGAACATCAATTGCCTCTCCACTGACCACGAGAGGGAGGTCCGGACTAGAGACTTCTTCTTCTGAGAGCAATGTATTCATGATTGCATTGTAACTAAACATCATTTAGCTGTAAATCAGGAATGCTACCATGACGGAAACATCTGAAAGCAGATGTGCTGAAGATGTTTCTATCTGTCTATCTATATTCTATCTAGCTATCTGTCATATTTCATATTATTCTTATTTATTATTAAAGCACCATTCATTCCATGGCAATGTGCATATAAAAAGGGGTACACATACAATACCAAACAAGCACAATAAGCATGAACAAGACGAGTTACAGACTGGTACAGAAGCAGAAAGGACCACAATCTACAGGATTATCTATCTCTCTATCTCTCTCATATCTATCTCTCATATCTATCTATCTCTCATATCTATCCAATATCAACCTCTCTACCCAAACCCACTTATCCATCATCCAGCCAAATATTTATCTATATTTAACTATTTATCTACCTTCCCACTCTCCGTGTAACCATCCAACCATCATCTGTCTCAATATCTTAATATCTGTCTTTCTATCTACAGTATCTACCCGCTTTCCTATTGTCTGTGCATCCTTCCAACCCTCATCTGTGTAAATACCTGCCTGTTTGTCTGCCTGTCCACCTAAATTAACATCAAATATGTCTGACTCTATATATACTTATAAGACAACTGACCGGACACAACTGATACAGTATATGTGAACCCACCCAGACATAGACAGCACAAATTTTTAGTTCATGTGTAGTACCCCAGACCTTGGAGTATTTGCAATGTTTCATTTGTAATTCAATGTTATGTAACAGTTTGCAATACTAGTGTTTTCCCCCTTCATCCAGTATGTCTAAGCATGAGACAGGCATGGCCAGAGTTAACTATCCTGGCTCATCCTTCTCTGGAGCTTAGGGTGTTGGCTGGCTCCACCCCCTAGTTCCAGAAGATCTCAGTAAGTCTAGCTGTAGAGATGGAGAAAGTAAGGAGCAGTCTTCATGTGCTCCTCTCCCCCAGACTCAAGCTTCAGTCCCAGGAACCTTCAGCACATGCTCTAGAAGATGAAGATATGAAGGAGGATTCGCATAGCTACAGCATGAAAGTCAGCAAGGTAACCCAGCTCAAAGCTTTCCAGAACTTGCTGCTGCAAAGGGGAAACAAGTTAAGACACCCTATCACTAATGGACACTACAGCCACTGTTGACAGATTGCAGTTGGTAGCCAGAGGTCACAGTAACAGAGATTTTAGCACGAGCAGGAATAACTAGAGGGCCATTGCTGTAACAAACTGTCTAGCTCATGCTTGGACATCTGAAAGGAATTGCCACTGTGTACTGATAACTGTTGGACGTACTACAACTCCTATTTTACACAGTAAAAAGATTCTTTTGTTAGGATCAATCTGATCTTGTCTATAACTCTCTCAACACAACACATTTGCTATTGCATTTTCATCACCTGTCCTGTCTAGCACCCGCATGACCCTCAACACCATGGACACTCCTGAACTACCATCAGGAAGGCTGCTCAAAGCTACAGGGAGTGCCCCTAGGGAACACAGAGAGCCAATCCTCCTCTGCACTGATCCCTGGGAGAGAGGGCCTGAGGGAGTTCACTGTGGCACATCATCGTCAGAGCCACTAGCACTACCATCCTTTGATACGGCTTCTCAGGGGCTCGCTGCAAATCACCGGGGACTTTAAGAAGAAAGTTAACATTAAAGAATTAAAGAGGTTCTGCAGTGATTTATATTGATGACATCCTCAAGATAGAACATCAATGTCTGATAGGTGTGGGTCCAACACCTGGCACCCCCGCTAATCAGCTGTTTGATGAGGAGGGCCTGGTCTTTACACTACGTGTTTTCTCCTGTGGAGTCGAGGTGTAATGTAATTACAAGTGCTCTCTCCATTCAAGTAAATAGAGCCAATACTTGTAATTACATTACACCGCCGCTCCACAGGAGACGACCCGCAGTGTAATGAACAGAAAGAGGCACTCGCATGAAGCATCCTCTTCAAACAGTTGATTGGTAGGGGGGCCAGGTGTCGGATCCCATCCGATCAGATATTGATGACCTATCCAGAGAATAGGTCATCAATATAAAGAACATCACTGCACAACCCTTTTTAGATTTTTGAGTTGCAATAATATCTGTTTTTCTGTGTGCACCTACAGCAGAAGCCAGCCATTACCTTTACCGGTTGTGTTTTAATGAGCCCACCTTCATAGATTCACATAAACAAAGGCACAAATGCAATTATTTGTCTCTAGTCCCTGTTTTGCTCAGCGCTATACCTCTGTAATATTTTATCTCTCTATATTGTTTTTTTTACTTTTAGCAAAGAACGTTCAAAGACCAGCCCAACTCAATCTACCCTGTGGATTTCCAAAGCCCCGAGGAGCGATATCACTATGGAGGTTTAACAAAATAATGATTCATATCACCACCACGCAAGGAAAATGTATCAACGTGTATTTTCTGGATCAGCATCCGCTTGGAATGACTTGCTATCTCAGCAGCATCAGTATTCTGTTCAGCGAGAACGGCTCCCCCTTGAGGCACATTTTAAGAACACTTTTGTAATTCTCATGTTTGATTCATAAGTAAACCGGCATCCGAGTCTTGCTACATTTAGAATAAAGAAGCCTATGTTTATTTTGCTGGTTGAAAATCTTCAATTACCACGCAGCCTAGGAAAGGGACAATACCTCTTTCAATTTATACGAAGAAATGTTCTGTATGTTTGACACTGTTTGCAATGAGAATGGTTGATTTTATTATCCTGTTCCTTCTGTATTGTACTTTTTGATGAGCATTAAAGTCTGTTGCTATGAATGTGTATTGTAAAAAGAAACAAACCTAATTTATCTTTGCATAAAGATTTGATAGAAACAATGTGTTTGGATGTCGCTCTGTCTCCCAGCGTCACATTACATTGAAGTATAGGAAGACACGCCATGATACATATATGGAGACCATGAGATCCACATTTATAAAAGAATTTGCCTGAATTGCCTCCATACTTATACTTAGAAGGTTTTCCAAGAGTGCTTTTACTGATGACTTATCCTCTCGATAGGTCATCAATATCTGATCAGTGGGGGTCCAACATCTGGGACCCCTGCCGATCAGCTGTTTGAGAAGGCACTGGCGATCTCAGTAGCACCGCCACCTTCTCTCTCTGGTGTTGCATTCACTTCAATGGGGCCGAGCTGCGTCTAGGTTATGTGGCCGATGAGCATGACTTCACATGATTTAGGGAAAGCTGGAGAAGGCCGTGGCACTACTGTGAACGCCACTGCCTTCTCAAACAGCAGATTGGTGAGGTTCTGATTGTCGGACTTCCACCGATCAGATACTGATAACTTATCCAGAGGATAGGTCATCAGTATAAAAGTCTCGGAAAACACCTTTAAATACAGAATACCTTAATTATTTTGCCATCGACATCCATATATTATCATCCCTGGGCCAAAAGGGTATTGCTCCCAATTACAATGCTGCCCTTGTTTTGTTGATCCACGGCTCCCCTCCCCAGCTTCGCTTCTTTCTCTGTGTAGCCCATGCCTCGGACCGCCGATTGACAGGTCCAAGCAATTGGCATGTAATGCCTTGCCTTATATTCTTATACATGCGCCATTCATTTTCAAATTGGCCGTGCAGCGCAGAGTCTCTGCCAGGACAGAAAGACGAGGATACTCCGCATGCGCCTATATGAAAAAGACTTATGCATGTGCGAGCATACATGCCAGGCTAGATTAAACACCTACCGCCTGGCCTTGTCATTTAGTAGTCCAAAGGAGAGGCTGGGCAGAGGAAGGAGCAAAGCCTAGGTGCAACGGGAGCAACCCTTGTTGCACTAAAATTAGTACATCTTTAAAAAGAAAAATTTCTCTTCAGGAGAGCTGCAGATGAACAAAACAAGGGGACCATTATCATGAGATGAGCAATCGTTAATTTCTAACGATAATTTGTTTTCCCTTAGTCCTAACAGCAGCACAGATGGGGTTAACCACCCCCCGTGGACTGGCAGGACCGGCGGAATGTTTAATGAGCCCAAGACTAATAACTCAATTTAACAATTAAGTATCTCCTTAAAAGGAGGAAGTCAACCCCCAGCCCACTGTGTTTATAGCAAGAAAAAAACTAGACTTACTAGGGTGGGAAATTTGTGTGCTGCTGTTAGGACTAAGGGAAAACAAATTATCGTTAGAAATTAACGATTCCCTTACGTCCTACCAGCAGCACAGATGGGGAGATAGCAAGAAGAAACCCCTAGGGAGGGCCTTCCTGCCTGGCAGAACTAAGAAAAGTCTGCCCAAAGCCCGAAACTCAGCTAGACTGGCATCTAGTCTATAATGGGAGATGAATGTCGATTCAGAGCTCCAGGAGGCAGCTTTGCAAATCATGTTGAGAGGCAGAAGACTCCTCTTGGCAAAAGAAGTAGCCACAACTCTAGTAGAGTGGGCCTTCACGAATCCCGGAGGGTCCAGATTGTGGAAACAAAGGATTCCTTAATAGCCTCCTCAATCCACCGACTGATGGAAGGTTTGGATGCCTTATAGCCTTTAAACTTACCGGCGACAGGATTAGCAGATTCTCATCTTTCCTGAACTCCTTGATCTATCCACATAGATCCGGAGACATCTCGACGTCCAGAGGATGTCTAGCAGGTTCCTAGGAGGAGGTGGTAGATGTCGACAGAACCGGGAGGAATATCACCTGGTTGATGTTCTGGAAGGAAGGAACTTTAGGCCTACAATAAAGGAGGAATCTAAGAAGGTCCCGGACATGTAAGAATAGGGCTCATGTGCTGAGAGAGCTTGAAGCTCAGAGACCCTCTTGGCCAAAGTCACTGCAAGGAGAAACACAAACTTCCAAGTGACGAACTTGATGTCCACCTCCTCTAACGGTTCAAAGGGGGAGATGCTAACCCCTGAGAACTACTGAAAACCCATTGAAAAAAGGGGTCTCAGTACTGTAGGCTTTTATCTTTCAGCTCCTTTAAGGAACCGTTTGATCAGCGGGTCCTGAGAAAAAAGCCTGTTAAGGCAAGCTGAGATGGCTGAAACTTGAACCTTCAGAGTAGAAGGGCAAGTCCTCTATCAAGGCCGTCTTGCAGGAACTGAAGGATAGCGGAGAGGGGCGGATCTGCAGACGCCACCTCAGTTGAGGTACAACAGGATGAGAATATCCTCATAATACAAGAGTAGGCTCTCTTGGTAGAGTCCGCTCTAGAATGAGACAGCGTTCTCAGGACCGACTCTGAAAGCCCTTCTATTCTGGGAAGGGACTGATCAACCTCCAGGCTGTCAGGTTGAATCTGTGCAGATCTGAGCAGAGGTGAGTGTCCCACGACACCAGGGTCTGCTGTGGGGGAGCCTCCAATATTGTCCTCGACTCAACTGGGTGAGCTAGGTAAACCAGGATCTCTTCGGCCAAAACAGTATGATGGCTATCACCGAGGCCTGATCCTGACGGATTTTCATCAATACCCTCGGTATCATGGAAAAGGGAGGGAAGATGTAAGCCAGCCTGAACCTCCAGGATATTGACAGAGCGTCTAACGCCAGGGGGTTGTCCTCCCTGTAGAGGGAGCAGAACCTCTCCACCTTGGCATTGAACCTTGTTGCCATGAGATCCACCTCTGGCATACCCACTTGAGGACTATCTGCTTGATTCTCCGGATGTAAAGACCACTCCACCGACGGAAGACCGCGGCTCAGCCGCTATCATATTGAGAGAGCCTTGGATGTGGATCGCAGATAAGTGGGAAGGTACAACTCTGCCTAATCCAGAATCACCCCGATCTCTGACAAGAGGGGAAGTGATCTCGTGCCTCCCTGCTGGTTGATGTAAAGTACCGCAGTCACATTGTCTGACTGGACTTTCACTACTTTGCCCCGGATCTGAGGGGCTAAGTAAAGGAGGGCTAGCTGGATAGCTTGAATCTTGTGGAGATTGGATGAAAGAAGCCACTCCTGAGGAAACCAGGTCCCGTGAACTGGAGAGTCGTCTAGGTGAGCGTCCCAGCCTACTTAGGACGCATCTGTAGTCAATATGACCCAGACTGGCTGGGTCATAGACTTCCCGTCTAAAAGATGGCACCACCATCTGAGGGAATACCGAGTTTGCCAAGTCAGGGAGCACAGGGAGTTTAGCCCAGCAGGGCTGCCATTCCATTAGGAGAGGACCTCCGACTGTAGAGGGCGGAGGTGCCATAGAGCCCAAGGGACTGCTTCCGCAGACGCTGACATGAGCCCCAACATCTTCATGAGAGTCCGGATTGGAACTCGCCGGGGAAAAGAACTTGCCGTGTTCTGAACCCGGAATCTTCTTTCTGGAGTCAACTGGAGCGACATCCCAGTGGAGTCGATTATGAAGCCTAGATATCTTACTGAAGTCGACGGGCTCACGTTCGACTTCTACCAGCTGATGATCCAACCTAGGTGGAACAGAAAGGAGATTGTTAAATGAAGAAGTTGGGTTAGGACAGCTAGAGCAGAGGCTTTCAAAGCCAGTCGTCCAGATAAGGAATGATGGTCAGTCCTTGAAGCCTCAAAGCCGCCACCACAGAACCACCACCTTGGTAAAAATGTGAGGGGCAGAAGAAAAGCCAAAGGGAAGGGCAACAAACAGAAGATGCCTGACGACACTGGACACCTGGACCGTGATCCTGATATACTTCCTGGAACCAGGATGGATCGGGATGTGCAGATATGCATTCTTGAGGTCCAGGGTTGCCATCACGTCTCCAGGATTGATGACGTGAACTACTGACCTGATGGTTTCTACACGAAACTTCATCTTCCTTATAAATCGATTGAAATATCTCAGATCAATAATCATCCGGAGATCTCCTGAAGCCTTGGGAACCAGAAAAAACTGGTGAATAGATCCCTAGGCCCCGTTCTCCTGCCGGAACCTCCTCCAGAGCCCCTTTGCAAATGTAGTCGTGAATGTAGGCCTCTAGGATTGCCTCCTTGGCAGCTTGTAGAAGGTTGATCTTGACAAACCTGTCCAGAGGAATAGAGGTGTTGTTGACTAAATAACCGTTGAAAATTATATTCAGGACCCCGGGATCCGAGATCTCTTGGATCCATTCTTCTCAGAAGTGGGAGAGACGACTCTGACGGGTACATGAAGCTTAGGAATGGGGAAGCTTATTGGCAGGACGGCAGGAGTAACGGGAATTAACCAAGAGCCTCGAAGAGGCCCTTAGTCAGGAGGTGGATTTTCCATCTTTGGCTCCTCCACGAGAGCACCTTAAGCCCTTTCGCTGTGCTCTCCAGTCACTCTGTATTTTGAGGAATTTTCAGGGACCCAAGGCTTAAGCCAAAATGGAATATGGGCCGCTGATCCCAGGGCCATGCTATATATAGGCCCCTGATGTTATTTGATAGTATTGTTACAGGGTCCCAAAGGCACACTTGGTCTCCCATGAGCCACAGACCTGCTGCTTAGCTTCAATAGCAAGGATCTGTGTTTGGCCTTGTTCCCAGGACTTGCTTTGTTAGCGGAGAAGCTCCCTCGCTAGCTTCAACTGGAGCTGTGCGGTATCGCACAAGAAGTCCGTAGCCAGGTTGATGGTCTTAAAAGCAGCCAGTATGTCGTCCTGGAAAAAACCTCTGGTTCACATCAACTTGAATTTGATCCAGGCGAGATCGGAGGAACGTAGAGACTTCAAAAGCCGCTATGGCTGTGGAAGCGGAATCCGCAGCTGCCGTAACACCCCGTCTTAGTGTGCACTCTGCAAGGGGGTCCTGCAGCTAGACCCATCGTCTGCAGGAACCAGAGTGCGCTTGGACAACTTGGCAATAGCCATGTCCACCTTGGGAATGGATCCCCACGAATCCACCAAGGGTTAAGCCATCGGGAACATGGATTTAAACTTCTTGTTAAAACCAGACCTTTTCCAGGTTTTTTCCACTCTATATCATGATAGAGAGGAGGGTCTCATCCGCTCTAAAGACACGATGTTCCCGAGTAGCGGGAACGGGAGGCTCTCCACAGTCAACATCATGGTCCCCCGACCTGATGGACTTGAGCAACTTCTGTGTCTTTCCAGGGGAGAAAACACAAAGTCAGCTCCTCCTCATCCGAGGAGAGAAGAAACTAAGGAGACCAAAGTCTCTCTACCGGGACAGAGGTCTCCATAGGGGCCTGGGCACGAATAGGAAGCCTTTCCATCCAGCAGGTCTATGACTCCTTTAATAGAGCCATTGATACATATCCTGCAACGTAGGTTCACTAGAGGTCAGAAACCTCTAACGGCAGCTGTAACACATGGTGTAGGTTAAGTCAACAGACCCAGGGATTCAACCGGTCTCCCAAGCTGGTCTATCTATCTATCTATCTATCTATCTATCTATCTATCTATCTATCTACCGATCTATCTATCTATCTATCTATCTATCTATCTATCCATCTATCTATTTACTATCTATCTATCTATCTATCTATCTATCTATCTAATATCTATCTATCTCATATCTATCTATCTCATATATATCTATCTATCTATCTCATATCTATCTATCTTATATCTATCTATCTATCTATCTATCTATCTATCTATCTATCTATCTCTATCTATTTATCTATCTACCGGTCTATCTATCTATCTATCTATCTATCTATCTATCTATCTCTCATTTCTATCTATCTATCTACATAGAAAAGTCCAGAACATGTGAACATGTGAGCAGCACAGCAACATTTGTGGAGTCGGGTGCCAGCAGCCGTTGAAGCGATCCCTACTGCAAAAATATAAATACCAAAAATGTCCATGACACTTCCTTTAAGTAAAAAAGTGTAGATTACTTCACCAATAGCAATGTTTCGGTCCACACACTGGAACCTTTGTCAATCAGTGATAAAAACAGTGGGTGCATAGAGCATATACAAAGGGTGATCAATATCAATCATCAACATAATTCTGTGTAAAAAAAATCACATTTCAGTGCCAATAAATTCATGAACTCTATGATTACAAAAGTATCCCAAATAATCTGATGCATAGACACGATTGTGAATAAAATAAAGTATATAGTATAAATAATTTATATAAATAACCTAATTCATAATAAAGTGGAAATCAATTAATTAGCATGTGCACAGGTGTTGATTAAAACAATAACTAAAAATTTGATTGAACAGCAATAACCTGGCTAGGATCCCTGGTTCCCATGAGGCGCTTGGAGTGGTATATAGTTGACTGCGCGTGCGCGATATGTGCTTGTAATTTCCGCTCTAAGTGGAGCGCATCATTCGAGTGCTCAAGTGATTTATTGGGTTCCTATCATGTGTCTAAGAGACCATGTGACCAGAAACATCACAATCACATGGTCAGCCCGAACAAGGATTGCCACGGCAGCGCTCATGTGACCAAAGGTGTCTCCGTCACATGATCAACTATTCTCCAGCCCACATTAATGGAGCCATCATAGCGAATCACATGACCTGTACATCGATAATCTCTTTTTGAATTATGTAATACTTAAAATATCAACTCCACCTTTTCTTGTCGTCTTTAACCCCTTGATACAGTCCATATGGAAAAATATATAAAGCATACATAGTATTAATAAATCTAAGTAATTCGATTATGGGTAGCAGATTTTTATTAGTATAAATATGACCATGGGGTCATCTACACCTGGTTAAATTAACTCATGTGTGTCCCAGATGTATCTGAAGGCGGCACAGGTTATTTAGTATCTGGTCCCAGACAATGAATCCCACCGTGCCCGCCACTCCCCATACCACTTTTGATATACCGTACATTAAAGTGAAATAGAATGCGTGAAGATAGCAATATTAGAATCAGTCCAAATTATGACAACCGGACTATATTCCCCCCAAATAACATATCCCACCAGGTAAACAGGACTATTATGGTGTGTGCTGGATCCCATTCCTGGGACACTGGTAAACCTCCATGCATACCGGTCATACCAATAATGACTACATAATCTGCTGATTCCCCATATCAAAACTCCTAATTGGCATAATTATGTAATATATAACTTATAAGGCTCTGCTTCAAAGGGGAAAAGAGGACCAAAACGTGCAGGTGAATTAGATTGTTTAATTAATGTGTATCCATAACCATTAATATAAAACATCCTCATGAGTCTCAAGGATCCATGCTGGTCTTTGTCTTTTCATGTTCAATAATATTTTCTTTCTGCAATAGATCACAAAATATACGTTAAAAATAAGGTTGCATCCTATATATAATTACAAGACGATGAGACAGAAAAAAAGGTAAATGCAAAAGAGCATGGTTTATGTACATCCATGGCCTAGAGTCTACATTGAGTCCGCTTGGATTAAGTGTATTGAGTTTCATGATCCAATGGTTTTCCCGCTTTTTTAAATCCGACACTCTATTTCCGCCTCTGCGTGAAATCGGGATATGATCAAGAAGCATCCATTTTATATCCTTTTCACTGTGGCCTGCTTCTGTATAATGTTTAGAGACCGGTAAATCCATTTGTTTCTTACAAATGGTATATCTGTTCTGATTAAAGCGTGTTTTAAAGTCTAGTATATATACAATAGACAAGGACACCATAACACATATATAACATGCGTAGTATCACATGTTAAATAGAAATTGATCTTATATTCTTTACTTGTTACCGGGTGTATAAAGACGCCACCGTTGCAGACATATTTACAAATGATGCAATTGAAACATGGGTAACATCCAATTTTTGGTGTTCTAAGGAAGCTTTGTTCGTTTTCTTTAAACGGGCCTACATCTGCCTGTACCAGTTTGTCTTTTAAATTCATGGACCTCCTGTAGGACATGAGAGGTAAAGTTTTAAACTCGTCCACTTTATCAAGACCGCATTTTAAAATGTGCTAACGTTTATTAATAATATTCCTCACATTGTAACTATCTTGTGTGTACGTAGTTACCAGTGGGATTCTGTTAATCTTTTTTGTTGTCGAAAGTTGGTCCCTATCATGGTCATCTATTCTCTTCATATGTGTATTTTGGATGCCCATTGGGTATCCTCGTTCTTCAAACGACCCTTTCATTCTGTTCAATGTTTGGTTAAATTGGTCTGGATTACTCACAATTCGTTTTGCCCTTAAAAACTTGCCTGTAAGGCAAAGATTTATTCATAGATCTTGGGTGTGCACTTTTAAAGTGTAATTGTTCCTGTCTGTTGGTTTGACATATACGTTGGTTTCTATCTACTGATCTTTTAAAGTAATTTTAGTATCCAAGAATTGTATCTCTTCTCTCGAATAATGTATTGTAAATTTGATACCCTCATCAATGAATTTAAGGAAAAAAATTCCAATAACTCTGTCTCTGTGTGTGTCCAAATGAAGAAGATGTCGTCTATATATCTCCACCACCTCAGCACATGGCCGAACTGGTGGGATACATAAACATACATCTCCTCCATGAAGGTAACGGTCACATTGGAGTAAGTCGGCACCATATTTGACCCCATTGCCCTTCCCCTCATTTGCATGTAGAAATCATCCCCAAATAGAAAATAATTTTTTTTTCAGAACATCATGAAGTAAGTTCAACAAAAAATTTTGGCATTCCGGTGTATATTCTAAATTTGACAGGGAGTGTTTGACCGCTCTGAGACCTAGCTTGTGTCTGATACATGTATAGATAATCACAATAGGAGAAACCACGGCACTCGTATTAGTGTGAATTAAGTTGCTTTTTTATTAAGATTGATTTAGATCCATCCAGGATAGTATTTGATTAAGAAATTTGGCCAACGTTTCGGTCCTAGTCTCGGACCTTGTTCAAGGCCATAGTGTGCAGGTCACTAGGGCGTCCCGGATGCACAGTATGGCCGTGAGCAAGATCCGAGACTAGGACCGAAACGTTGGCCAAATTACTTACTCAAATACTATCCTGGATGGATCTAAATCAATCTTAATAAAAAAGCAACTTGATTCACACTAATACGAGTGCCGTGGTCTCTCCTATTGTGATTATGATGCCTTACTACCACTGAGCACTGCACTTTACTAGGAAGTGAGGAGTGCCGTCCAACATAGATTGATACATGTATAGAGGCTCACTAAATCCAAGGACACCAGTATAGCCCCTGGGGGTATTTGTGTATCTCTGACATTTACTAAAAAGTCAGAAGTATCTCTGATGTAAGATTTGGCAGAAATGGTGAATTTACGTAGAGCCCTGTCCAGGAATATAGATATATTGCTGAACAGGGAGTCACTGGCAGAGATAATTGGTCTCCCAGGTGGATTTGTCAGGTCCTTATTTATTTTTGGTAATAGATATAGCACTGGTGTCCTTGGATATGTGACTGTCAAAAACCCTCCGAATTTCTCATCTATAAGACATCCCTGTATAGCTTCATCAAGTAAACCTTTTATATGTTTCTCTCATAAGTCAGCTTTTTATAAACCTGCATGTCGTTCAACTGTCTCATTGCCTCATTAACATATTGACTTGTGTCCATGACCACACCACCCTTATCGGCTGGTTTGATGGTGAGGTCATGGTCATGGACAAGTGCTGTAAGTGCTTCCCTTTCAACTTTGGTTACATTGGGTGTTGTAAATCCCCAGTGTCATTCATTTTCAAGACATTTATATCCCTCATTACAGCTTCTACAAATAAATCAATAGCACCAAACGACATAGGAGGAGAAAAATCACTTTTTGAAAAAAGGTCAAAGTCCGACAGTTGTAACTCAGTCCTTTTTGTGCAGTCCACAACTTTAGTTTGTGATGTAAACCTTAATTTTCAGTCTCTTGAAGAACTGATGCAAGTCTATTTCGAGTTGCATCCAATCCGTTCTCTGATTGGGACAAAAACTTAAGGTTAAGCTTGGGACAAAATATTAACTGCTCATTAGATAAAATATGGGATGAGATATTTACCACTGTTTGCTGTCCACATTCTTTCTTTTTTACATCTTCTTGATTCTGGGTCTTACGTTGTCTGTATCTCTTTCTTCCGCCTCTCCTGGTGGGTTTTCTGCTCTGATGGTCGAGGGAGTTGCTAAAAAAGTAGAAAACTGTAATTCCACATTTTTATCCTGTGTATGTTTTCTTCTGGTTTTTCTTGTCAAATTTATTGTTATGCTGAGGTGGATTCTTTAGGCCGGTCCAATTATACACAGATCCCGCATTGTAGTCCAACATATCTCTTTGCCACTTATTCCGCTTTGTATCTTGTTTTTCTTTATATAGTTTGTCTAGAATGGAGTGAATTTAGATAAATAAATCCTTCTGAGGATAACAATGATTTCAACAATGTTTCAGCTGCATCCCTCTGTTTGGTACTGTCAATCAATCCCTCTGTAGGAACGTCATATTTAACAGTATGAGGTCAGATGAAAACTTGTTAGCAATGAGTTTATATTTAGAGCGGAACTCATTGTCCTGCCGTGGACATTTTTGGTATTTATCTTTCTGTCTATCTATCTATCTATCTATCTATCTATCTATCTATTATATCTATATATTTCCTATCTATATCTATTTGTCTATCTATTTATCTCTCATATCTCTCTTATTGTCTAATTTTGATAGTTGCCATCTGGGAGATGGGAAAGAGCAGTAAATTAAGTGCGCCACCATTTTTCTGGGCCTTTCATAGGGCTATGTTGGTATTGCCATAGGTCACATGGCTCCTTTTACACATCTCCACATCTCTTCTGTACATTGCCTCCCCTTCCACATCTGGATGCCAGGAATCTGATGATCCTAGAGCCACCTACAAACAAAGTGCATAAGCAGCCAGAATCATGCTTTCTCTAGCTATACAATGCATGTAGAGAAGTGTGGGAACAGAAGTCTTCTCGGCAGAGTACTGGTAGATTGACATCTAGCTTAGCTTTGAAGACCAAGAAAGTAGCAGTGCAACAGAACTATTGAATAATACAGAAAAAATGTATTTGGAAACAGACAGAATTGTCAATCAAAGAGGACCCAGCATAGTTTGCAGTTTTGATGAAAACTTAGGTACCCTTTAAGCTTGTTTGGAACGTCATGTCCCAGGAAGAAAGTGAACTGGAGCAGTATTGATTCCGGATAAACCAGTGATGCTCAGGATTTTTGCATTTACCTTCCATTTTAGTTTACACATTGGGAAACGAAACAGAAGAGGCTTATTATACAGATTTAGAAGATGTTATTTAGCGGTAAATTTTATGGGCTGGGTTAACTCACAAATAACACATTAAGCCAAAAAAAACTTTCTGGGGTTATGCCATGAAAAGCATGTATCAGCTATCCACAGAATAGGTGCTGAATCTAAAGTCATTTTGGGTCCCACTGCTCTGACCTAAACCAAACACTATAGTGCTTGGCTATCTGTCAGCCACCCAATTATTACCGGACAGAAGTAAATAGCAAACTGTTGACTCACGATACGTGAAGCCATATATATCACCCAAAAATTGGACCACAGTTTTTAGCGAATGAAAATTGAAAAAACTTTATTAACAATGATAAATACATACATGTTAAAACAAGGCAGCACAAAGGTGGAACACAAAGATGAGGAACAGGAACCAAGGGGACGCTGGGAGGTCAGCACACCAAAAGATAGGGAGAGAAAAAATTGCTAATAAAGCAAAAATGAATAAATGAAAGATAGATAGTTAAAGGACATCTGTCAGCAGATTTGTACTTAAGAAACTGGCTGACCTGTTGCAAATGCACTTGGCAGCTGAAGGCACCTGTCCCGGAGAAGATATTTTCACTGTCTGGCCCTGTCAAAGTCGAAAGTGCCCAGCATTTGCAGAGGGGGCATCATTTTTCTCAGCAATCCAGACACATATGAACATGCTGTCTGTGGATGGATACCTAGCTTAGGTTTTCCCTGTCACATCCTTAAAGCTTGTAAAAAAGCGGGATCTTGACATAGGGGCCACTTAATATGGTGGATTTGGTGATCTCTGTAATGGAGACACCCCTTCGCTTGGTTTTCCTTCCTTTGAGGGATATCTGGCTTTCATTGTGTTGTAGACCCATAACTGGGGCTCCACATTTACTTTGCATATTCCTGTTTCCCAGGGAACTTTGCACTTCGGATTGCTGTGTTGAGACTCTTAAGTGAGGCTCCGCGGTGTTTTGTAGCTGGTCTCCTGAGATCAGCTATTGTTGTGTTTGAGTGGTCTCCGAGGCATTGCTCCTGGTTAGCCAGAATCCTACTCCACACTGATGAGGGGCAACACCCCGAAACAGCTGTCTGTGGATGGATACCTAGCTTAGGTTTTCCCTGTCACATCCTTAAAGCTTGTAAAAAAGTGGGATCTTGACATAGGGGCCACTTAATATGGTGGATTTGGTGATCTCTGTAATGGAGACACCCCTTCGCTTGGTTTTCCTTCCTTTGAGGGATATCTGGCTTTCATTGTGTTGTAGACCCATAACTGGGGCTCCACATTTACTTTGCATATTCCTGTTTCCCAGGGAACTTTGCACTTTGGATTGCTGTGTTGAGACTCTTAAGTGAGGCTCCGTGGTGTTTTTTGTAGCTGGTCTCCCTGAGATCAGCTATTGTTGTGTTTGAGTGGTTTCCGAGGCATTGCTCCTGGTTAGCCAGAATCCTACTCCACACTGATGAGGGGCAACACCCCGAAACAGCTGTCTGTGGATGGATACCTAGCTTAGGTTTTCCCTGTCACATCCTTAAAGCTTGTAAAAAAGTGGGATCTTGACATAGGGGCCACTTAATATGGTGGATTTGGTGATCTCTGTAATGGAGACACCCCTTCGCTTGGTTTTCCTTCCTTTGAGGGATATCTGGCTTTCATTGTGTTGTAGACCCATAACTGGGGCTCCACATTTACTTTGCATATTCCTGTTTCCCAGGGAACTTTGCACTTCGGATTGCTGTGTTGAGACTCTTAAGTGAGGCTCCACGGTTTTTTGTAGCTGGTCTCCCTGAGATCAGCTATTGTTGTGTTTGAGTGGTCTCCGAGGCATTGCTCCCGGTTAGCCAGAATCCTACTCCACACTGATGAGGGGCAACACCCCGAAACAGCTGTCTGTGGATGGATACCTAGCTTAGGTTTTCCCTGTCACATCCTTAAAGCTTGTAAAAAAGCGGGATCTTGACATAGGGGCCACCTAATATGGTGGATTTGGTGATCTCTGTAATGGAGACACCCCTTCGCTTGGTTTTCCTTCCTTTGAGGGATATCTGGCTTTCATTGTGTTGTAGACTCATAACTGGGGCTCCACATTTACTTTGCATATTCCTGTTTTCCAGGGAACTTTGCACTTCGGATTGCTGTGTTGAGACTCTTAAGTGAGGCTCCCCGGTGTTTTTTGTAGCTGGTCTCCCTGAGATCAGCTATTGTTACATATGAACATGGGACCAACACAGATGCCTTCAACTACCAAGCGCACATGACACCGGTCAGCCAGCTTTATAGGTATAAATTTGCTGATAGATGCCCTTTGATGAAGAGTGACCACCATTCTATTTAAGCTCCTCCAGAAGAGGAGTTCTGTGTGATCCTGAAGATCCCAGAATCAGGGACTCCAGCAAACGTACATTTAACACCTATTCTATGACTAGGAGTAAATATTTTTGTGAAATAACCCCTTTACATGGTCATGCTAGGCTTTTAGGTACAGTCCTAAGTGCCAGCATGTAAAAGGGTCAATATTTGTGTCTGGTGTTTGACCCTGATTTGGTAACCCCCTCAAAGATGGTGCAAAAATTGAGGTCTACGCAGCAGAGTTCAACACAACAGAACTTTCTCCAAATGGAGGAACCAGTGTAATGGTTACAAACAGTGGCTCTGAGCCTGTCATTTACAGTCACCATTGGGCTCTTGGTCTTGTAATTACAACTATTGGTGCACATCTTAGTGTTTGCTGTCTCGCCCGGCCACTCTGATGGTGGTTATAAGTAATGGTAAGCGTCTTGGTGTTTGCACTATCTCCTCTGATGGTGGTTACAAGTAATGGTAAGCATCTTGGTGTTTGTACTCTCTCCTCCGATGGTGGTTACAAGTAATGGTAAACATCTTAGTGTTTGCAGTCTCTCCTCTGATGGTGGTTACAAGAAATGGTAAACATATTGGTGTTTGCAGTCTCTCCTCTGATGGTCGTTACAAGAAATGGTAAACATCTTGGTGTTTGCAGTCTCTGCTCTGATGGTGGTTACAAGTAATGGTAAACATCTTAGTGTTTGCAGTCTCTCCTCTGATGGTGGTTACAAGAAATGGTGAACATCTTGGTGTTTGCAGTCTCTCCTCTGATGGTGGTTACAAGTAATGGTAAACATCTTAGTGTTTGCAGTCTCTCCTTTAATGGTGGTTACATGTAATGGTAAAAATCTTGGTGTTTGCACTCTCTCTTCTGATGGTGGTTACAAGTAATGGTAAGCGTCTTCGTGTTTGCACTGTCTCCTCTGATGGTGGTTACAAGTAATGGTAAACATTTTGGTGTTTTCAGTCTGCCAGCCAGCCAGGGACATTAGCCTAATCCTATTTTGAAGCTCAGTGAAGGAAAAAAAAACTTTTTTTTCTGGCTTCTCAAGTCACACATATTGCCTTTTGTATGTTTAAGGGGTGACATGGTCCATTTGTCTAGTCTGGGATCAGTGGTGCCACAGAGCACTTGTGTATACAATGCACTAAACCGTATATTCCATTTAAGCTAGAGCATCAGTGTATTTTAGTGGTCATCCTGATCTATCAAGCCTATTTTACACCGTCAAAATATATATTTGACATTTCTGCTGTGAAATAAAGAATCCGTGTAATTTTGAGGGAAAAAACGTATTCCTTGTCCACAAAACAGTTCTGCATACACCGTCCAACAACATATTTTATATTTCTGCAGGGAAATAGTGCTTCTTTGTTTTTTTATAGAAAAAAAAACGTTATTCAAGGTCCACCAAACAGTCTGAAATACCTATTCCAACCACCTATTTTACATTGCTACTGTGAAATACAGCATAAGTGTATTTTTTTGACAAAAAATAGGTAATCCTGATCCACAGAGCATCTTGAAATACACTGCCTAAATACTGATTTCACATTACAGCTGAGAAATAGTGCATTATTCTTTTTTTGCAGGAAAAAAGCAATATTCTTGCTTAACAAAGCAGTTGTACATACAGGGTATAAATATCTAATTTAAATTTACAGCAGTAAAAAACTGCATTTTGGGGTTTTATTTTTATTTATAGCAGTTAAATACTGCATTTGTGAATTTTGGTGACCAAATCTGTGCTTTGGGACCCCAAATCTGGTGTCCATACATAGTATAAATATCTACTGTTAATGTACAGCAGTTAAAAACTGCTTTTTGGGGTTTTATTGAAAAAAGCCGTGTTTTAGGCCGAAAAAAACTGTTGTGCATCCAGCGTATTAATAATTAATTTCAATTTACAGCAGTGAAATACAAATTTTCACTTGTTCTTGTTCTACAAACCACTTGTGCATACAGCGTACCAATTTATTTTTTACATTTCCGCATAGAAATTGAGAATCAGTGGGCGCAAAATTTTGGGCGCAAAAAAACATTATTCTTGGTCCACAGAGCATTTTTATGACACAGACACTGCCTTAGCGAACGTAATTGTCGACTAGTGGCAGGTAAATTGACACCGGAGAGAGACCAATCTTTCAGCTTGGTGGGTGAACGCAAATAATGAGGAGAACATCAAATAAGGGACGTGGGCATGGCCGTGGTGGTGTTGGTGGAGTTCCTGTTGCTGGGAGAGGACGTGGCTGTTCAGCGAACTAAAGTCAAACACCTTCCTCTTCAGAAAGCACAGAGTTGGCACCTGCAGCCCATGCCCATCAGTCTTCCACCTCACCTCCTTCCAAGCAATCAGAGCCCCAAATCATGCAGGAAAGTCTCATGCTTTTTGATGACTCTGTTGGCAGGGGTTCCTTGGCCCATCCACCTTGCCCTGCCCCAGAAGAGGAAGACCTTGAATGCACTGATGCTCAACCACTTTTGTTGCAGGATGAGGACATGGGAAGACCGTCGCAACACGTCTCTGATGAGGACGAAACAGAGGTGCCAACTGCTGTGGCTTTCTGCAATGTGCAGACTGACGAGGAGGGCAGGTGTCATGAATGGGTGGAAGATGATGTGGAGGATTATGAAGTCCTAGACCCAGACTGGACTGAAGATTGTGCTAGTGAGGCATACAGTTCTGAGGAAGAGGCGGTGGTCGCACAGAGGCAACAGCACAGCAAAAGAGGGAGCAGGGTGAAAAAGCGCAACGCCTGCTACTGTCCACCGCACCCAGGCACCGAACACACCAAGGCCTGCTCCAAGGAATTCATTGGCATGGCAGTTCTTCACACAATGTCCTGATGACAAGACACAAGTGGTTTGCATGTTGTGCCATCAGAGTCTGAAGGGAGGTATAAACATTCTTAACCTCAGCACAACCTGCATGACCAGACATCTACATGCAAAGCATGAACTGCAGTGGAAAAAACACCTTAAAAACCAGGAATCATCTCAGACTCCTTCTGCTCCCTCTTCTGCTGCTGCCTCGGCCTCTTCCTCCACCTCTTGCGTCACCGTGGCATCTGGCGACCAGCAAACAGAGGATGTTCCACCCATACCACCACATACGACACCCTCACCAAGCATTTCCACCGTGTCACACAGCAGCGTTCAGCTGTCCATCTCCCAAACATTGAAGAGAAGGAGGAAATACCCACCTACCCAATCTCGAGCCCTGGCCCTGAATGCCAGCATTTCAAAATTACTGGCCTTTGAAATGCTGTCATTTCATCTGGTGGAGACGGACTGTTTCAAACAGCTGATGGCGGTGGCTGTCCCCCAGTACGTAGTTCCCAGCCGCCACTACGTTTCCAGGCGAGCCGTTCCTTCCCTGCACAACCAAGTGGAGGATAAAATCAAGTGTGCTCTGCGCACCGCCATCTGTGGCAAGGTCCACATAACCACAGATACATGGACCAGTAAGCATGGCCAGGGTCGCTATATCTCCCTAACTGTACACCGGGCAAACGTATGGTGGCTGGGCCCAAGGCGGATGATGGTTTGGCCCATGTCCTTCCACCACTGAGGATTGCAGGGCATTATTCGTTGCCTCCTGTTGCTTTCTCCTCCTACTCCTACTCCTGTTTTACTACCCCCACATCCGTTAATTGAAAGAACCTCACCCCCAACTTCAGCACAGTCCGGGGTAAACGTCTGCAGGCGATTTTAAAACTTATGTGTTTGGGTGACACAAACCTTACACCGCACTGGAGCTTTGGAGGGGCATAGAACAGCAGATTGATGAGTGGTTGCAGCCAGTGAGCCTCAAGCCCGGCCTGGTGGTGTGCGATAGTGGGTGAAATCTCATTTCAGCTCTGGGACTAGCCGGTTTGACGCACATCCCTTGCCTGGCGCATGTGCTAAATTTGGTGGTGCAGAAGTTTCATAAAAACAACCCAGACATGTCAGAGCTGCTGCTGAAACTGCGGTCCGTATGTGCTCGCCTGTCTGCTCTGCAGCGTAACTTTCAGCCTTTCTGCTCACCGCCTCATATGCAACATGCTCACCAGGTGGAACTCCACCTTATATAAGTTGGAGAGACATTGCAAGCAGCAGCGGGCGATAGTGGAGTTTCAGATGCGGTATGCACGCGTCAGTCACTCTGCGGATCAGCACCATTTCACCACCAGTGACTGGGTCTGCATGCGATACCTGTGTACCTTGTTGTGGTCTTTTGAGTACTCAACCAACATGGCCAGTGCTGATACGGAAGACACAGACGATACACTACCTACAGAGCACAGCTTATCGTTAACTCTGGGCAGTCTGGCACACATGAGCGACTACATGCTGCAGTGCCTGCACAATGACAGCAGAGTTGCCCACACTTTAACTTGTGCTGCCTACTGGATTGCCACCCTGCGGTCCAAGGACAAGTGCCCACCTTAATTCCCGCACTGGATCGTGATAAGAAGATGCGCGACTACAAGCGCACGCTGGTAGACGCGCTCCTGAGGGCATTCCCAACTGACACGGGGGGACAAGTGGAAGCACAAGGCGAAGGCAGAGGCGGAGGAGGAGGAGGAAGAGATCGCCAATGCTGCTGTGTCACGGCCAGCTCCTCAGACAGTAGGGTTAGCATGGCCGAGATGTGGAAAAGTTTTGACACCGCACCACTTCAAACTGAACCACCAGCTTATAGGGAACGTGTTAGCAGGAGGCAGCATTTCAACAACATGGTGGAACAGTACATGTGCACACGCCTCTACATACTGACTGATGGTTCTGCCCCATTCAACTTCAGGGTCTCCAAATTGTCCACATGGTCAGAGCTTGCCCTTTATGCCTTAGAGGTGCTGGCCTGCCCTGCGGCCAGTGTATTGTCTGAACGTGTATTTAGCACGGCAGGGGGCATCATTACAGACAAACACAGCCGCCTGTCTACAGCCAATGCGGACAAGCTCACGATTATTAAAATGAACCAGGCATGGATCCCACAGGACTTGTCCGTACCTTGTGCAGAATAGACATTTATAACTGCCTCACCCTCAACCATACATCCTTTCACTCCAGGGCACTTCTTTATTGAATTATCTTTTTTTAATTGTAGGGGCCTACATTTCAGCTATATTTCGTTTAATCGCCTGCTGTATTGGTGCGAGACATTAACCTCTTTTTACTGTCAAATGACTTCTCCTCTGTCTGGGTGTCAGGGGCCTATATTTCGTTTAATCGCCTGCTGTATTGGTGGGAGACATTAACCTCTTTTTGCTGTCAAATGACTTCTTCTCTGTCTGGGTGTCAGGGGCCTATATTTCATTTAATCGCCTGCTGTATTGGTGGGAGACATTAAACTCTTTTTGCTGACAAATGACCTCTCCTCTGTCTGGGTGTCATGGGTCTATATTTTGTTTAATAGCATGCTACATTGGTGGGAGACATTAACCTTTTTTTTCTGACAAATAACCTCTCCTCTGTCTGGGTGTCAGGGGCCTATATTTCGTTTAATCGCCTGCTGCATTGGTGGGAGACATTAACCTCATTTTGTCTGACAAATGACCTGGCCTCTATTTGGGTGTCAGGGGCCTACATTTCATTTAATTGCCTACTGCATTGGTGGGAGAGATTAACCTCTTTTTGCTGACAAATAACCTCTCCTCTGTCTGGGTGTCAGGGGCCTATATTTAGTTTAATCGCTTGCTGCATTGGTGGGAGACATTAACCTCTTTTTGCTGTCAAATGACCTCTCCTCTGTCTGGGTGTCAGGGCCTACATAAATTATAATGGCCTGTTCCTTTGCAGGTTGACCTGAGGCTTGTGTATCTGTTATGGGACTGCTCATCTCTGTCTGGGTGCTAGGGCCTACATATATGATAATGGCCTGTTCTATTGCAGGTTTACCTGAGGCCTGTGTTGCTGTTACGGTACCGCTCTCCTCTGTCTGGGTGCTAGGTCCTACATAAATGATAATGGCCTGTTCTATTGCAGATTGACCTGAGGCCTGTGTTGCTGTTATGGGACCTCTAACCTCTGTCTGGGTGCCAGGGCGTACATAAATGATAATGGCCTGTTCTATTGCAGATTGACCTGAGGCCTGAGTTGCTGTTATGGGACTGCTCACCTCTGTCTGGGTGCTAGGGCCTACATGAATGATAATGGCCTGTTCCATTGCAGATTGGAGAGTGGTCCCGTAACAGCAACACAGGCCTCAGATGTTGCTGTTACAGGACCACTCTCCTCTTTGCGGGAGCCATGGGCCTGAATGAGTGATTGTGGCCTCTGGCACTGCTGGGTGAAATCAATACTGTTTTGGCGTGATTTGAACTCTCCTCTTTGTGGGTGCAAGGGGCCTAAGTATGTGCATGAGGCATGTGACACTGCAGGCAGGCATCAATCTTTTTTGGCTGTGATGACAACTTCTCCAACTCCCATGTATGGTTGTCTTGGGCCTGAATCTGTGAATGTGGCCTGTGGCACTGCAGGCAGACATGAATCCTTTATGTCTGTAAGGAGATCTTCAACTCCCATAGCATTCCCACTTGACGCCACCCGAACCTCCTGTTCCACCTCCTCCTCCAAGTTGCCAATTAATATCGGTTAATTTTTATTTATTTTATTTTATTTTAAGTCATTTCCCTATCCACCATTTTTGCAGGGGATTTACCTACATTTTGCTGCCTTTTGCAGCCCTCTAGCCCTTTCCAGGGCTATTTTACAGCCATTTTAGTGCCCAAAAGTTCAGGTCTCAATTGACTTCAACAGGGTTCGGCCGAACTTCTTGAACCCGAACATCCAGGTGTCTGCTCAACTCTATTCCTGAGGCCCAACCCATAGATCATCAATAACATTTTATAGGTTTTGAGTCAAAGAAATAGACCCTAGTTGCAAGTGATTGGCTCAGAAGGCAGCCAAAATTTTGTCTGTATCTTTGGGGCCGGCCCATTATGCTGTCAGAGCCTGATCCCTTCTGTGCACTGAAGCCCTTCTGAAGTTTTTTTCTTGGGAAAGCTAACCCCAATTTTCATAACATAGGTATTATTTTAATCAGGGGGATCAACCCTACCAGGCAACATGCCTTGTTTAATAGGCTGATCGAGCTGACAAGAAAGAATAACATGTACATAATATAACGTTCAATAATCAAGAAAACCAGAGTGTAACATTCCCTGGTTAGTGTCCAGAATAATGTACAAATGCATGTTCAAAAGGGATTTACAACTATGGTATCAACAAAAAGATATAAATCCTGTTATTATCTTCCACCTCCAATTTCTAAAATCATAGGGTTACTACTAGTGGGTTGTATTAGTCCGCAGATCAGTATGCAGCTGATTATACATCTTTTTATAAAGCAAGAGATAGTGTAAGATAATTGAGGGCTTAGCCATAGATTTTCATGCCAAAAACCGGCATATTCAGGCATGCTGCAAGCTCTAACTGTGAACCAGGGTTGAATTAACGATTTAATGATATTTTTTTGTAAGCAATGTTGTTATATGCAGTCAGCGAGGTCAGGCTGTCAATGAATATACAATGTGACAATTACAACAGATAAACACATTACACAGCTATTTAACAAAGCTGCACTTCTAGAGTAAAAGTGTCACGCACTAACTCTTTGTTGACTACATATCCAATGTTTTGGGCTCGAATACTTTAAAGAAAGTATAAATCATGACAATAGATTATTGCTCTGTTGCTCTGTCAATTCAAAGCTGCATAGAAAAAAATAGAATAAAAAACAAAGAAGATGGGGTTTCCATATAGAAATTAAAATTTACTCTTCCCTTTTGGTTTCATTGCACACTTGGTACATGTTTGTAGCTCTCGGTGAGAGAGCCCAGCGCTGGTTGGTCCCATCCCTCTAAATGGCTGGGTAGTAAGGACCAATGGAAAATTCCTCTCTCCCGGACTGTATGGCAAAGGCTATAGACACCATTAACATTGAAAAAAAAAAACATATGTTAGTGATAAGTTTCTGTTATCAATCGTCATTCCTTCATTCATTTTCATACTCTCTGATATGCAGCCTATAACCTGGTCCTAGTTTTTGTGAGATCTGTAGCTCCAGGATGCTGATGCCTTCACTAGCTCTAACGTATCTGCACAGCCTCATTCCTGCACTGATTTTTCCTTCTTAAACTATAGAATACTTTACTTTGTACTGAAAGATCTTCAGAAGTGTGTCATACTCCCCTTCCTCTTCACAGTCTGAATGGATTCTCCATCTCTCTATACGCACCCTGTGTGATTTATCCCTTCGATCTCCAGACTGCAGAATGCATGCTTTCTGCTTGTTCTACAGAACGTGTGAACTGCCCTACTTTAAACTTGGATGTTTTCCACCCAGTTTATATGATTTGCAGTGTACAACATCCTCCCCCTCCTTGCTGCTAGTGCTATCTCTGCACGAGTACCTCAGGGTCTCTTCAAATGCAACATGGTGGCTGAAAACTATTCCAGCAAAATCTGCCAAAAGTCATATGGTACTCCTTCCATTATGAGACCTGGTGTGTGGCCAGAAAGTAGTTTAAGATCATTTCTGAAGTATTCCTTTAAACTGCTGGACCACAGTAATAAATATTAAGTTCTGTTTTTCTGTTAAAGTAGTTGTCTCACTTCAGAAAATAGCATTTATTATGTAGAGGAAGTTTATACAAGCTACTTACTAATGTATTGTTATCAATTTTTCCATCACATTATACACTGCTCATTTCCACCTTGCAATCCATCAGTAGTGGTCATGCTGGCATACTATAGGAAAAAATGCCGACCTCTGGTAGTCGGGTTTGTGGGAGTGGGCGTAGGTCAGTAAAATGTCCCATAGACAGCTGTTTGGGAGGGGGGAGGGGTGGTGCTTGCCCCTCATCAGTAAGGAGTAGTATGTTAGCTAGCTGGGTGCGATGCCTGGGATGCAGCTTAGGGAGCTTAGTACTGGCTGTCCTTAACCTCTTAAGGACATAGGGCGTACAGGTACGCCCTGATGTCTGAGTCCTTAAGGACACAGGGCGTACATGTACTTCTTGTGTATTTCTGATCACCGCCGGGCAGCAGGGGGTAATCGGAACAGAGTGCCTGCTGAAATCCCCCCCTTCCCCCCGTCAATTCAGACCTGTGGTTTGCTGCGTTTCCGGGTCATTCGGGTCTCCGGTGACCCGATGACCCGGAATAGGAGGGTGATCGGTGGTGTAATATACACTACCAATCACCATCCGTAGATCCTGTGAGGCAAGCGAGTGGGCGGGCGAGTGGGCGGGCGGGTGATGGACAGGTGGGCGTTCGATCCCCTGCCCTCAATACCCTGTCTGCAATGTCCCCACCCCCTCTCATTTTCAGGATGGCCGAGCGGTGTAAGCAGAGTGTCAGCGCATTTCTGACACTGCTTGAAACGGCGGACATCTGTGCTGGCACAGATGTCAACCATTTAACCCCTTCCATGCGGTGGTCCATAGGGAGCTCCCTCCCTCTCCCTCTGCTATGCCATTGCAGCCACCCGATACTTGACCCAGAGGGAGGGAGCCCCCCTCCCTTCTTCCCTCATCAGCCGCTGCCCTGTTGCGGCAGCGGCTGATAGTTACCATGGCAACCGGGCGCCTTGCCATGGTAAGGCTAAGATCAGGCTTCTGCTAAAGGCAGCAGCAGCCTGATCAGTCTGTGTGTAAAGTCACAATACACTACAGTACACTATATAGTGTAATGTAGTGTATTATATAGGCATCAGACCAACTGAATCTTAAAGAGCCAAGTGGGTCTGGGTCAAAAACATGTAAAAGAAAAAGTGAAAAATAAAAATAAATGAATTTCTTCTTATAGCCGCACATTTATCACTGATAAAAAAAATAAATAAAAAAAAATAAACTACACATGTTTTATATCACCGTGTCCGTAACGATCTGATCTATAAAACAGTCATATTACTTTCCCCGTACAGTGAACGCCATAAAAAAATAAGAAAAACTATGATGACATTGCAATTTTGCCCACCTCACTTACCTAAAAAGGTAATAAAAGTGATCGAAAAAGTCGTAGGTACGCTGAAATAGTACCAATCAAACCGTCACCTCATCCTGCAAAAAATGAGCCTCTACATGAGACAATCGGCCAAAAAATAAAAAATAATATGGCTCTCAGACTATAGAGACATTTTTTTTTTCCTAAAATGCTTCTATTGTGTTAAAGTAAAATAAATAAAAAAAGTAGACATATTATGTATCGCCAAGTCCATAAGAACCTGCTCTATAAAAATATCACATGACCTAAGCCCTCAGGTGAACACCTTAAAAAATAAAAACTGTGCCAAAAAAGCAATTTTTTTGTCACCTTGCATCACAAAAAGTGTAATACCAAGCAATTAAAGAATCATATGCACCCTAAAATAGTACCAATCAAACCGTCCTCTCATACCGACAAAAATGAGCCCCTACATAAAAGAGTCACCCCAAAAAATAACAAATATTATGGCTTTCAGAATAAGGAGGAACAAAAAAAAATAAAAAATAAAAATCCTTTATTATCAGACAATGGGGGTATATCACTAGAATATGCCCCCATTGTCTTATATGGTAGGTGCGGGTCCCACCCCTGGGACCTGCACCTATATCAAGAATGGAGCTCCGAAAGTGAAGGAAAGCATACTGCGCATACGCACCCGTCCTCCAATCATTTTCTATGGGGCCAGCAAAAAAAGCTAAGCACTGGCTCGGCTATTTCCGTCAAGTCCATAGCAGTGAATAGGAGCGGTGGCCGGTCATGCGCGGTGCGCTTCCATTCACTTCTATGGAGAGTCGGCTTGGGAGTGGCCAGACCGGAGTACTCCAGCCACCACCTTGCGGGGCTCCATTCTCGATTTAGGTGCTGGTCACAGCTGTGGGACCCACACCTATAAGACAATAGGAGCATATCCTAGCATAAAAAGGATAGTGCCGGCCGTGTGTTTTTTCTTTAGTTTTA
The DNA here is from genome assembly GCA_033119425.1 of Bufotes viridis. NCBI lineage: Eukaryota > Metazoa > Chordata > Amphibia > Anura > Bufonidae > Bufotes > Bufotes viridis. Next base: position 45,643,431 of record CM065591.1, on the reverse strand, counting down.
TCTTTGCATATTGTGTTCCCATGCAGCACTTCTAGTGAGTTTCTGTATTGAGCTGGTCTCTTTAAGGACAGTCAGTACCCTGCCTAAGCAGAAATTTTGTTTAAAGTTTGAAAAATTGCATCTATAAGACCCCTTTAACATCAGCGAGTTTTCCACGCAGGTGCAATGCGTGATGTGAAGGCATAGCACCCGCACTGAAACCTGACCCATTCATTGCATGCATCAGTTCTGCGTTGCGTTAAAATCGCAGCATGTTCTATATTCTGCATTTTTCACACAGCCCTGGCCCCATAGAAGTGAATGGGGCTTCAGTGAAAAATGCATTGCATCCGTAAGCAAGTGCGGATGCAATGCGTTTTTTACTGATGGTTGCTAAGAGATGTTGTTTGTAAACATTCTGTTTTTTATCACGCATGTGAAAAACGCATCAAAACACATTGCACCCGTGCAGAAAAAACTGAACAACTGAACGCAATTGCAGACAAAACTGACTTGCAAAATGGTGCGAGTTTTACTGAACTCATCCTGAACGCATCCAGACCTAATCTGTCACGCTCGTGTGAAAAGAGCCTAAGGCTGGGTTCACATGACGTTTTTTCTGTCTGCTAATATATACAAAAAATGTATACATATAATGGATGCCTCAGACTGATACCATACAGTGGCATCCTTTCCCCATAGAGTTCCACTGTAAGGAAAAAACGTATACAATTCATTGTAAAAATAAAAGTATATGTTTTTTTACCAGACTGTGCATGATACAAGAATGTGGTGTGCTGCAATTTTGTATCCTTTTTTTCTTAACGTTTACGTCAAACGGAGGCAAAATAATGACAACGTAAAGTAAACATATGTGGATGTTAATTATTAAAGAAATGGGCAGGAAACAGGGAAGCTGGCCATTTGGGAGTTATGAAAACAGCATAGTACAGCAAGTTACACAATTTGCAACATAAGTAAACATCATAGCTTGCTTGCTATGCTGTTTCCTTAGCTCCGGAACTGCAGTGGAAGCTACTAAAACAGTGGAGATTCCTGTTTCCCGACCATTAGATGGTCAGCGCTTACTTCCATCTCACCTTAGTAAAGCTGAAATGGGAAAACCTCTTTAACTATTTTGTGAAGTCACACTGTCTTAAAAAACAGAAAAATTCTAATTTACTAAATTGCTAATTTTTTCCCCAAATTTTCTGTAATATTTTTATATTTTTTTTAAATAAAGGTAAAACATTTCAACCCAAATTTACTACTAAAATGAAGTACGATGTATCACGAAAAAACTGTATCCAGAATCGCTTGGATAAATAAATGCTTTCCAAAGTTATTATCACTTAAAGTGACACCTGTGTCGGGAAGGCAACAACTGGCTGTGTCTAGAAGGGGTTAATCATAAGTTTGACTTTTTATGTAATTATTTTGTAAAATATATTTTTCCAAATTGCTCTGTAATAACCTTATTTAGAGTGATTTGTGGGGAAATGCCCATGTATAATGGGTGCTATTTTACATATTTCTCCAGGTGGGCAGATACCTTATTCAAGAGGCCTCATTAACCTTAACACTGGTGAGAGGATACATTGCTCCATTGCAACATGTTGAAGTAGCACTCCAACAAACTGTTTATTCTCTGACCTGTTAGAAAGGACCATGAGGTAAAAACTGAGGATCAGCACAAAGATCATAACTCAAGAATATAGTCACTGGTAAGAAGTTTACCTTCACTACAGTTTACATCATGTATTAAAAGGCCAAAAAATAAACATTTTTGTGGGAGCGCTTCTTTAAACATAAAGTGTAGCACCCCAGAGTAGTGTTACCACTCCTGCACCCTGATACTATCTCTAATGAGCTAACCTCATATCATCTTACGCATTTATTTCCAAGTCCTCCACACTGTGCATTCCTAATAATGTTGCTATGTAACTGTTCATGTGATATACCTGGTTCACCAGCAGGTGGCAGCAAACACAGCAGAATGGAACTTACAATTCCATTCTAATCTCCCCCCTACCCCCCTATGGAGAGAAGTGGGCTTGTCATACTTCATTCAGGAAGGGTGGGAACCAGTTAGAGTTAGTGTGGTTTACACCACCTGGGAAAGGTGCCCATGCCAGCCAGAGCACCCTAAGCTCTGCTGGCCATGGAGGCCAAAGCTTAAAGCCTCAGGAGCCAGGAGGAAAGTTCCCTGGCATAAACTAAAGTCAGACTACAGAGAAGAAGTGCAGATTACAGAAGAAGCTGAGTTATACAGCCAGCCTGTCAGTACAGCAGATTCAGAGAGAAACAGATAAAGCAGAGTTGAGTTTGCCTGCCAGGTTATGCTGAAGCGTGCTATAACCAAGACAAAGCCTGAATACTGTCTGAAGAAACATTTATTCAAGCAAAGCTGCCATTGAACTTAATTTCAAGGTATGGACTCAAGTTATTCTTTCAAATCCCTCAATTATCCCCCCTATTTATTGCTTCAGAGGCAAAGCCTGGGTTCCAGCCGTATTCAGGTAGGATCTCCGTGATACATAAAGAGACATTTAGGCTGCACTACACCACTCGGCATTCCTACCAAACCTGGGGCGCGATATAGAAGGCCTTGGGGGGAGGAGCCCATTGCAGAAGTAAACAGGAACCTAACAAATTGACATGAGTTCACCATTATGTCAGAAATTATTGAGGAAATGGGCAAATTTGCATCATTTTTAGAGAGCTGCATTGTTGGATATTCTGAAATGCCATGTGATTCAGCATAAATGTTTTGAAGTCTATGTATATCTTTTGGGGCATTTTTTTACCAAATGCATTACACTTATTTTCAGCTAAAAATCATTTTTTTCAGTTGGTCTTTATTGAAAATGTTGAACCCCTGTCTCTGTGCAGCCTTGAGTTTCTCTAGTAGCAGGCTCTAAATTTTCATTCTGTTTATCAGGCAGCTCAGCTGACGGACTCCTTATCTCTGCTCCCTCATATTATACACACTCATTATAGCTCAGTTCTTATATTAATGATAAGAATGTGGCTTAAATAAGTGTTTATGAACTAATAATTTAGAGATAAGGTTTATTAGATGACCAGCACAAAGTGAAAGTGAAAGTACAATTCACACAGCCAACTAACCCTTCGTGACAGAGCAGATCAATATCTTTAATAAAGGCCAATTAATAAAAAAGCCCAAAATGAGTAAAATGCTATTTAAAAAATGCACCAAAAGGTGTATATAGCCTTTAATACTATAGTATCATTACAGAACAAATACATTTTGTGACTAACTGAAAAGATTAAACTTGGGACTTTCACAAAGACATAGTATGCTCAATATAGTATCTCAGTCAAATGCTGAAAATGGGCTTACTGTAGTGAAGAGCTGGGAAAATGTTCACTTGGAGTTATTTTCTACAATTACATATAAGTGCCTCAGTCTAATTACTGCAATGGACCAAGTATATGTTATTGGCAACATTTCTGTCACAAGATTGTTCCTGAGAAATGCTAAAAGGACAGAACACATATTTTGTCATGACAGTGTCTTTTTAAATGGAAGTTAGTGGCGTTACACTCAGCAATCTTCTGGAGGCATAATATAGTATTATATGACACTCATTTAAAAAAATGGCCTTACATGTGATAATCCATGAATGGCATAGAGTCATAGCTAGGGTTTTCTTCACCTAGGGCAAAGATTTGGTTTGCTGCCCTAGCCCTGTGTCTAAATACATAGTAACATAGTTTGTAGGGCTAAAAAAAAGACACTTTTTCTTCCTGTTCAGCTTATTATCCTGCCAAGTATATCCAACTGTGAAGGAACTGGTGTTTTTTAGACTTACCTAAAGTTTCTTTCAGTCACATTTCGTGTTTCAGCTGCCCAGTTAGAGGCATTTCTCTCAGAAGCAGTGGGTGTCTCCCTTCTTCCAGTACTGCATTATGACTGTAAGTGGGGACAGACAAGGACATTGAGCCCTAAGGCTAAAACCCAGCCTGCTTTCCCTACCTGCTTGCAGTACAAGCCCTAGGTAGCCAGACCGCAACTGGTCGATGGACTCTACATTATTTAAGTGCAGAGATGGACAAACAACAAAAAACAAACAAACACAATACCAGACTCATATGTAAATAGGTCAGAACCAGACAAGCTATGCAGCACCAAATGAGAGACAGACAAGCCAAGCTCAGAACCAGACGGACAACGCAGTACCAAACAAGAGACAGAGGTCCATGACTCGGTGCTTCATTAGTCAGAAACATTAGCACACAGTAATAGAGCAGCTGAGCCATCAGCACACTGCTAACCTCCCCCAGCACATACTTTCTGCAGGAAGAAACAGAACAGCATCCTGTTGCTAAAGATGTTGTTACATCACCAGGGTATGTGGCTCAGTAATGTGTCTCTACACACCAAGGCTGAGGATTGTGTCTGGACATGTAAGTTTTTTACATTACCCCTCTCCTAGAAGGAGTTACCAGACCCCCAACATATGGACCAGGTTTTGATGGAAACTAAAGATGAAACTTCCTAACCAGACGAGGAACATGAACATCCGAGCTGCAACCTACATTCTCTCCTCAACACCATATTCCTTCCAATGGATAAGTTACTGTAAAGAGCCCTGAACTCTCCGGGAAAAAAGCCATACAAGTTCCCCTAGAACAAAATTCGGACCCAAGAAACGTTTCCTATTGGCTTTCTCACACTGGATGCTTTGAGCTCTTTCCAGACTCTTACGAGCCTGGGCCCAAACTGTGCACAGATCATTCATGATGGCATCCACCACAGGACTCACAGAACTAAACTTAGACAATGGAAAAAAAACAAAGTAAACCTGTTAGACGTTTCCTGGGTACCTTGGCCCTTGCACAAGCATCACATGCCAAGACTAAGGCAACCACATCTTGTGACCAAGTAGGCAACCAATAAGCTCTGGAGACCAGATGTTTAGTCCCAGCTACTCCCGGATGACCTGCAAGTACCGAGCAATAAGACTCCTTCAAAACTTTAGGATGAAGATTTGGAGGCACAAACAATTTACAAAAAGGAAGATTACTAGGAGCTAAATCCTGACACCATTGAATTTTTCAGGGAAGATCAGGATTGACAACAGCAATGACAATACCAGGAGGAGCAATGTTAACAGGTTTAGTATCAATAGACTTACAGGTCCCAAAACTATGTGTAAATTACCAGACCCAGGACGAGACATAACAATACAATTAATCTGGGTGAAGAACACGGCCCAGCGTGCTTGTCTGGGGTTCAAGTGCTTAGCAGAGTCAAGGTACACTAGGTTCTTGTGTTCCGTAAGTACAATGACCTGGTGTTGGGGCCCTTCTAAAAAATTCTGCCATTCCTTGAAAGCCCAGTAGCAATGACAAAACCAGGAGGAGTGATGTTAACAGGTTTAGTATCAATAGACTCACACGTCCCAAAACTATGTGTAAATTACCAGACCCAGGACGAGACATAACAATACAATTAATCTGGGTGAAGAACAAGGCCCAGAGTGCTTTTCTGGGGTTCAAGCACTTAGCAGTGTCAAGGTACACTAGGTTCTTGTGTTCCGTAAGTACAATGACCTGGTGTTGGGGCCCTTCTAAAAAATTCCACCATTCCTTGAAGGTCCAGCAGCAATGACAATACCAGGAGGAGTAATCGTAACAGGTTTAGTATTAATAGACTCACAGGTCCCAAAACTACATGACAGTTACCAGACCCCAGGATGAGACATAGCAATACAATTATTCTGGGTGAAGAACAAGGCCCAGCGTGCTTGTCTGGGGTTCAAGCGCTTAGCAGTGTCACCAATTTCTTAGTGACATCTGGCCGGATGAGTACAGGAACACAAACAGACAATGCAGATCTCCCCATTCATTGTTTCAATTTCTCTGCTAGGTTTATATCAAGCTGGCAGCTCATGGCAAGTGTGCCTTCTGCTCTAGGTCTCTGCCTATCTGTCAGGAGGCAGTTGAAGGTTGTAATGGAGCATGTATGTCCAACTGAGCTGGGAAATAAGAAAAAAAAAACACACAGCAGGTGGTGCTGTACATATACATTTTAGTGAATAACTCAGTGGCTATACTAAGTTTCTAATTACATGCAAATACAAAAGTATTTAGATCCAAGTGCTGCTGAATATTTTTAGTAAGGCACCCCATTAAATGAAAAATTGACCCACATAGTATATAGAGAATTCGGTTTGGGTTTGATCTGGTCCGATTTGGGCCCAAATGAACTCTACTTGAATCAAAAGTACTCTGGTTGGCCTAAAATTTGAGTATGACTCTCTGAGGTCCCCTAGGATATTTCTCTTTCTAGTCTCTGACTTTTTAAAATTAATTTTCATGTTTATTCAATTTATTTATCTCTAGTTAAAACTCAAAAGCACAAACCATTCATAGACGTTTTCCACCTGTAATTAATGCCCACAGCCTGTGCCCCTCAATGGGCACAACAATTTACAGACACCAGCAGTCACTTACAAAAAGGTAATACAAACATTTGAATAACTGGAAGGGTGGGAACAGCCCTCCAGCTGTTGCAAAACTACAACTCCCAGCATGCCCGAACAGCCTACAGGTATCAGCCTACAGCAGGGCATTGTGGGAGTTGTAGTTTTACAACAGCTGGAGGGCCGCAGTTTGAGGATACCTGATGTAGTGGGACATTACAGCAGGTAAGCTAGCAGTAGTCAAAAAATGAAAAAAAGTCTAAAAGTTGAAGGAAATGCAGTGAACAAGATAATCTTGACTGCATGCTGTTTTAAGCACATTTCATCCTTTTCTTAAATTCGCTGCTATATCCTTGCAGTTTCTAATAAAAGTTGAGATCTGCTTAAACTAGCTGGATACCATCCAATATCTTCTGCTGCCAGTAGGAGTTTAAGTATGACTATTATACTAATTTAGTTACATTTCTTGCAAAAATTGTGACATTATTAGACATAACAATACATCCAATGTGCACAATACATGTAGAAAGATGTACTTTTAGCATAAATTGCCCAATTTTCCATGTTATTTTCATTACTAACAGCTTTTGAAGTGACTTGAGATCTTAATGGAGCACTTTTATATTTTTTATATTATGATTCAAATTCCACTGCTTGGAAGCTATAGCCAGTTACATATGCAAACTGTGAGAAAAATACAACCCTATATTCATACCGGTTGCGTGCTGTGAAAGAACCTTGAACCAAGTTAAACTGAGTGGTGAACTGAATGTCTCACCCTTGGACCAAAATTTACAAAATCTTTCACCCATTTTGGTAGGTTAATATCACACTGCTATTATTGCTATATTATATATATATATATATATATATATATATATATATATATAACAAAAAATCTACATGTGATAGTGAAAGGTAACTGAAATGAAGGGGCAAGTATTGTATCCCTTCAGCTCTCATTGGCTTTCTGAAGACTTTCTATGAGGGTTGCACAGAGCTGTGTACCAGCCCATGGAAATTCTAGTACATGGCTTTAGCTAAGGGCTTCCAGTGACAACTAGGGTTCCCTTCCCAACCCTTTGACCCCTACTGAACAAAACTTCTGACGTCAGTAAGGTAACTCAGCCTATTCATATATAGCATAGATGGGCAGATTGGTCACCCACTGGCTATTGGCTATCCATGTATTGCATGGAAGACCATTTATTTCAGTAACTGGAATTTCACTTCCAGAAAAATGTATAGCTGGAGGTAACACCGATCATTAGAAGCTTCTGCTCAAGGGTGAGCTGGAATCATTTCAGCAAAGAATTGCTAAGAAGAAACTTTACTTTATATAGACTTTTTAAGACTTGTAGGTTTCTAAGAAGGATCCTCTGAAAATAAGCTTCTCAGAAGGTATCTTACTGAAGGAATTCTCAGCAGTCACTTGTGATCTTCAGGGTAAATTTTGTTTTTGAGATCCAACAGAGCATATCAAACCCGGAGCAAAATACTTCCGTTTGATTTAATACATGCAGAGGCATCCATTACATTTGGATGCGATTGTGTTAAATAAAAACTGAACAAACCAGATCCGGCACTAAAAACATTGTAAGCCAATGGGTTCTGGATCCATTTATTTTCAGATCCGAAAAACCGGATCCGGCACTATTGACTTCCATTGTTTTTAGTGCCAGATCTGGTTTGTTAACGGACTGAACATGTGGCGGTTTTGTGCCCGGTCAAAAAACTGAACAAACTGGAATGGATTGCATCCTGATCTGGTTTATTCTGTTTTGTCCTCATTGACAATGGGAACAAAACGGAATGGTTTTGCTGTGGTTTTGAGATTCTCTGCCAGATCTCAAAAGCAGAATGCAAAACACATATCTGAAAGTAGCAAGTGTTTAATTCCCCTTCAGCACACCCACATGGATGGCACTATTACACAGTCTATACAAGCATGTTCCTCTTTCTACTGGTCGAGGTGGGGTATATATGGTGCCTTGGTATTGTCGATATATCACATTTGTCTTTTAATCTTATGTATTTTTAATAAAGATGATATTTTTATGAACTATTTGAAACAGTGTGCCATTTTTCTTATCGGAGGCTGCAGCTTGTTGATTGCACCTGCAATTATTAGCCAATGCATTGGGTCCTATTCTTATAAGTGTTTCTCTCTCTCTTTTTTTTTTTCTTTTGATATCTGTTTGATCTCTGCAATTAGGAGACTTTTATGTTTGTAATTTCCAAAGCCTCATTCATTGCCTTTGTAGGAAGATTACAATTTTGTATGGCCATCTATCTATTCACATTCCCAATATCTAGCTTAGAACCTTACATTTCTATGGGCAGTAAATATAAAATGTATGCAATTCAAAGTAATCCATATATTGTATGTTTACATATGTCTTAAGGCCCCATTTGATGTGTGGATAATTGATAAAAAAATCATATAACCGATCGAAAGTGGACAATTATCCATTCAGTGATCAAACAAGAAGCTACCATTGTTTTGCTTGTTGATTGCATCTTTTTCTGTTGAAATAAATATCATAGTTCTTCAGCATGAATTTCACAGGCAACGCCTACAAAATCCATCTATCTATCTATCTATCTATCTATATATCTTTCTATCGATTGCAGCACAGTCAGTGTTGAAAAATGGGTGCAATCCCTCCTGGACTTCAGGCAAAAATACATAGACAATATCCAAAAGCAAAAGATGAGGCAGCACTCCACTATCATTGACAAAGGCCTCATCAGCCCAGCACAATGAGGCCTTTGTCAAGCTTGATAAAGGCCTCATTGTGCTGGGCTGAAACATTGCGACTGGGAAAGTAAATGGGTTTCACCCTCCACTAATACTGGAGTGCTGCCTCATAATTTGCTTTTGGATATCTATCTATCTATCTATCTATCTATCTATCTATCTATCTATCTATCTTCATCTCCTATATTTAGCTCTGGTATATTTCTCTGTCTTATACTTAGGACGGTACTTGAGATGCTGGTCTATGTAGCTCTCAAGCACTAGAAACATTGGGGTTCAGAATCCCAAAACTAGGCAAGATCTAGGCAAATGTATTAGGTATTCCATAAAAGAGGGGATAAGGGTGTCCAGCATTTTAGTCCCCATTCCTGGGACATTTTGAGTTCTGTGCCCAATCCAACAACTATCTATTTATCTATCTATCTAAAGGATGAGGACATTGATTCAACCAGTTCAGAATTCATCCCAAATTTCCCAAAAAGTTTGGATTCTAACGAGAGAGAGAGAGAGAGAGAGATGCCAACAGATATAAGATGTGCTAATTTTCATATATTTTTCCCACAAACCCAGAGGAACATTGACTGGGTTACGATATTCCTCATGTATACTCAGCGCCCTCCATAAGAAATAGTACCATAACCAAGACGTCTCTGGCAGCCAAGCAAAGTTTATTTGGTCTGGTAAAGGGTGTTTACTAGTTTTGATCGAGCACCAAAGTGCTCGGGTGCTCCAGTAGAACACCTCGGGATGCTTGGGTGCTCTACCAAGCACCAAAGCACAATGGAAGTCAATGGGAGAACCCGAGCATTAAACCAGGCACCCCTAGCTCTGAAGAGAGGAGGGTGTCTAGTTCCCATGAAAAGGTCAGAAATTGATGGAAACACCACTGAAATGGTTCGGGAACAGCATGGGGAGGATGTCTGGATGCATCTTGGACTCCCAGGTCACTGTTGGGAACGATGTTGTCCGAGTAGTACGCCACTTTTACAGACTGACAATAATATGCAGAAAACCGAACATAAAATCGATTTTAGAGGAAAAATCGTTAGGAAACATTCTTTCCTGTATATTTACTTGTATATAAAGTGCAAGTGCTGCCAAAAATAACAAGGAAGAGACACTCCGATACAACCTGTATATCACACAAAGGAGGGCCTCATTCACATTGTGGTACAATTGTTCAGGTAGTGGGACTCCTACACTCATAAAGCCTTTACACTAAGTGAAAGGGCTGCCAAAATTTACAAGGAACGGGCACTCCAATATACCCTTTCTTACACATAAAGGAGGGCTTTATACACACCCTTGAAAAATGTTGATTGATGGCCTGCTGGTGACCTTCAAAAACATTTGGAGCGAGGGCCTGCTGGTGACCCTCTAAAACATTAGGGGCGAGGGCCTTCTGCTGATTTGACCATCTAAAACATTAGGGACGAGGGTCTGCTGCTGAGCTGACCATCTAAAACATATGGGGGTTGAGGGTCTGCTGCTGAGCTGATTCTCTAACACCTTATGGGTGAGAGCCTGCTGCTGAGCTGACCATTGAAAAAATTATGAGCGAGGGCCTGCTGCTGAGCTGAACATCGAAAAAATTATGGTTGAGGGTCTGCTGCTGACCTGAGCTGACCATCTAAAACATTAGGGGCGAGGGCCTGCTGCTGAGCTGACCATCTGAAACATATGGGGGTTGAGGGTCTGCTGCTGAGCTGATTCTCTAAAACCTTAGGGGTGAGTGCCTGCTGCTGAGCTGACCATTGAAAAAATTATGACCGAGGGCCTGCTGCTGAGCTGAACATCGAAAAAATTATGGTTGAGGGTCTGCTGCTGAGCTGACTCTCTAAAACATTAGAGGCGAGTGCCTGCTGCTGATCTGACCATGGGAAAAATTATGGGCGAGGGCCTGCTGTTGAGCGGACCATTGAAATAATTATGGTTGAAGGCCTGCTGCTGATCTGACCATGGGAAAAATTATGGGCGAGGGCCTGCTGCTGAGCGGACCATTGAAATAATTATGGTTGAAGGCCTGCTGCTGAGCTGACCATCTAAAACATTAGGAGCGAGGGCAGCCTAATAAGCATGTTGATATGATGGAGGAGGAGGACGAGAAAAAGAAGATTGAACCATATACCCTTTTTGTGGTGGAAGGGTGAGGATTCTGTTGACCAGACTCTTGGCTACTGAGACTGGACTATCTGCTGCAATCCAACCGACCACCTGCTCGCACTGGTCTGACTTCGAGAGTGGTGTCCTGTGCCGCCCTACAATTTGGGACATGAAGCTAGGTATCGTGGATGAGTGTGTTTCTTGTGCTCTGCCAGCAGACACAGTTTCACCGCGCCCAGGACCACAGCCTCTGCATGTTCCATCTGCACCACAGTCACTTCCCTGTCCCTTACTGCTCGCCTTCATCATATTAAATGGTATATATGCTTGCAAGTATGTCACACGTACAGTAGCGATTTTTTAAGTGTATGCTCAAATAAATGACAGTCAATGTCACAGATTTTTTGGATGCGGAAATGTTATACAGGAGATGTAGCGCAGGTAATTTCACTGTCTGCAGCGTCTTTGGAAAAAGTACACTGGATGTCACAGATATTTTTAGTATGCGCACACGTTAAAGAGGAGATGTAGCGCAGATGATGTCGCTGTCCGCAACATCTACGGAAAAAGTACACTGGATGTCGCAGATATTTTTAGTATGCGCACATGTTAAACAGGAGATGTAGCGCAGATAATGTCGCTGTCCGCAGCGTCTACGGAAAAAGTACACTGGATGTCACAGATATTTTAAGGATGTGCACACGTTACACAGGAGATGTAGCGCAGATAATGTCGCTGTCTGCAGCGGCTAATTACGTTAAAAAACGTCTATTTCCTAGCTGCTGAGAGCCTTTATAGTGGTGAAGAACACTGTGCCTTGCAGTAACACTCATAGGGAGTCTGCTTTGGTAGTATGACATGCAGATGACAGGCGTCGCTATTAGAATCACTGCACACTTCACTTATTTGGGCAGTCACGGGGCCAAAACTGACTAATAAGTATGAACTCAGCCTTAAAGGTTGATGTTAGCGCTAAGAAGAAGCGCACTCCTTTTACACCGTCGTCAGCTGATTCCACATAGATGTCTACAGAACCTGTTCTATTAAGCGCTTATACAAGTAGAGCCCCCGACAGAGTAAAAAGGGTGTCAGCAGTAAGTTTGTGTTCACGTCACTGATTATTTTGTCCTTCCTCTGATCTGTCAGAACAATAACCCCCAAAAAACGGATCCTGTATGTGGAGCATACACCTTTAGCATTTGCTCAGTAATCCATTAGAATTGCAAATGCACTAAATATTAATGTAAGATAATAAAATACGGAGTCTCCATGAGAAATCTGCAGCGTGGGGGTCCCGCGTGGCATCTACACACTTTCAAAATAATCCTTCATTGGGGCTAATAGATGCCAGATGACCAGGACGCTCCATGACCTTCCCAAGAGCTGCTGTCGGGAGCCATGGTTCATTTCTGAGACGTCTGTAAAATGTGGTGGGAATCCGAAGACCCTCTCCATCTCCATGCAGCACAGGATGTCCTCCTCCTCCTGTGTTAAGAAAAATGTATTAAACATTTTATTATTAAATGTATTAAATATAATAAGGATGCCCTCCGTTCCATTCCATGATGACTGGGAACCCGTGACATTTTCCTGGACGAAGAGACTGGGGCCTGGTTGGTTTGAATCTTGATTAACTTGGCGACTCTTCCGGGCTCCAAGCAATCTTGATTCTTTGCCTTCTTCTCATTGTCTGTAGCTATTGGAGGCCTGTTCATGCCAGGCAGGTTCCCCCAGAAGTATCTTGCTGGATGAGCAGCCAATACCGCACTTGCATCAATATTGACAGGATTTGTCTCCAGGTGGAGAGGATTTTTTTTTTGTAGTGCTTTCTCCATTACAACACCACGTTGTTGAACAAACTGAAGACTGGACGATTCTTTCCTGTCTTACGCAACATTTAATTTTTATTCTTAAAAAAAATTATATTAAATTTATTAAACCAAAGCTCGATGACAATTATAAGAAAGTATAATTAAATTTACCAAAACTGGCCTATTAACTCAAGTATGAACTCAGCCTTACAGGTCGATGTTAGTGTCAAGAAGAAGTGCACTCCTTTTACACCCTCATCAGCTGATTCCACATAGATTTCAACAGCTGATCAGCAGCAGGCACTCGCCTCTAATGTTTTAGAGAGTCAGCTCAGCAGCAGACACTCAACCATAATTTTTTCGATGTTCAGCTCAGCAGCAGGCCCTCGCTCATAATTTTTTCAATGGTCAGCTCAGCAGCAGGCACTCACCCCTAAGGTTTTAGAGAATCAGCTCAGCAGCAGACCCTCAACCCCCATATGTTTCAGATGGTCAGCTCAACAGCAGGCCCTCGCCCCTAATGTTTTAGATGGTCAGCTCAGGTCAGCAGCAGACCCTCAACCATAATTTTTTCGATGTTCAGCTCAGCAGCAGGCCCTCGCTCATAATTTTTTCAATGGTCAGATCAGCAGCAGGCACTCACCCCTAAGGTGTTAGAGAATCAGCTCAGCAGCAGACCCTCAACCCCCATATGTTTTAGATGGTCAGCTCAGCAGCAGACCCTCGTCCCTAATGTTTTAGATGGTCAAATCAGCAGAAGGCCCTCGCCCCTAATGTTTTAGAGGGTCACCAGCAGGCCCTCGCTCCAAATGTTTTTGAAGGTCACCAGCAGGCCATCAATCAACATTTTTCTACTGCCCCGGAGTACAAGAATACATGGTTGAGGGGGAGGCAGTTATAAATGTCTATTCTGCACAAGGGAGGCACAGGTCCTGTGGGATCCATGCCTGGTTCATTTTTATGAACGTCAGCTTGTCCACGTTGGCTGTGGACAGGCGGCTGCGTTTGTCAGTAATGACACCCCCTGCCGTGCTGAATACACGTTCAGACAAAACGCTGGCCGCCGGGCAAGCCAGCACCTCCAAGGCATAAAATGCTAACTCTGGCCACGTGGACAATTTGGAGACCCAGAAGTTGAATGGGGCCGTACCATCAGTCAGTACATGGAGGGGTGTGCAGACGTACTGTTCAACCATGTTAGTAAAATGCTGCCTCCTGCTAACACGTTCTATATCAGGTGGTGGTGCAGTTAGCTGTGGCGTGGAGACAAAACTTTTCCACATTTCTGCCATGCTAACCCTGCCCTCAGAGGAGCTGGCCGTGACACTGCTGCATTGGCGACCTCTTGCTCCTCCTCTGCCTTCGCCTTGGGCTTCCACCTGTTCCCCTGTGACATTTGGGAATGCTCTCAGGAGCGCGTCTACCAGCGTGCGCTTGAACTCGCGCATCTTCCTATCACGCTCCAGTGCAGGAAGTAAGGTGGGCACATTGTCTTTGTACCAGGGATCCAGCAGGGTGGTAACCCAGTAGTCCGCACACGTTAAAATGTGGGCAACTCTGCTGTCGTTGCGCAGGCACTGCAGCATGTAGTCGCTCATGTGTGCCAGGCTCCCCAGAGGTAAGGACAAGCTGTCCTCTGTGGGAGGCGTATCGTAATCGTCCTCCATATCCCCCCAGCCATGCACCAATGATGGGCCTGAGCTGTGTCGGGTGCCACCCCGCTGTGAACCTGCTTCATCCTCATCCTCCTCCACCTCCTCCTCATCCTCCTCGTCCTCCAGTAGTGGGCCCTGGCTGGCCACATTTGTACCTGGCCTCTGCTGTTGCAAAAAACCTCCCTCTGAGCCACTTCTAACAGACTGGCCTGAAAGTACTAAAAATGACCCCTCATCCTCCTCCTCCTGGGCCACCTCCTCTTCCATCATCGCCCTAAGTGTTTTCTCAAGGAGACATAGAAGTGGTATTGTAACGCTGATAACGGTGTCATCGCCACTGGCCATGTTGGTGGAGTACTCGAAACAGCGCAACAGGGCACACAGGTCTCACATGGAGGCCCAATCATTGGTGGTGCAGTGGTGCTGTTCCGCAGTGCGACTGACGCGTGCGTGCATGCTGAAACTCCACTATGGCCTGCTGATGCTCACACAGTCTCTCCAGCATGTGCAAGGTGGAGTTCCACCTGGTGGGCACGTCGCATATGAGGCGGTCTGTCTACTAAAAGCCATTTTGTTCCGGTTGTCAATGAGCCTGCAGCTGAGGCCTACATTTCTGCTGTTAAGACAGAGATAGACATGTTAAAATCCATGTATCTGTCTGGATCGTTTAGTCATCCTAATCTAACAACAGAGGAGGCCTTGCCCCTTTCACAGTTAAAACACCACTCCTCCCTTACAGTAAAACCTGCTGATAAGGGAGGGGCAGTTGTTATAATGGATACTTCTAAATACATTATTGAAATCTTGAGACAGCTTAGTGACTCTAATGTATATGGTATTCTACAACATGATCCCAAGTTCCAGGTATCTAAAATCATTAATCTATGCTTAACAGAAGCGGTAGCGGCTGGTGTTATTGATCAAGATCTTAAGGAATATCTGACTGTCCAGTTTCCTAACACCCCAGTGATTTATATTCTACCAAAGGTCCACAAGGTCTTGGTGGATCCACCAGGCCGTCCTATCGTTTCTGGTACTGATTCTATATTCAGTCATATTGCAGTTTTCCTTGACAAAGTGCTGCATGATTTTTCTACAGGTGGACGCTCCTACATCAGGGACACACCTGATTTTTTATTGAAGCTACAACAGATAGACATGAGTGATCAGACACCTATTCTAGCCTCTTTTGACGTGGTATCTTTGTAAACAGCGATCAATCACCAAAGGGGCCTGAACTCCATAAAAAAGATGTTAGACTTGTCATCTATAATGACTGAGGCATGTACATTTATCATCTCCTTGCTACGTATTGTCCTGGAATATAACTATTTTCTATTTCAGGACAAATACTATGTCCAGAAACGCGGCGTGGCGATGGCATCCAATGTGGCCCCTACGTACGCGAATATACATATGCGCTGCTTTGAGGAAGACGTTGTCTATGGTAGTCCCCACCACCAACATGTTTTGGGGTGGTGGCGCTATATAGACGACGTGTTCCTCATTTGGAACGGCTCACACCAACAGCTGACAGACTTTCACCAATACTTGAATAGTATAGATCAGGACCTACAATTTACCTTGACTTCCTCTAACACTGAAGTACAATTCCTGGATACCACAGTCATATACAGCGATGGTAAATTGTGCACACAGCTTTTTACGAAACCTACTGACAAAAATACCATGTTGCGTTATGAGAGTTGCCATCCTCGCAACATGGTAAGGCATCTTCCCTACTCTCAATTCCTACGGGCAAGACGAATTGTATCAGACAAGGTCACAATAGACAAAACCTTGGACAACATGATAGTAAAATTTAAACAACGTGGCTATCCTCAAAAGTTACTAAATGAACAGAAACAAAAGGTTCTCAATCTAGACAGACAGTCTCTGCTATCTAGTCAGAGACTCAGGAATACTCAAAATAGAATTACTTTTGTATCTACTTACTCTGAACGCAGTAAAGAAATTAACAAAATTCTCTGTAAACATTGGGGTATTCTAGGAGGTTGTTTGAAAGACGTACCTGAATTTGGAGTTCCTCCACTTTGCTCCTATCGTAGAAATAGAGCATTAGGGATCAGGTAGTAAGAGCTGATGTTGGTCACAAAATAATCTCTATTCAGACTAGAGTCACCCAGTCCAGCATGGGATGATTTCCATGTCTGGGCTGTGTGAATTGCCGCTATATCTGTAAATCTACGGCATTTGTACACCCTGTAACTGGACACACTTTTCCTATTAGGTTCCACCTTACATGTGAATCTTCTTTCGTTGTCTATGTGTTATCATGTCCCTGCAAACTCTTGTATGTCGATGAGACTTCAACCGATTTAAAAACCAGGTTGAACAATCATCGCAACGCAATTAGGAAAAACCGTACCGATCTGCTGGTTCCTCGACACTTTGTATCCCAGAAACATAAGGAAGGTGACCTAAAATGTTGGATTATAGATCAGATTGTAAAGCCAAGAAGGGTTGGGGATCACTTGTCCTTTCTTAGAAAAAGAGAAGTATATTGGATCCATACTTTAAATAGTCTACACCCCAATGGCCTGAACGTAGATTATAGATGAGGAGTTATGGTGAAGATGTAGGTTTTCCCTTATCTACCTGTATTGTGCATGATGCTTCCAACTGTTGAATGATGAAGTTTATTGATACAAAGTGAGAAATACTCTTTGGATACATTAATTGATTTTCTCTCTTTTTCATTTTAGATATTCACGCACACTTCAGAGAGGGGTTACTAATTTGACAGGGATTGCACCCGGCTGTGATGAATGACCTCCACATTTTCTCTTTTTTCTTTGGTGTCCAGCGTACATCATTGGCTGTAGTTTATGTCTACATCATGCATGATAGATTTGTTACCCAATATACACCACTCCCTTGGTCGATGTTTTGGCATAGAGGGGAGGAGATCCCTCCTCAGCCACATATTGGCAGAGTCTGGAGGCTACTTCGGATGCTGACACTGATGTGCCATCATCCTTTGTGTCCTACCTATGCAGGTGGTTTACCCAGTCTGGGAAGGCTGAGTTTCCATCTCATCTGCCAGCGGTGATATCCTCTCACAGTAGCGTGGATCTGCCCATGGTACGTATGACCAGTGATGGGAGCTTGAATCATTCTATCTCTAAATGCAATTGCTACTGTCCCTAAGATTGGCAGCAAATGCGCTTACTGGTAATCCATGAACACTTGCACCCTATTCTAAGATGGCCGTTTTGGAGTGAAAATTATCATGTTTTAGTAGGTATTTTGGAATGGAATTTTATCTGTCACTAATTAAGTATGTAACTTAATTACGTACTGATGTGTATTGGATCACCTTTATAATGTTTGTAACTCACTGTGTTTCAATGCTTGAGAAAGGCTCACGTTGAGCTGAAACGTCGCTCTGTGCCACTATGGGTGAATAAAACTTTACGTTTTTTACTGGATGTCTTTTGGAGTGCAGTCCATTTTTTCCATATATATATAGGGTAAGTGCCTATCCCCTACTGTGGACTCTGCACCCAGCTTTACTCCTTGGATGGTGCTATCACAGATTTTTCTTTTTATATATATATATATATATATATATATATATATATATATATAGTGAAGGAAACAGTCTAGCTGTTATTACATATTTTACACTTTTTTGCGTAGATGGTCCCAGTGCTCAGTGAAAATAATCTGTACTGGGGCACTGGATATTTCAAATAGTTTCTTCAGTATGATTGCTGTAAGATAATAGCGTAGTGTGAATTGTGCTCATTTGTAGCTATTCCTACTCAATTTAGGGCCATAGAGAGTTCAGTTGAAATCTCCGTTTTTGAAGTGACTGCTTTGGATTTAGGCCAATGAACTCTAGCTTCAAAGTAAATTGCTGTAAGAGGTGACCAAGGCAATATAACAGCTATCTAAAGTGTAAGCTCTATTTTCAGAAATATAATATGAACACTCAGATAAAACATTAATAAATAACATAATGAATAATATAATAATAATATATAATAATAATACAAATTTAAAAATAAAAGATTAGAGCAAATATTGTATCCCTGGTTTTTTTTCATAGTCAA